>OX375873.1:100997177-101744926 GCA_947359465.1 Metellina segmentata | reverse complement strand
AGAGCATATTCATAAACCTATCCATAAGCTAACCAAGTTATATTATCATCACCATACTCAATTGAGGATAAACCTTCAACGCAAATTGGTTGGTTTATCACTCTTCGAGTCTTTTCTGCTACACGTGAAGAGTATTCTCCTCGTAGGTTTGTTTCTTTTCTCGGTTTTTTTTTTCTTTTTGTCTTACGAGTGAAAATTAGTCCTTCTACGTAAGTTTAGTTTATCATTCAAACGGTCCTTATTACACAAGAAAATTAGTCCTTCTATGTAGGTCGTTCGACGGTCTTCTTTTGGTACATGAAAGAAAAAGAATCACTCTACTTAGGTTTGGATTGCCACCTTTCGGTCCCCCTTTTGCTAAACGATAAAAAAAATTAGTCCTTTTACGTATATTTGGTTAGATGTATCACCTTACTGTTATTTTCGCTAATAGAGGTTTGTCGCTCCAGAGTGAAGGAAATTCAACTTCATAACTACCTACATTTTTGCTGAAAGGAAATTATTCCCTCTACGTAGGTTTAGTTCGGTTTTTCGTTCCACAACCATCACTTTTCCTCTACGTACGATTATCGCTTTAACAAAATGGCATACAAGGCCTACTCAAAAAATTCAAAAGGAAATACTGATTGAAACTGAAGTTATAATATTATTTATTAATTATTCCCTCTACGTAGGTTTAATTTGGTTTGCCGTTCCACGGCCATTTTGTCCTCTGCGTAGGATTATCGTTTTTACAAAAGGGCTTACAAGTCCTGCTCGCAAATAATTCATAAGAAAATACTCAGTAAAACCGAACTCATAGTCATCGACACGATTCAAGTATTATTAATTTCATTAAATTTCGAGAACTTGTTAAGGAAATAATAAAATGAAAATTGAATTGAAGTGATTTTTAAGAACGCCTGTGAGATGATTTCGAGAAGCAATCGGAATGCAAGCAAATCGTACAATACATTAATCACACAAACGAATCGAAAACATTTTTTGACTCGATCTAAAGACGAAACTCAAAGCCAAATATCGAGAACAAAACCATCGTTTCTACAAAAGCGCGCATCAATCGGAAAAGAAATACACCCGAACCCCAGGGCTATAGCTCCAAATTAATACCTCGATCATCTTCATCGCTTTTCAAAAAGTACCCAGCACTGGGGAAGGGGATGGAACGGGTACCGTTCCAATTAACTTTCGAAAAATCCCCTCCTTCACCCTGCCTTCCGAATAAGCCGGCAGAAAAGAGATGTGGCAATTTACCTTCGGGGAAAACAAGCTCTTTTCTGATCCAGCAATTAGATGATTAAAGACATCGCTAATTTTTCAAACTCCTCCTCGTGCAACTACATGATACTTGCTGTTTAATACGCTTTTGACAACGTAAGGAGACGTTATTATCCAGGCAAGACACTTAATTATGTGGGCAATAGCCCTTCTGGGGGGCTTGCATCGGGAACAGGGGGGAAGCGAGCCCCGTTAACAATGCGTTTGATGTATAGCAGAAAGGGGTGCGCTCTCTATGTAGGGAACCGCAAGATTCCGAAAAGTGATCCATCCCTGGTACGTTGATAATGAACTTTCCCCTCAAGTTTTGTCCCTTCGTCCCGTACCTTGGGTCCTCGAGTCGGTAGGGGGATGTAAGAAGGAGATTATTAATTACTGTGCTGTTGAATCCCCCCTCCCTCGTTATTGTAAAGTGAATCTTAAAACCCCGTTTTGAAAAGTTGATGAAAGCTGTAAATTGTTCACCCTGTAGCAACTCGCTTTGAGAAGTTTTTACTTCGATTATTAGGTGGGAGACTAAGCTTGTATGTTGTATGAGGATGAAATTGGACGTAGCAGAATTTCGGAATGGTTGCCAAGAAGGTGTTTTTATGATGATTCAAGATTGGTTTCTCATTCAAAAATATTGAATTTATTGAAAAAAAATCATTAATCATAAATAAACCAGAAATTATGAAACTGCAAAAAATTCTCATTCACATAATAAATAATATATTATTAACTCTAGTTAATATCTGACACCATATATTTTCACAAAAAAAAATAAGTTCAAGATCTATAGATTCTGCGAATAATTTAGATTGATTTATATAGCGTAATGACAATTTTGGTTTCTTGAAGGATGTGCATTCAGGTTCTACTGTCTTCTAATTTTTGGGGGTATGCAGGTATTTAATTAACGTTGCACATAGGCTATTGGCGATGGTCCAAGATCAACCCGAAGAAAAAGATCGGTGAACAACACCACGTAATTTTGAAACATGGTCAGATGACGAGGTCACACCTGATATGTCACCCCCCTCTCTCCAAACGCATCACCACGCCAGCATGAGGACATTTGAGACCACGGCAGATTTAACGTGCGCCAATTCCCTTGCATATGAGGGTCTTTGGTTGGATTCAAACTCGGAAATCCCCAGTAGCTAATCCGCTACCAACTGCGCTACCAGGTCCACTACTTTCCAGTGACTTGGAGCAAATAGAAACATGCGGTTGAGTTTAAAATGTGCGGACACTCGTTGTAGATGCGTTGCACAAATAACAGCACCGTACAAAACACATAACTCGTGTAGGTGCAAATAAAGTGAGAAGTGTTTACCATACTTAAAAAGACGACGTTCAGTGTACAAGAACAGCTTGTAATCATCCGTTTTCTCCACATGCATGGAGTGACACCCATCGACACTCATCGTCAGTTGAGTGAGACCTGCTGTTTTGCTGTGTCATGGATGTGAAAATTGCTTTCGGGGGTTCGACAGTTCAAAGAAGGACGAACTTTCTGACCACCACCGAAGAAATTTCAGATTTGTGCCAGTGTTGAACAAATGATTGCTGCCATGTTTTGGGACAGCGAAGGCGTAATCCTTACGCATTGTGTTAGAAAGGGATCTATGGCTGCAATCTTCAAACATATTGTGAGTACTAAGCTCCTCCAACGTTGCTAGAAAAGTGACCAGAAAAGGCTGAACGTGTGCTTCTTCATCAAGACAACGTCCCTGCTCTTCGAGCGATCCTACAAACATGTTTTGAGTACTAAGCTCCTCCAACGTTGCTAGAAAAGTGACCAGAAACGGCTGCACGCGTGCTTCTTCATCAAAACAGCTCTCCTGATTATCCAGCGATCCTACAAACATGTTTTGAGTACTAAGCATATTTCAGTGTTGCAAGAAAAAGCTGCACGTAAGCTTCTCCATCAAGACACCGCTCCTGCTCTTCGAACGATCCTACAAACATGTTTTGAGTACTAACCTCTCCAACGTTGCAAGAAAATTGGCCAGCGTGTGCTTCTTCATCAAGACAACTCTCCTGCTCTTCGAGCGATCCTACAAACATGTTTTGAGTACTAAGCTACTACAACGTTGCTAGAAAAGTGACCCAGAAACGGCTGCACGCGTGCTTCTCCATCAAAACAGCTCTCCTGATTATCCAGCGATCCTACAAACATGTTTTGAGTACTAAGCATATTTCAGTGTTGCAAGAAAAAGCTGCACGTAAGCTTCTCCATCAAGACACCGCTCCTGCTCTTCGAACGATCCTACAAACATGTTTTGAGTACTAACCTCCTCCAACGTTGCAAGAAAATTGGCCAGCGTGTGCTTCTTCATCAAGACAACTCTCCTGCTCTTCGAGCGATCCTACAAACATGTTTTGAGTACTAAGCTACTACAACGTTGCTAGAAAAGTGACCAGAAACGGCTGCACGCGTGCTTCTCCATCAAAACAGCTCTCCTGATTATCCAGCGATCCTACAAACATGTTTTGAGTACTAAGCATATTTCAGTGTTGCAAGAAAAAGCTGCACGTAAGCTTCTCCATCAAGACACCGCTCCTGCTCTTCGAACGATCCTACAAACATGTTTTGAGTACTAACCTCCTCCAACGTTGCAAGAAAATTGGCCAGCGTGTGCTTCTTCATCAAGACAACGCTCCTGCTCTTCGAGCGATCCTACAAACATGTTTTCAGTACTAAGCTCCTCCAACGTTGCTAGAAAAGTGACCAGAAACGGCTGCACGCGTGCTTCTCCATCAAAACAGCTCTCCTGATTATCCAGCGATCCTACAAACATGTTTTGAGTACTAAGCATATTTCAGTGTTGCAAGAAAAAGCTGCACGTAAGCTTCTCCATCAAGACACCGCTCCTGCTCTTCGAACGATCCTACAAACATGTTTTGAGTACTAACCTCCTCCAACGTTGCAAGAAAATTGGCCAGCGTGTGCTTCTTCATCAAGACAACGCTCCTGCTCTTCGAGCGATCCTACAAACATGTTTTCAGTACTAAGCTCCTCCAACGTTGCTAGAAAAGTGACCAGAAACGGCTGCACGCGTGCTTCTCCATCAAAACAGCTCTCCTGATTATCCAGCGATCCTACAAACATGTTTTGAGTACTAAGCATATTTCAGTGTTGCAAGAAAAAGCTGCACGTAAGCTTCTCCATCAAGACACCGCTCCTGCTCTTCGAACGATCCTACAAACATGTTTGAGTACTAACCTCCTCCAACGTTGCAAGAAAATTGGGCAGCGTGTGCTTCTTCATCAAGACAACGCTCCTGCTCTTCGAGCGATCCTACAAACATGTTTTGAGTACTAAGCTACTACAACGTTGCTAAAAAAGTGACACACAAACGGCTGGACGTGTGCTTCTCCATCAAAACGCTCCTGATTATCCAGCGATCCTACAAACATGTTTTGAGTACCAAGCACATTTCAGTGTTGCAAGAAAAAAGCTGCACGAGAGCTTCTCCATCAAGACAACGCTTCTGCTCTTCGAGAGATCCTACAAACATGTTTTTGAGTACTAAGTTCCTACAACGTTGCTAAAAAAGTGACCAGAAACGGCTGGACGTGTGCTTCTCCATCAAGACAACGCTTCTGCTTATCCCCGAGCGATCCTATGTCAAGAATTTCTTTCTAAACATTTTTTCACGCTTCCTACTCACCTGACCTAGCTCTTTGTTATTTCTGGCTTTTTTCCAATGATTATGGACACTCTCCGCAGTCGCCCATTTTCCAGTCGGACTGCATCAGCGATATTGCAGTGGTCAACGCAGACTAAAGAAGCGTTCTCTGCGGCCATGGAATCATGGCATCGACTTTGGGAGAAAAGTGTATGTCTACAGGAAAATTATGTTGAAAAGTGACTGACATTTCAATTTTCTTATGTAATTAGAAAAATTAGTCTTAGAACTTGAACTTACCTGATAATATAAGTACCTACAGAATTTGATACTATCGGCAAGTTTTGAATATTCCGTTTGCATAGTGCTTGATATTCTAAAGGCTAAAACTTTATAGGAAAACCTTAAGTTAATAAAATAATAAAATTTGCGTAATAAAAGTCACAACGAATGTATTTTTAAATTGAAAATTTTTTGCACTCAAATAAAAGTATTATACCTAAATAATAAAGAATTTTAAGAAATAGACATGAACAGTTTGGATTTAAAAAAGCAACTATTAGTTATTTAAAAATGCCTAGTTACTATATCCATTTTGATTTAGTATTCATCATACTCATACTATGCAATAAAGTTATACTCAAATGCATTATGTATTTAATTATGATGTTAAAATGCTTATTAATTTATTTTGTTGTTAAATAACGACAAATAATACATTTTATTTTAAATTTGCCTTCTTTTAAAAATTATTAAAAAAATATTTTTTTTACAAATTTTAAGTATTTTTTAGTTTTTAAAAGTAACAAAATGTTTTACAGATCATATATTCGTATACAAGATAAAGTTATGTCTTCAACTTGACATCTAAGAGGTTATTCATTACTAAGAGGCATTCAAAATTGCACTAATATTTAGTGTGCAGTTAATTTAAATGCATCAATTCAGGGACTTCTGGTTGAATGTTATCGTGAATAGTAATCTATGTAATGAAATTTCTATATTCTTTCTACTGTTTCATAATGGAAAGAATATGTTTAAAATAGTGATATGTTTTCACATTTAATGTCACTATTTTTCACAGTGTGCGGCTTTTCAAAATTTAAAAAAAAAAATTACGCCTGCGTTCTCTATTCTATCCAAACCTTAAGAAATTTCTAATGAAACGACAGATTTATATCAAGTAGATAATACCCTGGAGCATATATTGATTTTTAGAATGCACAAATTTGAGGGAACTCGTATTCAGGATTACGCCAAAGTTTTTCTGATGAGCTTTAACTAATAATCTTTTCTACCGGCGAGACTTTTAGTATTGAAACCATGAGGCATGGAAAACTATAATAATGAGTTCTAAAAGTTTGTAAATCACTAATTCGTGGTGTATGGACATTTCTCAGTATAAAGGGGATACTAACATTTTCCTATTAATATGTAAAACAGTAAAAAACAATTGCTTGTCACTCTTCCATGACAAACATATAAAAGTATTAAATTTTAGTCTTTTAATATATATGCCGCGAAATATATGAGACATAGAAGAAAGTGACAGAAATTCATTCATATTCGATTAATTAAAATTAATGGAAATCCAGTAATTACTATATATATATATATATGTATCGTATACTCGACTCCCATCCACCAATCCACCTGAACAGTGGCGATGCTAGCGCCGCGGACTACATAAGACGGAGCGTAGATGCAACAGGGAGAACGAAAGATCGAGGTCACCAGCTGCGAAGGCGCTCATCGACACCTCCGTTTTGATGTCTCTTTTTGTTAGGCTTATGAGCCTAAATCTGATATACGAAAAATGTACGAAACGACATTTGTGGGTATAAATGAAGACTTTATTCAAAGTATAGAACATAGACCTGAGCACAACGATCCCATTGATTAACGAGCAGAAGGATTCCTTGATTCCAGAATTCCTGCGGCCATGACGAGATCAGTCCTTCACAGCGTCCTTGAGTTCGTAGTCCGAGTTGAAGCGCTTCCCTTTCAGATGTTTTTTTCAGGGGACCAAACACATGGAAATCGCAAGGCGACATGTCTAGGCTGTAGGTCGGATGGTCAAGCTGCTCCCACTTGAACTTCGTCAGTTCAGCTTGTGTGACCCCTGTCTCGCTACGTTCTCCCACAGCGGCATTTCCAAATATGTTAACGGTAACGTTGTTACGACGTTTCGTACCTTTTCATTTGAACACCCCTTGTGTGTGTGTATATACAGTCATTACCATAAAAATTTGCGCACCAAGAAATAATTGTGGGATCATAACGCAACTTGGCATTAAGGTACATGTCGGCCAGATATGCAAATGATTAGAAATGCAGCGTGATTGCACATTGCGTAATGCCACTAGAGGGCGTTGAACTTCGTTCTCCTTGGAGTATAAAACAGGTAAGCAGAGCTTGGTTGAATGTACTTAATATTTTCAAAGGAAACGCTGAGGTGGACATGCCGTTACGCCGCCATCGAAGACAATATGAGCAGCTGTCAGAGTTCTAGAGGGAAAGAATCATCGGGATAATGGAAGCTGGGTGGTCAGCTCGGGGACGCCCTCGACAGACCGGTCGTCGAGAAGACCGTTGCATCATAGGAAACGCACGCGTATAGCCAACTGCCTCATTGGACGCTATCCAGACACAAGCAGCACCTTCACTACGGGCCCCTGTGTCTTTCCGAACCATCGCAAGGCGCCTGGCTGAAGGACATATGGTATCGCGGAGCCCATTTCGTGTGCTGCCAATAGCACCCACACATCGACCCCTCCAGTGGTGTCGCGCACAACGGGATTGGGCTGCAACGGACCGGAACCAGGTCGTCTTCAGCGACGAATCTAGATTCAATTTGAGCAGTGATGACAATCGTGTTGGTGTGTGGAGGCCCCGTGGTGAACGCCTCAATCCTGCCTTCGCTTTACAGCGACACACCGCTAACACAGCTGGTGTGATGGTATTGGGTTCCATTGCTCCCGATACACGGTCACCCTTAATATTGATCCATGGCCCAGTGACAGCCCAGCGGTACGTCCATGGCATCCTTCAGCCACATGTGATGCCTCTCATGACAGGGCTCCCAGGAGCCATTTTTCAACAAGACAATACTCGGCCGCACACAACAAGGATGTCACAAGACTGCCTCAGCCACATTACCACCCTTCCCTGGCCTGCTCGATCCCAAGATTTCTCACCAATCGAGCATATCTGGTATCATTTGGGACGGCAAGTTCGACACCCTACGAGTTTGGTCGAAGTAGAGGCGCGTTTACTGTAACTGTGGAACGAGATTTCTCACTACTTCATACGGAACTTGTGTGCCTCAATGCCCGCTCGTATCGCATCGTGCATTCGCGCTAGAGGGAGTCGAACAGAGTACTAAAACTCCCGTTCATTTGTACTTTTTTTCTGCAATAAAAATGATCCTTTTTCTTTGATTTACCAATCACTTACTTATATCAAAGTAGTACTTACATGTGTAAAATTTCGTTTCATATATATATATATATATATATATATATATATATATATATATATATATATATATATATATATATATATATATATACTCTGTAACAAAAAAATCGACGCACCAAGAAGGAGTTGTCCGATGGAGACAAAAGTTGGTGGATAGGAAAAATATGTACAGAATAGAAAATGATTAAAATATAAGAACAATTGAATGATTTATTTCAGAGTTACAGTAACGAGCTTCATAAGGTGTTGACCCGCCTCTAGCCTGGATGCAATCTGCCACACGGCGTGGCATAGACTGATAAAGCTCCCGGATGGTCTCCTGCGGTATTTCTTGCGAAATTTGCTCCAATTGTTGGTCTACGTCATCAACATTCCCTACCGGATGCAGTCGCATTCCCATCATATGCCAGACATGCTCGATGGGAGAGATATCTGGTGATCTGGCTGGCCAAGGAAGTGTTTGACAAGCTTGAAGACAGTTCATAGCAACACGTGCCGTATGTGGTCTGGCATTGTCTTGCTGAAAAATAAGCCCAGGGTACTGCGAAAGGAACGGTAGCAAAACAGGTCTCAGAATGTCGTCAACGTACCGCTGTGCAGTAAGTGTACCTCTAATAACGACCAAAGGAGTCCGGCTATCAAGGGAAATGGCACCCCAGACCATAACTCCTTGTTGAGGGCCCGTGTGGCGTACAATTGTGAAAGCAGGATCGGCACGCTGCCCTGGGCGTCTCCAGTCACGTCGCTAAAGACTATACGTCCCCAGTCAGCATCATTTCAACCTGATCGAGCCAAGCACCACTGTAATCTGGCTCGACAGTGTGCAAGCGTGAGTGGCAGGTGGCGTAACGGTCAGTACGAGCGTAGATTTCGCTCTCTCAGCCGTCTGTGAATGTCATGGTGGACACTCGTGTGTGGGTCGCATGACTGATGGGTGATTGCGATGAATCAGGCGCTATGACAGCTGATCTGACAATCACTCTGTCCTCGCGATCTGTGGTGACCCTACGTCGACCGCTACCATCATGACGATGAAATCTGTCATTGTCCACCCACTCTTGCCAGCATCTTCTAATCGCCGCATCGCTTCGACTCACATGACGAGCGATTCTCCGATTTGCCCAACCTGCCTCTTTCAATCCAATGATACGACCTCTTTCAAACTCTGAAAGTTGCTCGTAATGAGCTCGAATCCTGCGGCGAGGCATTTTTTCAGTCGTTGAAAGGTATCCGAAATCGCGATGCAGCAGAAATATTTAACAACAGTTCAAGAACAACTCCTTATATACATCTGCTGGATGCGCAGTTCCGATGTGCTGGAGATCGCACTATTCATTCATTGGACACCAAATTTTAATTATTTGCATATTTGGTCAAAACATTTTTGCATACTAAATTTCAAATTAATCGGATGATTCCTTCTTGGTGCGTTGATATTTTTGTTATAGAGTGTATATATATATACCACTTTATTACGACCACCTAAGGCCACGTTTACATGGCGAGGCTAGAAAGGTCCCCCCATTAAATTGTGTTTATTTATTACTCTAATACAGTTATCTATCTTTGCTACCTTGAAGAGCGGGACCCTGATAGCCTCGTCAAACGCGTTTTATGCGCCTCATGTGAACAGGCTCTAAGAGTTTCAAGCAAATAAGCTATTGCGTCACAATGCTCTAACTAGAGTTCTAGGGTAGTATGAAAGAGGAAAGCTGAATTCCTGAGACTGTAGTATAGGTGAATTGTTTGTGAATATATGGGGAATAAACGTGATTAGACGAACTTTGTACGTGGAATGATAGTAGGAGCTCGAAGGCATTTAGCGAGTATTAGCGACACCACCGCATTTGTGAAACATTCACGAGCAGCTGTAGTGAAAATGTATCAAGACTGGAGTTTCAAGCAATAAACTGTGTCTGAACGTGCAAATTGTGGTGGTCGTCACCGAGTGGTGAATGATCATGTGGAACGGAGAGTCTCCCGAATTGTGAAAGTGAACAGGACGGTAACAGTGCAGCAAATTACAACAGATCTTAATCAAGGATCGTCTCAAAGTATCTCTGAGCGCACTGTTCGCCGTACCTTGCATCGTATGGGCTATGGAAGCTGAAGAACAATGTGAACACTGTTGCTCTCTGCAACAAACAAAATAAAACGTCGCAAATTGTCTCAGGCACACATGCATTGGACAGTGGACAGTTGGAAAAACGTAATGTGGTCCGATGAATCCCGTTTTAATACACCATGCAGATAGATGAGAATGTTTGGCGGAAACAGCACGAAAGTATGGACGCTAAGTGCATTGCTATATTCCTTCAAACTGGTAGAGGCCATGTGATGGTTAGAGGAATTTTTTCGTGCAATGCTTTGTCCTTTTATTTCGTATCCATGGAAGTCTGAATCAGAAATTATACCTAAACATCATTGCTGATCAAGTACATCCTGTAGTGCTAATGGTTTATAACAATGGCAATAGGTGCTTTCAACAGGATAATGTGTGCTACCATAGGGCTGGTATTGTGCAGGATTGGTTTGAGTAACATGAAGGAGAGGTAACTTTGTTGAGGCAGCTCCCACAATCCTCAGATCTCAATCATATTGATCATATGTGGGATGAAATTGAACGAGTCATCAGACACCTAGATCCACAACCATCCAATCTCACACTGTTGAAAAGTGCCATTCTTCCAAGCATGGTCGCATATTACACAAACGACCTATCAACATCTCGTACAGTCCACGTGCCAACAAGAATCAATGCTGTACGGTGTCCCATCATCATATTGAAGGGGTAGTCATAAAGAATAAAGTAGCCGCTATATATATATATATATATATATATATATATATATATATATATATATATATATATATATATATATATATATATATATATATATTTATTTATTTATTTATTTATTTATTTATTTATTTATTTATTTATTTATTTATTTATTTATTTATTTATTTATTTATATCAGCAAGTTGTGAACTGTTTATATTTATATATATATATATATATATATATACATCTTAATTTTTTTTTAACTTTAGTTAAATAACGGTACATGTATATAACGTTTGGTCTCTAATCCAAAGGTATTTATCTAATTTGATCTTATCAATCGACAAATTAATATTCTTCGTCGTAGATGCATCGATATTCTAATGGAATAGACGGAGCATGTACGAGTAGCTTCATGTTATTGCTTCCGCTCCCTCGATTTGAAGAACTGTGACGTGGATGTGTAAAAAAGCATGAATCTCAACGTGGGAAAATTTATTGACTGGTTAAAATGATTATCCAGCGTGATTAAAAGCACTAGTTTGCGATTAAATAGCTAATCGGTCCAAATCGATCCGTTAGCTAACGTGACTTCAAAGATTTTACGACAAAGGTTCCTTTCACATGCTCTGACTGTTTTATTAGTAAGTGGAAGCTTGTATGATACTGATCCAAAAGTGTGCCTATCATCTAATTGCATAGAATGCATCGTTGAACTAATTAAAACTGATATCTTTATGCTCCAATTTTTTTAGCGGTCATTGCTGCCCTGTTGGTTGGTTGATCACCGCAGGTGACCCCCTCACCTCCCGACTTTAGTCAGGTTAAAGGGTTTACTAGTCACCCACGGAAAAAATCGAAAGAACCCGTCAAAGGAAACCGGACTAATCCGGTCAACCCCGTGACGAAATCTTTGTAAATACATTTGATACATATTTTACATGAGTTAGACATCCTTTTGATAATCCTGATTATATATCCTTTTTAAAATAAGATTACAAGAACCGGAGGGTTACGACTTCAAAGCTTGGTTCAGTCAAAAACCTTCGTTTACAAAAGAGGCTGGTGCATGTTAAATCTGACGTTGTCTTAAATGTCCTCACGTTGGCGCGGTATGGAAGTTTGGAGAGTGGGGTACCAGCTCAGGAGTCGTCTTCGTCATATGACCGTGATTAAACAATACGTAGTGTTGTCCTCGGATCATTCCCATGGTGGACCGACGCCAGTGTTGCACACAGTGCGACGTTGATTAAATTATCTACCCACCTACCAAATTTTTGAATTCTCGTGTAGAGTCAAATGATAATTTAGTTTATTTTTAACAGATATCATGACAAAGAAAAGTAGGATAACAAGGTAAAGTAGCGCCCTGTAGCTGTTTCCTTTAGTAAACGTTTTTTATAGAACAAGATGTACATTAAACACCGTTGTTTACTTAGCAACATACTTTTAGGATGCGTAAATAGACTTATACAGTGGGCTCAAAGTATTAAGTAATCTACAAATTTCGTGTGTTCTTAAGTAATTCGTAAATAAAAGAATTTCGTGATTACTTTTATGCTTATGTACATTCTACTTTCTCTTGCGTCAAATGAGATTGCTAATTAAGATCTAAGAACCACTCTTTATTATCTATTTTTTTTTTTGGTTCAAAACATTCACATTTCTTTTTATGTCTGGATACTAGAGTTACTTGTCTAAGAATTGCAATGTTTCATTAATGCTCATCATGCAATAATACTTTCACATATATTTTAATATAATTTACATATCTGGTACTTCATAAAAATGCATTTTATAAAAAGAACCTCTTTTTAACAATGTGTTTATCTGTTTTTTTTTTGTTTTTTTTTTAAATCATTTTCTCGGAAAGCTAAAGTTGCTTAACCGTCTACAAAAGTAGAATAATTCCGACTTTCTTTTCGAAAGCTATAGCATTGTCGTGGTAAACTCATTACAATTTGGCATACTAAAAACGTTAACACGAGCGTTTCATTTATTTTTATGGTTTTCAATAAAAAATCGGAAAATAGGATAGGTAGCTTACTCAAGCTGTAAACAGTGTTTTTTACATGCCAAAGAAAACGAAATGCATATTTTCATCGGGAGTTACATCTGCAATCATCATTCATAAAAATCGAAACCTCCGATCAAAAATCATCTAATTCTATCGACACCCAATTGTATATACCACGATAACTTAGCAACAAAACATCGTATTGATGTATAACACCAAAATCAATGAAAGAACAAGAAACATAAATCAATAGTTCCCCGAACTGAACATTAAAATGTAAATGTCTTCCATCCATCTACGGTTCATTAACTTAATGTCTCGTTTCGGAAATTAAAGATAAAACGAACTGATACGACTCGCATTTTTGACAGTCGACAATAAAAACGGCATTATTTTCTCTACAGGATAGTACGGTAAGTGAAAAATCCAGAAAAGATTATTCCTCCAGCACCAGAAACGTATTACAGGCCATGCCAGAAACCACTGGTCAACTGAGCATTCTATCTGGTCTATAAATATTCATAAATGTCTGACCGTACTTCACATGGCTCGCATGCTGAGCCAGAGCAAAAATCGCTCCCATAAGGCCAGCTGGCAATAAATAAATAAAAAAACGAAGAGAATAGAAGGAAGGTTATAGAATAGAATATCGGGGGATTGGATAGAAGGAAAGGGGGAGCCGGAGAAATGGCGTTGTCTTATCTTATCAGCAAGCCAATCCTATACTGAGCCTAATAGGCCAATCCGGCGAAATGACTGCTGGGAGGTTGACTGACCAGAGATTGCTGAGGGGTCATAAAAAGTGTGGCTCTTCCCCTATCCCCCTGATGTGGTTATGTGCGGTTAAAAAGTGACAGGGGCACAGTTTAGATTGGGGCTGCAGCAGATTTGATTCCGGTTGGAAAGTGACAGTGAAAGAGGTGAAGTATTTGTGCACTTTATGGTGAGGCTCACTGGGTTTAAATTTACTTATTAGAAGCCATTGGCGTGTGTCATTTAATTGGCGTACACAGGGGGATTTGCAAATGGCTGTTTGCACTGATTGTCCTTATAACAGCTAATGCTAATGATATCGTCGAACCTACCATCAGGAGGGCAACAAAATGCTTGAATCATGAGATTTTTAGCAATTTGTTTGTTTGTTGTGAGCAAAAAAATTTAAATTTTCGTACATGCCCTTAAATTTAAGGTGGGTATTTTAATTGACTTCGCAATAAGCAAGACCTGGATGTAACCCAAAGGGAAAGATCCGACGACAACACCAAGTAATTTTGAGCCACAGTCAGATTCATAATGTAAAATGGTTGGTTATTTGAGGATTTTGTGGCGCAAGGGAAATATTTGGCCAAGCTACACCAAACACAAAGCAGACATCTTTAAGTGAAGGTAGTGGTAATTTTAGTTAACGTCGTACTAGAGCAACACAACGGGCTATTGACGACGGTCCGGGATCAGTCCCTTAAGGGAAAGATCCGAGGACAACACCTCGTAATTTTGAACCACGGTCAGGTGACGAAGCAACACCTGAGCTGGCACCCCACTCTCCAAACTTCCACGCCAACCCAACATGAGGACTTTCGGCCAATACAGATTTAAGGTGCACCAGCCTCCTCTACACTACACGCTTACAAACATCCATGCCCGGACCCGGATTGGAACCGGGAACTTTCCTATCTAGAGGCTAACACCTTAATTACTATACCGGTTGGTCGGCTCTTTAAGTGAAAGATATCAAGATAGGAAGAATATAGGTGAATAGAACTGTTGTAGGAAAGGTAGGTAGGTATTTTAATAATCGGTCACTGAACACAGGGTTATTGGCAACGGTCCGGGATCAAACCCAAAGGGAAAAATTTGACAACACCATGTAATTTTGAACCACGGTCAGATGACGAGGTCACACCTCAATTGGCACCCCACTCACGAAACTTCCACACCACGCCGAAGTGAGGAAAATTGACTCCACGAAAGACTTAACGTGCAGCAGGCCCCTTTGTAAAGGACAGTCTTTGGTTGGATTCGAACTAGAATCCCTCCGTTTGCTAATCCGTTGCTCTTCCAACCGGTCGCTATTTTCCAAACCCTCATAGGTACTACAATTGGGGGCGGGGCTAACCGTAACGGCCAATGATCGCGAGCGCTGGATAGGAATCTCCTTCACTACGCTAAAGACAACTGAAATCCTGTCTGATCCTGTTTGCAGTGTAATAAATGAAACATGTTAAATAATTTTTCTGTTTTCTTCTTTTCTTTTCAGATCCATGGCTATGGGTGGGCAGTGATGGGAGCCGAAAATTGTATCATTTTATTATATAAGTTAATAATTACATAAGTTAGTGTTTTATGTATACTTTTTGTTACATCAGAATGGTCCTAAACCAGGTGTGGATACGACACCATCATCCTAAAACAAAGGGTGCGGCAGAGGGGCGGGAAAATATCAGCTGGTAGTGAGTTCAGGAGTGGTTCTTAGATTATTTATGTCAAATCACCGGAAGCTTGGAAAAATACAAAAATGGTATTAAAAATTAGGAAAAGTAATTTAGAATCTAAAGGAATTAAATTGGAATTTTTTTTAAATAATTTGGATGATCTAAAAATTTTTCCTCCAGCTGGGTTCGAAATCGGGAAGTCATCCTCCGCAGCCGACGCCAAACTGAAGGTAGGTGACTTTAGCCACTAGGCCATCGTTGCTTCACGAAAAAAGCTCTTTAAAAGAAGACATCCTGTTATATTTGATTGATTTCAGTCTCATTGGCCGTTATGGTTAGCCCCGCCCCCAGTAGTAGTGTCTATGAGGGTTTGTAAAATAGACAATCGGTTTTCCACGGCATTAAAATCTAATCTAAGCGTGTGAGTTAAATCTAAACGTTCAGTTTCCTCAATCTTCTTTAATGTCGTTCTCCACTAGCACATCCTATTAGATTTTTGTGGCTGATAAATTCATAGACAATGATCCATTTCTGTTATAAAGATCATCATGCCTTTTTTAAAATTACACTAATACCTACAAATAATTATTTTACAAGATTCGTGAACAATACCAGCGAGCGTTGAAAATTGATTTCGCGATGTTTAAAAAGTTTTTTTTTTATTTAAATACTCATCAGACTGAAATTTAAATTAGAGTAACAGGTTGTAACCGCTTGTGAAGATATTGAAAAGTTTTAAATTGTTGCTGTGTGAGTGTATTTACCAACCATCATGTTGTTGATTCAGAAAATTGTTAGATTCAATTATGGAACCTATCTGAACCATTGATACTCTCATTATTCATGCCAGATATTATGAAAGTACAGACAGTGTTTAAGTGGTGGGATAGGAAGTAAATGGTCTAATGAAATATCCTTTACCATCAAAGTGGTTTAGACGATATATCTCGAGCTTAAAGATCTGACATATTACGATACTGAAGAGATATTTCATCACATCAGGATACTGCCGATTTTGTGATGATCTGCTCGTGATTATAAGGAGATAAAGGGTCCAATTTCTTGTAATAACGAGGTATCTCGGCCATTAAAATTTGGTTAGTTTTTCTAATGACGAGCCCATAATACCTGAGTCTGCACAGAGCTGTCTAAACTATCCTCCAATTTTTATTTTAACAAAATGGTGTCTTAAAGATCATTTGTGTCTCCAAAAAATTCTTAGAACAATAAATAAAATTGCGTTAGTCATAAAGATTTACCAATTTATCTCACTTCGTTTAATAGAAACCAGTTTTCAATGCATACTAGTAGATCTTGGCACGAATTTCGTAACAGATTTAATGCATTTATTAAAATCTAGAATGTGCCCATCATATCTTCAAATTGACTTTCTAAACAGCTAGTAAAAACTACGTTGTGAGATTTACTTTTTAATCTAATAAAAACTGAATCGCCAGAAATAGCTGTTAAATCAAACTTAAGAGCTATAACAAAAATATATATAGGAATTCTCTCAATTATTATCATATTTGCTTAAAGCTACCATTTATGGTTTCGACCTGGCCACGTTAATTATTTAATTTTCTGAGTTTCATGTACAACAATTTTGTGTGGCAGAAAAGTAAGTATTAAATATTTCGCTTCCAAGTGTAAAATACGGAAGAAAATAGATCGAAGCTGTCGGGTACTTTACTTTTACTTTAACGGTTATATATAAACAAAGTTTTAATAAAAAAATAATACTTTGGAACAGATCGCTCTAATTTGCTAGAATTACCTTTACCTTTATTACAAATTTTTCCATTAACGTTTCATTCTGTTAACGAAACTCTAAAGTCCGGTGAACACATCCGGTTTTTCAACGTGCGGCGCTGCTGAGGCACCGAAGTCCAACTATGCACACATAACCGTGAAAGGACGCACGAAATCATTTCGTGCCATTTGCTATCCATATTCTATCGAAGAAAACGTGTTTATTTCGCTTACTTGGTGTAAAAAAAGTATATTTTGAAACAAAATTGACGTTACTGGATACAATGAACAATGAATTATTATTTATATTCCATTTGTTTATGAAAACAAGGTACTTCAGAATAGAGACTCAGAACGGCGACCGTGCGGCGCCGCTGCGGCGACGCAGGTCCAACTTATGTGCAATTTCTACCGCAGTTTCCCACTGCGCCGCAGCTCGCCGCACACGCGTCTCCGTTCTGAAGTACCTTGTTTTCATAAATAAATGAAATATAAAAAATAATTAATAAATGGTTGTATCCAGTAAAGTCTATTTTGTTTCAAAATATACTTTTTTGTACACCAAGTAAGCGAAATAAACAGGTTTTATTCTGTAGAATATTTAGCGCAAATGGCGCCAAATGAGTACTTGCGTCATTTCACGGTTATGCGTGAATAGTTGGGCTTCGGTGCCGCAGCGGCGCCGCACGTTGAAAACCCGGATGTGTGCACCGGGCCTTAGCCTCTTAGCTACTTTTGATTGCAGGCATTTAATCGGGGATCGAGATTATTATTTCTTTGCGCACGCGTATAGGATCGAATAAAATACTTAAATAGATAAATAATGATACTATTTTACTTATTAAAGTCTAGTGAAAGTTATTTCATAAGTGCAAGAAAAGCGTATGAAAATCTAAAGTACCCCGCTCGCAAATTTTACAGTACTCCTTTCCTATCACATAAACGGTCACTTTTGTGTGAAAATAGAAGACAAATAACAAATATACAATATAAACGATATCTTCCTGAAACCCATCGTTTATGTTTGTGCAATTTCGAAATGGCTTTTAAATAGCACTTCCGCAGGTGTCATACAAATTGGAGACCGTTTTTTGTCACTTATCGTTTTTTTATTAGATCTCCAATGACATATAGGTGGAAAATCGGATGTTTGTATGCAGTCTGCCTCCATATTTCGTCACGATTATATCGCCTCCCCGTTCCGTTATAGCGATATACACTAAACTGTACTTTGTCCGGACTCTATTCCGAAGGTTTTAGAAGATTTATTCGCTTCTGCCCGCTTATTGCCATAGTTTCTCTCCCCACCATTTTCCAGAGTCTTTCACAACCCGGATTTATTTATCTTGCACATTCTGCTCCATGAAATCGATTTTTTGATATATTTCCCTACTCAAGAGCCATTCAGACCGGAAAAAGCTCTTTCATTTAAATAACTTTATTTTTAGCTAGCAAACTTTTATGGGAGTGAATTTACTGGGTGTTTTTACTGCGTTTGCTTGAAGTTATAATTTGTTGTGAGACTTTTCAAGTCTAGATTCTGAGGCCTTCATTTACGTATTCACCAAAAGTCTAAAAAAGGGAAATTTTCAAAATTATTGGCCTTATACGTTCTGTGGAAACGAAATTCGATTTATTTAAAGAAATACTTTAAAACCAGAATAATACAGAAAGAATATTTATCTATTCTGTATTATATTTTTTATATATTTCAATTTATTTTATTTATACACTAACCTTGTAGTAGTTAGAAGATAAGTTTTTTCTGAATGTGTAAAAATAGAAGAATATCGCAGCTTTCACTAACAAAATAAAGAATATTAAAGTCCATTATGTAGCAAAAATGGTGTTATAGCAACCTATCAGGTCAGCTATATAAAAATCAAATCCCAGGACGAGACTACAACATTTACTGACAGACAAGAAACGAAACAGTACACATCTCCAAAACGGACTACAGAACTACTACACTCTCACTTCTTAACATAATAGACGCTACTCGCTTTCAAGTGGAAAAGAAATAGATGCTTACACTTTTAAATGGGGCTCATGCGCATAAGAGAGCCTGAACATGCGTCCTTGAAAACAGCTGATAAACAATTCCTCCGCCGGAGGAGAGAAGAAAAACACTGGTATGTTTTCTGCTGCAGTGTGAAAGTGTTCTTATAATGTCAGCTCTTATGTAAAAGATGATTTATGTTGGTTACATTTTGGAGTTAATTTCAATAGCACTCTACTTATATTTCACGTCTGAAGGGCATAGGATAACATGAAGTACATACAATCCGGGACTTCTGGAAATTGGTTTGTAAACACTGAAAAACCTTCTCAGCAGTTGACAGGGCGATTAAAAAAAAGACTTGTGCCAGGAATAGCTGGGTCGAATACCGCTTTCCCCATCGGGTCTATAACGTTTCATTATTACATCTTGAACGAAATTTTCCTAAAAGTTCTTTAAAAATCCTGTATACTGCGGGAAAATATTTAAATGTTTTTTTTAAACTTACTGTATTGTACGCTCAGTAGATAAATAATCTATCAAGACTTCTCCGGCAATCCTGCTTAGCTTTAGAATGTTAACTGTCGACGCGGTATCACGGTTGTAAGAGTAGCGGTTTAGCTACAAGGGGTTTACGAGTTCGAAACCACCCAATCAAAGATAATCGTGCACATGCACGTTAAATCTATAGGGGCTTCAATTGCTCTCACGTTGGTGTGGTGCAATTTGGAGGGAGCGGGGATGCCAGTTCAGATGTTGAACTCGTCATCTGATCCTGATTAGGTATGTCCACAGTTGTGCGCTTTCATTTTCAACTTGCCTTTCAACGTTCAATTCAACATGCGTCAACGCATGCCTTTTTGCATGCGCTTAGAGGCATGCCCTTCACCTGTCCACACTCGTGCCTCACTTCAGTTTCAAGATGGATGAAGATGATGCTATTCTGTTAGGAGGAACCGGTATAGTGGTTAAGGTGTTAGCCTCTAGATCGGAAGGTTCCTGGTTCGAATCCGGGTCCGGGCATGGATGTTTGTAAGTGTATGGTGTAGAGGCGGCTGGTGCACCTTAAATCTGTCGTGGCCGAAAGTCCTCACGTTGGGTTGGCGTGGAAGTTTGGAGAGTGGGGTGCCAGCTCAGGTGTTGCTTCGTCATCTGACCGTGGTTCAAAATTACGAGGTGTTGTCCTCGAATCTTTCCCTTAAGAGACTGATTCCGGACCGTCGTCAATAGCCCGTTGTGTTGCTCTAGTACGACGTTAACTAAAATTACCAAAATTACCATCTGTTAGGAGAAAACAGTGCGGCATGATCAGTGATTAGGCAAGTAAATAAACTTAGGAAATCAAAGCGAGCGATTTGGATGAAAGAATATTTCACACGCGTAATGAGCATTTATTAATTTACGTTAAAATTTATTATTATTAAAATTTAATAATAATTGTAATATTTCCTGTTATTATTTCGACCAATAGATGTGTTATTTAGTCCTTATGTGTATAGTGGAACCAATAAAAATAAATTCAAAACACAATGTGGGAAGTGGTTGCATAACAGTTTTTAATAATCGTCGTTACCGATTAGCTGGATTTCAAAATTTTAATGCTGAAATCAGAAGATAAAACCTAATTGTGCATTTCGTTATACGTAAGTACTTTAATTATTTGATTTAAATAATAATAATAATATTTGCATATAACCTATGCTTATGAACTTAGATAACTTTTAGTTTACAAATAATTATATTAATAATTAAGGATAAATAAGTGTTTAAGCGAAGTACATTTATCATATTTCTCCTTGCCGGCTTAAAAATAAATTTGTTTCATATTCATCCTTATACATCTTTAGAACCTGCACCATAACTAAGAAAACTTTAATGGATCCAAAACAATGTTAATATTACACTGGTATAATAAAAAGCTTAATTTGTCAGTCTTTAATTCATTTCATAAAATATGTTTAATTAATGCTTCTACGCTTAGTCAGATTTTCAGTCTTGTTATTCTTTCTTTAAGCCTACTTATGAAAATAAAATACATCCAAAAAAGGTTAACTCATGTAGTGTTTCAGCAAACAATAATGTGAACATAAATATTTAAAATGCAATCATAATAAAGTTTTAGGCTCTTGTGATGTTATTTCGCCAGGGAAAATTAATAAATGCTTTTTACAAGTTCTGAATAAATAACGTTTTTAATTATTTTTTAATTTGATTTAAAATTTATTATTACGTTATTAATTTATTTATTAATTGTGACGTGTTTAATTTTTTTCGTACAAGATTTACAGTGTATGTTCCACAAACACTCACAAGTACTGTAGTCTACAATATATTTGAAAAGGAAGTGTTTGTTTGTCTGTCTGTTTCTTGCCGCAAAATCCGGACGATTCTATGGCACATACAACAATGAAATTTGGCACACAGGTAGTTCAAATTTTTTGCAATTTTTGGGTCAAGACTAAATTTAAAATTCAATCTAGAAGATTTTTAAATGAATTTAATAGTTTTATTCTCTACCTGGTTCTTCAAACGCGTTTATTCTTGAGAAAAGCAGAAACACCCGAATCTGGACTTTTCTACCCACGTAACCTTAGCCGCCAGCCTTTGGAGCCATTTTCATCGCGGGATACTGGGAGATTTTTTTTTTCGTTTCCGTTTTGATTTTGAGAGGAGTAATGATTTTCCAGCCAGATAAATCTTTTAACTGGACTCAATTAGTTCTTTTTTTTATCTCCTTGAACGTTACAGATAAAGTGAAAATTTTAGCGGATTTGAAATCTGCGGAAAATTTCACTTTAGATCGATACCTAAAAATATGATTTTCTTTAAATGAATAATTTTTTAACTGAATATATATTTTATATTTTCGCAAGAAATTGTGACGTCATGTGAAACAGATTGCATCTTCTCCCCTTCTCGTTAAATAAAAAAAAGGAAACAAGTCACATTTCCTGTCCTATTCCATTTCAGAGAATGAGAGCAAAAAATAAGAAACATTTTGACAGGGATTGTTAATTCTTTTTGGTTAAAATTGGAATCGCTAAAGATAGATTAAAAATTTCAACGGATTTGAAATCTGCGGATAATTTTACACCAGATTAATAACTTACACCACGGGCACGGGCAACGCCTGGCAAGCAACGCAGTGGCTAGTCTTCTATAGATTCAAAAGTTTGTTCGTTATTCATGATAACACTAAAAAAAAAACTTCGGTTCACTAAAACACTGCGAATTGAAAGTTGAAGCGCACAGAAATTCAAGGCTGTTGGAACTCCTTGCGCTACGCTGCGTGCTATAAAATACTGCTACTTCTGACTCATCTCGAAAATGCCTTGACGCATGCGTCCATTGTGTCGAGGCATGAGCTTAGCGCAAGGAAAAGCGCACAAGTGTGGACATACCTATTGAAAGATAGGAGGTATTGTTTTAAGATCTTGACTCAGGACTGTCACCAATTGTCAGTTATATTACTCCAGTACGACTTTAATTGAACTACCTCCTTAAAAGATTAATCTACTTGTGCAGTACTTTTTTATTGATATTTACTTGACAGTGTTTGGGTGGCAACTGACATACCTTTTTCTAAATTTAAAGCTCAACTGTTATAACCTCAACATCGCAAGATTTGATGTTCAACCAGAACTCACTTTTGAAATTTTCATATTTTTAAAACTTTTATTTGTGAAAAAATTACTGTTAAATCATCCCTATGGTATTCTTTCATACTACCTACGGTAGCAAAAAGTACGGGAAGCTGATCGATATCATTGAAATCGATAACTGAATAACGATATCGGAAAATGAAAAACTTTCCCGGCCATAAATGATGCACCACTAAACAATCAGCTACAATATTGCATGCAGAAACGGCGTTGGGGCTGAGAATTACAATTCAGATGTTGTGGTGGATTGATCCTCACAGCTCTGGGAACACCGCGTTAAATATGTTTTCCTTCATGCCGTTTCTAATGATGTCTGCGAAAATTGTACCAACTTTATCAAATGTTGATTCAAGTCCAACGCAGCAGCGCCTCCTATTTTGGAGAGTTTGAAATGTGTTTGCCGTTCATTAGCCACGGTAGAAAACTTTTGGTTAAGAAAAAAAGATGGACTTGCACGAAATTGCCTATTACTGGTGGAAAATCTCTGTAGAGTGCTACTTTATTCTCGTTAAAAAGGAAAATAACATCAGCAAACAATGTCGAGTTTGCTTTCTGAAACATGTTTTCTGAAAGCCGAAATACTTCCTATTCTGTTAGATTCCGCCATGTTTTGCCTAGTAAAATAACATTCATCGTCTGTTCTCTCAGAAAATTGCAGAAATTATTGTAGATACCCCATGCCAATTATATTCGTTACTTTCATTTGTTTACACTGTTTTTTTTAATAGTACATATTTTTTTTCTATCTCTACTAGGTATAATTTCCATGTATTCAACAACAATAAGTTTATGAAAGATTTTTCACTCGTCTTATTTCTAACATTACCTATCCAATGTACTCAAATATGGTACTTAAATTCCTCAGTTACTGATTTTATAGTATTCACACGCTTTCTTTGCGATTCGCTTGGTTTTTATGGCACAAACACCAGATCTGTCCAAGTAATTCTTTTCCCATTAAGTGAAGTAGATCTACCATGCCCAAATGTTTACTGATGTAGAAGAGTAAATACACAGGGAAGTTAAAGGAATCGAACTTGCACCAAAAAATTCCAAAGAATAAATTCTGAATTGATGTATGATGTTTGATTGGTTAACACCACTTTTATTAAAAACTAAATATTACCAAACAGGCGATGAACTACATTTTAAAATACCACGATATGTATCATGCGAAGGCATTTGAACAGTGGAAGTAAAATCTTCGCTTCGATTTAGGTGTATTTGTATACACTGGAAATCGCTCCTATACCAAAAATATTGTTTGAAAGAATTCTAGCAAACATTCTATTGGTCATCATCAAAGTTGGTTATGGTCGGAGTGACTACACGTGGTAAAATGTATTGTCGTGAAACTGTCGGCAACTGGAGAGATTGGCGAGTGCCAACTGGAGCGGTTGGCGAGTGACGAGCGCGACAACCAGAAGAAGGGTTGCTAGGATCAGAAATACTGTTGAGAAAGACGATCGGGAGGAGGCCGATTGGTTTTTCTTCCAGATTAGGTTAATCTGCGCTACCGTCGTTACTATTCATACAATGTTCTTTGGTTACGTTTTTTAAATGTTATGTATCGTGTCCTTTTTCATGTAATAAATTATCTTGGGACTAAAAACTGCTGGCTTTACTGACTATGACTTTGGCAGCAACAGAAAGAACCCAACCAACATGTATGTATGCGTGTGCGTCTTTCAGAGGCTTAAATGACATTATAACAATTGGTAGGTAGAGGAATTAACGGTGCATTGGAGCAACACCAATGGCTATAGGTGACGGTCTGCGATCTATCCCAAAGGGAAAGATTCTAGGACAGCACATCGTTAATTTAAACCACTATTAGATGGTCAGATGGTGATCAAACCCTAGATGCCATCCCATTTTCCGAAATTCCACACCATGCCAACGTGTGGACATTTGAAGGAGTGACGAATTTGACGTGAACCAGCCTCCACGTACACGGAGATCTCTGTTTCAATCAGGCTACCATCGCCCCCACTATAACAGTATAATTCAAACCCTTAAATGTAATCCATATGATATCTAAAACTTCTTGCAGTCATGCAGAGTCCAAAAAAGAAGTAACTAAAATATTTTATATTTAATAAATGTATTAACAATTCAGTTTCAATTGGATAAGTATATATATAAGGCCTAATCGAGTGGAATAATTTTACTCCAAATCTTTTTCGTTCCTTTATTCCCATATCCTCAAATGGCTTTTATCGCTCTACGCATCGATACTCGGTAGAGCAAGTTTGAGAAACGACTTGAATTTACCCAATGCCTTTTACCAAGGATTCCAGTAAACAGCCATTACTAAGCAAAGCACACGACCCATTATACCTTATCTCTATTGCACCAAAAGAATCACAGAGAGACGATAAGCAAGTCGCAAGGAAAACGGTGTTTAAGGGGAACTGGAGGAAATCCTTTCTTATTTTTAGTTCTCTGGTGAAGGCGCGTGGGGCCCACAACGACACATATACCGCATTCACGAAAATACACTCACGTGATTTCGCTTGAAAAAATAAGTTTTTCTCTAGTTAATCGATTCTCGGAGGATTTGATAGTTTTTATTGAGTCGATATACACGAGTGTTAAGGTTTCGTTTGTGGTATTGATTTTATTGCAGTAGTAGAACGCGTAACGTTTTCATTGAATTCCGATCAAAAGCTTAGTTTGGTAAAGGGAAATATGTTAATGGACTTGGCAATGGTTTGCAGTCCTAGATGGAACCACGCATAATGTAGATAGCCGAGAGATACATCGAAATACTTCAATGTGTGCTAGGTAATGTTCCTGTTTACACTGGCACTCTTATGAAAGATAAAGCAATTTGTTGCCATGTCGACGAACTAAGTATAAAATGCGTTTGCTGTATCAACCCTGGTAAATATTCAGAATAAAAGCTAGTTTATTCCCTTAAGCTTATTGATGGTTCGAGTGAGATATTAACGTTTACTAACTCGCTTTTTACTTCTACGTAAACTTGTTGTTTAACGACCCTCGATTTAACAACTCGATGTGAAATAGCCATAGAGTAAATATGAAAGTAAGAGTGAGCAATGGTGACCTTTTATGTGTACAGGATCATGTGACTAAATCTAGTAATAATCGTAAGTCTTCTCTCGTCTGTCAGATATCGACCTTCTAATGAAATAGATGAAGTGTGTGGCAGCAGTTTGGGAAGTTATTTCTTTCGAACGCTCGGTTTAAAGATCTGTCACTTGGTTGTGAGAAAAGTATGAGTTCTAATGTTAGACAAATCATTGATTTCCTAAATTGATTGTCCAGCGTGAATAAAAATACTAGTTTGCTCTTGTACGGCCAATCAGTCGAAGTCGATTCGCAAGTCCTCGTGACTTTCATTTAAGAGATTTTTCGAAAACTAATCTTTCTACTTATTCTGTCTGTATAAGATCGATCCTGCCGAGTGCAAGAATACATTCATGACCTGATTGGACTACAGGACTGGAGAAAATGCTCTTCGTCTGATTGGTATCACGGGACATAGTAATAGACTTTGGTGATTTCACCATTTTTGCGTCATCCTATGGAAATGTGCGTTTGCATTTATATCCTATCATAGGATGTTGTACCGCCAAACCAGGTGATAAGATACCAAATTGGCCAATCAAGTTCATTTTTTTCATAGCAGTCAAGTGACTATTAGTCGACATGTCTCTAATACTTTTTGCAAATGTAAATAATGACCAAGTGAAAAATCCCGGAAGTTTTCCAAAATCTACATTATTAGGATCGATATAATGGGAAAAGGTAAAAATTTCGTTACAGTAGACGTCAGGACGTTTGGTGTCTCCTGATTCGCTGAGAAAATTGAGATTTCGCAGATTCGTTGAAGTTGTCTTAGGCTTGATTTGGTGGTTGTCGGGTTTTCTCTTCACCATAGTAACCTTAACTTAACGATAAATCTTCGCTTTTAGTCTGGATTTCTTGTTTGTTAACACTAAAAATCCCTCTCATGGAATCAAAGTTTTGATTTCATATAAATGAAAAAATATTTTACATTATGATTCAAATAAATGTTTTTATAATTCAACAGAAAAGTTTACATAGAATGAATTGTTACATAGAATGAATTGATTTTGTGTCTAACCAGGAAGAATTACAATTCGTAAGTTAATTAACCTCGACGTAGTATCTATCCTCTATTTCTACACACTAACCATGCAATTCAAGTACAGGATGTATTCTTCAATCCATCTTTAAACTGAACTATACCACCTTTTTCACAACCACTTTACATGACCACTTTAATAATAGAACCCTCTCACGTGCAAACAATGGTAATACACTGGTAGAGGATAAAAAAACACCCTCACCCAGGCACAAGAAGCATAATACCCCTTCTCAACTGATCCTTGAGTTTTTTTTCCTTTCATCGCAAGTGCTCCGTAACGAGTAGGCAGCATCACCGATTTCAAGGCCAGGGCCCTCAATTGGAATCCCATTTTTCTTTTTACATCCCCAACACCTTGAATATCCGTAAACCTGCAAGTGGTTTTGACTCCTTTTTCCAAGCTCTATACCTCTGATTAAAACAAGATGTAGATTACCTGGGCACAACTTTCAACAGCAATGACTATGAACAAGAGGCAGATATACACAAAGAAAATACTTGCCAAACAAATTACGAAGAGATAGGAATACAAGGCCCAACCGAAACAGATTTTAAAATATACACTGACGGCTCCAAAACGCAACACGGAGTAGGAGCAGCTTTTGTGGCATTTAGAAATAACATAGAAATCCATAACCAAAAAATTCAGCTCCATAATAACAACACAGTGCCGCAAGCAGAGAAAATAGCCATCCTCTTTGCCCTAGCTTGGGCAAAACAGCAAACATATTCCACCTGTAACATTCTAACGGACAGCCTATCAACTATAAAGACACTCCAACAATTCCAAACATAGGATCCAATAGCGCAACAAATCCGAGCACTGCTTAAGAATAATTTCCACAATACATACATCAACTGGGTCAAGGCTCACATAGGTATACAAGGCAATGAAAGGGCCGACCAGCTTGCAAAAGAAGCAACAACAAGAGCAACAAACTTCCAAATCACCGCAAAACTACCCAAGAGCCACTCAAAACAATTAATGAAGAGAACAGCTCTTAAGAGATGGCAGGAGGAATGGGACGAGGGAGAAACGGGAAGAAAAACCTATTCATTCTTCCCAAATGTCAAACCCAAAAAGGATCCACACGGACCATTCCTAACGTTACCATTTTACACAGGACACGGCGCTTTCCCCAGCTACCTCAACAGATTCCGCATAACAGCCACAGGCAACTACATTTGTGGGCAGGAGGGGACTCCAAACCATTACGTGTTTGAATGCCCACTTACAGCCACAAACCACCTGCTACAACCAACAACTGAACACTTCAGGGAGTGGGCCAAAAACACAGTAAGGCTCAAGCAAAGATAGTGCAGATCATGAAGTACCTAACAGAGAATATCGACATAATCAAACAATAGTGCCACATGGCAAATGCTATCACTATGCAACTAAAAACTTTAAACTTCCATCTTTGCTCAAATTCTACCAGTGCTAATAGCACTTACATCGTTAATATTTATACAATAGGCCCCTCAAATTATATTTTCTATTCTCATGTTTACTTTGTTTAACCCCTGTATGTATAATGTACCCCCTCAAGAGGAGATCCTACAATGAACATAGATAAATGGTAATTACACCTGCCAGCGTTCGGCAATAGGTGGCATCACTCCTCATCACAACTGACTAAAGCTCAATTTAACTATCAAAGTAAAACATATAAGACAGAAACCAGCGGCGCAGTTGCTCCTAGAGCAGAAGCGCACAGCCAAGGGTTCGCCTAAAGCTGCCACATTCTGTTACGGTGGGCTCAAACCACTCTTTCCGCTGCGTGTCCATCACAAACCACTTTTACCTGTCCTATTGGACTGGAGGTAAGGGGGACACCTGCGGTGTCCAAGTCCAAGCTCTATACCTCTACCCGGACCATGAAAAACGTTACTAACCAAACCTGGTTAGTGGGTCTCGAAGCTCTAGACTAGAGGTGCACAACCTGCGGCCCGCGAATCATTAATTTGCTGCTCGCAAACTAATTTTGACTATAAACTTCCAAGAGGATTTAAGTTAAGAAGCAAATTGACTGACAAGTCTTAAGAGTTTCTACTAGCAGTATTGAACCTAACATACCTAAATTAGTTAGTAAAACTCAGTATCAGCCATCCCATTAGCAAGCTGTAGCACAATTATTGTTTATGCTTTAGAAATTTTAATATTAAATATATTTGATGCTGTAATTTTTATTTCTAATTTTATTGATATCATTAAAATTTCTCATACTCATCTTTATTGTTCATTGTACTATTACTGTAATTAAATTTATAACCTAAAATAATTTGCTGAATTACATATGAGGTTCTTGAGACACATTCTTAAAAGTAATTCTAAATGACTAATCTTTACAACTGTTTAACTTTTTTTTTAAACTATTCACAATATTATTCATTTAGCTCTGTAACTAGCTCCTAGCTTTTTAAAAAAAACATTTGTAAGTTTAATCTTAAAAAAAAGGTTTTCATTTTTTTACTGTACGTATTAAGTGTAATAACAGCTGTACTTAATAGGGTAGTAGCATTTTCATTGTGTCTGTGCTGTAACTGCATTTGCGGCCTCACATGTCTCATTCAGCGGTGCGAGTGGCCCTTCTCCCTAAAAGGTTGTGCACCCCTACTCTAGATCCTGTAGTGAATTTGGGAGGCGTGAGTCGGGAAGTGGTTTGGACGAGATATATCGTCCAATAAGATCTGGCCAATTTCACCAATGACGAGATATTAAGATTTTCCCATTATTTTTATGACTAGATCAAGATCTGGTCAGTTTTTTCTCTTACGCCGAGATGTCTCGTCCATCAAGATTAATGACGAGATACCTAACCGAGAAAATAACCAGAAAGGTTATAAGCATATTGGATTAAATTCAAGTTTATTTCACTTAATAAACCTACAATATAAACATAAATTTAAAGTTTAGTCTTCCCTAATACCGATGTCATATTTAGCCATTAATTCCTTTCACAATAACCTAAAGCGGCTACAACGCTATTAACTTCAAAAGTATGTGATTAAAACACTACATTCCCTAGACGATGCAACATTTCTCAGTAACATCGATAAAAAAATCACCAGTTCTGACAATACCACCACTTTTCCACGCAAACAGCCAATCCGGGAGAAATATCGCCTTTACATTTTTGATGCTTTTCCCTCGGTCCTGTAAGTGCACCCAGTACCTGTCTAACGACCTCAACCGCAACACAAAAGAATGCAACAAAAACAACGATCCATTAAGATCCTCCCTCCGAATGCTCCCACGAGTCCACCAACACTGGAAAAAGGGTACCATCTTCCACAAGTGCTGTTTGATTAAATTAACAGGGAATGAATACCCAGATTTCGTCTCCATCTACCTATCTCCCAGCCATGGCACCAAGGGGCCCTCTGATTATGAAAAGTTTTGTCAATCTAAATCTTCCGTCACTAATTACTCGGCCATTAAACAATGCCACTGTGGAAGTGGTCTAGCTCTTCCCGTTACCCACGGGTGACTTTCGCTTTATAATAATCGCCAGAAAGGACTCCCCGACATTCCGCGAGGCCTTCACAGGGAATGACAATGGCAGTAAAAATGTCGCTTGTGGGACGCCGGGAATTGGTATGTGCTCCAATCCCTCGCCTTTCTTCCCGAAATTCGTGTGAATAGTCAAGAATCGAATATTTAAAACACTTTACGAGCGTTTGGGGAGCGTAACGCGCATTTTCCAAGTCATTTGGTGGGTTTTGGTAATAACCGCTCTCTCCGGCGTCGATTGTGTAGTGCGGAGTGATAATAAACTAAAAGTGGTGATAATGATTGCGGGTGTGGGCTGTCGGTTTTCCTCCGAGTAATTTCAGACGTGGGAATAAAACCAGAGCGCCGCAAATTGCAATAAAACATACCGAGTCTCGATGGATTAAGCGCCTACGTTTGAGGAATGGTTCTAATAATTAGGCTTTGGGTTCTTTTTTAGTCTGAAAGGCAGGTTCTGGATGGCTAGCCAGTAAACAACCATCCATTTTAAACCTCGTATCAAAGGATACCTTACATGAGTTTAAGCTATGTAGACGTTATTTAACCTTCCTGGTGGTTGTATCGACGAGGTATCTTGTCATTAGTGAAAACTGACCAGATCTTGATGAAAGAGATATATCGCCATTACAAGAAAACTGATCAAATCTTCATCTTGACATCATTAAACGTCAACAATGTCTTGATGATGAGATGTCTCATTATTCGTTTGGGTTGAAGTGGAAGTTTGGAGAGTGGAGTGCCAGCTCAGGTGTTGCTTCGTCATCTAACCGTGGTTCAAAATTACCAGGTGTTGACCTCGGATCTTTCCCTTAAGGGATTTATCCCGGACCGTCGTCAATAACCCGTTGTGTTGCTCTAGTACGACGTTAACTAAAAATTACCAATTACCAAGTCTCATTATTCGTAAATTTGGTCAGATCTTGATAGACGAGATATCTTGTCAAAACTAGGGTTAAGTGATTCTTGTACATACCATAATCCCACATACACGATATGTCTTTCCTTAGTTGGATTACGAACTACATTATATCATTTTATTTTCAAAATAGGCATATCAAAAGCTCATACTTACTTCTCCTTCTATTTTCCATGGTAACATCCGCTGTCTAAATGATGAAGTCATCTTCTATTTTCTTTAGGGGACTCTCCACCTATAATAATTAGAAGGTTTGGATTCTTTTTGTGTAAAAATACAGGTTCTGGATGCAATAGGAGGCAGGCCAATAAACAACCATTCATTTTAAACCCAATTCACAAGGGTATGTGACATATATTTGAGCTATGTAGACGTTACTTAAGGGATTCTAATGCATCACGTAATCTCACATAAACTATAGGTCTATGACAGTATGTGATTACGAACTACGTTAGGACCTTTAATTTTCGTCGGCATGATGTGGATGTTTAAAGAGTCGGGTGCCAGCTTAAGTGTGACCTTGTCATCTGACTGTGGTTCCAAATGCTGTCCAAGTGTGAAAGTCATCTTCTATTTCATTTTGGGGGCTCCGACTTAACCCGTAATGAACGAATCACTGAACTTAACTCAAGTGGAAAAATTAAATGTTAAAAGCTGATTACAGCAAACGTTACAATGGTTATGGAGTTGTGTATTGATAGATAACGTGTGACATCGATGCACCTATATAAAGGTATATCTGTAATTTACTATAAATCCACGTGTTTCTTCTGCGTCGTAAAATACCTTGTTGTTGTCGATTCAACGTTCGGTTTGTCGTTCAATAGTTATATTTTATCAACGTGAGGAATAATTGCGGATATTTGAGATCAAGTAAACAAGTTGAATTTATACATTTGATTAAGTAAAATAATCAATCTGAAAAACACTTGAACTTATTCTTATTATTTTTCTATAAATTATTCTTTTTCTATAAATTATTCTTTATCTATAAATTATTCTTTTTCTATAAATTATTCTTTTTCTATAAATTATTCTTTATCTATAAATTATTCTTTTTCTATAAATTATTCTTTTATCTATAAATTTTAACTTTTCACTAGCCCGTTGTTTTGCGTCTATACTGATCTTGACCTAAATATCCATTCAACGATAATGAAATTGAAAATTAATTAGAATATTGAAATTTCCTTCATGAACAGCTTAAAAGAGACGTTACATTCGACAAATAAATTATTCATTAAACAAGATAAATCATAAATGACTTCCAGTATAGGATAGTTCTTGCATATATTTTAGTATACATATTTTTTTCTCTTTCTATTCGTTAAGAAATATTTCTGTTAGAAAAGCTGGGCAATTTAGAATCACCAACTGATTCATCTTTTTTATATTTTACAATCTTCTCTTGTTTTCTATATTTCCTATCTTTACAATTATGGATGGCTTTCATAAGGCAATTATGAAAGTAAGTGATTTATAGTTGCAATAGAAATATTCTTTAAATATTTATGCATAGGAAGGTAAAAGTTTATAAAAATCATAAAATCAACACGAAAAATCTAAGTAAGAAAATCTAGATAATATTGGTCATTTGATAACAATTGTTTGAGAATGCCGAAATTATCTATGCAATTATTTTCTTCATAATTTTTAAATGTCTAATAACTTGGAGTTCTACACAAACCAGTTTTAAATTTAACTTTATGATTAAGTCACACAATTCTTACAATTACAATTTTCTGTCTTACAATTTTCTGAGTGAAATATCATTCCACTTATTAGTTTGGTTAACGGGTTTGCGTTGATATGTTAAGAAGTTATGATCAATAGGAAAAATTATCTAAAAGGCTAGCTTGATATCTAGAAGAAAGAAGCTGAACTAAAATTAAAAGTTTTCGTATTATAATGAAACTCATTCAAATATGTACCGTAGAACAGTTATATAAAAGTTTAGTAAGCATTTGAAGTTTCTTTTAACATATACTCATTGCCATAAAAATTTGCGCACCAAGAAATAATTGTGGTATTGTAACGAAACTTGTCATGAAGATAAATGTTGGCCAGCTATGCAAATGATTAGAAATGCAGCGTGATTGCGCATTGCGTAATGCCAATAGAGGGCGTTGAACTTCGTTCTCCTTGGAGCATAAAACAGGTAAGCAGAGCTTGTTTGAGTGTACTTAATCTTTTGCAAAGGAAACGCTAAAGTAGACATGGTGTTACGCCGCCATCGAAGACAATATGAGCAGCTGTCAGAGTTCGAGAGGGAAAGAATTATCGCGATGATGGAAGCTGGGTGGTCAGCTCGGCAAGTAGCTCATGAAGTAGGCCGTTCTGATTTTACTGTGAGGAGGTGTTGGGACCAGTGGACAGAAGAGACGTCATTTACACGGCCACCTGACTCAGAACGCCCTCGACAGACCGGTCGTCGGGAAGACTGTCGCATAATACGAAACGTACGCGTAGAGCCAACTGCCTCATTGGACGCTATCCAGACACAGGCAACACCTTCACTACGGGCCACTGTGGTGTCGTGCACAACGGGATTGCACTGCCACTGAACGGAACCAGATTCAATTTGAGCAGTGATGACAATCGTGTTCGTGTGTGGAGGCCCCGTGGTGAACGCCTCAATCCTGCCTTCACTTTACAGCGACACACCGCTCCCACAGCTGGTGTGAAGGTATTGGGTTCCATTGCTTATGATACAACGTCACCCCTAATATTGATCCACTAGGGGGCCTACCCCCTGCTCGCTAACGCTCGCCAACCCCCGGAGGATTGCTTCGCATCCTCATTGGTTCGCTGCGCGAACCTATGCTCGCTTCGCTCGCCTCAATGGAGACATGTGTCCTAGCAGAAGGGATTGTTTACAAAATATGTTACCAAAAAAATGTTTTTCAAATCTAAATTTGCTGTATTACAGAAAAAATATGTACAGTATCTCTAAAATCAGAATTCAAATGAAAACTTTGTGCAAATTTTGACTCGAAATGTGAGCGTTGCTTTGGAAATTGAATACCCAGCATGTTGTTTATGTGTACATTTTCCCAGCACTCAAACGACCCACACTTTTTCATTGAGTTTGTTGCCGAAAGTTGTAGCGCAAGCGTCTTGTTGAACTATAATTGTTGGCCCTAAAAAAGGACCGTTTTTTAAATGGCCCTGAAAAAATCCTCCGCTTTTTTTTATTTCTATTATAAACTAACAGCAACAGCTCATTAAAATTTCCTTTTTTTTTTTCAATAAAATTTCATTTGATAACGCTATAAATTCAATCGATGCGCGAGACTTCGCGATAAACAAACAATCGTAAAGTGTTGCCAAAACGCGATTACAAATAACGTCTTTTTTGCGTGCCACGTAAGAGAATTATATATATAGATGGCACAATGACAGCCCAGGGGTACGTCCATGACATCATTCAGCCACATGTGATGCCACTCATGGCAGGGCTCCCAGGAGCCATTTTTCAACAAGACAATGCTCGGCCACACACAGCAAGGATGTCACAAAACTGCCTCCGCCACATTACTACCCTTCCCTGGCCTGCTCGATCCCCAGATTTGTCACCAATCGAGCATATCTGTGATGATTTGGGACGTCAAGTTGGACACCCTACGAGTTTGGTCTAAGTAGAGGCTCGTTTACAGCAACTGTGGAACGAGATGTCGCAGGACATCATACGGAACTTGTATGCCTCAATGCCCGCTCGTATCGCATCGTACATTCAAGCTAGAGTGGATCCATCAGAGTACTAAAACTTCCGTTCATTTGTACTTTTTTCTGCAATAAATGATAATTTTTCTTTGATTTTCTAATCACTTATATCAAAGTAGTACTTACATGTGTAAAATTTCGTTTCATTTTGACGACGTTTTCTTGGTGCGCAAATTTTTATGGCAATGAGTGTATTTCTCTATTACTGCATACATAATTATATACAGTTTTAATATTTAAAACATTTTTCACAAAGCAAATATCTGTTTCTCAGAATCTTACGTAAACCATTTCTGAGAGCAATCCATATAATAACTCTTAAAGCTTTCTATGTAGTATTTCCTTAGAATTACATTACAAGTTATTTTAGAAGAGACTTCTCATTTATAAAGTGCATTTCTTAAATTATTTCTCTTGAAGTGTACCAAGTATGAAATCGAATCTTTTTAAAATGATATTTTGCAGTGAGTTCGTAAAAACATATTTTCTTAACAATTTATTCAAATGCTTACCAAGAATCGTTCCCAGTATGTGTGTTTAAATATCACGAAATAATTGCATCAAAACTAAATATACATTACAATTTCCTCGAAATATTTACTTAGGTAATTTATAAAAACCCATTCTAGAAAAGACTTAAGATCAAGTATAAAACTTTCTTAATTTTTTTCTTTCTTCTTTAAGATGAAAACTTTCTACAGTTACTTTTAGAGGTGTAGATTTCAAAGATTTATCACTCGCCTGAGTAAATTTTTAAAAGGCTTCAGGATAAACTGGAATGTATAACAATATATGTATTTTTTAACTTTGGATAGTGTGTTCCAATTTTTAGAACTGTAGTGTATCATTTTTATAGGTATTGTATACAGCTTTTTAATTAAACTGATACGACCATTGAAGTGAATCTCACATAACATTCATATTTCTTATCTAGTACTTTGAAATTATTACTCGCCTATTTTAATCAATATCTCTTTAAATTTAAGAGCTGTAGTGTTTCTTTTTGAAGCTAGAAGTATGCTGGAGTATCCTTACTTTAATTTTGAATTATGTGAACTTTATCGAACAAGTAATCATCACGAAGGTTGTTCTGTAATCCCATTCTGGTTGTGAAACTTATCGAAAGTAATCCGTGAGGGAGTTCTTCAGTTAGCTAAATAAAGTGGGTTTAGTGTTTTGGTAACTTCTTTGGTAACTTGTGGCATAACTAGACACTTTACGCAAATGCAATTTCAGAATGTTGTTTATAGTAAAAGGAATAATCCCTCTCTCCTGCAGAATTCATCAAAAATTAATCTGTAATAGGTAGCATCTATAAAGAAGGCAATTGTGTTTTGGTAACTTCTTTGATAACTTGAAGCATAACGGCATGTTACTCAAATGCAATTTCAGCCTGTCGCTTACAGTAAAAGAATTCTTCTGAAGAAATTATCAAAATTTATCTGAGAGAGGGTTCTTCTGTTAACTGAATAAAGAGGGCTCTAGTGCTTTGATAACTTCTTACGTTACTTGTGGTGCAACTAAGCATGTTACTTAAATGAAATTTCAGCATATTGCTTCCAGTAAAAAGCAATGCCGATCATCATCAAAATCAAATTAATTCTCAACCGGAAGTATTCTTTCTACACCGGTAGTTTCTATCTATGTTTACGCTGAAAAACTGTGAAAATGTGAGTAAAATATCAAATTCGCATTAATAGCACGTTAGACTTTAAAATTTCTTTATTTGATTCCCTTCCCTTTTCTTCGCGTAATCATCCAATTGAAACATCGATCAATATAATTATATTCCATTTGAATATAAAGGTCATTAATCCAATATATTCATTTTCACCATTCTTTCAAGCGCATATTCTTCATACTCCATTTGTTATAATGCAGGACCCATCCATACAACGCACTTAGCAACGAATCCCGTATTATCATTTGACTAAAACTGCAATTCTAGTCTAACACGCTGACGACAACATTAAAAAAAATCTGCTCACAACAAAACAAATTTCGCACAAAAAAATGGTCTTCCCTCCAAGGCACAACTGATGGCTTTCGCGCTCTTTCCTTGACATTTACCTCAAACATTACTTCTCTGCAATGACCTCTGTAATCCCTGACTGCGTTTAGAGCTCATCTCGATTCGCAGCGAAAACGGCAATTGGATTTCATTGATCTGAAATATGTATTACCCGAGTTTTGAGCTCACCAAAACACAGCCGTTTAATGGCCATCATTATCCCATTACGCCTAATGGCGGGCGTTAAAGTAATCGCCCTGAATAATAGCCTCAAAAATAATAATAGGCAGTCAATATCTCCCGGCTTTTCTCTAGACCACTGTTCCGATCAATCCATCCCGTTTAAGTTTACCTTTTCAGAAACTTTGCAGAGTCGTGGGACATCTCAGAAATTATACGATTAAGCCCCTTCTTGCTCTGTGGAACTTTGGGGAAGAGACATCTTAGCGGGTCCTTGGTCCTAAATGACCTAATCAAAATTCCCCAACGCGTTCCTGTAGCCGTATAAATGACTTAATGAAGCATTATGCCGCCTTATCCGTCCTCCCCCAAAACCTGGAGAGCATAAACGTTTAAGAGGCCGTGTTAACAACTGATAATATTCCAGCCCGGCTCGGGGACTTCTGGGGCTCCTGCAGCAGCGGGTGCCTCTTATTGGATGTTTGGCGATTTTAAATAGTGCCATTGCAAAAATGTGTCGCGTTGCTGGCGGAGAGAGATTTTAACTTCGCCGCTCGACCCCACTTGCTGGACTGATTATTAAAACGAAAGTTTACCCACTCCCCGTGGCCTTCTTCTACGGGTAGGGGGTAAAGTTTCCGCCGAGAATGGGGTACATTAGGTCACCTGGGTGTGTGGATGCAGCTTGATTTGGAGGTAAAAATGCGAGCTAATGAATAGATGCTTGGGAAATTAAGCAGGATGTTAAACTCCTATGCCAAAGCTAATTTGCATGAGGCTTATTGAAGCAAGGTAACTAAATCGTGACATAACGGAGGTAGTATGAGACAGAATTTTTCAGACACGTCTGTATTTAAATACCGGCGACCTATTATCTGACTCCCGTGTTTCTGAGTCATTGCAATTTCGGCGATTTTGTACATCCATGCCTATAGTATAATGATGTTAATTATTTTATTTAAATTAAACTTTAGATTAAAAACAAATATTATATTTTCCTTACAAGAAAGCAATTTTCCCTGCAGGACTTCTAAGTCCACGAAAAGTAATCAGGCTGCTTATGGATGAAAAGATTCTTGGTTCGAAACTGGAGTAAGACATGAATGTTAGGCTGTCCGGAGTAAATATGAGGCCTGTCTACAAACAGATTATGCCCAGAATGTGTTGTATGTGCTTGCTTGTGAGATGTGATGCGAATTGTTTCCCTGTCGTGCACAAACTGGTTCAAAAATCCGCCCTTGTTATGTCTTGATGGATACTATTAAATTGACGGGATATTGGAAAATTTTCAATCATATATGACCTTGATCAATAGAATCCTACTTAGGAATATTTCTACAAATGCATGTGACTATTTAGACCTCATGTTATTTTAGAGGTTGACCAATAGGGATGGTGGTCAGGGTGCTGGAATCTATTTCTTCTAGGCTTCTAGAAAGGTTCCGGATTCGAATCCAAGGTAAGGCATAGATGTTTGTTTGGTGTGACTGTGTGGCCTCTTTTTATCGGATTGTGTTATGAAGGTATGGTTTGGATGTGAGGTGCACATTTTTCTCATGGTGTACCAGACTAACGCCGATGTAGTTCAAAATTCCCGTCTTTAGTGCCAGCATGACTTAAAGCACTTGTAACAATATTGGTAAAAATAAAAGTTCTTAAACAATACATATGGATTCCTTAAAAGATTGTATAATAATCGGAGGGTTACGAGACCAAAGACCGTCGCCCTTTGTACGTGGGGCACGTTAATCTGTCGTGGCCTCAAATTCCTCACATTAGAGAGTTTTCAAAGTTTTGAGAGTAGGATGCTAGCTTTGATGTGACCACGCCATCTGACCGTTATTCAAAATTACTTGATGTTTTACTCGGATCTTACCCTTTAGGTGTGATCCCGGACTCTCACCAAAAGCCTGTTGTTTTACTCCAGCGCAACTTTAATTAAAATTCTTCCATAAAATCACATTGAAACACAAAATGTTTTGAATTTTGATACGATAACCACAGTCAGACGACAGTTAAATAATTCAAAATTCCCCTCTAAATATAATTTTATGGAAAAATTAATTTTAATATACATTGAGAAAACCACGCACACAAAAATCTTTAATTTATCTCAGATCGAGAAATTCTTTCGGTGAGGAATAAAGGTATAGCTGTGTTAGCATTCATCTTAGATTTGTTTGTAATAGAAGGTAATAAAAGGTACAATTAACGAGTACTAATTTAAGCACACATAACTATTTTTTACACTTTTCAGCAAATGATTAACTATTTTATACTATTATACATAATTATAACCAGTTTGATTATGTTGGAACTAATTATTGACACGAAAACGATGCTTTGAGCATTCGATAATGAAGTTATGGAATAAAGATAATGAGAGAGAACACGTCTGAACCTTTGCCATTTTCCAGTTATGATGTCTAGTTAAACCTGTCAAAAGAGTTCCTATTTAATGAAATCGAATTTAATTTCGTTACTTGAAACTAGTAGTGCCATCAAATGAAAAGTTAATATTACATGATTATTAATTCCATAGAGCTGCATATGAAATTGAGGTATAAAATCAAATGGAAACGTAATCCACATTTTCCCAAAATAGCACAGATAGGAGGCAACGCCATTTGAGAGTCCCTAAAATATATTATAATAGCATTTCCAAACTGAACTACTCCAGTGATTACAGAGCCATTCGTGCATCTTTTCAATTCCGTTCTTAACATATTATTCATCTGAAGTCCCGGAAAATTCAGATCTATGAAGGCGAAGGCCTCCATTTTGCTTTTTTCATAAGCTTTCATTTTCAACTCGTTGTTCCCTCAAAAAAATCGGAATTACATTCAACTCGTTCAGTGGTCATTAACCTGAGAAGTATTTGCTTGTGCATTATGCATCACACTTATGACTGTCTGCGCAATATTTTTGCTCTTCTGATATGAGCCGCTTTAGGTATCAGAGGGTTTTTTGTTGTAAACATACGAACTTGACCAGGGTTTCATACACTTTTTCTCCAATGGAACACTTCGCAAACCCATAAATTTTAAAGGAACACTTAGCTTATATTTTAGGTTGGGTAATTTGTATTGTTAAACATTTTTTTTAAATGTGTTTGAAACACATTATTTATTCAGTAATTATTTTAAACAAAACTATAATATAATATAAACATAAAAATATTAATCAAAAAAAGTCCTTAATGACTTTGACGATTTTGAGTCCTTGAATTGCTTATCTTCTTAATGTCATATACAATATTGCTAAGTTGTATTCTAATATCTGGTGCGGCGTGGAGCCTGTTCCTACTAGGGATGCGATATCGATGTCGATGTTTTCAAAACATCGATGTTTTTTAAAAAACATCGATGTATTTAACATTGATGTATTGGTGTCGATGTTTTGGTAACATCGATGTTTATACTTGTCGATATTTTTACGTTGTCGATGTTTTATTTTTAAATTAAAAAAATACCGTTATAAAAATTTTTAAAATAACCAAGTAGCATAATTTTTATAAACAGCAAATTGAACATACTTATAGACCAAAGTGACTAAGGATGAAGGGTCTGAAAAGTAGGGATGCGACATCTATGTCGATGTTTTCTAAACATTGATGTTTCAGAAAGAAACATGATGTATTGGAGCCGATGTCACATCACTAGTTGATAAACCAGTTTTAAGAAATGGGGAAACAAGTTTGAATACACATAATTTTAAAAGCATCGATGGTTTGGGGGCGATGTATTAGCAACATCGATATTTTGCTATCGATGTCGTATCCCTAGTTCCTGCCACTTTGACTTCTTTGCAGCGTAATAAGAAAATCCCGCTTCGCATAAATAGGTTGTAGAAAACGGAAGAAAACAATAATAGCTTGTTTTGAAAATGGGGTACTCTTCTGACAATCTCGCCCAGAAATCATTTAAGGGATGATCTTTGTATTTTTGTTTCAAATCAGAGTCACTAATTAAAGGAATTAGATTTTCATATTCACTTGCGCTTAGGTCTACTGGTTTAGCTGTCATGGAAAATGGATTCCGAACCCAGGAATCGTCCTTACTAATTTTCGGAAAATATGTTCAAGTAATGTAGATGTTCTAAAAATACTTTGGAAACTTCTTCATCTACTTTAAAATTTAATTTATTCAAACATTCATGTAAGGCAAGAATCAAAATTATTTTTCAACTGATGAAAACCAAAATTGTATTTTTATTATCAAAAGATGCAATTTTATCTTTTGTATTAAAAATTGTAATACTTTTTCCTTGTAATTATTAACTAACTTCATTGCACTTGGTAAAAATATCTGCCAGATATGCAAGCTTTATCAACTATGAAGGATTTGTTAAAATTTACACAACATTTTGTCCTGAATTAATTTGTGCCTTCAAGAAGACCAATAACTCACTTCGAAGTTCATAAAGTTTTAATAGTGCTTTCCCTCTGGATAGCCATCTAACTTCAGTATGTAATAAAAGTGCTCTGTGTCCACAACATATTTCATAGCACAAAATTTTAAATAATCTGGATTGAAGTGGTCTTGATTTTACATAGTTTATCAGTTTCAAGGCTTCATCCATAAAATTTTTTACATTTGTGGAATTTTTTTTAGTCACCAGTGCTTGCCTATGCAAAATACAATGACTGCTGGTAGCTCTTGTAGCTACTATCTGGATAAGTGATACAAAACATGAGTAAATCTTCATTAATACTTTTATCGTATGTGTAACGAACAAATACACGTAGTACAGCCTGACCTGCTACATCTGTAGATTCATCCATTTACAATTCATATTTACTGCAAAGTCCCAAGACGATGAATTAGCTCTTTTTCTATGCTGGTAGAAAGATCTGTAATGCGTAGTGAAAAATTATTATTTGATAATTGTATTGCTTCTATTTTTAAGTAACCTGATCGTTAATAACACATAACACCATGTCTTTCGCACATGGCTTAATGAGTTTTTCCAAGTGTATGAGCATTACCATTAAGTGCAATGCGATAACTCATGCGATAAGTTACTTCTGTTGCATTTTCTTTGTCAGTTTTAGCGACTGTAATCATTTGAAGTTTGGACTTTCCTGGTGAGTCACGTTGTCTCTTAAAATATTGAATGTATTTTCCTTTATAATCAGTGTGTATCGTTTCCAAGTGCCTGCAAAGTTTTGCTGGAGACAAATAACTGTTTGCGAGTATTTTATGGCATAAAACACACATTGTATCAGAAGCATCTGAATTGACAATATTCGTAAATCCCATATTTGAAAAAACTTTCATCGTAAATCTGTTTTGGTCTGATCATAGATGACACTTGTTCTTTAATATTAGATTTTGAATAAACCACAGTTTTGGGATCATTTTGTTCTGCAATGATAGACGTATCAGTGGAAGTACTTCGCCTTCCTTTTGTTGAAGTTCCTGCTTTCAACCAAAATTCCATGGGTAATTTTTTAATAATATTTAAATTCTGTGATGACAACACATTTTTTGTCAAAAGGGACAAAATTCGACATTGCAAGCATCGTAATCAATCAGACTAAATTAATATACAACAAAATCGTTGCATTTTTATGCAAATTTGATTAATTTATATTTTCGAAAAGTATGCACCCAATCCTGTTTTAACGCTATACATTGGTTCCATAAAATGACGCTTAGAATAAAAACGCGTAAAAAATTACAACAGCCTATTGTAAATTTGACAGATTGGTTACCAACATTGAGAAATCGTGTAAAAAAGTATCAAAAATGTAATACGAGTAGAGAAACTAAAGTGGTTCTTTGAATTCCCGTAAAAAAAATCCTGTATATATAAGCAAATTTGCGGGAATAAATCGCGCAAGAGCTATGCCAACCATAAAATTGCGTAAAAGTGAAATCATGTAAATAAAATTCGCATAATAAGAGGACTGGGTGTAGACCTAATAACGTATGATTGATTAACAAAATAATTCAGTTCAAAATCGAACTTTAGGTTCAAACTTTAAGGTAAATAAAGACAACACGGACTTACTTGTGAAACTTCCCGCAGACTTTTCCCTACTGAATTTATACACTGGTGTGCTGAATATTTAACACGTATATTTTTACGCTATTTTTTTATCAGATATATTAAAAATAACGGAGTCACAGCGATCTTCTACCATCATGAACGACTCTAATCCCTATTTCTGGTGTCAGTAGAACGCTGATAAAGATTTTGCTTACATTAAAGGGTAGAGCAAACTCATCTGTGGTGCCAAAAACTTACAGATGAGTCATATGTAACGCGCGTGACTGAAAATGTTCCATCAAAGTAGAATCGAAACCCAGGACATAATGAATATAATTACTACACTTAATAATGATCAAATTGCTCTAAAAATGTCGTAAAAGGACCTACAAACAGAACTTATCAAAAATATGGAAATTGAATATGGACTTTCCATCTTGACGTCATAAACATCAGTGGAGATTGATCATCACTTACCTTTTAATATGAAGTAGAAGATCCTAAAAGTGTTTCAGTGTACAAAACCTTTCCAAATTGTCGCAGAACGCCTATTTAGGTTCAGCAGAACACTGGTGTTCCGCGGAACATAATTTGAAAACCCTGAACTAGACCAAAGAAGATCTTGTTACTCAAAAGCTGTCGTATGATGCCAAATAGAGGTTCCCTTAAAGTAGCTTATAGCCGTTTTGGCGGTGATTATTATAGTAGACTTTGATTAGTGAACTATCACATTGCAATTCGGTTGGTAGGTAGGTAGATAGTTAAATTAACGTCGGCAACACAACGGGATATTGTCGACTATAAATATCAATTCGGAATTCATTCCTCATAATTTCTATTGGCAATGGGCTGAAATAGTATTTTAAAAACAAGCCAAGTGATAACACATCTGAAAATGTAAAGAAAGCGCGTTCCATCACAAAAAAATCAAGTGTCGCCTACATTTATCTTGATATGAAAAGCCCTTCAAAATAGAAAACAGAGAAAGGATTCTCATTGAACAAAAAGCAACTCTATGTACACCCCAAAAGTACATTACGGATCTTACAGAAGTAAGTTGATTAACCAAAGAGACAGTGCAATATAAAATTAAAATAAAATTACACGATTTCATAAACTTATCAAATCAAAAGAAAGCAGATTGGATAAAGAACAATGAGTTCCACTGGTAGGTCAAAATGGATTGGATCTCAAAACATGTGTAAAAATTTATAGAATTTTTGGTATTTCAACTATTTAAAGCATTTCTTGGAATCATACCAAGTGAAAATGGATAATTTTATGTGTACCTTAGAACTTAATGATTTTCTAAATGAACGTTGATCCAATTACTCATCGGCTCCAAGATGCAACATTGTCACACCTAATGCATTGATGCTAAGTGTGACATGATCTAATTATGTTTTTTAGTTCGTGTAGAGCACTTGTAGTTTTCTTTCATCGTGATACAACCATGGCGCATCACAATTTTCTCGTTATTCTATTCTTAGATACTTCTTGGCGTTTTCATTCCTTGGGAAAATAGAAGGTTTAAAGGAAAAGTGCATTAGAAAGTAAGGACTACAGAAAATAAAATTTCTGCAGTGAAGCTTTTTTTACTTTAATCTTCAAACAAAATTTGGCAAAAAGAACAAAAAATTCAAAAACAATCATATAGCATTGGCTTCCCATGAAACCCGAAGAATACAATTGAAAGAGTAAATAAACAAATAAAGAAAAAAAAATTAACGATCGATACTGGAAAATCCTCACAACCTTACGCTTTATACCCCCAAGCTTCTTCAATTTGAAATTGATCAATCAAAATGTTTCGAGGCCATACATACTTGTTGATCTGTATGGCTTCTCTCTTTCTTTCAGAACCTCGCTTCCATTTGCTTTAAAAACAAAATGCATTTTGCGTACAAATTTTTCTTCGGGTTATATCTGAATGCTTAAGGTTATCACATTCGTTGAAGTTTTGGAGTTAATTGGGTCTCACATATTATTAGGAATCTCCAATATTGTACACGTAACGAAAAATAATTTTAATAACACGATAATTAATTTAGTAGTGTAGTGGATTTGTTTGGTTACAGAAACATTTCACAATTTCAAGAAAAAATGCTTTAGAATCTATATTCTCCTGTACCCCATAAACACTAATCAAACTTACAAAAAATAAGATTTAATTACTCACTGATAGATTTTAAATGAAAAATCGGTTGCATATTAAGGTGCATAGAAAAATATTTTTATATTTTCTTCTTTTATTTTATTAATTTAGTAGGAGCGATTTCTAAAGGTAGCACAGCGCATTTATAGCGAAACAAACCTTTTTCCAGGCACTCATGATAAATCTCATTAAGTTTTCAATAAATAAAATTTTGGTTAAAATGTAAAATAGCCAGTGCAGTTTACATAAGTTTATATAATGTACGTAAAATTTACTTATTTCTGTCATTACCTGATACAATATTTGTTTGATAAATTGAATGTGTGAAATGAAACGTGAAATTATTTTTACTTTCTGTTGATGTTAAAAAATTTTGCAATATTTTTATGTCTTGATTTATGAATTGCAATATGATCAATATCATGAACAAATAAATTACACTTTCTAGTCAGTATTTACTTTAATTAGTAATTTTCGTAAAAAGGTTTTTAATCATCTTTAGTGGGCGTGATCTTGCTGTGTTGCAATTTGAAAATACTGAATAAAAATTGTTTTTAACAAACGACTTCACTGTTCTCCCATAAGTTTATTACATTTCAAAAGTTTGAAAAAATAATATTATTATGATTATAATATTCTTCCAGTAACGCAACAAAATTATATGGTTTTTTTTATACAGCCTTTTTTTTTTCCATTTTTTACTCAAAGTAAATATTAAATAAATGTAAAAGCAGTAACATAAAAGATTGAAAGTTTTAATTTCAGTAAGATTAAATTATTATTTAATAAAAAATCGTTGAGATAAATTAGACTCCTCTAGTCAACCTACTCTTTTACTAAGTCTATATTTTAAATTTAATTTACACATATAAAGAGATTGTATTTGACGTATTATATTTATTGATGTTTTGGCAAAAGATTGTAACACGCATCTATACAGTTTCAAGAGAAAATGAATTAAGTATTTACTTTCCTAGTTTAAATTCGTACACTGTATAAAATTGTATGGTTTTACTTAAACCCTTCTGGTTTAATCAAAGTTATTTATTGATATAACAATTTCAAGAAAATATATACTTTTAAAAGAAAATATATAATTTTATGTATAAAAACACATGAATAGTATTACTTGCAACCCTCACTGACAAAACGTAGTTTAATCGGAACAAATGGGTATGTAATTAATGTGAACATATGTGAACTTGATACTTTGATGTTTATAGATTCATGTTAATAAACATATAAAAGAATACAATGCCATTGATTACTTTCCAAGTAATATGATCGTTGGAGAAATTGGTTACTTAGTTATAATGAGCTGGGAAAATTAAAATTTTCAAATTTCATGACACAAGTATCATTCCAAACTTGTATGAAATTTTTATTCCACAGTTTAATTTAGAAATGAATGCATGTAAATTAAAATAGTACATTTAATGCGTTAAAAAAGAGTGTTTTAAATACAGCCTTTTTATGTAGAATATAGAAGTTCATCATTTATAACATTTGTTTACAGAGAATCTAACTCACCTGATGGTTGTCACAACGAGTAATCTTGTCATTGACAAAAATGACCAGATCTTGTAGGACGTCTTGATCTCGTCATCAAAATGATCGACAAAAATGGCGAAACATCTCTTCCTTAGCAAAAATCGGCCTGATCTTGGTGAAAGAGCTATCTCGTCGAAACCATTTGGATCTTTATTACACCAACAGATGTATTGTATTAGGTGTTAAATTATAAAGTATACATTTAGTATCCTGCATGGACTAACGTACCTTGAAGTAACTTACTTACCTCAAGGTACTTACTAGAACCAACTTACCTCTTTACTGATATTCTAGTCTAAATGTTCAACTTCGAAGAAAACATCGTAGATCGATTGAACATTTATCAATAATCATACTTTTCGTTGAATATATGGAAGTCCAACACACTTGTATGAAGCAGTATTAAATCTAGATTTATTATTGCTAGGTTATAAGCGATTCAACTATCTACTAGCATGCTAAAATTAGAGACCATTCTCTGCTTCGAGATTTTGTAAGTGATAGAGATAATGTTTCTCCAAATGTATCATGCTCTTTCAAATGTATCATGCAATATATAGCAAAAATACATAACATACTTTACTATCTACAAGAACAATTTAAAAAACAGATATTCACATCATTCGAATACATATTTCTATACATTTAGCTCTAACTTTCCAAACATTCATTGTCCGGAGTCTATTGTATTATTCAATGAAACACAAAAAGTACTATACTGTGGGGAAAATAATGGTTTCAGACTTCAACTCAGTAACTTTAAAACGTACAATTATTTGCCATATTTTCCTTAGAAAAGGAACAGTGCAAATTCTATAAATAAGGTTAATGTAAATTTTTACAACTTACACAGATGCTCATATTGTTTCATGTGATGATAAAAAGACGGACAGAAAAGTACTCTGAATGAACTGAAAAGATAAAAAAAAAGGCGAACTATTTCCAATTTTCTGAGTCGACACAAATCAAATAAGTAGTAAAAAAACCTGTCAGAAGGATTTGCCTTGCAGGAAGCAATATAGTGTGTTCCTATTTACTTAACAAACATCTTTTTTTTATTTTGGTTCTTCACCAGCGATGCAGGCGCATAAAATAAAAGCGATAGTTTTGTTTTTTGTTTTTTGTTTCTTGCGTAGTTGTTTACCTAAAAACAGTTTTGTTCTTACTTTGAAGAAACTTCTGCGGAGTTGTTGCGCTGTTTTGAACCTGTTTTCGAATATTTTCATACGTGCCCTTTAATGCCACATCTGCTTCGAGTCAAGGCACAGTGTAAGAAATTTTATTTAGTACCACCATAACATTTCAAAATATGTTCTACAATCGTTGGGATTTTCTACGATGTCTGAATAAAATCTTCATATTTTTGAGCCCAGATGATTTTCATACCGTGGAAATTTGTAAAGAAAAGTTTGCAAAAAATCTTAAACTTTCATTACTTTCTCATTAAAATCGCTTAACTTCTACAAGAAGCTATATAGTAGGTCTCATCAAAATCAATTAACATGTAAAGAAAATTTTTATTTTGAATTTAATGTGTATATAATCGGAAAAACCTGACATGAATTTCCTTTATAGCCTCTTCATACCTAAAAAATCCTGATCAATCTTAGTCTAGTAGAAACTGTTCTCAGGGTAACAAAATGAATTAAGCTCGTATGAAAAGAAGGTCAATCGAATCTGTTTGCAACCATTTCCATTTACTGTGCATTCACCAAAGATGAAAAAAACTTAGCATAGTTCCAAAGGCTGACGTCAATAGTGACGCCACAGTGGGAGAAAAAGTCAATATTCATGTGGTTCTTAATTTCAGGATCAAGTGATGTCATATTCCGGATAAAGAAAGAACGCTGAAAAAAATCTTAATAAATTCATTTTGAAAAATTCAAGAATAAATTTTAAAATTCGCCGCGACCCAAAAATTACAAAAAATTTGGACTAACTGTGTGCCTAATCCCATAACTGTAAGTTTGTAGATTCGTCAGGACTCTATGTACCGAAAACAAACAGACAAACACTTCCCTTTATAATAGTAGAGACTAGCACGTTTTTAGCGTCTTATATAATAACTAGCTCGGCATTGCCCGTGAGAGTTCTTTTCGTGGGGTCAGGTGTGACCACTGCTCGCTACACCCGGTGATAACGCCGTGATGGCCTCGTCATTGTTAAATGCGGTCAAATTCGGCTGGAATCGTTTGAGCGCAGGCAAGGGAATCTGTGATTTTTCGAACAGAATCTAGGTCAAATTCGAAAGAGGAAAAAAATAAAAACTACAAATTGAAAAGTATTTCTTTAAAGAAAATCATATTTTTAGGCATCGATCTGATGTGAAATTTTTCGCATATTTAAAATCTGTTGAAATTTTTACTCTATCCTTAAAAATCTAGAAGATAGAAAAAGAACTACTTAACTCCAGTTAAAACTTTTTATTTGTTTTGTTCTTCGGCTGAAATTGATCCGTCGCAAAATGAAAAAATAAATTTAGAATATGTCATTTCTTTATGGTGTTGCCATTCAAAGAAAAACAATAATTAAATTCCATTAAATTAATTTTAATAAAAAATTTAAAATTAATATTCTCGGTTGAATTTTAAATTTCGGGCTTCGTACATAAAATAAAAAATTTTGGACTACCAACGTGCCAAATCCCATTACTGTAAGTGCCATAGATTCGACAGGAAAGTGCATCTAACAAACAAACAGAAAAACACTTCCATTTATAATAATAGAGACTAACCCACCACCCCTGCTCGCCGACGCTAGCCAACTCACCGAGGATTACTTTGCAATCCTCATTGGGAACCTCTCTTCTCTCGCATCAATAAGGACATGTGTCAGCAGAAGTGATTGTTTACAAAATATGTTATTCCAAAAAAAAAAATTTATAAAATATAAATTTCGTACAATACAAATCTTGCCAAAATGCGATAAAAAGGTATTTTTTGTGTGCCACGTGAGAATCTATATATATAATTCTCTTACGTGGCACGCAAAAAAGACGTTATTAGCTATCGCGTTTTGGCAACATTGTACGATTATTTGTTTTTCACGAAGCCTCGCGCTTGAATTGAATTTATAGAGTTATCGGATAAAATTTTATTGAAAAAAAAAATGAATTTTCATCGAGCTGTTGCAGTTAATAATAGAAATCAAAGAAAGCGGAGGATCTTTTCAGGGCCATTTAAAAAAGGTCCTTTTCAGGGCCTACAATTATAGTTCAACAAGACGCTTGCACAACAACTTTCGACAGCAAACTCAATGAAAATGCGTGGTTGGCTCGAGTGCAGGGGTAAATATACACTCAAACAACATTCAATTTCCAAATCCGCCCTCACATTTCGAGTCAAAATTTTCTCAAAGTTTTCATTTGAATTCAGATTCTATCGGTACTGTATTTATCTTTTCGGTGGAGTGGTCGTTCACTCCACCATCTTTTCTGAAAAATAGCAAAAAAATTTAGGTTTGAAAAAAGTTTTTTGGAACATCATATTTTTTAAACAATCCCTTCTGCTAAGACACATGTCTTCATTGATGCGAGCGAAGCGAGCTAAGGTTCGCGCAGCGAACCAATGAGGATTGCGAAGAAATCCTCCGGGGGTTGGCGAGCGTTTGCGAGCAGGGGGCGAGCCCCCTAGTAATGTATATATGCCTAGCAGAAATACCTGGCTTTGCACGGATTGAATTAATAATATGTTGATTGAAAATTCATCATCAATTCTTTTTCATAAAATAATGTTAGCATCATTTAAGTGTACGGGGAAAAAAATTTAATACAGATTGAACTTCTCCATCGCTTTTGTAATTTACTTCGGACGTAAATATGCATACATGTTGTATCCAACCATATAATCCATTTCATATTTGTCGCTCTTCTGCTGAAGTTTTTTTTCTGAAGTGACTACTAGCGAAGTCGATTTTGAGTTTTCAAGTGACTACGAATATTGCATTCATTTTCAGTAAAAAGGGTGAATGTTTTACTTGTACCATTCTGGCACCTATAATTTCATCATCAATATGAGAAGATGGTAAATTAAATTGTTACAGCTTTCGTTACTAATTGAGTTTGAAGCAAACGCAAATTTTCTTGTAAATTCCACTAAGCGGCACGTGGAATAATGGAACTTCTGTTAGATACATAAAGCAGAGTAGGCGTTTTCTCTGTTCTCTATACAAATCAACACCATTTTACCAATCCACACATTTCGTAAACTTACATTTTAGAACCCTGAGGACATGATAGGCTACATATTAACCCGCGTACACTTGTCCAAGGGGGCTAAAAATTTAAGGCATTCATGACTAATTTAATTTCAAGCAAACGCACTTTTTTCATAAAATTCCATTCAGTGGCATGTGGAATAACAGAGCTTTTGTTAGAAATACATGTCAACAGAGTAGACGAACTAAACTCAAACGATTACAATTTTTTAATAAACAAAAGGTTGATTTTACAGAGCTGTTAAAAAAATCACTGCTTTCAACGAACGTAATAACAGCTCCAATTAATAGAGTAGGCAACCGCGACTTTCTGTCTCAAGGGGTCCAAGACACAAAAATTGTCAAATTTTCGAAAAACAATTTTATATATTAAAAATTTCTCTGTGTCTTTCTGCTTAAAATGATGTCTGAATCAAATTTTTATCTTAATTAGAACGAGAGATAGAATTAACTTTGTGGTTCGTTGTTTTAAAAATCTAACACTCAGACAGCTGTTGTCATGGCAACAACATCTGTGAAAGACGTTATTTAAGTCTACGGAGACCTTTAAACTATGCAGAAAAAGGTAGAACTTGCAAAAATTTAACTAAACCAAAAATTTAAGAGGAAAGAAGTAGTTAGATACTCATCTGGATGCTCTTAAAGGGTATTTAAACATTTTATTAATTGTAAATCAGTCTTTAAAACTTTAAATGCGTTTTTCTACATGATGCATTTTTTCAAGATTTTCTATATTCAAATTGCTATGTCAAGAACCGATCAAATTTAAGGGTTGAAATTTGGAATACATCTTTTTCAAGCATCATACTTTAATTTTGATTCATCAAATTTGAAACAAATATTTACTTTTAAAAATATGACTTTAAAAAAAAGTATCTTAAAAAATTTTGAAACTTTCATTCAAATATTTTCATTATTTTTTATTGAATTAATATTTTTAAAATTACTGAATGAGAATTAAAGTTTATAAATTTGTGAATTATTTCCTACACGAATTTTGAAAATTGACCAAGAATATTTTGAGTTTTAGCAATTTAAATTACCCCTCTTTTTTTTTTTAATTTTTATTTTTAAATTTAAAAAAAATTATTGAAAACATTTGTGTTGTGATTTTATTTATCAGTTAGATGAGTAACAAGTACAAAAAAATTCTAAATTCTAAATTAATTAATAAAAATCTTTTTTTGATGCCTCCCGGATTACATAAAATTTCATTTTTTCAAAATTACTTAGTGTGATATTATTCCAAGGTCAACAAAGTCTTGTTAAATATTCCCTTTTCTCCATCACACATACAGTTTTAAATTGAACCCTTATGGTACTTTGTAAGATAAAAAATTTGGTTTCTATGTGGAAAGCACGTACCTATTTAGAATGATAGGTGTAGTTACTAGACTAGGAGTACAGCTTTCCTTAACACCCATGAAACACTAAAAACAAATTAAATTTAACTTATTTTAATCGTCTTTCAATGAAAAGCTTTATCAAAATTTTTAAATATATTTTAACTACAATTTTTGACTAACCGTTTTAATTTAACGTAACTCGTCTATTTTAAAGTTGTTATTTTAATTTTAATTTTCATTTTAAAATAAAAACTTCATTAAAAAAATATTATGATTTGTAAATTTTATTTATTTTTATTATCTACACACTATTGCGTATTCAATCAAATATTTAAAAAAGTTGGTGGAAATAAACTTGTACCACCACGAAAGTACCCATGTAGAGTGATATTTTACTGGAAATAAATAAATAAAATGCATCTACTAAATAATATTTCTGGAATAGGTAATATACCAGAACACATAAGCAAACCGAAACAAAATTCCGATCCTTAAAGAAAAACAGAATTCTGAAAAAAAATATCTGTGTTCTAGTGTGTTGAACTTCGACTTCCTGAATATATTGTGAAGTAAAACAATTTGACAAAAAACTTGAACAATATTGATATAGACAATAATGATTTATAAGCAAAAAAAGAACACATATTTATTACACTTGGGAATCATCAAATATGACCTTAACTATATCGTTGTCAGCTCAAATACTCAAAAAAAGAATTATAAACCATATTAAAAATTTATACATTAATTCTGAGATTGCCAGATACCGAGAACCAAAATTACGCTTTTATGATCAATGAGTTTATTTTTTGAGATTTTCGTGCTCCATTACAAAATTTAAGTAAACGTAAACCTATAACTGGTCTAAATATTCTCTCTCTCTCTCTCTCTCTCTCTCTCTCTATCTCTCTCTGACCTTAACCATATCGTTGTCAGCTCAAATACTCAAAAAAAAGAATTATAAACCATATTAAAAATTTATACATTAATTCTGAGATTGCCAGATACCGAGAACCAAAATTACGCTTTTATGATCAATGAGTTTATTTTTTGAGATTTTCGTGCTCCATTACAAAATTTAAGTAAACGTAAACCTATAACTGGTCTAAATATTCTCTCTCTCTCTCTCTCTCTCTCTCTCTCTATATATATATATATATATATATATATATATATATATATATATATATATGTATATCAAACAAATATTTAATTATTTACATCATAGGAAGTAATAAAAAGTCAGTTCACACATAAATTTTAAAATTTAATTTGTTTAAAAAGAATTTTTTTTTGATCAACGTCGGTATAGTAGCCTGAGATGCGTACCGCAATCTATTTATGCTCAATGTTTGAGGTTATCGTTTGGGCTTTTGGTGTTCTGTTATAAAATTTCAGTAAATATAAAATTGAATGTTCTAAATATTCTTTCTTCAACGATCAAGTATTTATAAATATTATTTTCATCATAGGAAGAAGTACAAAGTCATTTCAAACATGAGCATTATAATTTAATTTGTTTAAAAATAAATTGTTTTTCGATCAACACCGGTAAAGCAATCTGAGATGCGTACAGTAATCGTTTTATACTTAATGTTATTTCTATAACGATTTCAAATTACTTTAGGCTTAGGCCTTAAGTAAATTTTAGGCCTATTCTAATTTTTCAAAATCCTTTCTTAGTGCACCCCTTCTAAGTGGTTCTTTAATTTTATATATATAGATATATACTAGCCACTGCGCAGAAAGAACGGCGTTGCCCGTGAGGCTACTTGTACACACGTCGATTTCGCTATACATTCTTTTGGTGGCATGAAGAAGAGTATGTGAGCTTGCACACATTTCGATCTACTCACAAGTGAGGTATATCCGTTTTCCTGTCGTCAATTGCCACTAGAGCAGACGACTGCTGTTGTTTATTTTATTCGAGAAACAAGGAAATGTCATGAAAGAGAGAAGGTTGGAGGATTTTTCTTCGTTTCGGATAGTCTAATTGCAGTTAAATTGACTGATGTGTGCTGACATCTACATATTTTACTGGTGGGTAAATAGGTACACTACTAAATACACCTATTTGCTTGAACAAAATTAAGATAAGGTTTTGAGTAAACACAAAAAAAATTAATTTGAGGTCAGAAATGCAATATTGTTTGTAAATACAATAGAAAACAACACGTATTGGTCAAAAGAAATTATATAAGTTTAAGGTATCAAAAAATCATTCTTCTTTTGAAAAGGTAGATTTAAAAATTATGTCAAATTACCTAAATCAGAATTTAGACAAGAAAAACTTATTCGAAACGAAAATATAGTTCCATAAATCGTGAAGAACTGTTAACAGGGTTTTTGCTAGTCACTTTTTCGATTTGTATTTAACACTTTAATAGAAAAATAATTCGGAATTTCATCGTATTGTAATATAGCTTCGATAGCATGGAAATCATGGCTTTTTAAATGACCTGACAAACACAGATACTTGAATAAGTAAGCATTTAAAATTTTGTTCACAAAACTGAATGTTGAAAATATAGTTCCAAGACAATAAAGAAATTAGGTAATTTGAATTAATTTTTGAAATTGGTAAAAATAAGACCACTGGATAAAACATTACATTTTGTACAAATATAACAATTTTACCAGAAAATGCATGGGAAGACGTCTGCTGTAAAGTATATATACTCTGAAATATTTCATCTATAATTTGATTAAAACCCACCACAAAACGTGAGAATTATGTTAAACTAAAAACAATCTAAGAATGACCAAAAAAAATTTTGTCAAAAACGCAAAGAGAATTTATGTCGAAAAATACAAAAATTTTGACTTCAAGATTAAAATATTTAAATAACTTCAAGATTAAAATATAAATTCTACGAAAATAAGCCTCAAAGTAAATTAAGTTGAGTAAATCAGGCTAATAATTTCATTTTCAAAAGCCATATCGAGTTCAATTTAACACGAGGATGTAAAAAATGAATGAAAATTGAAACTAATCTTTCACGTTTCATGTTAATGACATTAAAAAATAACTTAACATTGAATATTTAAATTTAGCTTTATTTTAAAGACATTTGCCACGCATGAAAAATTAAATGGACCGTTGTCGGTAAACGTTATCTCAGAAATAAAATTACTATCCCCTATGTCGTAAACTCTTCAAAACATCGAATACCATTAAATATTCATCCTAATTTTAGTTGCTATTTATATAAAGAAGTAAATTAAGACAACTAAGTACTGCATTCAAGTTATATCTTTTCTATAAATCGAGATAAATAGCCCTTTTTGTGTTCCTAATCCATATCTTCGTCAAATACGGCTAAATTCGTATTGCGAAAAAAAAGTTGCAACTGAAAAAAATCAATTATTTAAAGAATATCACAATTAAGGTATCGATTTGGTTTAAGTTTCTCGAATAAAGTAAACCACGACAGTTGTAAGCAACGCACGATTAAATATCGTTACGTTAGTTTATCGTACGACAGGAAATTCATGTATGTGCAAGTAGTAGCAAGTTAACATTGTTACCACTCGACAACCACCGGGATTTGCTACGCATTCCCATTTGGTTTTCTTCGCAAACCAACAAGAGAGGCAATGCCGTGAGGTCTTGAAGTGGCTAGTAATAAATAAATTATTATAATTTAAAATAATAAGTAAAGTAATTATAAAATATTTCTGATTTTCCGCACATTTCAAATCTGTTGAAATTTTCACTCTATCTTTTAAAGTCTGGGAGATAAAAATGCAATCGGCGAGACGTCACAATCTATTGAGAAAGTATAAATATTCAATTGAAAAATATTTATTTAAAGAAAATCAAATGTATAAGGTATCGATCTATTGTAACATTTTCCGTGACAGTTCTTTTGTGGGGTCGGGTGTGACCACTGCTCGCTGCCGCTCGCTAACCCCCGGTGATTGCTACGTAGTCCCATTTCACAAAACACGCTTGAATCGGAAAACTTGGCCCTTTCTTTTTTCCGAGGTCAACCGAGGTACTGGTGACGTCACATTTCGTAGTGAAAGACAGAAGGTGAATAAAAACTGATACCAAAGGTGGGTAGTCAGGGGGTAGGGCGAAGATATCAAAATCGTGGTGCTTCTTCTTTCGCCGGAACGGAAGAAAGAATATTGAAAAAACTAATAAATTCATTTTTAATGTAAGACAAATTTTAAAATTGGGGGCGAGTTCTGATTACAGAGATACTGTATAACTTTTCTGTAGTGCAAGAAATTTATGTTTGATAAATATTTTTTTGGATTATCATATTTTGTAATCAATCCCTTCTGCTAGAACACGTGTCTTTATTGTTGCGAGCGAAAGGAGAGTAACGTTCTTGCATGGAACCAATGAGGATTACAAAGCACTTCTACGGGGGTTGGCGAGCACTAGCGAGCAGGGGGCGGGCCCCCTAGTATATATATATATATATATATATATATATATATATATATATATATATATATATAATTCTTTTACGTGGCACGTATAAAATACTTTTTTTTATCACGTTTTGTTGACACTGTTCGATTATTTGTTACCCATGAAGTCTCGCGCCTCAATTGAATATATAACGTTATCGGATGAAATTTCATTGTAAAAAAATGAATATTTAGTCGAGCTACTGCAGCGTACAAACAACATGCTGGGTATTATATTTCCAAAGCAGCGATCACATTTGAAGTCAAAATTTGCTCAAAGTTTTCATTTGAATTCCAAATTGTACGAGTTCTGCTTCCAGAGATACTGTATGACTTTTATGTAGTACAACCAAGTTAAATTTGAAATTACTTTTTTGGAATATCATATTTTGTAAACAATGGTCTCTGCTAGGACACGTGTCTTCATTTGAAGCGAGCAAGGTTCGCGAAACGAATCAATGAGGATTGCAAAGTAATCCTTCGAGGGTTGGCTAGAGTTAGATAACAGGAGGCGGGCCACCTATTACTTTTATAATAGTAGAGAATAAGACTAGAATAAATATATATAGAGTTATAAAATGAATCTATGTCCATAATATGACCATCATAAGAAGCACTATTGCTTTCCTTCTGGCTGACATAAACTTTCTCCGACTGGCTTTGGATGAATGACTCTCCTAAGAGACCAGCGACAGGTGCATACTTGTCTAGACTAGTTAAGTAACGCCGGAAATACTGTACTTAGACGGTGGTGTAGCTTTGATATAGAAGCGCATTCCGACGTGGAGTCTGAGTTCTTGTTTCTATACAAGGTTAGCAGTGTTTAGTTGTTATTTATATATAAACGGTAACAGAGTTCCTTATGTCTGCCTCTGCTAGTTCACATCGTAAGTGCTTAAACAGCCCCGATTCGTTTTGTTACATATGTGGCAGTATTACCATTCCTAGTCAAACGATAAACATCAGTGCATTTTTCAGGCAAGTCTATTTTCCCTATTTTAAAGTGAAAATTGGTGATTTAGATAAATCATGGGCTCCTCACAAAGTGTTCAAAAAGTGTGTCGAGAATTTACGGATGTGACGGAACACGTGATAAATTTCCATTTGGTATACCTCTGATTTAGCGAGAGCACAAAGATCCTTCAAGTGATTCTTACTTTTGTGTAGTGAAAATGTCAAGATATAAAAGGAAAAAAATGTAAAATACAGTATCCTAGTTGACCATCAGCTTTACGCTTTGTACCTCATTCAGCTGAAATCCCACTGCCAGTTGTCAAAGAATTGCCCTCTTGGAAATAAAGGAATACGAGTCTGGTGAAAATCGAAGTGACCTCAACGACGAAGATTTTTAAATTGATCTTGTTTTCGTTCGTAAGGGATTTCAGTAACATGAGTTGAATGACTTGGCATGAGATCCTATCCAAAAAAGCTTCACTATCCAAAAAAGCTTCAGAGCTGTTAGCATCAAGACTACACGAGAAACACTTGCTTGAAAAAGGGGCTAAGGTATCCTACTTTAGATCAAGAGAAAGTGCGTTTCTGCAATACTTTCGAAGTGATGATGGATTTGTGTATTGCCGTAACGTACATGGTTTAATGGAAGAGTTAGGAATTTCAGCCTATAACACAACTGAATGGCGATTGTTCATCGATAACTCTAAGCGAAGCTTGAAGTGTGTCCTCCTCCACAGTGGAAATTCATTTGGTTCAGTCCCAATAGGCTATTCAGTTTGTTTGCGTGAAGAATATGAAGACCTAAAGAGAATCATTGATTTGTTGCAATATCACATGCACCAATGGATCATCTGTGTTGACCTTAAAATGGTCTGCTTTCTCCTTGGCCAGCAACGCGGATTTTCCAAGTATTCCTGTTTTTTGTGTATGTGGTACAGCAGAACTCGTGAGAAGTATTGGTACAATCGAACTGGCCACCAAGATCTGACCTGAAACCTGGTGATCCAAACATTCTACATCAGCCACTTGTCGACAGAAAGACTATTATATTTCCACGTCTGCATATAAAATTGGGTCTCGTGAAGCAATTTGTTAAAACTTTGGCAATTGAAGGAGACTGTTTCAAGTATCTCATTTCGGCACATTTCCTAGCCTATCATTTGAAAAGATAAAAGCCAGTGTGTATTATGGTTTAAAGATTCGGCAGCTTGTTAAAGATGAACAACTTTTCATCGGAACAATGACATAACTTCAAAGGAATGCTTGGGTGTCATTCAAAAACATTGTCAAGGACTTTTTTGGAAATACACAAGCACATAATTACACTGAAATTGTCCAGCCACTCTTGGAGAGCTTCAAAATGCTTTGTTGCAACATGAGCATCAAATTGCATTTTTTACAAAGCCATCTTGCTAACTTCCCGAAAAATCTTGGTGCAGTCATTGATGAGCAGGGTGAGCGATTCCACCAAGATTTGAAGGTCATGGAGGCACGGTATCAAGGTAGATGGGATATACATATAATGTCTGACAATTGTTGGAGCATCAAGCAAGAACGTCCACAGATTAAACACTCGGGAAAAAGCTATAAGCTAAAATTGTTTCCTTAATATGTATGTTTACTACATTGGTAAAAAAACTTTACTATTTGCATAAACACAATTTAACTTGCAGTAACTACTATACATAGACTTTGTATGAAAAAAAACTATTCTTTGTAAACAATATATTTGGTATGTGTTCCCTTTATTTTTCTTTATATGCACATTTTGCATGACTTTTGAGAAAGAGAGGGTATCCTGTAGCTTAAAAAGTTGACGTGATAGACCAAAACTGCGTTTATTTTTGGTTCCAGTGGCCAAACATTAGTCAAAAACAAGTCACAGATCTAAGACAACGAAATTGCTGTTCCCCAGTGTTATCAATGCTTTTGAGTTCGGTGACCCCAAACTCCTCTTCTGAAACGACATCCACCCTTCACACATATGAAAAATGAGTTTTCTTTCTCTTTCCCCTCGACATCTACAAGCAGAAACGTAGTCGTTTTAATGTCTTTCATGGATGGCTCCAAATATGTAACTTCCCCTAGAAGCTCGTCTTCCATATTTTGCTTGAATGTTTGGAGAACTTCAAACTCTTCATCGTCAATGTCAGTCAATTCTTTCAATAGTTCCTCATCCTCGCTTTCCTCGAGTTCTCCAGTTTTTCTTTCCGTTTGCTTCTTTCTTGGTTTCTTGCTTACTCCTGGCTCTTTCACTTTCTTCTCATTTGGTTTCCAGAAGCTCTGTTTGTTTTCTGCCTCCTTCAGGCGTGACAAAACTATAAAAACTTCACCATATGTGTGATGTTTTAGTAAATCAGTCTTCCTGATCCCCAAGAATACAAAAATTGCAATAAAACGCAATTCAAATGTACTAAAAGTACAAAATGACGCAGAAAGACACCTTAGTTTTTCATCCAAATTGAATGAAACTATTGGCAAAGTTATGTTTACAATTCCCCCGTCGTTTTAAAAGTATGGGGTAATTGTTAACATTCTCAACTGTAGGTTTACTAAAGTTCCCAGAAGCAAAAGTCAATGATTTTCTGTTAGATAGAAACATGAAATTAGTTAAGAATTGCAACAACATGCATTTTAATAGATTATGGAGAGCAGCAGAAAATGCAGCACACAACAACTTTAAAACCCAAACGTTTCAACCACAAATATTTCAATTAAACATATCGTTATCAGCTGTGGTTCAAAGAAATGCGGGATCGCCATAATGCATACTCAGGTTTGCCACCTTACCATTTTCACAACTTTTTAGTTTCTCGGAATCCCACGTGGGCGCTTATTTCGCTTGTTTACAATTTCCCCTTGTTTATAATTTGCCCTCCTGACCCTAATATGAATAATTGAAACAAAGAGCGAAATCATAGCATGGTCCTATTTATAAGTTCCCGACGATAATTTAAGATATTCCTATAATGCAAGCAAATGATTATTTTATTAAACCATTAAAAAAGAATGTATACAACATTTATGCAAATAAATAAATTTTTTAAACAGTATAGTTATTTCTCGGAGGTCGATGTGTTTTTAATGATTTAAATTCATTAAGTAATCTATTTCAGTGAATTGTTTTGTTTTATCTAACTGGGTATTTGCGTCTATTTTCATGATTTTTTTTGGATATATAACGGACAGTGAAGCTTTCCCCCTCTTAATCCCTGTAATGTTTCTAGCAGAAAGCATTCCAGTTAGTTAGTCTGCGATGAACTGCCAATGGAGTAGCATGTGCTATGTGCTATGTCCGATGTTAATTTGGAACCCCTCTCTGTAAATATTTTTTTATTTTTCTTTGTTTTATAAATGTAATTCGTGTTTGTAACTTTTCAAATAAATACTTAGATTAAAGTCCTTTTTTTCCTTCATGCATTATGAGCAGTTATAAATGTAAGCACCCCTACTTCTTACAAAATGGCGCCCAATGTGGGGCCGAATTAATGGTTCCTCGCAGACGTGAAATTCTCTTTCAGGTTAAACTAGAAGCAGATATGAACACCCGTTCATTACAAATCCTGAACTGAATTCGTTTTTGGACAACCTGTCCACATGGTAAACAGACATCGCCAGCCATTGGTTACGAATTTATGTAAATACAGCTTACCCCAGCTAGTTGTTAAATGGAAACCAGGTAATGTTCACTAATAAACTTAAAAAGTTTAATGTATGCGACGTTTTAGTTTTATTCATGAAAAACAAAAGTGATGGTTTTTAGTTAAATGTACCCGCGTTGAAATTTATTTAAACGATAGTTTTATTAAATTTTAGGGAAATAAAATTTTCCGACAGTTCTCAATTTTATATTTTTAGAAAAAGCTTCAACTTTTAGGTCATCATAAACAATAACTGATAGTTTCACAGTTGGACATAGCACAAAATCAAGTGAAGCAAAACAAGTTTTATTTGAAAGTTCCTGCACATACCAAAAAGTATCGATGATCATACCTTTTAATAAATTTATAAACTCCTCATAGTCATTGAAATGATTTTTCTGATATTCTGTATTGGACTTCAAACTCTCTTGAATAGCTATATTCAAGTTCCTTGTTTCAGCACTCTTCAATTTTTCTTCGCACGTTTCTCTGCACACTATGTCCTTTGTCATGTGGACAACCAAGAAAGATGGTTGGCATGGCTCCTTCTTTCAGTTTAAAATGCAAAAAAGGAATTTTGGTTACGTTTCCAGTAGTAGAGTCAACAAAAGAAGATTTCCTTATAACCACATCCTCAGAGAAATGTTGTATGCACACCTAAAAAAAGTAATACAAAATGTCAATTTATCTTTTTAACTTTTCTAAAAATAGGTCGAAAAAGTTTTTTTTTTACAACATTAGCTATTTTGCAGCAAGCTTAATGTTATAATCATTGTGAGTGTAATCCTGCGTAAGTAGTTTAGTATATTTTACATTAGTCAAGGTAAGTTATTTTTATACAAAAAGCTTTAAAAGTGAGTTGTGCCAATTTAATCAAAGTAAGCGATCATGGTAAACATAAATTAAATTCATCAGTAATTACAACAATTACACATTTTAATTATGCCTAAAATTTGTTTAAACATAAAACTAAGTCTTGGATTCTAACTGAAATCAGTTCCTACGACTTAATATTACTAAATAGTTAAAAGATCAATTCATAATGATTGTATAGTAAGCTGGAATAGGTAAAAAATTAATATATATTATCTGAATAGTTTTTTGTATCAAATATATTACATTCCTTTGGTTTACTAGAAAAATTATACATATTTTATGACTCCTTTTGTTAAAAATTCTTAGCTAAACAAATATGTTAAATTTTTTTTTTCTGGTAATATAATAAAAAGGCATTTTAAATAACGTAGCAATTTTAAAATGAATTTAATGGCAATGAAAAATATTTTGCAACTATGAAAGAAACATTTTTTAACACAGAAGATCTAAGCAAACACTGAACAGGTGAGGCATAATGTTGCCAGAAAGCGCCAAATGGCCATTAGAATCATCAAAGCAGTATATTTCATTTTTACCATTAATTTGAAAAAAGTGTAAAAATAAATTACTTGGTACTTGCATTTTAAAAGACACAGATAAACACTATGTAAAATTTAATTGCGGTGAAATTTAGGATAGTTCAGCAGCTTACTATTCTAGATTTCTATAGTTACGACACAGAATGGAACAAAAAATATAAAACCTAACTTTTGCTTTTTAATGGAATACTCATGCTCAAACAGTTATTAACTAAAAATAACGAAAAGTAACAAAATGAGTTACTTACTCTTGAATTTGAAGTGATAACAAAATCCTTTCAATTAAGTGCTTGCAACCATCTCCGTCTAAGATTTTCAACCTTGGGAAACAAAAATACAGGAACTTTCGGGCCATTTTTATAATGGCCTTTACAGTTTACTGCAGAACATCGGTAAGGCATGTTATCAAACCGTAGTACACACTAAATTCTTTTATAAACCATTAATGTATGATGAATTGAATCGTTGAATGCTACGCCACCCAACTATTCATGTGCTCCATCAGCTTACTTATCGTTCGAAGTTCGAATTGAATGACTGTTAAGTTCTGACAACTATCGCCAACATGCGCCAGTGAGAGACGTTATGGGGGAAAAGATAGATTGAAAAAGATGGCTTAACATGTGAAGTAGTTTACCAGGGACTACTTAAGCTACGTGCTTGAAGAGTATAGTAACCCGTGCGGAGGCTTTCTTATACAGGGGGTAATGATTGTACATGAGAGCACCATTAAAACGCCTTCGACTGATAAAATTAAATTTCTTATCCTGCCCCTTTAACTGGTGAAGTTGGATAGTGTGGTGCCTCGTTATCTGACCATGGTTCAAAATTACGTGGTGTTGTCCTCTAATCTTTCCCTTGAAGGATTAATCCCGGACTGTAGTAATATCCCGTTATGTTTCTCCAGTACGACGTTAATTAAAATACAAAAATACATTAACTTGTGAAGTGGGCTGGTTGAGGTATAGTATGATGAGAAAAGAACTATTAAATTTATTAAATTTCAAAAGGAGGTTTTTTTTTAATGCACAAGTGTAGTTTGCATATCCTTGGAGGGATCGGACTAAACAAATATCGTAAACGATATACATAAAAGTTTCATAATCGTATATGGATTAGAAATTTACATTACTTGTGTATTAAGCGAATGGCAATAAACAGATACAAGCAATATGATATCTAGCTCTACTGGATTCATTCGCTAATTTTGTTGCTCAGTTTAAATATGCTTTATTTTGATCTACGGATCTACGTAATATCACAAACACTACAGACAAACAGCCTTTCTAACGAAATTCCTCAACAGTCTGATGAGAGAAGACAATTCTAAACTCAGAAGATAAAAGTCAGGACAATACAAAATCAAACGAATACGAACATTTTATTAAGCGTAACGTCATAAATAAATTTGATAACAAATGAACAAATAAATTTGATATAGCAAAGTAAATAATCAGGAATTAATTGCCATAACAGGACTAATGTACGTCTTTTTTTGCCACGGAATGGAAGTGAGTAATATAGTGAAGGAAATAACACTAGTAAATACACGAAAAGCTATCAAACAGTTTGATCAACTATATTACATTGAATAGATAGAATATGCATCGTTGCTTTATATTCATTGTAAATGAATTTAAATAGGGTATCAAATACAACAACGACAATTACCATCCATAGTTTGTTGACTGTACACGTTTTGTAGGAGGAATATTTGTGCCTATTATCCATAGATAAAAGAATTAACCATCCTAGTGGTTTATAAGTATATCTGTAAAAAAACAGTCTTGTAGTCATCAGCCTCAGATACGAAACCTTTTTTCTTGTTTGCATTTCTTTTCCCCTTAAAATAGGCTGGTAGGTAATAAATTAACGTCCCACTGAGGCAATTCACAGACTATTCGTGGTAGTCCAGAATCAATTCCGAAGGGAAAGACCACAGTACAACACCGTGTAATTTTGAACTAAGGTCAAATGACGAGGCAGCACCTGAGATAGCTTCACACTCTCCAAACTTCCACACTATGCCAAAGTTAGAATATTTGAGGCTATGACAGAGAACGTGCACCAGCTCCCGTGTACACAACGGTCTTTTGTTGGACTTAGTGGTAAACTCGCAAACCTTCCGGTTCCCTTTAGAGTAATGGGATATTTTTGTCTTGACGATGAATCTCGTCGAAGACAAAGATGGCCAGATCGTGAAGGGCGAGATATCTCGTCGAAACTATATGGATGATTAGGGAAACAGAAGTACAGTTTCTGTGCTCGGATCTTGTAATTTGTTTTATCCTCCAGGTGATTGTCTCGTCAAGGCATCGTGTCATTAGTAAAACTGACCAGATCTTGATGGATGATATTTCGTTTCCATCAAGATTTCGTCGTCTTTCGTCATTAGAAAACTGGCAAGATCTTGATAAATTCCTACTAAAATATCAGCAATCTTTTGATGACAATATATCTCGTCATACAAAATTAGTCAGATCTAACTGGACAATATTGCCTTGTCGAAGACCACTTGGAGAGTTGAAGCAGCGTAAATTTTCTCCAAGTTTTAGCACAGAGCCGAGAACTTTCTCCAATCCTCATTACGTTCTTTATCTTGATGTCATTGTAATTCCTTCTTGCTATTTGAATTCGGTTCAAGTTCCTAATTTTAACCAAATGGAAATGTGTTTGTTTTCTATCGAGGTAATCAATTGCAAATACGGTTAACTCCCACAAGGTAAACCGTGAAATTAAGCTTTCATTTCAAAAGTAGCTGTAAATTTAAGGGAAACCTAGTTCAATTTCTTTAGCAAACAACCGTAATTACCCCAGGTTTAAGCCTGCGGTTAATTAGCAAAATAATACCGCGTCGCAGGTAATTCTGGGGCGCACCAGTTGTATAGGAAACGAAATTCTCCATTGTGTACATCATGACGAAGGTTTCCCTGGCCTACGTCTGCTGTTAAGTTCCTTAGATAAAGGGAAATAAGAGAGCTAATTTACCTTGTTTAAGTATTGCATCTGTTTGGCAATTACGCCAGCCAAGTGAATTAAGAAATTGTCTATTCGTCTTCAGACAATGCCGCCATTATGGGTAGAAAGCGCATGATTTATTTTGAGCTTCATTGCTTTAAGGCGATGGAAGCAAGATGGAACGATAGCAGATTGTCTATACTAGTGAAGGCTATATGAAAATACACACCACAAATTAACATGTGAAAGACAATAGTTGTCTTAAATGTTCAGGATTTTCTGCTTTTAAATATCAATACATTTACATGAATCTGGCTGTTATCTACGCTCGTCTTTGAAATATTGATTATTTCTTTAACATACATTGGTTCTAATATTATTTCTTACACTTTGGTGTGATTGTCTTGTTTGTGAATCCCTTTGGTAACTTATCTTGATCGTTGATGAATCACCGATTTGATTAGAATGGTATGCTGATTAACACATGCTTATGGGATTGTTTTAAACTACAAATAGTAATATTTTTCTCTGAATTGGAACTAAGCTATTAACACAGATTACATGAGTACCTATTTAATTATTATTGCAGTTTTTATAACTGGTTTCTGAATAACTCGAAATTTTAGCATTTAACAAACAAGTAAAATGTAGTAATATTGAATGTAAAATTCGACAAAACTTCAACATTAAATCATTTTAAAGTGAAATAGTGAACAAGTACTTGTGTCTTCTACCAGTTAATGATGCTCCTCTTTCTCTTTGAACCAAAAAACCAGCTATACCATGAGAAAAGGCCTCCAAAATAAACTGCTGAGAACTTAAAAATCGCGTCGAGCTTGAGAAACGTGTTGCACACAGTAAAGTTAATCCGTAGACTACAGATACATGAGAGACTTTCACACAATTTCCTAGATAGCTAATGCAAAATTGAAAGGATACAGAAGCACTAGTGTCTTCAAGCAATTAATGATGCTTTTTTTTTTCACCTTGAATCACAAAAACAGCTATACCTCTGCAAAAATTTTCAAACTAAACTGCTGAAGATTGCATAAGGCGTAAATAAAGAGTTGCACCCATTAAGGTTGATTTGAAAACTACCGATACACGAGAGAATTTTAACAATATCTAATACAAAAGTGAAAGGGAACTTAAGTACTAGTGCCTTTAACCAACTAATTATGCTTTCCTTTCTCTTTGAATTACGAAAACAGCTACACCTCTTTGAAAAGACTTTCAAATAAAACTTCTGAGAACTTAAAAATCGCATCAATCGTAAGAGTTTCAGACAGTAAGGTTAATCTGAAAACTAGATACGCGAGAGAGTATCACGGCATTTCAAGAATACCTAATGCAAAGGTGAAATTGAACAGAAGCACTAATGCCTTCAACCTGATGCTCCTCTTTCTCTGGATCACACAAACAGCTATACCTCTATGAAAACCCTTCCAAATAAAACTGCTGAAAATCGCATCAAGCTTTAAAAAAGTACACCCAAGAAACACGGTTCCCACAAACTGTGTCCTGATGATAACTGCACCCTCTACATATCCTCTCACGTCCCACATCCAAGAAAAACAGCACCTTCGTCTCGCTGCAATATATAATCTGCTCAATAGCCCTAATATATTTTATCAGCTTTCACCTGCTAGCGAAAATGGCCACTCTAAAAGAACGTGCGGAGAGGCAATTTTTTCAATCGATTTTTCGGGGGCATCGCAATAACCACCTTCATAGGTGACGGGACGGAAGCAGCGGCATCAAAAGCAAGAAAAACCGAACTCTTTAACTGAGTTTTTCCGGCGTAAAATTCGACAACTTTATTTACGTAACGCTTCCTTCCTTGCCGGGCCTATCCTATTATGCTAAAATTTACGACAAATGCACGAGAAGATAAAAGCTGGAGGAAAAGAAAAAAAAGAGGCCCGTAATAACCACCCATTATTTTTAAAACGAAGAACTCACCCCTCTCGGCCTTTGTACTTAAAACAGAATGACGTCACGTGGAATATAGGGGATGGCTCCGAAATCCCATTCTGAAGATAAACAGTTCGATAGGACAAGAGGATGGAAGAGAGGCAGATCCTCCAACTTGATTATTTGGGACCCGATTCCCCTGTGGTAGTGTTTTTGACAGACTGGGGCCGTATCAGTGGCTCAATGAAGCGATTACGATGGCTCTTTTGGACCGTCCAGAGGACTTTGTTGGGAGACATTTCTCCTGCCTCAGGTCGTTTCTATGGACATTGCTTAATGCGGTGGAAACTACTCTCATAACGTTTTTAAATAATCAAACGGATAGTATTACTGCAGGAGTTCAAGTGGTTCCTGTGTGGAAAAACGTAACGCAAAACCCCACTATATTCTAAATTATGAAAATTAAAAGCCGCTGGTATTGATTGATTTGGTTGGTTGGTTGATTGCATTGTGCTTATGTCGCAAAAGCCATATTTAGCCATCTGCTCCAAACTAAATCAGAAAAATCATACAATGGACATACCTAAACAAGGAAAGTCAGAGAAGGTAATGGAACCAGCTGCTCTTACAACTGTCAGGCTTTGCTAGGTATATGGATTTGAAATTGCATTTTCAGAACAAATCTATAGATTTCCTTTAAGCATTCATTACTTAAAATACCTAAAATGAATGTACTCAAAGTCATTAATGGTTCAATATTTCAAAGGTTCAACAATTTAACATCCAGATGGCTTGTTGGATCCTGTATCTTCACATGAATGAATACTAACTCGTTTAAAAATCAGCCTCAACTCAACCTATCACCTTCTCATATACAGGGTGTTTCAGTGAAACGTTTCAGAACTTCTAAGAGGGGTAGGGTACATCCTGACAACTCGAAATCATATAGCAATGTGGGGTCGGAAATGCTTTCCTGAAGCGGTGTTGTACACAGAAGCACCGTAAAGAAAAGAGTCCGTAAGTGAGAAATCGTTTTAATAATACATGAAAAGAAGCAAAAGGTGCATGGATTAAAGTAAGTGTTCGAAGTTTCTTCGACGGGCTACAATGCACGCCTCATATCTCCGACGCACGGACATCCGAACATTCTGGAATACTTCAGGCATATCTCGAATTTCTCCGGCAGCTACTGCAATTCTTGCAACCAGCTCCTCAACATTGTCAACAGGAGTGTTATAAACTAGCAATTTCAGATGACCCCAAAAATAAAAATCAAGACATGATAGGTCGGGTGACCGAGCAGGCCAACGCACGGGACCACCACGTCCGATCCACTGCTGACCAAATGTGACATCCAGATAGTTACGAACATCTCCGCTATAATGGGCAGGGGCTCCATCGTGTTGGAACCACATTGTCTGTTGCGTCGATGGAGATATCTGTTCATCTCTCAAAAGTTGTGGCAATACTTGCTGAAGAAAGAGCAAGTAGTTAGGTCCGGTTAGACGAGACGGTAACAGGTAAGGTCCGATTAGGTGATCTCCCATAATACCGGCCCATACATTGACCGAAAATCGAATCTGTGCTGCACGACGTCGTATTGCATGCGGGTTCTCGACCGCCCAGATATGGTCGTTATGCGTGTTGAAAATTCCTTCCCTTGTGAAGGATGCCTCATCGGAAAATAACACTTCAGCAGGAAAAAGGGGATTTGTAGCACATTTTCCAAGGTACCACTGTGCGAAAGCAATACGAGGTGCATAATCCTCCGGTTGCTGTGTCTGGACACGCTGCACGTGAAACGGATGCATGTCTTCTTCTCGGAGAATCCTCCAGACGCTGTAATGGGAAACCCCGACTGCGTTTGCTACACTTCGTGTTCTCGTTCTTGGATTCCCCTGTACATGCTGCAGCACATTCTGTTCGACGTCTGCAGTCCGTGCTGTTCTTACCCTGTCCCTGTCAGCTCTTTCTAGTGAACCTGTCTCAGCTAACCTCTGGTGCAGTCCTGCAAAGAAATTATGACTGGGGATACGCCTCGTCGGATATCGTTCCGCGTACAAACGCTGTGCGGCTGGCCCACTACAATTTGCTACCCCGTACGCCAAATGCATATCGACTAACTCTGCGATCGTGTAATCATCCACCCTACTAACTTGGCGTTCTTGTGCGAAATGAAGATTCCCTACACGAAAGCTCGGGATTTTCGCACAACGCCATCTACCGCGTCAGGAGAGCATTTCTGACTGCCCATTGGTATATGATTTTGGTTCGTCAGGATGTACCCTACCCCTCTTAGAAGATCTGAAACGGTTCACTGAAACACCCTGTATATCAATTTCGAACACTAGCATACAGAGTTGTATTTCAGCTTTCTCGGGAAATATTCTTGGACTTAGTTCGGAGACATTTCTTCTGCCTCGTATTGTATTTTTGGACATTGCTTAAAGTGGTGGAAACTACTCTCAAAAGTTTTCAAATAATCAAACGTATAGGGGCGAGTTACAGTGACGGAAGGGGATTTTAAATGGTTACAGTATGGAAGAAGTTAGAATATAAATAAATTATATAATCTGAGTTATAGTTATTTAGAAGACACTTTTGTTTTTAGATTTAGGATGCACTTTTCAAGAGTGGTATCCGGATTCCATTTACTTGAACCTTGTGCCATAAAACCCCAAAATTCCGAACCAACCAAACAAGATCACCAGTATGCATTCATTTGTTACAACGTTTCAAACGAATAGTTGGTGTTTTCAATAACGCAATGTCAATGTTTGTCATATATAAGCCAGACAACGTCAAGTAAGCATATTCTTATGCACAGGAAAGTTTTATTGACACAGAAAATAAAAATATGCCCAAGGGATGTTATAAGAATCGAAAGTGTGCCGTTTACATTTCACAGATTGTTAGAACAGTGGGAAACCCTCTGAGGCACTTTAAATCAATGTATTTAACGCCTTTAAAGGTCCAGTGGGATTTCAGCAGTTTTCAAAGAATTCGGCATCCAAATGGTTTGTTGGAGTAACAGATTAGCAACCTGATGGTAGTCAATTCAATACTCAGTGAAACCGAAAGGCAGTCGTGGCTGTTGCACGTAAATTTGTCGTGGATTCAAATTTCCTCACATTTACGTGATGTGGAATGTTGAAGAGTGGGGAGCCAGCTCAGTTCTTGACCTCGTCATCTGGCCGTAATTCAAGATTACGACGTGTGTTGTCATCGGATTCCTCCTATTGGTATTTATCCCGGACCGTCGCCAATAATCCCGTTGTGTTTCTCCAGTGCAATGTTAACTCAACTTCCTATCTCGGAATAACTTTTAAGAACATTTATAGGCAATTTTTATTTCATTAACAGCTTCAAAAAATGTCATAATAGATCTGTGGATTAGGTGTTTTTCCTCTTAATGCCTTATTTGGTGATCTTGCCTCCTTCACCCTCATGAGGGTCGACGTGTGTTTTCATCGGATTCCTCCTATATATCCCGGACCGTCGCCAACAATCCCGTTGTGTTTCTCCAGCGCAATGTAAACTCAACTTCCTATCTCGGAATAACTTTTAAGAACATTTATAGGCAATTTTTATTTCATTAATAGCATCAAAAAAATGTCTTGATAGAGCTGTGGATTTGGTGTTTTACCTCTTAATGCCTTATTTGGTGAACTTGCCTCCTTCACCCTCATGACCACCATAGTAATGATAACTTTCTTGGTGGTAAAGGAACTGCCTTGATACCGTGTCATTACAGCATTTGTCTATCTTTTAAAAGCACATCTCAGAATTAAACCTACCCATCTCCCCCATTTCTCAGTGGGAATAACTCCTAGAATCCCCTTTTCTGTTGTTTTCGTTACTGGGACTAATGAACAGAAGCACACCGGAGGGGAGATAAAGGGCCCATTCATCATAAGTGAAAGAACTCTCCTGTCGAAAGACAACGATAGAGGCCGTTCCCATCACTCGGATGTGGTCATCTCGCCTGTTTTCCGATTCACAGATCGATCCGGAAGCTCAGGCTCCTTCCGGTTTATCTTAAAAAGCTCTCGAGCTCTTCAGTTTTGGCATGTGTGGTTATTGATGAGTTGCTTTTAATGGAAAATCATTAATAGTTGCAGTCGAATTGGTTTGATTTGACAGGATTTATTGAGAAGGTGCGTGTTTTAAGTGCAAGGTTTCGGCTGTCATACTCTTTGGTTTTTATCAGATCTTTCCATTCGGATTGATCCCGGATCGTCGTCAATATACCATGGTATTGCTTCAGAGCGACGTTAACTGAAACACTTACCTATTGCTTCGTAAAGAAAGTCACGATAACGGTCACCCTTCTAGGTGTTGGGAGAAGTACAGTGTCGACTATAAAGTCAGCATATTTTAAACAGGAAAAACATCATCTAAAAAGCACAACAGTGGTCGAAAATAGAAGCTTAATGACAGAGACAGAAGGGTTTTGAAGCGGATTGTGGAAAGAAAAAACAAGACAATAGAATCCCTTATAACATCTGAGATGAACACACATCTACAGGAAGCAGTTTTATCAAAACCTGTCCGGTATCAAATCCGAACGAAAAGATCCGACTAAAACACAACGGGATTTTGACCCATGATCAGACGACGATGTCAAACCTGAGTTGGTACCCCACTCTCCAAATTTCCACACCACGCCAACGGGAGTGCATTTGAGAACACTATATATTTAAAGTTCATCGTCCCTCTTTGTAAACGACCGTATTTGGTTGGATTTGAACTCGCAACCCTCCGGTTTCTTATCTGTTACTCTTCCAATCGTTCTACCTTGGCCCACACAGAGAAAGAAAACGAGAAAATGAAAATTCCAACTTCGTTGATCCATTGCCAGAACCAAATCAGCGATCGTCATACGCAGACCAATGCCTTTACTTTCAGATTTTTAAGTAAACGAATGTGCAAATTATGATCAGATCACGCTGTTAACCATCCAAGAGGTTGTAACGAGTTATATCATCCATGATAGCATCGATTTTGCTAATGACTTATCTCCATCGATATCTGGTCAGTTTTGTTAATGACGAGATACCTACGGGACTAAACTGTCCTATTACTCCAAAGGGGATGGAAAACGAGAGAAAGTCCAGGTGCGATAAACAAATAGTAACTTGACCGGAACTGGAGACCAGGTTGCTGCATCAGAGACTGGTCACTACAGGGTAGTTTTCAACTCCCAGAATGCCCATCGTCGCACGAATCAATAAATAAGTAGGTAGGCTGGTTTAGTATTTCTTGAGCAAGGATCATATTTGGCCAAGCTGCGCCCAACAGTAAACAACGTAAGGTCATGGACATAAGCACGCAAATCAATAAATAAGAGTACTTGTATTAATGCAATTTAAAGAATAAAAAATTATTTTTTCGATACTTTGATTCATTGTTAATCGAAAGGAATTAAGCAAAAAACATTTATTTGTATTTCAAAAAAAAATTTCTTTTAAATAAAGGATGTCTTCGTATTAATTAGAGCATCTATAGTTAAAATGTGTTCGAGATTTTACTTTAAAAATTAACGGGGTATGATTATTTTTGCTACTTTTTAAGAGCAGTCTTAAAATTTGAAAGTAAAATGGTAAAACTGGGTATTGATTATGAAAAGTTTTTAAAACATAGATAGAGTTGACATAAAAAAATGTTTTTGAAAAAATGTATTCTTATATAAAAGTACTCTTATTGTTTCATTTACATTCGTTTAATTTAGACATTATTGCTAAGGAAGCATTGCAAATTAATGCACTTTGGTGGATAATTGATTAGGCTCGTTCTTATGAATATCATATTACACATCGTGTTTATAAACTCAACAAATGGAAAAAAGACTATTAGAAATAAAAGTATTCGAAAAATGCAAATTTTGTATCAAATACAATAAGCTCTTTCCCATTTTAGTTCATGTACGCTGGAACTGGTAAAAGTTAAACCTATTGTGGCCTCAAATTTCCTCACGTTGCGTGGTGTTGAAGCTTGGAGTAGGGTGCCAGATAAATCGTTCACCTCTTCATCTGACCGTAATTTCAAATTACGAGGTGTTGTCCTCCGACCTTTCCCTTCAGAATTGATATCGGACTGTCATCAATAGCCCTTTGTATTGCTCTAGTGTGATTTAAATTCAACTATGAATTACCTACCTTTCTCACTTTACAGGTAGATATTTGTTTCGTATCAATAATTATATTTTTATTTTAATGTTAGCCAAATAGACTAATTTCTTGAAAGGGGTTTCAATTGGGTATAAATGGTAGTTAACAGAACCGGAATTTTGTTAGGAAACATACAAATGGATTCAATTCTCATGAGATTGTATTTATTAAGATAGACAATTTTGAGCAAATTTGTGCACTTTTTTCATTTAAGTATGCTCTGATCGTTCAATCCTTATATTTATATTATTTTTCAACAAATGGTGAGTCGATGCATAGTTCAATAGTGGAAAATAAAAGTTCTAAACTAGAATTTTAAGAGAACTAGAACTTTCAAGTTCTTAAAAATTTTGCCAAGAAAAAAGTATTACCTTCCCTCTACTTAAATATAGATTCTTTCTTCTTTACTTTTCGAAAAGGATTATTGAATTCACAAATCAAACTTTAGAATTTTCATCTCAATTTATGTTTTTTATCTTGCTTTCCACAGCGAAACAAAATCCTGCGAATTCATGAAACTAAAGTAGGAGTCTCAGCCGCCATGATCCTTCCTCCAAAAACTAAATAAAATGTAAGGCATGAAATCTTCCTTAAAACTTAAGAATGAGAAATATCCTTTGCTCTAATCGCCGGCTTTTCCAATCTGTTAATGCTTTTCCAATAATTTCAACTATGCTAATCTGAAACTTTAGCTTGTGGTAAAAAGCGATTCTCTAAATATCGATTACGCGTCATATTTTGTGTCCAATTGAATCGATTGGAAACTCGATAAATTTCTCGTTTTACGGGAAAGCAAATACTATTGGACTGGTATTAAACATAGCTCAATTCTAGGCGCCCTCTTGGTTCTTTTTTGGTTCGCTCCCATACCCACTTGTAGTTTTAGAAGAATTTCGTTGGGGTCGCGCGTAATGGTAATTTTGAGTCTTCGATCTTCGAACGTGAATTTTAATCTTTTAATTCTCCATCCATCGAATTGTTTGAGCACTTCAACTTCTCGTTTAAGGAAATGAAAATTCCTTACATAGGGCACATAATACTGTCGCATGGAAACAATTTAAGGGGACCTATGTACAACAATCTTTCAAAATTTCGATTATTATTTTTTTTTTAATTTAAAATAAATGCGAATACAATTCTGTTTAAAATTATATATTAATTGTAGGGAGATACGTTCAGTAGAAGCATTTAAAATATTTTTTAAACTACCTGTATGTTTTGCAGTATGGTTAATTTTATGCTTTAAACATCAAAATCTCAACAACAAAAAAAACTTCCATAAAAGGAACTTTTTTTTAAGTCTAGTCAAGCAACTATAAAAAAACTTATTTAAAAATTTAACATATCCTATAGCATATTTTAATGCAGACATTTTTTTTTCTATTTGCTCAGAAAAGTTCCTTTTGGATGTTAAAAAGGATGAGTATTGGTCGTTTTTTCTAAAACGAATATAGGAGTTGAAGAAATAAAAGTCTGTAACAATAATCAAATCAATACACATAAGCGATTATGAGAAAATTTTCCTTAAAATTTGACCATTTTAACATTTTGGAAATAGGACTGCACCGGCCCCCTTAAAATTACAAAGACACAAAATTTAAAAGTTTGTTTTGATAAAGAAAGACACACAAATTCATACTAGAAGTAGTGAAATCAAAAATAAATAATCAACTTTGTATAGAATAAAAAATTATTAAATGTTGTGGTTGAATTCAGGCGAAACACTGTGTGAAATTAAAAAACGATTTAGATTATGTCAATACATATGGATATTGTACACGGTTCCTTCACTATTTATTTGAAATCAGTATATTTTCTGGTGGACATATTCAGAGTAGGGAGGGGGGGGGGGCATTTGTTGAACAAATCTATGTAAAAAATAGAGTGTTTAATAATTAATACTTTCGACACATTTCAATTTTTCTATCCGTTTTAGACTCATCGTTTGGTGACTGATGTCCATCTGTCTGTATGTATGCACCCGTACTAGGTCCAAACTTTAAAAAATATTTTCATGAAACTCTGCATACTCTGTGTGTTTACATTTGTTTAGTGACTAAATTTGGTTTCGTTAGTATGTCCATTTTTCTGTTCTATCTTTGATTTTTCGTCAGTGTGTGTGTACAAGTTTCACATAAATTTGATTCCATAAATTTGAATAAAATGCTTTTAGTTTTATGCATCATATTTTAGTTTATTGAACTGCATTATTTAAGTTTTCCTACCCCCTACATATTTAGATAAGTTGCATGCTAAAAACATCTGCGTATGTATATTTAAATCAACCATAATTTTGAAGTTTTGGAGTAGCTGGAAGGTATATCTAGCACTCGATTGTTTGTTTGTTGTACCAGTGCTTCTGAAAAATAAATCATTTTCTGAAAACTATTTTTACGGAATTTAAATTCCAATACTCTTCCATTTTGAGCCTTATTTCTTTTCTTTGCGAAACACTATTTCCGGAATGTTTGGGACACACGATATTTTGCAACGAGACGGAAAGGCGTGTTCATTTGCCACTTGCAGTAATATTTGCTGTTTTTCTTTGCTCTGAATTAATTTCGTATTCCTCTTAGTTGTTCACTTAGTTCGAAAGTAGAACATTACTTTTACAGTCTTAAAATCTGAAACTTCTAAAATAATTATTTGTGTGTGTGCGTGAATTTAGTACTGGCTTCAATGTTAAAATTAGTTGTTTTATTATTACGAGTGCCATCAAATAAATTTTCAAGAAAAAATGTGCACGTTTTATTAATCAGTCATGAATATGTCTTTAAATTATTTTGTCATATTTCCCTTGAGGATGGCTATATTCTAAAATGTTTCATACCGGGGCAAGAAAGTCACCAGTCAAAACATATTTGTAAGACATCTATGAGTGAGGATATCTAGAATGTTTATTTTTCGTATTCGTAGATTCATTATTTTTAAGTATTGAGTCACTACAATTTTACATTAAACGAACTTTAGAAGGGGAATTAAAAATCTTTTGTAGTAGTAGCCTTAGGGTCACATTTAGTAGTTTTGTGGTACTAGAAGGGGTGCGATGCATGTGAAATGGTATTACATAGATGAATATACAAGTATACGATTTGCATCCAAAATAGACTGAAAAAATAATAGAAAAATGCTTAAAAGCAGTTAAAAAATTATTTTCCTAATATTTAAGTGATGTTGGCATTTTTTAACGAAAGAGAAAGGGGATTATTTCTGGTCAATATATAAGATTTAAACTTTAAATTACGTACTTGAATCGATTTTCATACACGTTGTATATCATTGGTTAAGGTTATTTAAATTTTCCTCTCTGTCTCTCTCACTCATACTTGTTAAATTTATAATTACATAGAATTTAAAATCTGTAATGCCAACGTTAGTGGGTCCCTAGACGATCTTATTGTCAATGATGCTCATTGAAGCAACCCATTGATCGTGTAATTGGCGATTAACCCGACTGACGCGATTTTCAATCGATTGACGCACATTGATAGAAATTTTGATTGATGGACATAGAAGGCGCCGATTGATCTTTTTAAATACGCAACTGTCAATTGTTCTGGTAATAGTGCTTTTTTATTCGGTAATCCAAGTTTATATCTTCGGTATCGTTAAAGATAGAGTAAAAATTTTAACGGTTTTGAAATACACGGAAAGTTTTACACCAGATAGATACCTTAAATGTAAATTTCTGTTAATAAATAAGTTTACAGTTGAAACTTTTATATTTATTCAATACGAATGGGGAGTGCGTAATAAGAATGTAAGTTTTTGCAAATTTGCATATAAATATATCTGAATATTATATAATTGGGACCAAGTACTAACAAAAACTCTTGTTTAGAAGAAAAATATTAAATAATATTGCAGTTTTTTTATACATATTAATACAAAATATTAAAAAAAATTACGGACTAACTAAAAAGTTATTTCGATCTCGATGGTTTCATAAAATCTAACAAATTCGTCTGATGACACAATGCCTTCTTTTTTCACTCAAAACTGCTTCGTACCAAGTTAGTGATTTTTATTCCTTGCTTTGTATCAATAACGGGTTCTTTGTTAATTTGCTCTGTTTTCTATATTTTTTAAGCTCTTTCAATTAAGCTGAGACCTTTTGTCATCTGCCTGGGCCGCGCAGGTGGTTTTCGACAGTCATCCCGTTGGTTTTGTGTGCAGATGATTTTCGACATTCCTTTAAAAATCTGTTGACACAAATGGATCTGGGATTCAAATCTCCATTGTTGAGGATAGTAGGGCAAATTGAGCCGTGGGACACATTGATAATTTTTATTTTAAAGCAACACTGCAGCGCTTTTATACAAAATTTGTTGCAACAGTGCAGTAACAATACTAAATATCTCCATTGTGATTGCGTTCATGTGTACAAATTAGTTTAGAAGAAAATCCAGATTTGTCAAATAAGGTAAGCTTTAGTAAATTGTATGATATGCATAAAGTTGTACAACTGAAAAATCTTTTTATTTATGTGATCCCAGTAAATAAAGCTCCAAATGTAGCCTAAAATATTTGTCGTTGCTACCATCCTATTTTGCTTCAAACAGATTTATCTGTACACAGATAATATGGGGTACGTTGAGCCAATTTCAAATGGGGTTCTTTGAGTCTGGATCAATGTACCCATGGAAAATATTTTCTATTGTTTATTAATTTTTACGCTGCATTCTGTTATTTTGCAATTTTTAAGGTATAAATTAGTAAATAAATATCTAGTATTTAGGCAATATAAGAATATTTTCGACTTTCTGTATCAGATTTTTAGTGGTAAAATGCTTTACTATAACATATTTACAACTTCAGCTTATTTATATCAACAAGAATTTAATGTAATTCCACAGTCAGCGCGTCCAAAGCCTGCGAGGCAGAAAGCAAAGATTAATCCAAAATTCAAAACGAATGTTCCTTCTTTTTTCTTAATTTTTGCATGTTTGTAGTTCACAAGAACTTTCGAAGCTCCGATTGAAACGTCGGAAAACAAAGAACAGTTGTCATTATTGGTCAATATGGCTGCCATTCCGAAGAATCAAACAATCGATTTAATTCAGCCTACTTAATAAAGCGTATATATTGTTTTTTTTTTTTGTAAAATAACCCCGTTAACTGTAAATTAGGCTGTTTCGTTGTGTAGACAAGCACACCACTTGGCTCACTAATTAAAATACGCAATTTTCAATCGTTTGGCAGTTTTGCTCAAGACAGTAGACATGACGGATGCATCAAGCCCATTGAGAAGCTGTCTGAGAACGGGAGTTTGTGATGCTTTTAATTACTTTGTATCGTGATTATCCTGAGTTGCGGAAAGTTGTCAAGTGAGTATTTAAACAAAAACAGAGTATGTATTGCTTTGCAAAAAATAGTTAATGTGTTTAAACAATACAAATCAGGTTACACTGAGGAAAAATTAAAACAGAAAACTAATATTCTGCATACGATTTAGTATCTCACAGAAAGTTTAGTAAATGTTAGTGAGTAATGCGGCTTATCAGTTTGTACCACTCTTTGGATCAGTGTCTTTTACTCTTCTTTTCTTTCTTCCGATTGCAGACAGCCAAATTCAAGGCAAGAAAATCCAAATCTTAATTTAAACCCATTTGAAACACAAAAATAAAACACGTCACGTCCCTTCGAAACGTTTTGACCGAATGAGATTGACGAGTTGATTGAAGCTATATTGAAGCCCCTATAACCGAAACCGTCAATCTCATTGACAATAAAATTGATCGTCTAGGGAGCCCTTTAGTGCTTCAATATAGCTTCAATCAACCGTCAGTCTCATTCGATCAATGTTTTTCGAAGGAGCGTGACGCATTTCATTTTTAGTTTTAAAGTGGTTTCAATTTCAGATTTGGGATTTCTTGGCTTGATTTTGATAGTCTGCAATCGAAAGAAAGAAAATAGGAAAAGTCTCTGGTCCAAAGAGTGGTATAAACTGAGAAGCCGCTTTACTCACTAACATTTACTAAACTTTCTGCGAGATTACTGTGAATCGTTCGCATATTAATTTTCTGCTTTTATTTTTCCTCGGTATAATCTGATTTATTTTTTCTTAACACATTAACAATTTTTTGCAAAGCAATTCTTATTTTCTTTTTGTTTACATACTCACTTAACTTTCCATAACTCCAGATAATCATGATACAAAGTAATTAAAAACTTCACGAATTCCGTTTTTAAACACAATCACTTCTCGAAGGGCTCGCCTAATTTACAATTAGCTTGCGTTTATTCTATAAAAAAAACTATATATACGCTTTATTACAATAAAAATTTGAATCCAATATTCCTTTGTATAGACAGATTTTCAGAGAATCAATTTAAAATGTCCTGCACTCAAAACCAACGGGACGACTATCGAAGACCTTCTGCGCGGCCCGGAGCTGGTCACAGAAAGTCTCATCTAGTTGAAAGGGGTTTAAGAAAATTAGGAAACATAAAATCCACCGAAGAACACGTTATAGATACAAAGCAAGGAATAAAAAAATTATAAGCTTACCCCGAAAACATTCTGCTTTTAAAAAAAGAAAGCATTGTGTCTGTCGTCAGACGAATTTATTAGATTTTATAAAACCATCGACATCGAAATAATTGTTGTAGTAAATATTTTGTATTAATATGATAAAGAGAACTGCAATTTTTATAATATTTTTCATCTAAATTAGTATTTTTGTTAGTCCTTGGTAAATATCCTAGTCCTAGTACTTTTGTTAGTCCTTAAATAAAATTTATGTATATTTATATGCAAAAAAGTTGTACTTCGACATATTCGTATTACTTAAATTCGTATTGCAAAATATAAAAGTTTCAACTGAAAACTTTTTTATTAACAGTAATTTACATTTAAGGTATCTATCTGGTGTAACATTTTCCGCAGATTTCAAATCCGTTGAAATTGTTACTCTATCCTTAACGATCGCGAAGATAAAAACTTGGATTTTGAGAATGAAATAGCCCTACTGCCAGAAGGATTGACAATTGCGTGTTTTAAACGATCAATCGGCGCCGTCAATGGCGCCCGTCAATGTCCATCAATCAAAATGTCTATCAATGTGCGTCAATCGCCTTCTACACGAACAATTGGTTGCTTCAATGAGAATCATTGACAATCACATTAACAATAATATTGATCGTCTAGGGACCCACTAAAGTAGAAAGAGCAAACGATATTTTTTCAAGCAATCAATACACGCATAATATAGCATAATAAATTATTAATTAGCATGTAATTTTATGTATCTGGCAATGTCAGCAATGTATTTTATTTTTTAGTTACATTAAGAATTATTAATTGACATGTAAGTTTGAGCTGTGAGCTTAATTCAATGCTGGGTATTACTGAGTTTTTGTGAGATTACTGAGATAGATGTATGTTTGAGAGATGTAATATTTCTTGTGATTGACTTAAATTATCTGTAGTTTGAATTGTAAATTGATTCTTATTTCTTAATTGAAGGATTTTCTTAATGCGTTCAAAATTGGAGTCCCGACCATAATTACAGGGCAAATTAAACTGATCTAGAGCGTGCAAATTCGCGAACTGCGTTAATAATTCTGACGTAAGCTGAGGTCACTACAACTCCTCCGATGCATTTCATTCTATTTCGGGCTATTTTGCATTTTCTAAATCATTTGAAATTTATTTTGGAAACTTAGTATTCAGTAAATTTAATTCCAGAAAAGATAATTTAAGTTGAAAACTTCAAATAACCTTAAAAACCAGACAGAGTTAATGTTATTGGAAGAATTTGTACTTTGTATGTCTGGAGCAAAACGCCTTACAGAACTAGAAATATAGTCAATATAATTCTATATATCTTCCTATTAGACGTCATGTAAAGAAGACTGCAGGTTACTCAAAGTATATATAATGTGAGCCCTTGAGAGGGTTGAAAAGAAATAAATATGAGAGAAAATCTTTGATGATGCATTAATTTCCAGCATGCGTCTACAGCTACGAGATTTATATCCGCAAAATCCACTCACCCAATGATGCATCAAAAGTCGAACAATACTTTTCAGCCTTAAAATCTGAAACTTCTAAAATAATTTTAAATTTAGTACTGGCTTAGACTATTTTGGTTCAGGGACGATGTTTGACAAACAAGGAGAGTTTGTCTGAAGTCTCTCTACGTAAAAGCCTTTAGCCACCAAAAGTTTTCTGATTTCTCACAACTGCTTTCAGCATTCGTAAACTGCAAGTACGGCAGCAGGGGGTGCTGAAAGTAAAGCTACCAAGTTCCAAATGACGGCTTTGGCAGATCGAATAATTTTGGTGGAATTAATCTTGATATGCGACGAAGACGTTACATTTTAAGGTGACTCTAATTTAAAGGAGTTGAAGTATGTTTTCCCATCTACTAACAAATTAGCAGTGATTCCTGTGGATGTAATTGGAAAAACTCTTTTTTTTTTCTCCATGGATAGTGTTGAGGAAGGTTTGATACAAATTCATAGAGGAGGTAAATCAAGCCAATACTTAATCTCTGATTGAAGTGATGTCGATGTTAAGATAATATCAAACGATATTATCCTAAAGAGTTTTTTAAATAAGTAAACGCCACCTGAAATATCACTTCACACACTGGATTGGAGTTATTACCAGGCTCCTTAGAAGCATCAATGCACAACGAGGTTTGTGCAATGAAGCTCAATTTGGAATGGTACAACTCCTTGTCCCAGTAACTCTTGTACAGTCATCGATAAAACATGTATGCACGTTGTAAGGCCTGCATAAGGGTCCGAAACCAGCACATTCCCTATTAATTTGCTTTTAAAAATTGAAGGATTTTCACAAGAACGAAAATGGGCTTATGTTTTTATGAGCACTTTCTTTGTCGTTTTTTAACGCGTGAATATGTCTTTATAATCGGAATAGTATTAAGGGCATTTATGAAAGGTTGAGCGTTACGACTGTTTTGTCCAATTATTTTAGAACTATGTAGATAAAACATACAGAAAACATAAATATAGCTCCCCGTAGACAATACATGTTTGCACCTGACATGACCTTCGAACCAAGTGAGCAGGTGGACTGAGCATATCGCGGGTTGATATATGTATTTATAATAAACAATCGTTCCAACTTTCTATGCCTGCCTCATTCGTTCCACAATCCTACATCAAGTCCGAGTATTCACCTTCAAACTATCCTTGGCACAATCTACCAAATTTTATTTGTTCCTAGTAGTCCTAACGAAGGGATGTGAGGGTTCTTATGTTCAGTCCTCGTGATTTGTTGAGTGTTCATTTGTCATTTGAGGTACTTTTTTTGTAGGTACTTGGCACGAGATTCATATCGGATTGTAACATCCTTAGTTTTTGGACTTTTCAATGCATTGAGTACAGTAAGAATATTTTAAAAACGCCAGTGGTGTCTTATGCTTTCTTTAAGTATTCACAAGGCTCTTAGCGTGGCATTTATTCACACCGAAACTTAAATCCGGATCTCCAGAATCTCGTGTACACGAAGCAAGCAGGCCAAGTCTCATTGATTCCACGACTTCCAAATCGAAACACAAAATCCCCGCTACATTTCTGCAATTACCCAGATTAGATTTGATTCTCCTCCACCGTGTCGTTTCTGGTTTTCCGATCAGGAAAATGAAAGTCTGGATCCAGAAAAGCTCTCGGGATTCCCAAAGAGTAAAACTCCTGAACTCCCCACAGACGGCAATTGAAGCGGGTTAAATTGAAAAGAAATTTGAAAGAGGATTCTCTGTTTCCTTCCAAGAGGCATTTTGCGTTTAAGGAAACCATGTCACTAAGACCGTAATCAGTGTCTTCTCTCTATTTACTTACTATTCGAAGATATAACTATAATTCATGCAGCAGTTTCATTCAGTTTTGTCCTGAGAGTATTTAGACCTGAGCATTTTTCATTTATGACTTTCATCGTGAGCTTTAATTGGTGTGTTGTACAAATACTTTGCTATATCTGTTAGTTTGGCAGTTATTGTTTCATAGCTTATATAATCGAAAGAATAGTGTGAGTTTCGGGTGAGCTTTACTCTAGTAAAAATGATAAGAACATTATTCTAACTCTTCCTATTTTAATACTCTCTTTGTATACATCTGTTTTATTTAAGAATCTTTACCTAAAGTTTTTGACAAAATAAATATGTAAAAGAATCCTTAACTCTTTATTCAAATTAGTGTAAATCCTTATTATTACCATTCAAAACCATCAATGGCCACTATGGCCCAGGAGAAAGAGCAAAGGATTAGCAACCGAAGGGTCACGAGTTCGATGCTACCTTTAGACCAAAGACCGTTAAAGGCTAATGTATGTTAAATTTGCAATGGTTTCATAGGTCATCATGTTGGCATGCTATGGAATTCTGGAGAGTGGTGCCAGCTCAGGTGTTGACCTCGACATCTGACCGTGGTTGTTGAAAATACCAAGCGTAGTCTTTAGATCCTTCCCTTGGGGCCAATAGTCCGTTGTGTTGCGCCAGTGTGACGTTAAAAACCTACTATTAAATATTAAATGATATTTTAACACCAGATCTCATTTGAATACGGAAAGGTACCACGGAGGTTAAATTCATTGAAAAGAAAACAGATTTACCTCCATTCCTTCAGACCCAATATTAATTTGGTTCTTCACAAATATGGAATTTCCAGCTTCATTCACTTCCAACCAATTCTATCTTTTAACAGAATTGATTAGTTATTTCGAAAAAAGTTCATTCGGGAAAGATCTTGCCCCTTTTTTTAGCGTTTAAACAGTCCATTACTTACTTCAACGGATGACCAGATATTAAAATCTGTCTCCTCGTTGTTTTGTGCTCTTCTCTTAATGGATTTTCTGTTTTAAGTCAATTCATCATTCACTTTAAACACCGAAATAAAGGCAATATATTAAAAATACAATTTCCGTTTCAGTTCATTTATCATCCTCATGTGCCTTTTGATCGTCGTTAGGACTTTCATTTTGCATAAAAATTACTTCCCGTCTGGTTGAAGGAATGGATGAAAGTGCACTCCGAGTTGTTGATTTCTAAGCGGAGGGTACGTTGCGATTTAAATTTTTCTTCCACAGAAAAAAGTAAAAGCGAATTAATAAATCACTTACCTTGGGATCCTGCCTTTTTTTAATTTATTTCTTACGACATAAACTTGTATTACTGTGCAGAAGGTCGAAAAAGGACTCGAACTTACTCTTTCTTGCAAAACATGAAAATTGAATTTGATTTCAATCTACAGAAAAAGATCCCAAATTTACTTTATATTCCCTACTATGTAAAGCTAAATTTTGATTCTGCATATAAATATCAATACCACTTATTTAACGTTTTACATTCAGTCGCGCTGTATGTTATCACGACATGCAGTTCTTTTGGAAAATCTAAATTAATATTGATACTAAAGGAATATATGAGTAAATTCTTTTGAATTAATTATATCTTCGTAGTAGCTTTACGTATTCAATTCTAAGGGTAAAAGAGCGTTTAATGTTTAACAGAGTCCAAAGGTAATGAATAAAAGAAAATTTATTTGCATGAATTTAAACGAGTTATTGGTACTTCAGCGGGTTTTTTTGACAATACACTTTTAATAAATCTTAAATACAACAGATACATATCGTGCTGCTCTTCCGATATTGGATCAGTTGATTTTTGAAGAGGTGTGTAAGGTTATCCTGGATAAGTGTTGCCATAGGCAGAAGTAAAAGAACATATGCTGTAATCGCCATAGATGGTTTATCTCTAGCCAAATTTGGAATTGGCTAGAGAAATTTGGAACATTTATAAACTTGGTACCAGAATGAGCATTTATGACGCAAACTGATGAAGAAATTTGTTTATGATTCTATTATTTCCCTAATCCAACTAAGAGGCATGTTCAAAATCACGAGACGACAGCTTTCTCGCGGGAGCTAGACTATTCAAAGTCCAGTATTGAATCAAATTATTATATCAAAATTCATTTCTATATTGTTAATAGTTTGCATTTATTCCCTTGATTTCTGGGATATAAATCAAGTAGAAACAACATTAACATCATCTTTTTGGGAGTTCGAGTTATTTTACGACTCACAATCGAAGCATATATATTTATAATTTATTTTATTTGAAACAACGGAGACGAATATCGAAAATATACCAATACAATAGATATGAGTCGTGTGTAATCATTTGTTTCTTAACGATACAATTCAAAGCCGATAATTATTGCTTCAAAAAGAAAATACAGAGAACGATCTGAAAATAAATACCGAAAACTATAACATACATATTTTCAAAATATAGAGTTAAACCTACTTTAAATATCTTTTCAGATTAAGAATAGCAGGAATCAGTTCATTTATTGATACGAAACATTCCGAATGATGCGAAATATCAAGTATTCGGTTAAAGACTATAAAAAATTGATTAAACACAAATACAAAATTCAGTGAAACATTGATACCGTCAGGGTCAGGATCGGTACCATGACGGTTAATCGAATAGACGGATAGCAGAAAAACCTTAACCAACAACCCACCCAATCCATTGCATATTATATGTACATATATATATTTTATTTTATGGAAGCAAACAATATACAATTTACATTAAGTACAGTATAGTACATATTGTTACATGATCTTACAGCTCTAGACGTACATACATATTCAAATTTTAGAATAGTCTGTCATTTTCTTTTGTTTCTTCGAGGTTCGAGCTTTCTGAGCGGCAATGTTCCGTAATAACGGACTGACACTTAACAGAAATTGACAGTTAAAGGAGTGACGGTTGATCGAAGTTTCTCTGTAAATACAAATCAAAATGGCTGATTTTTAAATTTATTGGGCCTAGTAGGAAATATGTAATTATAGGTAAAAACATGATACTTAACCGTCTAGGTGGTTTATCTTCGAGTCTAAGCTCCCATATAGTGTCCAGCCTCTGATGTTAAACATGTTCCAAACTGTCACTAGATGTGGGTATGGAATAATTTATTTTTTATAGTTGAATATTCATTCCCTTTGGGCAGTGATAAGGCAGTTTTGTCTCGACGAAATATCTCGTACTTGGAAAAATTAACCAAAGCTTTGACGATATACTTCTTCAGAACACTTGGAGTGTTAAATTCGATCCGTAAACCTCTATATGTACACTCATTTCCATAAAAATTTGCGCGCCTAGAAAAAGTCGTAAAATGAAACGAAATTTTACACATGTAAGTACTGCTTTGATATAAGTAAGTGATTAGAAAATCAAAGAAAAAGGATCATTTATTGCAGAAAAAAAGTACAAATGAACGGAAGTCTTAGTACTCTGTTGGACCCCCTCTAGCGCGAATGCACGATGCGATAAACGCGCCTCTAGTTCGACCAAACTCGTAGGGTGTCAAACTTGCCGTCCCAAATGATCCCATATTTGCTCGATTGGTCACAAATCTGGAGATCGAGCAGGCCAGGGAAGGGTGACAATGTGGCAGATCCAGTCTAGTGACATCCTTGCTGTGTATGGCCTAAATTGTCTTGTTGAAAAATGGCTCCTGGGAGCCCTGCCATGAGTGGCATCACATGTGGCTGAAGGATGTCATGGACGTACCGCTGGGCTGTCATTGTGCCATGGATCAATATTAGGGGTGACCGTGTATCGTAAGCAATGGCACCCCATACCATCACACCAGCTGTGGGAGCGGTGTGTCGCTGTAAAGCGAAGGCATAATTGAGGCGTTCACCACGGGGCCTCTACACACGAACACTATTGTCATCACTGCTCAAATTGAATCTAGATTCGTCGCTGAAGACTACCTGGTCCCATTCCGTTGCAGTTTAATCTCGCCGTGAGTGACACCACTCCAAACGGAGTCGTCGGTGGGTGGGTGTCATTGGCAGCACACGTAATGGGTGCCGCGATACCAGATGTCCTTCAGGCAGGCGTCTTGCGATGGTTCGGGAAGACACAGGCGCCCGTAGTGTAGGTGCTGCCTGTGTCTGGATAGCGGCCAATGAGGCAGTTGGCTCTACGCGTGCGTTTCGTATGATATGACGGTCTTCTCGGCGACTGGTCTGTCGAGGGTGTCCTGAGACTGGTCGCCGTGTATATGAAGTCTCTTCTGTCCACTGGTTCCAACACCTCCTCACAATAAAATCAGAACGGCTTATTTGACGAGCTACTTGCCCAGCTGATCACAGCTTCCATCATCCTGATGATTCTTCCTCTCTCGAACTCTGACAGCTGCTCATAATGTCTTCGATGGCGGCGTAACGGTATGTCTACCTCAGCGTTTCCTTTGCAAAAGATTAAGTACACTGAAACAAGCTCTGCTTACCTGTTTTATACTCCAAGGTTACGATCCCACAATTGTTTCTTGGTGCGCACATTTTTATGGCAATGAGTGTATTATGCACAAAATACACCTTAAGGTGTACGTATACACTAGAAATAACGAAAATCGACTAGAATATCAATATTCTTTTTATTAATTCAAAATAATATCCAATCTCTGAGCTTGCAAGCAATGTCAATACCTTGCAAATATTCAAAATAGGTTTTGAGTTTTACAAGTGTTTTCGTTAGGTACTGTCACCATGAATAGACATGATTCCAAAACTTTATACTCGATTTCTGAAGAACTGGGTTTTTGCAATAGGATGCTTTGTTCTACACATGGTAACTCCACAATGAATTCACTTATTACAATTATTTTTTGCCTTGTTATGATCTATATAATACAGTGCATGTTTTGAGCCTCAATCAGAATATTTAGTCAAGAAATTAATTTTTAATTGATATTTAAATGTTAAAATTCCTGAAAAAATGTGATTTTTTTATACTTTCTTGATTAAAAAATTTTAATTTTTTTTTCTTCTAGCAACTTGATGGAGGCTCAAAACATGAAGAATAATATTAGGAATAATTTCCAACAGGAATCGTCTTTCTGAACAAATTAGAATTTGCGATATCACGTAACAAAAAAAACATTCGAATTAGCTATTATATATTAATTAGACACTTAATTATTTCCACAATCTGATTTTTTCTCCCAGAAATGATTGTAAGAATACACAAGTTACCTGTGGTAAGAAAAACTGGATTTTTAAAGTCAAAATTAAAAAACAATTTTTTAGTGTATACGTAGACCTTGATTTCCATTCACGTTTTAATTCTGAGAATAGTGGAACAGCTTCCTATCACCTGTCAAATATAAGAGGATGGCCGTAATCGAAACTGGCTGTATTCTTGTTTTGAGATCTTCCAGGCTCATCTAACCCTAAGAAGCAAACTGATCCTTTCATTGCACAAAACTGTTTGCGCGAATGTTTCTTTCACTGTAACGCAATAACACGAAATGAAGCTTATAAGTAAAATGCTCTGAATCTTTGATTTCCCAGGTAAATATTCCACATCCTGTCAGAAAAACAATTGAGAAGTCGAGCCATTTCGATTAGGTCGCAGGAGGAAGATAAGAATCTTCCATAAAGAGCCACCGAGAGTTCTCTCCCCATTCCAAGGAGCATCACCAAATAGAAAACAGCTGTTATGAAACCCTTGATCTCCTCAACCCCATCACCATTACCGGAACAGGACTATCCGGCTGCATCGCTACGCCGGATAACGATTTTCATAGATCACTTTAAAATAACACGATGTTCTTTGGGGCTCCGGAAACTTCCTCCAAACAATTTGCTCGTTTTGTTAATTGCTGCATTACGAAGCGAGAGCAGCCCATTCTATAAATAATTCCCATACCATTCAACAAATGGGACAGCACAACTCCTCTCGTACGTGTTCATTACGCAAACAGTTCAATTCGAGGACCGAGGAAGAAAGGAGACCGAAACCTCTTTCAAGAGTTTTAATTATTTTAACGAGTTCGAGCTATCTGTTCAACGATGGTGGCTTGTTGTGTGCACCAATCGTGTAGCCTTATTCTTGGCTGACTACAAACAAAAAAACGGATAGTACAAAAATATGTGTTTTCTAAAGTTCTGAAATCGTTGAATTAGAAGAATCAGTTAAGACTTACGTTTCTTTAAAAAACAAACAAGCTATTACTGTTATGCGGAAGCTTTTCTTTTCTGTGGTTTTATCACGTTAATTTGCTAATGCCGCACAGTTTAGGATTCACTGTGCTTCCAAGCTTTCCTATTAATTAAATCAAAATATAGACTTTGGAAATATTAATAAATTGCTCTAATTAAAGGCGTTCTTATCACAAAACCTATGAAAAGGAAATGCTATATATCCAACTAATTTGTAAAACTATTGGAAAACTATAGTAACCCCACAGTGTACTTTAAATTAATTTCGTATTTAAATTTTCATTGTTTGTGGTTGGTTTTATACACAGTCCAGTCACATTAATCTGACCACCTGTCAAACGCCAGAATAACCCCCTTTGGCAGAGCTGACCGCTGCGAGACGTGCAGGAAGAGAGTCTATTAGGTTTCTGAAGGTGTTCACTGGGATGTTGAGCCATGCTGACTCCAGTGCCGTGGCCAGCTGCGCTAGATTACCTCCCTCCTACAGCCTGGATCCTTCCAGAAATTGTTGCAGGGTGTTTGCTTTTAGACGTTTCACGCCGTATACTCCAACGTTCATCTGTCCGACGTAGCATAAAACATGATTCATCGGGAAAAGCCACCTGTCGCCACTCTGTGGACGTCCAGTTGCGGTAATGGCGTGAAAATTCCAGCCTTCGTCGCCGACGAACAGCAGTCAGCATAGGTGCATTAACCAGGCGTTTGCTGCGGAGGACCATGCGCAGCAACGTTCGCTGAACCCGTTGTTGAGGATACACTCTTGGTAGCCCCTTGGTTCATCTGGGCGGTAAGTTGCTCAACAGTTGCACGTCTATTCGCCCGAACGCATCTCCGGAGTGTCATCTATAGCCCGTGGTGCACCACATGTGCCGCTGATTTTGGATAGTGCCATTTTGCCGTGCACGGTATACTTTTACTACGACAGCACGCGAACACTTCACAAAATTAGCCGTTTCCGAAATGCTTCCACCCTTGGCCTGAAAGCCAATAATTATGCCCTTTTGGACGTCGGATAAATCGCTACGTTTCTGCATTACGCCAACGATTGAAATGCTTTCCGATGCCCTAGGACATCCTTTATGTACACTCCACTGCAATGTGCTGCCACGTGCCTTTTGTGATTGGTTATTTCACGTTGACGTCGAAAGTAGGTGGTGGTCAAATTAATGTGACTGGTGACTGGACTGTGTATTTTATGGTACAAAGTCCTTATTTGGCCAATATGCAGCAAATACAAGAAAGGTAACGTAAAATGAAAATTTTACTTTCACAGAAGGAGAAATACAGCAAGCAATGAACCGAATCAAATAAGTGAACATTTTTATTGCCGCTAATCTAAGTTTCACAGTAGATGATCAAATTAGCGACCTTAGCGGTAAGAAGTTGAACTAATACCATACTGGAACAATTCAACTGGATATTGGTGACGATCCGAGATCAATCCAAGGTCAATACCTCATAATTTTGAACCCCAGTCAGGTTCATACCTGGGCTGGAATCCCAATCTCAAACTTAAATACCGCGTCAACGTGAAGACATTTGATGCCGCAACCGACTTGACGTGCTCCAGCTTCCACGTACAGGATGGTCTGTGGTGGTATCTAGCTCCGAACTCCAAGTACTCTCAAGTTCTCTTAAATATCTTAGTGGTACTTAATTGAAAAGTAATTCACACCTGACAGAGTCGACATACGTGTGTGTGGATTACTGTACAAACTGACCACCTGTCAAGCTGACGAACAAGCGCTCTCTGAGAAATCAAGGTGGTACTTCTGAATTTTGTTTCCTCTACATCCCTTTAACCCACTGAGGGAAGTGCATTGTGCTTTAACCCGATAATATATTTACGATATATTTACTAAATAAAACCATCGATTGGTTGAAACTATCTTTGGCCAAAAGACATGCCACATTTTCCAAAAGATGTTAAGCAATGCCACATTTTCCAAAAGATGTTAAGCAATGCCACATATTTCCTGGCGCCATAAAACAATCCAATCAACCGATTGGTTGAAAGAATCCCTGGAATTATTCTACTGGTCAAGAATTATGAAACTGGTTAGTGGTCATTTCGGAAAGAATGGAGGATGTAGAATAGATACATGCGTGTACATCCCAGGGGGGTTAAAGTATGTTCAGGAGAATTCGAAGGCACCCTCTATACGACTAAAAGGTGCTTCATTAATGCAGACTTTTATCATATCGTTTATTGATTTTAAATAATGTTTAATAACAATGAGGTTAAATTTTACTAACATTTACTTAATATTCAAAGTTAAACGTAGTATTTAAAAAAGTCGAATGTCAATATTTAACCCTCCGTGTGGTTTCGACGGGCTGCCATATCAGAACTAAGTCGATGGGAGTAAAAATGGACTAGTGATGGTAGAACGTTTTATATATATTCCCCCCTATTAATCATTTAGGCTTTTATAAATAACGATTCCTATAAGATTAATGACAGGAATGTTACACTTACCGTGCTAATTTAATCAGCTTTCTGTACAAGGTAATTAAACGCCTTACTTTTGTAATAACCTGTGGCAATTCATGAAATAGATTGCAGTTATGGCGAGTAAAATTGGCATTAGAAAAGTATATCAAACCTTCAAATCGGTTGTAACGTATACAGAAATGCTTCATGGGTTATATTTTTACTAAGAAACAATGAAATATTTTACAATACTTTAAAGAAACGAGTGAAAAGAATAAGTGCTACTTACATTTGACTTTTAACAAAGGAAATTACCTAATTCTATATATTGATGGTAAATTGCAATTTGCCTTATGTTTACAATACAATTGATATAGTTTTAAAACTCTCCAACATTTCTTATAATATTTAGAAACGTTATTCCAAACAGATTGGATGATGATATTGATAATAATTTTTAACCTTTTGGTATTTACTAAAATAAAATGTCCACAGTGCAATTGGCGCTACGTTAATTCAATTAATTATAGACTCTGACGTTTTAAACGTACTTTCAGCAATATATAATTCAAAGATACCGTTAAAAATAACTGCATTTAAAATCATATTTCTAAATTTGATTTATTGCACATTAACAATTTTGTGATGATTAAAAGAAAGCGGTACCGTGAGATCAAACAAAGCAATTTGCTTTACCCTCTTTGACCTCAAAACACTTTTCAGCGTTATGTAGTGAAAAACATAAAAATACATTTCTATTCTACTCATGCTTCTTCATTATGCATAATTCAGAAAAATAAAACATAAACTGCATACAAATAGCTTACATATATAAATATTCTTCTCTTCTGTGAACTCAATCGTCATTTGAGAGCACTAAAAATAAGTAAATTCATTTGTAGAATACAAAAGGGTGAATTGAATGAATTCATATATCTAGATCTATTTAACATCGCACACAATGGTTCCAATGAAGGTAAAGAAAAGACGACGCGCATACAAATACAGAGAATACTTGAAATATATCAATTATTAAGTTAACTCTGAAAATGCTAATATAGCTAGAAATCCATAACTCCAAACTCTTCTCTTTATTCTCATTTTTATTCTTAATCATTTGCATTCATAAGTCATTTAGAATTTTGTTCAGTTTAAAAGCAAAAAGGAGACCTCACGGTTGAAATACTTTATAGCCTCAAGAAATTTCTAGAGATGATTTAACACCAAATCGATAAGTGCCTACACATAAAAGCCTTTTTGTCTGCTGCTATTTGTGTGTAGAGCTCTTTTCATTAAGTGTAGCAATCATCCTCCAAGAAAACCACTTCACTAAAAATGAATGTTATGTAGTCCTACCCCATCCACTTAGAAAGATTAAAATTTATCGTTTTCTTTTCCTCCAGTTTTTTTTTTTTAAAACTTCGATTGTTTTAATTTTTTCGGCTTAATTTAGCTCTCGGAATGATGATTATTTGCAATATCGATTTGGTTAAGTCCCAGTAATAACGCTCAAAAGCTTTTGAAAATATTATTTTCCTTTCGGTTAATGGAAAAAAGAGCTTATTCAAGAAACTTCAGGAGAGCAATGTAAATCAGGTGGGAAAAGAGACTTTACGGGACTTGTTCGGGTCACCTTTGTCTAGTATAGAATTTCTATGGATGATAGAGAAGTAAAAAGAACTTGAAATCAATTTAGATTAATTGAAAGGAAAACACTTCTTTTCAAATAAATGAAATCAGGTGTGCTTCTGGCGAAAACAAATCAAAATATTAATTTTTCATCTATTTCGCTTTATCAAAGAATGTTGAAATAATACTGCAGTAATGCTTCGACATTTTGAATACAGAAATTCCAGAAATCCCTGTACATTAATAGACACGTGTTAAAATTTATATAAAAAAATTTATTATTTGCATTTATTTAAAAAAATTTGCTTCGTTATCTTATTTCCTTTTCCATTAAATTTTGATTCCTAGCATCGTCCTTTTTACTAGTTGCACGCTAATTGCACTAAGAGCATATTTGAAAAAGGTTGTTGCTTTAGGAAATATGAATCCCATTTCCGAAAGTTATTATATTTCCATTTTTTACATTTTAAACTGTGTATTTTGATGGCTCAATGTCTTTCAGCCAATGCACTTTTTCTTTGAATATAATGTCCATTGATGATATTAAACAAACGTAGGAATTAATTTTTGCACGCAATCTAAAGGTTTATGAACAATATAAAGCTTTAGAATATAATTATTCATTTACCAATTTGGAGTACTGTTCAGATATCATTATCATACGAAATATTGTCGGCGACTGCTATGGAAAATGTGCAAATGTCTTTTTTCTTGGGCAGTGATTATTTACTGTTGCGTCACAAAAAGGTAAAGAGAAACGAATAAAAGTGTAAGTGTTTGATACCTAAATTTAACTACACGAGAGCCACCACAGCTAGATTTAATTATAAGAGAGTCATCAATCCACCAGAAAAAGTGGAGGAAGTTAGTCATTTTTTTTTTCAAAATCTGATGTTCCTACTTTTTCAATAAAAGTATTAGTTGTATACAGAAAGTACTTTAACTCTCCAAGGGGTTTCAAACGTCCTCTCATTGGCGTGGTGTGGAAGTCTGGAGAGTGGGAAACCAGCTCAGGTGTGAACCAAGTCATTTGACAGTGGTTCAAAATTGCGTGTCTTCTCGAATCTTTACCTTGGGGATTGATCTCGGACCGTCGCTAATAGTCGGTTGTATTTCTCAAGTGCGACGTTTATTAATTATCATTACCAAGTGGTTTCTACGAGATAAGACGAGAGACGGGTTAAAGTTACAGTGGTGTATGTCACTTTTTTAAAAAGAAAGACATACACAGAAACTAGAAATAATACAGCCGAATCTAACTAAGGATAATTGGGGAGTGGTATATAGACACAGAAATCAGATATAGATCAGTCAACTGTTACCAGAAAACTTTAAGAGCTCCCTTAAACTGCCAACAGATGACAGTGGAAGTTTTTTTAAGCGACTTACACCATTTTAACTTTAACCCGTCCGTATCTTGTCAATAAAAGTCTGAACAATTTTGTTTTAACGACGAGAGAGTTCTTAATCAGAATATTGACGATTTTTGTTCGATGACGAGATCAAGATCTTGTTATTCTTTTCCTAAGGACTTGTGAAATTACTGATTGGTTCGTAGAAACGATGGATGGCTATTTCATTTGCACGTCACATTTATTCAACATCACATAACGCCACACATAAGGAATACAATACAACACACCCAGGTGAAGAATTACATTCATTGTCCTGTAACACAACTCCAAGCAACGGTCAAAGTTCCGAGATGTTTACAATCGCTTTCCCATAACGTCCCAAATATGCTCTATGGGACAGATATCAGTAGATCTAACTGGCCAAGGAAGTATTGGGAAAGTTTGAAGACAATTCATAGCAACACGCGCCGTATTCGGCTTGGCATTATCATGTTGAAAAGTAAGTCCTGTAACACAACAAGTTGTAGAATGTCGTCTATGTATCGCTGTGCTGTAAGTCTGCCAGAAATGACTACCAAAGGGTTCCATTTATCAAAGGAGATGGCACCCCAGACCATAACGCCATGTTGTTGGCATGTGTGGGTGTACAATAGTAAGGGCAGGATCCCCACGCTTCCTTGAACGTCTCCCGACCCGTTTGCGGTTGTCGTCAGGACACAGTTGGAAACGGGGTTCTCTCTAAAGACTATACGTCCCCAGTCAGCGTCATTCCACAACTCCTGGACAACTCCTTCTTCGTGCGTGGATTTTGTTTTGTTTCGAAGTGTATTTCACAGGTCAATTTTATTTTTTTGACAATAAGATAATCATTTTAGCTTTAATGATTTGAAACAGACCACATTTTTTTCTCAATAACTGGAAATCTAACATACTCATAATATTTTAGTAAACATATAAAGTTTTATATGATAAAACAAAATTGTGCTATATAAAGCAAATGAGCGAGATTTTAACTTCTAATGGTTTCGATAAATTCAAAACTGCAATGACTCAATCATCTCATTTAATAATACTGCATGCAATCTGAATATTTTGAAGATTATACTAAATAGTTTTCATTGAGTGGTGCATGAGCAATGATCCTGTTCAATTTTTTAAATCGTAATAGGGTATCCTTTGTAGCTTGAATATTTTATTCGGTCAATCTTCAGGAAAATGCTTCAAGATTTCACAAGAACTGATCACACAGTCATCATTTTGTGTTAAACAAAGAGTTATTGAACTAAGTAGTAGGTTTGTTACCCATACTTTTAAAAATCCTTGTGGTTTACTGTTTGGTATAATACATCGATATAAAATAAAGTATAATATGATGTCTTTTTCACCCAAAGTAAAATAAAACTCTTACAAATAAATGAACTATTGTTAAAGCCGTAATTTGCTTAGACCTAAAAAATTAGACCATATTGAGAGAACGACTAGAGAGAACAGCTGAATATCTTCACCTACACAATTCATTCTCTTTGCAGATAGCTCATATCAAATTAAATTAATTAGAATTTAGAAATCTCTAACGATCGGAACTCAGTTTTTTAAGAATTTAATTGCAAAATTCTCTTATAATCTCTTTTAGAGAATATCATTTTTTATCTTTCATCTAAACAGTCTATTCTTAAGATTTCTTAATCCCCTTAATCAATACTGAGAAACTATTTTTCACAATTCTTAAGTTCTTAAGTAAGTAAAACTCCATTTTATAAAAATACAAGCACAGAAAAGTTTTTTTGTACCAAGAGAGAAAATGAGTTAATTTCAATTTTTAAAGATCATAGTGAAAAATACTATAGTGCCTCAAATTAAATCAATTTGCACTAAATAAGGTTTTGTGAATAGAATTTTTAGCAAACAAAATAAAATTGAATGTTTTCGTGCTAAAAATTTTGACATTTTAACTGGTTGGTCCTTCTGATTTCTCAAACGCTAGTTTCGAAATATTTCATTAAACTGGCACTAATACACTCTAAAACAAAAAATTCTACTCGCCAAGAATGAGTTGTCCGATTACGATACAAATTGTGGTGGATGTGAAGAAATTACATAGAAAAACAAAGGATTAAACTTTCAGATCGATTGAATAATTATTTTAGAGTTTTTGACCCGTTACAAAGTGAGGAAGTCAATAAAGCGTTGGTCCACCTCTGGCCTCAATGCAAGCTGTCACCAAGCGTGGCATAGACTGAAAACGTTTCTCGATGGCGTCCTACGGAATTTCTTTCCAAAGTATTTTAACTGTCGGGCTAAATGGTCAACATTCCGGGATGGTTGCAATCGCCTTCCCATAACGTCCTTCCCATAACATTCCGGGATGGCGCAAAAGAAACGGTAACACAACCGGCCGTAGAATGTCGTCTACTTACCGCTGTGTTGCAAGTGTGCCAGAAATGACTACCAAAGGGGCCCGGCTATCAAAGGAGATGGCACCCCAGACCATAAAGCCCTGTTGTGGGCATGTGTGGTTGTGTTGGGTGAGATAGTATGGGCAGGATTCCCGCGATGCCCTGGACGTCTCTAGACAAGTACGTGCGGTTGTCGTCATTATACAGTTGGGAACGGGATTCGTCACTGAAGACTAATATCCCCAGATAGCGCCGTCCCAAGTTGATTCAGCCCGGTACAACCCCTCCTTGGTCCGTCTTTTGTTGTTATAGAGTATATTTTAGTGGACTGCTGTGAAATTTATATAAATAAGAATGGAGTGTTTGGTTGTACATTCAATATTTTCGACCCATTTCAAGTTTTCTATCCGTTTTGGACCCTTCTGATGCCGAATCCGGCCTTTTCGCGTTTGGTGTCTGTCTGTCTGTCTGTCTGTCTGTCTGTCTGTCTGTCTGTCTGTCTGTCTGTCTGTCTGTCTGTCTGTCTGTCTGTCTGTCTGTCTGTCTGTCTGTCTGTCTGTCTGTCTGTCTGTATGTATGTATGTATGTATGTATGTATGTATGTATGTATGTATGTATGTATGTATGTATGCATGTATTTATGTATTTATGTATGTATGTATGTATGTATGTATTTATGTATGTATGTATGTATGTATGTATGTATGTGCCCTATACACGTCCACACGGTTTAATATATTTTCATGGAAATTTGCATACAGTGAGTATTTATCTTCATTTAGTCAGTGGAATTGGTTGCGAAAGTTTGTCTGTCCGTCTTTCTGTTCTATGTTCGATTTTGTGTTTGTGTAGGCATCGCATGAATTTTATTCCAAATATTTGATTACAATGTATTTTATTTTATACATTATCTATTAGTTTAGTGAATGCTATATTAAACATTTATTTATTGTTATATTTAGAAGAGTTTCATGCTAAAACACCTGAGTAAGTATACTTAAATCAGTCACAATTTGGTAGTTTTCGAAAAATTGTAATGTATTTTGAGTATTACGATTACTTTGATTTTCTTTACCAGTACTGCTGAAAAACCAATTATTTTTCCAAAAAAAATTTTATGGTGAAATTTTAGCTCTGATATTTTATTTATTTCGAGTCTTACTTCTGTTCTTTGCGCAATGTAAACGATTTCCGAACATTTGGGACAGACGATATTTTTCAACGAACGGAAATAAAACGGAAACTCGTGTTTCTTTCGCTATGAATTTATTTCGCATTTCTAAATTTTATACACTTTTTAGTTGTAAGTTGTGGCAACTGCAAGATCAAGAGATAAAAAGTAATCACAAATTAATATCTTTAGAACAACTTTTACCCGACATCTTTTATTTTGTTTCATTTCGCAGTTTTCTTTTCAAATATTTATTATTTTAATCAATTGTGTTTCTTTTTCATCACACGCAACACCACCACAAAGTATTCGACTAAACGTAGCAGGTAAGTCAGAATAAAGCAAATTGTAAGTGTAAATATGCCATTATTGCAAGAATAACAATGTTTAAAAAATCCGAACTAGAATTTTTCAAACATTAAAATATTCTTTGTTATAAAGACAGAAGAAAATTGCGAAATTCCACAATGTCATGTTGTCGCATGCCGGATACAAGAGTGCCACAAAAAAAATATTGTTTTGTTGACTATGAGTGCGAGAGTACTCATCGTAAATCGTCGTGTTTATTAATTGAGTTGAACATGAAAAGAACTTAAGAAATGGAATTCCAAATCTCCCTCAAAATCGTCTTTTGTAGTAGAAACCTTAGTGTCAGCTTTCGTCATTTTGTAGCATTGTCATACAGCAAGAGTGCGATGTATGTGAAATGTATTAGATGAATAGATATGCATGTATAGGATTTGTGTCCAAAGTAAGTTGTAGAAATTTTTAAAGATGGCGAAAGATTTTAAAATATTATTTCATTCTATGAAAAACGTAAGTCATTCTTCATCTCTTCAATCTATAGTAAACCAATTCAAACCGAGTAAGGTCGGGTATTTTGCTAGTATGTAATAAGAAGCAAAATGTTTCGTAAGAAACTTTCAGTTCGAAAAGTTTACACCTGACAAAAGAAAATAAATTAAACTAACAGGACAAAAGTTGAACTTGGAACTCTTGAAATACTTACTTTTCTGCGGGATGTCTCGACGCCGTGTCTTATCATTAGCAAAAGTTGACCAGATTTTGATGTACGATCTATATCAATAGAAGAAAACTGACCAAATTTGAGCTCGTCGTCATCAAAAAATCGACACTTTCTTGATGACGAAATATGTTACCATTAGCAAAATTTGTCGGATCTTGAAGGGTGAGATATCTTGTTGAAACCATATGGAAGGTTAATACGTTTGCATTTTATGAATGCATTTTGGTACCAGAACCATCCAATGTATTTTTATTGAAATAAATCAAGTAAAATTGAGAATCTGTTGATTGCAAATTGAAATGAGGGCGAAATCACGCGAAGACAATACTTATATTTCAATTAACCAATGCCTTTGGCCTAATTTTTTTAATTCCAGGAGATTATTAAATTCAATATTAGTTACTATTTTAGTTTATTTAAGTAGTTTCTACTACTATTAATGAAGAAAAAGTTGGTATATAATTGTATACTCACGAAAAAAATCCTTCTACGAGAGGGATTTTTAGTGAAAAAAACAGATATATGACCTAAAATGTTACTTTTGCTGCTCAGATGCTTTTGCAAGATACATATAGATTGCCTTGAAAAAAAAATTTTTAATCTAATCGAATTTACTATGATTAATGAATACGGAATTTCTTTTTTAATTTGTATTAGCGACTTTCTGAAATCGTATTCGAAAAACGAATCAAATGACGTCATGTGAGGGAAGAGAACTGAAAATAAGTCCCGCAGCAAGAACATAACTGCTACCTACTTTTAGTTTTACAGATCAATCCTAGGTCACCTCAAATGATGTGGACGTAGCAACCAAAATATTCAGACTTTTATCAGAGTATATATATATAGTATGATAATTTTACAACAAATGTGTACTTAAAATTCTGAATGAAACTGCTACGTTTGAAAATGCTAGCGTCTGTTCTTTCTGTTAAGAAGCGAGAGTGCAATTGTTCTGTTGTCCGTTTGGAGATGTGCACCGTTTTCGTTTCTTGTCTATTGTATCTCGTCCTCAGATTTGATTTGATTTTTAAATAGCTGGCCTTATAAATTGCTATATCATGAAGTTTTCTGGATTGTGTTAGATGTAGTTAGGCCAAATATGGTAGCCTTGTGCCATAAAACGTATCATGAAGACCTTATTCGTAGACAAAGTTACACCGTCTTTTATGCACTAAATCGATACACCACAAAAGACTTTTCGCTTCATACAATTGAGTATTAGAAGTATAAAGAATAATTTAAACCTCAAAAATTGTTGGACACATCCTTAATGGACCCCTAAAAGCTTTCATTTATAAGCATTACACCAAAGTATTTGTCAGTGCAGCGTGTCATGAATCATAATTCCTATAAGCACTCGGAAAGGGAAGAAAAAATGTGTGAGCGAGGTAATGGTGCTCAATTCTTTCTCGATCAAAAAATCGCATCATTTAAACCCCCCTAACGCCCCACCACCCAGGCTCATCTAATTTTTAAAATCAAACAGAGGACCATGATGTGGCACTAACACATAAACTTAATGGTAAAACAGGGTTATCAATTATATCCATCTTCAGCGTTTCTGTCACACTTACGATGTTCCTGTATCCTTAGCAGTCCATCAAAAAACGCTTTACTCCTCACCAGAATGCGTCATGATCCTTTCTACTTGCCCTTCCACATAATAGTCTAAGATTCTTTCCCTCTCTCTCTCTCTCTTCTTCTTCTTCTTCTTGAAGAAGCCCGTCATTCATCAGGGTTGACTTTTCTGACAATCATTTGGTTTAATCGACTGTGAATGACAAACAGTCATCTCGTCAGGGCTTCAGAATCCAATCATTTGCCTCGAACGTCCTTTTTCTCAACCTCTTTCCCTTTCTTTGCTCACATGTTCACATTCATATACACATGAGCAAGTGACAGTTGCAAATGACGTGTACCGTAAAGACGATTCCGCCATGGTTTCTGATGGTCTCTGTAAACAGATGAATTCGGTTAAATTTCAGGTCACTGTGAAAGTCACCAAAAATATTGTTCTCGTGTCATTGAAGTTTGTGACTTTAGCAGTAAGAAGTGTATTGATGCAATAAAGGTTAAAATTCGTTTTAATATACGAGTTAGTGAAATATGTATCGTCGACCCTCAAGTGAAACCTAAGAAGTCGAAAATTTAGAGGTATTACTTTTTACCTTTTATAGCTCAGAATGTAGTGATCTTCAGACTACTATGCATGATAGCCCATTAGGTCATTTGTTTTCTTCATGAAGTTTAGATTTCTTCTTTGTTGGCTGTTTTTAGATTTAATGGTGCAGGAGCCATATTTGATCAAGTCGATTTCTTCTTGAAAAGAACATTTTATGAGTTTAGAGTGCATAGTTATCACTCCTTTAGGCTCGGAACTATAGTTTTTACTTGATATTTCACGTGCAAGCCAACGATATAAAACTAGAAGAATTTCTCGACACTTCCTGGGTTAAATTATTTCCGTACATCGTAAAAGAATTATATGATGATTAATTCGTTGAACAATTCTAGAAGGAAATTATGGCCATTCAGTGGAACTGTCTGTCACAAGGAAGAATAAACCTATTCCCAAAAATCTATCTTTTTAAGCATACCTTTCTATGTTGAGGGTGTAGAAACTGTAATTCTTAATTACTATCTCAAAGGTAAGAATTGAAGAAAGTATCCTAATAATTATCTTAAAAAGGAAGTTCTGAATATTCCTCTCAATTGAAGGATTCATTTGTTTTTACTAACATATTTTTAAGTATTATTAGAAACGGAATTTTAAACCACCTTCATACCAGAAGCGCATGCTACTTATTGGAAGTCTTAATCAAATTTTTTAATTAGTTAAAATGAATGTTGTTAAGCGTTACAAATGCAACGTGAAAATCAAATTCTAACAATTTTTGTGGTACAATTCGAGGACGACAAAATAAAACATTACCAGAACATTATAATATTTTATTCCCCATTATGGGATTGAATTTCGGTGAAACAATAAACCGACCTGCTTTAAAAATGAATCAGTAATATTTGTGAAGCCTAAACAAACTACACTTAAAAAATGTGTAAAAAAGTTTTGAAACAGTAAAGGGGATTATTTAAACTATTTGGAAATGTATTTACACACAAATGTTATCCGCAGCCATCGTATCTTCTCCGCTAGTCCAGATGAGTACCATCTGTAGACTTCTACATAAACATTTACTTAACAGAATTTCGTTAATACTATGGTTTTGTTTATTTGACCCTTATTAACCGTTACCGTCGTGTCTCTTCAAGGTATCCTGACATTAACAAAACAGACCAAATCTGGAGGAACGAGATTTCTCGCCATTAGTAAAAAACTGACAAGATCCTGATCTCGTCATTATAAAATATATCAGCAATACCTTGATGATGATATACTCGTAATTATCAAAATTGGTCAGATCTTGATCAACGAGGTATCTCTTCGAAATCACTTGAATGGTCATACCGCCTATTGATCTCTCACGAAATTTATTTACGTTCCGCAAAGCAAACTTTTTCAGTAACTTTGTAACAACAAAAGAATATATATATATAAGATACTTTATTTCTCCAATTGTGCTTTTAACTACATATTATATGTGTTCTTAAATTTTTTTAGTTAACAGTAAATGGATCAATTTAAGGATTATTTCACTAAAACCATTCTTCGAATTCACTTATAAACGCTTGTATTTTAATTTAGTTTAAATTATATGAATTACTCGTATCAGCAGATCCGTTGAACAATGCTTCTTTAATTATAACTTAGCATTATAAGACTTAATGCATTGCAGTTAAAATAGTCTGATTCTGTAGAATATGTGGTGTATACGATTTAAGAATAAGGAATTCCAAGATTGCAATACTAGACACACAGAATTACAACACAGAATTTGTATGGAAAAATCGTTATAAATAGTATAGAACCCATTAAGTACTTTATGGTGCAATTTTCTTTTAACTTTCCGAACACACAATAATGCCAGACATATTCTAAAGTTTGTAATACGTCGTTTTTGTAATACTCTTTAATGAATTGCTGTTTGTATCTGTGTTGACAGCTTTGATATGTGTATATATATATATGTCACATTGATTTTCTTTTTAAATTATCTTTCATCCTGCTAAGAAATTTCTAGATAATGCATCATGTGGGGAAATTTTTGTTTTTTCTATTGCTAGAAATAGTTTTGTGGAAATGGTTGATATTAAATAATAAACATTTTTGTTATAAATGGCGATACTGCACAGTCGAAAACAGTCACATAAAGTTTATATAATCTGTATAAATAGAAATTAATGGAGAGTTATAAGAAATGATATGTATGATAAACATAAAATATTTTTGTTTAATTATAAAAATACATTATTAAATAACTATCTAACATGATATAATTATTAAGTAGCTAAATCAAAATATGTTTTGTTCCATTTCAACGTACTTTTTCGTTTTACTGGGCATTTGAATGATTTCCACCTAAAGTATGTTTATATGTCTGTGCAAATATGCTTCTGGTATACCTGTATACTGTGTGTATTGTAAATCTTTTAAACATATATTGGCTACTCAATTACTTTTAATGAATTTGTGACAACGAAAATAAAAACGAATGAATTATTTGAATCATAATATAAAGACAATAAAAGAGTGTCATGATGTGTTGTTTGTTATGTTGTTTTATAGCCCCGGGAGCAGAATGTGCTTAAAACTGCAAAGTACGTTGCAGAACAAGCAAAGACTTTGCAGAACAATTTTTCCTTAATTTTATCAAAATTTTGGCCGATTTTTTTTTAAATCTTAAGTTACGATGTTCTGCAGTGCAAATAGCGGTCCTTGTCACACTTTTGTTTTCTTTTCTAGCTACGGAACAACCCCCTACTCCGCCCAAATTGCCACAAGCATTTAATAAATAAAACATTTCTATGTCAATTACAAAATATTTAACTTCAAAAGTTATCGACAGAGTTGCAAATTCTGAAAGCATGCCTTGGTTTTAAATAAAGTAAGTTAATTAATTTTGATGTGTGTTTTATTATAAATATTTTAAACATATTTAGTTTAAATTGTGTTTTACGTCTGTTTTTGATTTTGCTGCAGTTTTCAAAATTCGAACACATACCTGCAGAACTATTGCAATGGCTTGGAGTTGTGTTGCAGAACAGTGAATATAATTCTGCGTATGGGTTTTTGCCTACTTCGATCTTCATTTCCAACTTGGTGTAATAGGATAGTTTTGTCTCAACAAAGTATCTCGGTATTTGCAAACCTGACCAGATCTTGGACTAGATGTCCCGTAGAAAGTACATGGAGGGATAAGTCGAATCCAAGTAACAAAGTAAATTTTACATTTGCACTAGTGTAATTTTAAAGAATTTTTTTTCTGTTTGTGCCTCGAATGATAAGCTTTTCTTTCAATTCATAGTCATTCATGTATGCATACTTATTATCCTAATATCATTCAAAAACTCTGAAGACATCAATATATTTTCTTCTCAATCCAAGCATTTGTAGCTCGAGCCATTCGAGGGTTTAAATCCTACCAATTTTTATCATTAAACAAATTGCTCTAAACTTTCTTCATTTTGTTCTTCAACAGAATTCTTAAGTTCATAGATAAATAAGCAAAAAAGCGTGCTCCAAGTTTATGAGTTTAGCATTTGCCTCAAAGTGGTGGCTAAGCCTATTTCGTGATATTTATTCATATATTCATGAGAATGTTCCATCAACGCATGAAGAATCAAGCGTCAACGCCGTCAGTTTCCGAAAAATTTCTTTTCTACAAGAGGAAATGAAGGTTTTTATGTTTTTATTTTAAAGAGGTTCTCTATTGTCATTTTTGTTGCGAATGCATTACTTTTTTTTCATTCCATCTTTCTCTTAAGCCTTGGAATTATCGATGTAAAGTACGTGGTAAAGTTAAGAAAAGTTTGGTAATGTGTTAGTAAAAAAGTAAACAGAACGTTTAAATTTTCTTTGTTCCCACAAATACAATTCACTATCATAGGAGAATCTAAGGAGATTTGACCCATCACTGAATTTTCATATTTTGAAGAGTTTCAGCGTTTTCCAAATGGGGAGGATAATCAAACTTACTAGAGTACTAAAACCATCATCCTGATTTTATTTATGAAGCCTAAAAAAGTTTAAGTATTAAACTTTTTTTCATGCTAAAATGAAATTTTCACCCCAATGATTTTAGATATATTTGTAAATTTTTTATTAGATAAAAATTAATCGGAATAGTTAAAAAAAGGTAAGATGGTATGGTAATTTTAATTAGCTTCGTACTAGAGCAACACAACGGGCTGTAAGAAAGAAAGGTAGGAAGAAGTAATGGCTAAAATATCAAGTTTTTATGCTAGTTATCAGTTTTGTGTATGGAATTACGAGTAACTCTCCTGATTTTCTCTAGACGGGTTATATCGACATTACCAAAACTGGCCAGATCTAAATGGATGAGATATACCATCATCAGAATAAAAACTGACCAGATCTTGATGGATGAGATATCCCATAATCAGAATAAAATCTGGCCAGATCTTGATGGATGAGTTATTCCATCATCAGAATACTAATTGGCCAGATCTTGATGGATGAGTTATCAGATCATCAGAATAATAATTGGTCAAATCTTGATGGAGGAAGGAGATATCCCATCCACAGAATAAAACCTGACCAGATTTTGATGGATGAGAGATATCCCATCATCAGAATAAAAACTGACCAGATCTTGATCTCGCGATGATCAACAATTCGGCAATATATTGATGACGAAATATCTTGGCAATAACAAAATTGATCGGATCTTGATGGACGAAATATGTAGATGATACCACTTGGAAGGTTAAAAGAGACATGTGGGGATTTTTTTTTAATGTCTATGAACGGAGACTCGACCTACACCCTTTGACAGAGAGTTAACCATTGAGTCAAGTTACCAGTGGTTCGTCAAGATATCTTGTCCATCAAGATTTGAACAATTTGTTAAGGATGAGGTACCTCGTCATCACGATATTATCGAATTATGATGATTACGAGAACCAGATCAGGTCAGTTTTCTTCTAAAGACGAGATAACTCGTGCATTAAAATCTGGCCAGCTTTAAATAATGACGACATACTTCATCGAGGAACTACCAGGAAGACAATCCTCTTTTGTTCCTCTTTTATCTATCTATTGAAAAGAAATAAGGATTGGAATTTTATGTAGATGATACAAACATGAAAATAAATCTTATTTTTGTTTAATTAATTAAACATAAATTGTCCGTACATATTTAATCCCGATATAGTTTTACGTCCTAAAAATTATTTTATACGTCTAAAGCTACTGTACGTTATATTGTACATATAAAATTTATTTATACGAATAAATAAATTCTATATTTTTCGGAAAATAATTTTTATAACCCAGGTTGAGCCTATCTTATCAGGTCGTTTTTATTGAGGTACATTTTAATGGACTTTAAAAACAATTACAAAAAAATGTAAGTATAGTATAGCAATGTTTTTATTGTAACTAATATATTAATATTCGGTATAAAATTCTACGTCATGAATTCAAATAGTTTCAATCATGACTTTATATTCATTAAAGATTATTATATGAAAAATACTAGCAGAAATACCCGGCTTTGCTCGGGTTGAATTAATAATATGTTGATTGAAAAGTCTTCAATTATTTTTCATAAAAGAATGTTAGCATCATTTAAGTATACGGGTAAAAACATTTATTAACAATTTAACTTCTCCGTCGCTTCTACAGTTTACTTCGGACGCAAATATGTATATATGTTGTATCCAACCATATAATACATTTCATATTCTTCACACTTCTGCTGAAATTGATTTTAAGTTTTCGAGTTCCCGTGCATGTTCCCGTGCATATTTCCGTGCATTCAATTTCAGTAAAAATGACGAATTTTCGGTGGATTGTCTTGCATTTAAATTTCCTATGAATATGTTTTCATTGCGCCATTCTTTCATCTAGTAAGCGATATTTTCGAATTCCATCATCAATATGAGAAGATAGCAAATTAAATTTTTACAGCATTCGTTACTAATTTAATTTGAAGCAAATGCACTTTTCCAGAAAATTCCATTCAGTGACATGTAGAATAACAGAGATTTTGTTTGAAATACATGTCATCAGAGTAGACAAATTAAACCCAATCGATAACAATTTTTTAATAAACAGAAGGTTAATTTTACAGCGCTTTTACAAAAAGAAAATCACTTTCAACGAACGATTCACATGCATCTAAGTTGTGTAAGTGCAGTTTCAATAAATAGAGCAATCAACCTCGACTTTCTGTCTCTTAAGACATAAAATTTCAATTTTTAAAAATTACTTAGTGTGATATTATTCCAAGATCAACTAAGTCTTGTTAAAAATTCCCGTTTCTCCAACACACATACAGTTTTAAATTGAACCCTTATGGTACTTTTTAAGATCAGAAATTTGGTTCCTAAATGGAAAGCACGTATCTATATAGAATGATAGATGTAGTTACTTGACTATGGCGTAAGCTTTCAATAACGCCCATGAAACACGAAAAACAAATGAAATTTAGTTTATTTAATCGTCTTTCAATGAAAAGCTAAACCAAAATTTTTAAATATATTTTGAACTACAAAGTATGACAACCAGTTTTAAATTAACGTAACCCATTTTTTTTTAAAGTTACTTTTGAAGTTTTTCAGGTGATTTTAAAATAATAAATTCACACTTTAAAATATTTTGATTTGTAAATTTTTTTACCTACACACTATTACGTATTCAATTAAAGATTTAAAGAAATTTGGTGGAAATATACATATACCACCATGAAATTACTCATGTCTAATGATATTTTGCAGGAAATAAATAAATAAAATCCAACTCTTAAATAATATTTCTGGAATAGGTAATATACAGGAACACATAAGCAAACAGAAACAAAAATTCCAATACTTAAAAAAGGCAGAATTCTGTAAAAAAAAATCTGTTCTAGCGTATTGAATTTCGACTTCCTTAATATATTCAGAAGTAAAACAATTCGACAAAAAACTTGAACAATATTGATAAAGACAATTATTTATAAGCAAAAAGAACACATATTTATAATACTTGGGAATCCCCAAATGTGACCGCAACCATCTCGTTTTCAACACAACTACCCAATAAAGCAATTATAAATCAAATTAAAAAATTAAACATTAATTCTGAGGTTGCCAGATACCGAGTAGCAAAATTACGATTTTATGATCAATGAGTTGATCGTTTGGGCTTTTCGTGCTCCATTATAAAATTTAAGTAAATATAAAATTAAATGTTCTAAATATTCTTTCTTCGTCAATCAAATATTAATAAATGTTATTTTCATCAGGGAAAGATGTAAAAATTCAGTTCAAACATGAATATTATAATTTAATTTATTATACGGAAATTGTTTTTCGATCAACACTGTTAAAGCAATCTGAGATGCGTATAGCTATCGTTTTATACTCAATGTTATTTCTATGGCGATTTCAAATTGCTTTTGGCTTAGGCCTTAGGTCAATTTTAGGCCTCTTAGGATTCGAATTTTTCTAAAACCTTTCTTAGTGCACCCCTAAGGTATAAGAAGAATCACCCTGCAAAATTTCAGCTTCCTAGGACTTGTAGTTCTTGAGATACAGTGATGAATCAGTGAGTGAGTCAGTGAGTGAGTGGTATTTGAATTTTATATATATAGATTTCTTAGAAAACGTGGTAAAATCGTATACGTTTCTCATAAATTTGAAAGTAGAAAATGAGAAAATGCAATTTATTTAAAAGACTGCAGTGATGAAATATTATTTAATAGTACACAATTATGATAAAATAACTTTATATATATATATATATATATATATATATATATATATAATACAGACTGCATATTATGAGAAATGAGCTGTATTATTAATTTTAATTTCGTCTAACTACAGAAAAATCAAACATTGAAAGGAAATTTCAAGAACAAATGTTACACTCTTTCACTCTAGACTAGATTAAAATATTCCTTCAGGATAAATTAGACAGTAAAATCAACTATATTGCAACAAAAAAGGATTTCTAAGTAATAATGATGCATTATCATAGTATGAATGCTTTCTCAGCGTCTAGTTATATGTAAAACGACCATCACGTAATATCACTGTATCACAGACATCTTTTCTAAGAAATGTCATTATTAAGTTTCTATCTTTTATATCAGAGAAAGTATAATTTTTGATGCAAATTTTATAAGTTAAGTAACTTCCATTATAAAATGTAGTTTTTAAAGGGAAAAGAAAAACAAGATCCATATTAAAAAAACATGATATATCATTCACCCAAGAGCTACGATAATGGAATCGAGATTTAAGTAGTACATTAGAAGGAAATGTTTAATGAATAATATATTGAACATTAATGGACTAATATTCATCTTTATGAAAAAATTATATTATTTAATGCAGATGCATACGTTATATATATATATATATATATATATATATCAGGCCTCGAAATAGATTTTTTAATACAGGTGCACTTTGTGCACCTAAGTTTTTAAATTAGGTGCACAAATTATATTTTAGGCGCATATTTAAAAAAAAAGTAATGTAAGAGCATTAACTTAATATAAACTACTTTATTAGTTGGGTGGTATCTTTAGATAGATTAGAATTAGATAGTAAATAAAAATATAATTTTTTTTTATCTGAAAAAATATTACTCACAAATATTTAGTCATCATGACATTGGTGGGCAAAAAAACACATAAAAAATAAACGAGTACACTATATTTTAAGCAGATAAAATCTGAGTTTAAAGATAAATAATGAAAATATTTGTTTACGATATGCAGTGGCTAGACAATTCTGAGGAATTCCTACTTCTTTACACTTTATTGAAACAAGAAGTGTTTACAGAAATGCGGGATGATGCCTATCGTTTGCGGGTGTTCAAGTGATCTAAGTTCTCCCTTCGGCTGTCGCGACAGTAGCTCCAACAGAACCATCTGGAAAAAGTTTCGATCATCGAAAAGTTCTGGTAGCAGTAAACCTTCCTCCTATATAAACCCGTTACGACCCAGCTATTTTGTTTTTGCATTGTCTGTATTAAGGAATTTTAATTACGTTTATTCAGAGCGAGATAGGTCGATACTAATATTTTGTTCAAACATCAAAATAGCATAAAACACGTTTCCAACCTTTTCTTAACGTTAGTTGTACTGTGTGCACATGGCCGGAAAAAATTAGGTGCACAATTTTATTTTCAGGTGCACAGTGCACCTGTGCACCCGGGTATTTCGAGCCCCCTGATATATATATATATATATATATATATATATATATATATATATATATATATATATACTCTCGTTTCTGAATTGTAATTTTCGTTTCAATTCCGTCATTCACTACCATTCATCTTTGTTTTATGTCATTGTCTACTACATTCAAATTTAATCAGAATACTTCAATTGTAAATAGGATATCGCGAAACTAAATACCCTTTCGACATTAAGGGTCACTCAAAAAGTTGAATTATTAAATCATTGCTATCATACACCTAGTTTTAGTTTTTTTAACTCAAGTGTTTATATAATACTAAAATTAAAATCCTGTATCACTAAATTTGTATTCTCAGTATGAAAAGGGTATCCATCTCCGACTAGATAAATCGAAACTTGTTTTTCAATTATTTTTTTATAAAAATAAAGAGTCATGAATAGTAACGGATGAGTAACTGTAAAGTTGCGAGTCCGAATCCAACCAAATGCTATGTACACAGGGGGCTGGTGCACGTTCAATCGATTGCTGCCTCAAATGTCCTCGATTAGACGTTTGGAATGTGAGGTGCCAGCTCAGGTGTGACTTCGTCATCTGACCCTGGTTCAAACTTAAATGGTGTCGTCATCGGATCTTTCCCGTCGGGTTTGATTCCTAACGTCACTAATAGTCCGTTGTGGATACAGCTTCCGTCTACATTTATCGCGATAGTAATAAATATGGCGCTTTTTTGGCGCACTTCTAGTAGTGAGTTATGGCAGGTTTATGCAACCCATCTGAATTAAGTGTATTTAATTTTTTTAAAGCAATCTCGGCAAGACAAAAATTTAAATTTTCATTTTGAATATTCTAGAAAGTTCTTTCAAAATCCGTTACACTGTCGTTTGATTTCACTGGTTCGTTTGAAATTGCTTCTTTTATTCCATTAGTTATTTTAATTTTAAACCATCATCTGATTTCATTGGTCCTTTTTAATTTTTTTTCTTTGATTTCATTGGTTATTTTAATGGTTTTTTTGACAGTTGTGGAATTTTCTTTTATTTTAATTTATGCCACGGTAAAGTGCTGTCGTCTCAGGTTATATTTTATATATTTTTACACATTTCATTTACTTATATTTATATTATTTACGTATGCAATATATTTTTTAAAACGTTTACAAATGTGTTTCAGAAGCTTGTTACTTTCCGTTGTAAAAAGAAAAAGATTTTTGAAATAGTTCTTTCTTGGCGACATTAGGAGTGGGCCAAAAAAAGCGCCAATGCCGTTTTTACAGCAATAAACGTAGACTGAAGCTGTACCCAGTTCTGTTGTTCCAGTGAGTTCTTAATCTACTAAACTAACATCTACTTAACTTATTATGTATAAAAAGTCAAATAATTAGATGGACGTATAAAATATTTCAAAATATATTGTGTCAATTATAATCCTGATATTTTTTCTGTAGCTTAACCTTCCTGGAGATTTATCTTCGAGTTGAAAACTGTCCTCTAGTGACAAGCCACCTCTGGTGTAAAATTCTACTTTAACCTGTTCTAAGAGGCTATTTGTTTAGCCTATTTGGATTTACGCATCATTCTCCCTTGGATTAATAGGCGATTTTATCTTACATCTTGTCTTTAGATAAATTGACCAGATCTCGGACAGGATATCTCTTTGACGATACTTAGAAGGTAAAGAACGGCTCTGAAGCTAATATTTCCTATTGGAAACAACTCGATAATTTTCCTTGTTTTCTTCTCTCTGTTAAACTACTTGGACTTGGACACCGCAGGTGTCCCCCTTACCTCCCGTCTAATAGGACAGGTAAAAGTGGTTTGTGATGGACACGCTGCGGAAAGAATGGTTTGAGCCCACCGTAACAGAATGTGGCAGCTTTAGGCGAACCCTTGGCTGTGCGTTTCTGCTCTAGGAGCAACTGCGCCGCTGGTTTCTGACTTATATGTTTTACTTTGATAGTTAAATTGAGCTTTAGTCAGTTGTGATGAGGAGTGATGCCACCTATTGCCGAACGCTGGCAGGTGTAATTACCATTTATCTATGTTCTTTGTAGGAGCTCCTCTTGAGGGGGTACATTATACAAACAGGGGTTAAACAAAGTAAACATGAGAATAGAAAAAATAATTTGAGGGGCCTATTGTATAAATATTAACGATGTAAGTGCTATCAGCACTGGTAAGATTTGAGCAAAGGTGGAAGTTTAATGTTTTTAGTTGCGGAGTGATAGCATTTGCCATGTGGCACTATTGTTTGATTACGTCGATATTCTCTGTTAGGTACTTCATGATTTGCACTATCTTTGCTTGAGCCTTGCTGTTGTTTTCTGTGTTTTTGGCCCACTCCCTGAAGTGTTCAGTTGTTGGTTGTAGCAGGTGGTTTGGGGCTGTAAGTGGGCATTCAAACACGTAATGGTTTGGAGTCCCCTCCTGCCCACAAATGTTGTTGCTTGTGGCTGTTATGCGGAATCTGTTGAGGTAGATGGGGAAAGGGCCGTGTCCTGTGTAAAATGCCGTTAGGAATGATCCGTGTGGCTCCTTTTTGGGGTTGACATTTGGGAAGAATGAATAGGTTCTTCTTCCCGTTTCTCCCTCGTCCCATTCCTCCTGCCATCTCTTAAGTGCTGTTCTCTTGTTGAACTACTTAACCTTTTAACTACGTCTATTGATATAACAATCACGATTCTTTCTTGGCGCGACTCATCTGAATTTCAAGGTACAGTTTAGTCGGGCCATCCATCTTACCACCTCGACTGGACGCTCGCAAGCATCTCGTCTTTTTCAAGAGGTACTTCCGGAAATGCTTAACGATGTCCCCGCACATGTTCGGCGAGGAATGTGGTTTCAACATTATGGGGCACCATCTCATTACGCAAGATGTGTACGTGACCATTTGGATCGCACATTTGGAAACAATTGGATTTGACGGTTCGGTTCCGTCACTTGGCCTCCCAGATCACCATATTTATCTCCTCTTGATTATTTTCTCTGGGGTGTCATGAAGAGCATTGTGTACGACACGCCCATAAATTCTGAAATGGACCTAGTGGCACGAATCTCCATCGCTGCTGCTACTATCAGCGAAACCTAATGTATCTTCGAAAATGTTCGCCAAACCATGTCGCGTAGGTGTCGTCCATGCCAATGGGCGCAATTTTGAACTCCTCCTGTGATGCTTGTAAGTCATACATTGTACTCTTTTTTTAGTGTAATAAAACGTTTTTCACTACATTCTAAGTTGTGGCCTTATTGTGTCTTGTGTCTCTTTATCACGTGAGGATGACGTTTTTTCCATGCTTTCCTATGCAACTATCGTTCCTAGCGATGTTCTCTACCGTCCCTCCTAGTATGTACACGTAGTTACGGGAATCCTGTATTTAATATATCGTAAAACTAACTCAATAACATCGAAAACAAAAATACTAAGATAGGATATGCATTTTCAAAGTTAGGTTGTAATAAGAAGAACGTTTTTTGAATATTCCATTATATTTTTTTCAGGTAATAAAAATGTTAATTTTCGTATACGAGTAAAGATAATTACTTACAACTAAAAAAATCAAAACAAATAACGTACATGTACAGATAAGGAGAGGGTTTCTAAAGTCATTGTGATTCTTAAGATATCTTATATGATAACGATTGGGGCGCAATTTTTGACTGTTGGAAAATTAGTGTGACGATAGGGAACATTTAATTTAAAGAATGATACCGTGAAAAAGTAGAAATTGTGTTTTTAAGTAATTTGTTGAGTTTCTGTGTTAGTATATAATTACTTGAACTATAAAATTTGGAATAGGCATATGATAGAATAAATATTGTTTCTAGAAATTACTTCAAAGGAAAATAAGCATATTTTAAGTACAGTATGATTGAACGTGATAATTAATAAATTACTTAAATTTATGGCTTATTAAACTTTAATAGAAATATAAGGTGAATTTGCATAAGTACGATATTTGGGAGTATCAATATATTATGTAATAATGATTGTTGCACACAATTTTGTCTTTTCCATCAAAGATAGTTTACTTAACAAAATCCGATAACTGATCACGTTAAGTAAAAACTAATCAAAATATATAAAAACAGGAATCCCTCATAACCAAAGCATATTTAGGAAATTGTTGATTGAGTTCCAGCTTAAATCATTACTGGAGCTTAGGACTTGCATCTTAAGATTTTGGCAATTTTCAAAGATTGATTAAATCGCCTTTTGTTCCAGAAACTTTGAAGAGTAACGCCATAAATTTTCAATTCCCGCATTAATGTTAATGAGTTTTCCATACTTTGAAAAGAGTCCAGTCCGCTGCGATGCGAAAGCCCCGATTGTTAATTTCCAGACTCGTTTAGAGAGCAGGACTCCAGACCATATCCAAATGAATTAAACGCATAAATGAAATCGGAATAATTTCAGATTCAGCTGCCTTCCTCAGTTCAAATCGCACCTACGCAATATCTTAATAAACCAACTGGGACCTCGTATCTCGAATGGTACCCGAAACAAGCTTAAAATATTATTTCATATCTATATTATTTCACATGCCACTCCGTATTTAAATCAACCATTGTTAAGATCTCGTTCGTATCCATCCGATACTGTTACTTGGGTTTCTGAAGTCAGAGTCTTTCGAATATTTCGATTGGTACTAGTGTTACATATACAGACGAGGATTTCAATTTGTCGCTTCCTATTAATCCTATGTAAATAGGATATTCGTATTTTATTTTGTTGTAAGCGATTTATAATTAATTTGGATATCACATTTAATATGTAAGATTTAGAAATGTTTGAAATTCAGGAGGATGGAATTATTTCTCGCTGTATTTCTAAAACAAATGTTCTTTACTTAATACTCCAAAATCCGTACGCTTTCAATTTACTTACAAATTCTTTCATATTTATTTTAAAGTCAATTTATCTGTTTTTACTGTGTTGTAACTCAGTTTTGAAGTAATGTGAAATTCTGCTTTTATCAACTGCATCACTATAGTTTGGATTAGAGCGGTAGAACGAAAGATGTACGAACCAAAGTATGAGTTACTGTGCACTATTGTGTCTAAATAAAGCCTATCCAACAGTCCTACAAATTTATATAGTGGACTGTATGATGAATGGTGCTTGGTGAATTTTCGAATTAAAAGAAACTCCTTCTTACTAAATTTGGATGCTTAGATCAAAATCAGACTTCCCAAGAAAGAAAAATCTTCGAAAGGTACTAAGATACCTTTCAAATATGAAAAAAAAATTTCGTAATAAAATATAAATAAAATGTATGTCGCCTGAGCATCCTACAGATGAAATAGTCCTTATATACGATACATATATATTAAAAAATACGGGAAAATATTTCATGTGAAATTGTTTCTTCTTAAAAAGAATCGTAAAACTTAAATCCTATTAGTATAAGTTTCACTACATTACAAAAGAGATCTCTGTAAGTAATGCTTCTTATCGAATACACTGTGTTGGTAAGAAAGAAATTCAGCAATCCAAATGAGGCTAAGAAGTCGAGAAAATCTCAAGTATCCATATATGGATTAAGTTATATTTCGCTATGTAATACTTGGTGTGAAAGTAAAATAAGGTTATGCTGCTGCAATAGTATTTTATAACTAAACATAACTTGCATTGTTTACATTCAAGATTAAAGGACTTGTACCATAAATTTATTCATTATTTACTTGGTGCCGAGTTTAATATTCAATTGTCATATTACGATTACATCTGCAATATAATAGATTGCATATGTCATCTGAATAAAACATTTTCAAAATAATTTTTACCAACAAAATATTTTATATTTTCATAACATATTAATGTAAAGTATTCTTCTACAAAATTTGAATTTCTTTAACAACTGTTATAAAAGGGAAATGCAAATTGTATACTAACTGTCGTATCTCTAATAGTTACCACTGCTTTCACACAATATGAAAACTCAGAAATATATTTAAGTACACTCCTTTAATCATGACAATTTAAATAGTATTTTGGAGAGCTTTGTAGTATTTTCAGTTGTAATATGGCAACGATTACATCAAACACCATGCGATTACGCTTGTGAATCATATTTTCTATGTAAAATATATGAACGTTTAACCAGATTTAACACAACATGTGAAGTTTCAATTTAAAATTTTAATTTTTTTTTAATAAAAATCCCTTATAAAATCATTATGAAGATAAATTTTAAGTCGTATTGTCATCCATTACATCAACGAACGAGCTAGAAATGAATATACATTAGCGAATCAACTATAAAGAAATTTCTAGAAAAAAGCCGTGAAAAGTAAAAAATAGAGGGCAGAAAACAATAAATTTCGTAAACACTTCCAAAATATTTCATGCTGCGTAAATAAGTTTAATTAAGCTTATCAGAAAATTTAGAACGGAAAGTTATCTGCAGACTATTAATGAAAATAATGTTATAATGGCTCTTACCTCCATAGGTACCTCCAAAACAAGATTATTTTAATTTCTATGATCAATATTCTGAGTGAATAAATGCGTTAATGGTATTTTATGTTTACACTTATTTAATTACACTCTTAAATTAAAAATCTTTACGTATTTATCAAATGTTTGATGCTAGAGCACATTGCGAGCAAGCAAAATGAGCATAGTTCACGGTTTACCTGGGGGGCGGCTACTGTAAGCGGAGCAGGAGGTGGAACCCTCAAGTTTCAACATCAGTTTGAGATCACACAGGGATCCTCATAAAATTATATATATTTTCCCAGACTGTACAAGATTCTAATTCACAGAGTACCCTAGAACACACAGAATAAGGTAGAGCTGTTTATTTAGAGAATGTTTTATGTGTAGACATTTAGTCTGACGAATAGTTAAGTAGTAATATAGATAAATGGATGTAAAAATGGAAGTTAAAATAGATAGTTAAATATAGACAGATAGATATATCTAGTATTGATTGATGTAGAAATACTTAGATTATATATGGATATATATATATATATATGGATATATATATATATATGGATATATATATATATATATGGATATATATATATATATGGATATATATATATATATATGGATATATATATATATATGGATATATATATATATATATGGATATATGTAATAATTGAGTTCACACACAGTTCCGGTAAATAAGATTTAATTAATGATTGAGGTGAAGCTGATGAATAGTTACAGATGAATATATACAGAAAAATATACTTTATGCCCGTCTGGCACAAACCACAAACATCGGTGAGCACGTCTTGCTCATTCAAGTAAGTCCTTTCAGCACATCCGAGGAATAACCTTCCTCTTTAATGTTTGACTTCCTTCTCTGTCGCTCGCTGCTCGCGCAGCCCATAGGAGGTAGAGGGCGCTGTTGGTGAGGACTGGGGAGGTTAGTAGTTTCACTCCTACATATATATGGATATATATATATATATATATATATATATATATATATATATATATATATATATATATATATATATATATATATATATATATATATATATATATATATATATATATATATATATATACAGAGAGAGAGAGATCAAATTGGGGTAGATATAGAAATACACTGGTGAAATAAATTAAGAGAATTTGCATATTTTATCGAATTTCATGAAAAGAACTGAACTGAATGTAAAACCACTGCTTCTAGACAAAACTGCAAATCTTGTACGTCAAATACCTAAGCTTAAACGTGTGTGTAGACGGAGCCAGTAGTGAAAAAGGCTTTATGAGTGCGCGTAAGTAAAGACGCATTTCGTTCGCTAGCACACCTCGGCGAATTTCTTGGTGTTAATTTGCAGCAGTCGGGTAATTTCAAATTGTAACAGTAAAAATGAGTAACCCCAACGTTTAGATGATAAAATGCGGGGGCGAATCGTGGGGAGGCTAGAATCAGGCCAATCTCAAGTCCAAATTTGTAGAGAGTTCAATTTAACGCCCAGCGTCGTGTTTAACTGATGGAAACAGTTCCAGGATACCGGATCCATCGAGAGAAAGCCTGGGCAAGGTCGCCCAAGAGCCACGATGGCCAGAGAAGATCGCCATTTGCCGATTATAGCGAGGTGTAACAAGAGTGCTGCAACTTCTCAGCTCTCTCGTGACTTGTATGCAGTCACAGGAACCCGTGTATCAAGGGTGACTGTTTCCAAAAGATTTCATGAGAGAGGGTTGTTCGCAAGAAGACCTGCTGTTTACATCCTGCTTCACTTCTACGAACAGGAGAATCCGTTTATCATGGTCCAGAGAGCATAGAGATTGGAGTATGGATCAATGGGTGACCGTTCTTTTCACTGATGAGTCCTGGTTCAGCCTAAACACCGATCGATTCTCGCCGTACGTTCATATGTAGATAACCAGGGACCCGCTATATACCCTCCAATGTCCGCGAAATCGACCATTATGGCGGAGGAGGTTTAATGGTCTGGGCAGGCAAGAGGTCTTGGAGCCCTATGTTCGCCTTTTCAGGGATGCAGTTGGCCCTGAATTCATTTTAATGGACTATAACGCGAGGCCACATAGAGCTCTTCTGGTCGACGAATTTCTAGAGAGTGAGGATATTCGCCGGATAGATTGGCCAGTCAGATCTCCAGACCTTAACCCTATAGAGCATATCTGAGACGCTCTGGGGAGGGCAATTGCAACTCGCAACCCCCCTCCGAGAACCATCCAGGGAATGATAACAGCGGTTCTGAACGCGTGGGACCAATTGCCACAGGAAATGATAAACTGCCTTATTTCAAGTAAAAAATCACGCTGCGAGGCCTGTATATTTGTAAGAGGGGATCATACCCCTATTAACCCATCTATTACCGCATTTTTTGTTTATTCTGCCACCGCTGTTTCATACCTTCCGACACCAACGAGTGTTACGCACGATCATGCGTGTGTATTACAATTATTGAATGATTATTTGTTTTGTACTGTATCAATGTATGTAGATATCAAATTTCATTAAAATCGGTACAGTAGTTCTAGAGATAATCGACCAATTCTGGAAATTCCCTTAATTTCTTACACCAGTGTAGATAGATAAAATATTGATATAGATATTTAAACCAAGCAAATTCAAATACCGCAGCAGCTGCCTCACTAGACATTCAGCCTGAAAATGTTTTCCAGAAGAAAATAAAATAATCCCACAACAGAACTGTTTTTGAATTTCCCCTCACGACAAGTGACTAAGCCAAACATTTGGCACATAGCCCTTCCTCCAGGCCGTAGCATAAAGCCCCTGTCATTTACATTCATTGGCTGGAAAATATCACCTCCCTGGTGTTTAGCTTCCAAGTCCATTTCCTACCCCCAACAATAAATGAAATAAAAAATGAAGAGAGTGGGGGTGCGGGCGCTTTTATACACACTCCCCCTCCCCCCACTTAAACTTATTTGAGTGCGTTTTATTTCTCTTCTCTGGACTAAAAACTTTAAAAAATTCCGAATGTAATAAAAGCTAGTTTATGAATGTAAATCCCTCTGATTTCGGAAAATATCCATATGTCATTTTTAGCGCCGCTCTCTGCCTGGAAACTCTGCGCTCATCAAAAAACATCCAATGAAAGAATGTTTAAAAAGGAAGAGAACAAAAAGAACAGAAGGAGGGAAGGAAAGAATGAAAGAGAGAAATATATATATATATAAATATATAAAGTTTATTTTCGCCGTTCCACCCCAAATTTCACTTTGTATTCGCTTAGGAAAAAAAATTTTCTTCCCAGCTAACATTATTATTCCTTTCGATTTCTTTTTATGCATTATAAGGAGGGGAAAGCTGGCAAATAAGTTCGCATTTAAAATACGAAGGAATGACTTCCTTTTTTTCGCAAAGCTCGTGGAAGGCTAGAAAAAATCTGCAAAAACAGTAACTTTATTTCTTTCTTCGCACATAAATGAATGGGCTCCGAGTTTAGTGTTTTGTGCCAAAAAGAACTTCCCGAAGAAAGGTTACAGCTGATAAGAAGGTTACTTAAAGAGTCCAAAAGGAATTGTAAATCAAAGCGGACGGTTTATTTAGTTTTCTTTGCCGAATTATCTCCGCTGGATTCGGCGAGAAACTTCGAGAGGACACTCTGAGTATCGCACATTACATCACGTATCATTATCACGTTAGGTTTTCACGTCCGACGTGCATAATGGGTTTTTCTTTCCCCGAATAGAAGAAAAACTGAGTTATTGCTTATTTGCTTGTATTAGTTCCGCTCGTATTTCTTTTGCATATTTAAGTCGGCGTGCTTTCCTAATAACAGTTGTTGGATAGCTTTCCTGCAGTTTGGAAATCTTGAAAAGATATCGCAACAGGGGCATATTTTACTGATATCCACCATTTTGCTCTTATTTATTACTTTCTTTAACGAAGTTTTATTATGAGAAGCGGCATATTTTCCAACCTAAAACAAATCGATAAAAAATATTGAGTTAGGTTACAATGAGAGGATTTGGTCAGTGTATGCAAGCAAACCAGAAGGTCTGTGAAACTTACTTTGCTATCCAATTGCTCTCAAATGATACATACTGTATTTAATATAAAATTCAGCTTGTCCACGTTTTATCAACGTTTGGTTTTAATTTAATTAGCATTGACCGATCAATTATCATAATCAATTCGGGTACATGCTTTGGAATTTTTATTGCCGAAGTGCTGAAATCGTATTCTAATAAGAATCCAGTGACGTCACGTTCATAATACATACAGGAAACATATATCATAGCAAAAACACTACCGCCACCTATATTTTGTTTTTAACTTGACAGAAAATACCTTTCATAATACTGACTTCCCAGTCAAAATTGAATTATATCTAGTTCGATCTGTTCGAGGAGACTGTCGTTTGATGCCGCATAGACGGTTGGTAAGGTAAGTCAGGCCTCGAATTAGATTTTTTAATACAGGTGGAACGTTGTGGACCTAAGTTTTTAAATTAGGTGCACATATTATATTTTAGGTACACATTTAAAAAAAAAACGTAATATAAGAGTATTAAAGTAATGTAAACTACTTTATTAGTTGAGTATGTTTATATAGGTTCGTAGTAGATAGTAAATAAAAATATTTAAAAATCGTATTTCTCCCTTCTCCGGCGTACGGCTGTCGCGACAGTCACTTCAACAGATCCATCTGGAAAATGTTTCGATCATCGGAAAGTTCTGGTGGCAGTGACGCAAGTAAACCTTCTTCCTGTATAAACCCGTTATGGCCCAGCGATTTTGTCTTCGCCTAGTGTGTAATTATTAATTTTAATTACGTTCCTTTAGAGCGAGAGAAGTCGATACTAATATTTTGTTCAAACATCAAAATAACATGAAACACTCTTTCCCCCTTTTTTTTAACGTTAGGTGTACTGCGTGCACGTAGCGGGAAAAAATTAGGTGCACAATTTTATTTTCATGTGCACAGTGCACCTGTACACATGAAACTGAGGCTACGACAGATTTGAAGTGCAGTAGTCCCCAAGTACATCATGGTCTTTGGTTGGATCAAGTTTCGAACTCACAACCCTCCTATCACTAATCCGTTACTCTTCCAACTGATCTAACGTGCCCACGACTCATAGACAAGTAACTGGTTAACTACAGTAGATGACAATATGATCACTCAAACCACTGTCGATTGGTCTATTTTCTTGGGTATTAAAAGGCATCAAATACTTTTATAAGCGTGATTAGAGTGTTACGTGATTCCTAAGTGTAAGCATTACTCCACAAGACACAAATGACTAAATAACCGCCATCTGTTGGTGAAAAAACATTTGAAAATGTTCTATATGGTCAAGAAGGTCGAAACTTTATTTTTATCCTACGCCCGTTTGCAGTACATCTACCATCAGTCGAGGAGCAAGCAGCCTAATAAAATGATAAAGAAGCAAAAAAACGAGAATAAAAATTAGCTTCCATAGAGTTATCTGTAATAAACTCTAAAACAGTGGGGCAGTTTCTGAGGTGGTCACCATCCATATCACCCTGGTGACACAGAAGGCAGCAAGCTGAATCCCTGACGCCTATCCGATGTAAAGGTTTTGCAGGTAATCAACCCCAATTGTCATACATAAACAAGCAACTCCAACAGACCGAGGTAGGGAATTAGGGATTTTACTACACTTGTTGAGCAGGATTTTCCACCTCTTTTCCACAGCTATATCAACATGGAAGGATGTACTATTTGCTTTCATTTTCGTAAGGTCGAAACTCGTAAGGAAGTCATGCAGTACAGACTGCAGGCTGCCGAAGCATGCGTGCAACACTAAGAGTGTTAACAACTGACCTAATTCCTATAAGCCTAAAACGTACATTGGAGATTGGCTTTCTAACTGGCAAGTTAGTATGGTAATTTGACTTGATTTTGCTTATTAGGGTAGCTCGACGAGGTACCTCGTCATATTAGCAAAAATGACTAGAGTGGTTATAGACGAGATCTCTCGTCATTTGAAGAAAACAGACAGCATTATGATCATCATCAAAAATTCGGCAGTATCTTAATGACGAGAAAACACGTCATTAGCAAAATTCTTCAGATCTTGATGGATGATATATCTCTTTGAAACCTCTTAGGGTTAAATATACATACTTTTATGGTTATGATTTTGATGCTCTTGCATTAAACGTTTACCCCATACTACTAAAAACATAAATACAAAAAATTTTCATAACTATTGAAACATGAATGCACCATTATCCACATAGTTCAATCACAATACTCAAATTCAATACGAAAATTGTACTATATTCCCTAATAAGTTTAAAACTAAATTTATCTTGCGAGTGGAACCTATCGACAACAATCTTATGGAGCCAACAACTGCATACACATATATGTACCCTAGACTTGAAATCCAAACTTATCATCCGAATAAAATCTGTGGAAAAATCATTTATATTTCTAATATTAGACTTTTTCAATTCAACTTCAACTACCATTAAGGGAGATACTGCCTCCAAGATGAGCAGCATAAATTCGAAACGATAAAAATCAGTTGAAATTGTATCTTGCATTTTCATTTCAGCCGAGTCTCTTTTTAGATACCCTTATCTGAGTACTTATAACTCCAACCCACCTCGTTTTTTCGCTTAACTCGCCTTTCTCTATCTAAGTAATAGTGCTTCTAAAGATAATGGAACGGGTTTTTGCATGATTCTATTCATTGGGAGAGTGAGGCAGCGCAGTATTGCGTTTTTGAGTCTGAATGGTACAAGTGTATATGTCTCCAGTCAATCGCAGTTCGTAGATTCATTTCCGATTAATAGCCCAACCAGGATTGTTTCATATGTCGACTTGAATTATAGTAAGTTTTGGTGCTTTTTTAGAATGAATTATTGTCATCATTATATGGTTTTCATGTAGTAGTAGATATTTGAGAACAGAACCTTTTATGCTACGATTATTTTTCTCTTTTTGGATACTCTTTTTACTTTTGTCACAAACCATATTCATTATAACTCTTCCTCTTTCATTTTCTGTATTATTACTATCCAATGCTCTCTGTCTATTGCCTATCATTTGATCTTACCTACCGGTTATTCCATATTAATTATCTCATAACTTTCTTTTCTTTTCTTTTTATTTTTTCTGACTATATTTATACCCGTTTATTTTCACTATTTTCTGCTGTTTTATTTGCTTACACATAAGCTATTATTAGTCTCCTTGGTAACTTTTGTTCCTCACAATATTTCTTGCTTAGGATTAATAAAAATTGCATTTCAAGCTATAGCAAATTTTTAAATAAAACTGTAATGTTCTTTGTGTGTAGTTTTAGTAGCTTTAGTACCTTTACTTCTTACTAGGGGGCCAGCCCCCTGCTCGCTGGCGCTCGCCAACCCCCGGAGGATTGCTTTGCAATCCTCACTGGTTAGATGCGCGAACCTATGCTCGCTTCGCTCGCATCAATGAAGACATGTGTCCTAGCAGAAGGGATTGCTTATAGAATATGATATACCAAAAAAAAAAACCATTTTTTTTTCCAATCTAAGTTTGCTGTTTGCAGAAAAGATATATACGGTGCCTCTAAAATCAGATTTCAAATGAAAATTTTGTGCAAATTTTGACTCGAAATGTGATCGCTGCTTTGGAAATTGAATACCCAGCATGTTGTTTGTGTGTACATTTCCCCAGCACTCGAGCCACTCACTTTTTCATTGAGTTTGTTGTCTAAACTTGAAGTTCAAGCGTATTGTTGAACTACAATTGTTGGCCTTGAAAAGATACCCCGTTTATTTTTTTTTCTATTACAAACTACAACAGCTCGACTAAAATTAATTTTTTTCAATAAAATTTCATCCGATTACGCTATGAATTCAATTGAGGCGCGAGACTTCATGATGGTAAACAAACAATCGCACAATGTTGCCAAAACGCAATAACAAATAACGTCTTTTTTGCGTGCCACGTAAGAGAAATATATATATACTAGCAAAATACCCGACCTTACTCGGCTTGAATTCGTTTACTCTAGATTGAAGAGATAATCAAAATATATAATGACTTACGTTTTTTGTAGAATAAAAATTTATTTTAACACCTTTCGCCATCTTTATATTTTCTACAACTTACTTTGGACACAAATCCTACACATGCATATCTATTCATGAAATACATTTCACATACATCGCACAATTGCTGTATGACAAAGCTACAAAAAGACGAAAGGTGATACTAAGGTTACTACTATAAAAGTCGATTTATAGGAAGATTTGGAATTCCCTTTCTTAAGTTCTTTTCATGTGCACAACTCAATTAATTAAAATTACGATTTACGGCGAGTGCTCTCGCACTCATAGTCAACAAAACAGTATTTTTTTACTTGTGGCACTCTTGCCTCCGGTATGCGACATTGTGAAATTTTGCAATCTTCTCCTGTCATTACTACAACAAATTTTTTGATGTTGGAAAAAGTTCTAGTTTGGATTTTTAAACATTATTATTATTTCAATAACGACATTATTCTTTAAATAACGGCATTATTGTTTAAATAACGGCATTATTATTTAAATAACAGCATTATTCTTTAAATAACGGCATTATTCTTTAAATAACGGCATTATTCTTTAAATAACGTCATTATTCTTTAAATAACGGCATTATTCTTTCGATAATGGCATAACTACACTTAAAATTTACTGAAAATTTATACTGACTTACCCATAGAGGAGATATAATAGAATTCTATGGACTTACCTAACATTTTCAAGTCTAATACTTTGTGGTGCTGTTGGGTGTGATGAGAAGGAAAACACATTTATTAAAATAATAAATTTTTAAAACAGGAAACAGCAAAGTAAAACAAAATAAAAGATGTCGCAAAAAATTGTTCTAAAGATATTAATTTGTGATTCAATTTTATCTCTTGATCTCGCACTGTTGCCACAACTCACAACTAAAAGTGTACAAAATTTAGAAATGTGAAATTAATTCAGAGCGAAAGAACCAGAAAAAATATCACTGTTCGCGCGATCGTGTTCATTCTCGTTTCATTGAAAAATATCGTCTGTCCCAAATATTCGGAAATCGTTTTCATTGCGCAAAGAATAAAAATAAGACTCGAAATAAATGACGTATCAGAGATGAAATTCCATAAAAAAAATATAATTTTTTGAAGAATAATTTCTTTTTCAGCAGTACTGGTAAAGCAATCGAATTAATCGTAATATTCAATAGACATTCCAATTTTTCCAAAACTACCAAATTATGGTTGATTTAAGTTACTTACTCAGGTGTTTTAGCATGAAACTCGTCTAAATATAACAATAAAGAAATCTTTTATATTGCATTCACTAAATTATTAGATAATGTATAAAATAAAATACATTGCAATCAAATATCTGAAATACAATTCATGTGATGCCTACACAAACACACAAACTCAAAATCGAGCATAGATCAGAAAGACGGACAGACAGACTTTCGCAACCAATTCCACTCACTAAATCAAGATAAGTACTCACTGTATGCAAATTTCCATGAAAATATCTTAAACCGCGTGGCCGTGTATAGGGCACAACATACAGACAGACAGACAGACAGACAGACAGACAGACACCAAACGAGAAAAAGGCGGATTCGGCATCAGAAGGGTCCAAAACGGATAGAAAACTTGAAATGAGTCGAAAATATTGAATGTACAAACAAACACTCCATTCTTATTTATATAGATAGATTATTATGCATCCGATTGTTGCAATTTAATCCTCTGCTGGTTTTCTCGACGAGGTATCTCGTCATTAGAAAAATGTTGATTGGATCTTGATGTAACGAGGTATCTTGTCACTGGAAGAAAAGTCAACAGGTCTGGATCTCGACATCAACAAAAATCGCCAATATCTTGATGACGAGATTTATCGCCAGTAACACAATTGGCTAGATCTTGATGGACACGTTATCTAGTCGATACCACTTGGAGTAATAAGACAGTCAGATTTACGGGATAGAATTTGTTATGAAAGTCTTACAAAGCGAACATGATACGCTTGGAAACAATTGATAAGTTGCAATGTATTTTGGAACGTTAAATGGTAATCATATGGTATTCATTCTTCGTACATTAACGCCCTCGGATTACGTTTCATTTTGTTTATGTTGTGTATTAAATCTATATATATATTTCTCTTACGTGGCACGCAAAAAAGACGTTATTTGTTACCGCGTTTTGGCAACATTGTGCGATTGTTTGTTTACTAGGAGCCTCGCGAGTCATTTGAATCTATAGCGTTATCGGATGAAATTTTATTGAAAAAAATGAATTTTAGACGAGCTGTTGCGGTTTGTAATAGAAATCTAAGAAAGCGGAGGATCTTTTCAGGGCTATTTAAAAAACGGTCCTTTTCAAGGCTAACAATTATAGTACAACAAGACGCGTGCACTACAACTTTCGACAACAAACTCAGTCAAAAAGTGTATGGGTGGCTCGAGTACTGATGAAATGTACACACAAACAGCATGCTGGGTATTCAATTTCCAAAGCAGCGCTCACATTGCGAGTAAAAATTTGCTCAAAGTTTTCATTTGAATTCTGATTCCAGAGGTACTGTATATATCTTTTATGTAATACAACAAATTCAGATTTGAAAAATATTTTTTTGGAATACATTTTGTAATCAATCCCTTCTGCTAGGACACGTGTCTTCATTGATGCGAGCGAAGCGAGCATAGGTTCGCGCAGCGAACCAATGAGAATTGCGAAGCAATCCTCCGGAGGTTGGCCAGCGTTAGCGAGCAGGGGGCGGGCCCCCTAGTTGTTTATATTTTGCTTCGAATGAAAGTTGTACCTGCACAACTGCTTTTTATTGAATTTAGCATTACATTCCACATGTCCGACGTGACATTTCAGATATTAGATAAAGCACAATTTCTTAATTCAAAACATTAAGCACTTTAGTTCTCTTAAAATTGTTGAGCAATTCTTTCATATTAAAGTGTATCTGAGGATAAAAAATTAAACAGCTTTCAGTTATGCTCTTAGTTTTTCGTTCTCCGTCTTTTAATCTTTTATGTATTCTCAGCCACTCCTCCAATCAGATTTCTCTCGCACTCTCATTTTTTCTCTCAATTTCCTATCTTTCTCTCTCGCATATATAACCACTCCTTTCCTTTCGCTATATACTCTATAACTCCCGCTATATACACCTACTAACTCTTTATTTTACTCTTTCGCGCTTTATTTCTTTTTATTTACTTAAATTATAAATATTTATCAGCCTTATCCAAATATGAGATCCTGCACATTTCCATACTTATGTTTATTACACTTGCTTTTACGCTTTTTATTCTTATTCGAAAGCGGTTTTTGAAATCTCACAGGTGCATTTCCTTATTTCACATTCACAGGCTTCTCGTATTTTTCATATCCTTTATTTCTCTAGTCTATTTTCTTTCCTTATTAAGATTTTCAAAAATCTAATTTGAAATTCTGAAAGAAATCTGCAACAGGTCAGATTATTGTCAAAAAGTCTTTTGCTTTAATCAGCGTTCTCATTTCTAAAATAAAAATACACTTTTCATAGATATGTGTATATCCCTAAACTTGAATTTCCTGCGTATCCAATTACAGAACCTTGTCTTTTTCTAGTAATCCGTTATGTTGCCCCAGTACGACGTTTATTCACCTAAATACCTTATCTTATTTTGTCGATCAATTTTTAAGTGCTTCTTGAGGGAAACTTCTTTTGAAATTTTTTACTTCTTTACAATAAGATAAATGTGTATTCGTTTTAACAAAATCTCTCTTAAAGGTGTTTCCTTATACGAGTACTCTCGAGCTAGGTGAATCAAATCAACTGCAATCAGAATGTTTAAGATCTTTATTAAGCTGCAAAGCCAAGAAAGGTGACTGAGATTACCGAAAATTTTGAGATCTATAGTGTCTCTGATGATGACAACAGAGTGTCATGTTGGGTTCAAAAAATAAAGGTATGTGGTACTGAATTGTCTTTCAAGCTTGATACAGGTGCAGCTGTAAATATTTTACCTCATAATGTGTATAATACCCTTAGATCTACAACAAAACTGAACTGTACTAATATTATATTAGAAGCTTTTGGTGGTGCTAAAATTAAACCACTTGGTAAAGTTAGTTTAATGTTTAAGATCTTTATTAAGACGAGAAGTACACACCACAGACAGAGCAACAGGACCGAACAATATATATATATATATATATATATATATATATATATATATATATATATATATATATATATATATATATATATATATATATATATATACAGCGCGCCACATTGCTATTACGTAATGCAACCACAGTTATAGATACAGTTACACAACACAGAATCAATATTTCCTAAACTAGATGAATAAAATCAACGGCCATCAGAATCATTGGTTCCTAATACTAGGTGAATAAAATCGACGGCAATCCCTTATTCAAATTTTCGTAAAAATTATAAATATAATCTTTTCAGTCTCTTAAGTCGCATCTTTAAATCGTGCTCTAATTAGCAGTCTAAAATAAGTACTTGCTTTTAACACTTCTTAAATTTAAAATAATACCTTGTGATACGATATTGGCTTAGTGTTGCATCGTCGATCTTCTAATGAAAAGACAGATCCTGTGAACTGAGTCGCTGTCGAAAGATCACAGGACTAAAATACCTTGAGGGGGGTATTAGAATTAACGTCGCACTGGAGCTGAGCTACACCATGAGCTATTGATGATGAACTTGGATTAATTCTGAATTGAAATATCCGAGGACATAACACCACTAAAATAGCTTGGAAATCGTTGACAACTTCACTTCAATACAACATTCCTTGAGCACGAACCTGAGGTACCCTAGATCTCTTCTTTTCTTAAGAGATTTACTGTCTCTGGTAAGTATGAGTATCGTCACAACGGTTACTTAAACGATCTTTCTATACTTTCACTTCCATCCTTTCTTTTGTTAGCCTCTAGATCGGAAGGTTCCTGGTTCGAATCCGGGTCCGGGCATGGATGTTTGTAAACGCATAGTGTACAGGCGGCTGGTGCACCTTAAATCTGTCGTGGCCGAAAGTCCTCACGTTGGGTTGGCGTGGAAGTTTGGAGAGTGGGGTGCCAGCTCAGGTGTTGCTTCGTCATCTGACCGTGGTTCAAAATTACGAGGTGTTGTCCTCGGATCTTTCCCTTAAGGGATTGATCCCGGACAGTCGTCAATAGCCCGTTGTGTTGCTCTAGTACGACGTTAACTAAAATTTCCATTACCATTACCTAAGTTCCACAACATGAAAACCTAAGGATATTTGAGACCACGAGGAATTTAAAGTACATTAACCACCACCTAAACGACGGTCTTCGGTTGGATCGAGTTTCAAAATCACACCCCACCGGATGAAAATCCGTAACACTTCCAACCGGTCTATTGTGGCCTCACAAAGAAAGAGCTGATAGGGGAATAATAAAAAAACATGCCTGTGATTACAATAATTTCTATACGGGTTGAGCTGGGCATTAGTCTCGAATGACCATTCCTTCCCATCGGTGAGTTTCTGACCGTGGTTCAAAATTGCGAGGCTTTGTCCTCGGATCTTTCCCTTAAGGGACTGATCCCGGACCGTCGTCAATAGTCCGTTGTGTTGCTCTAGTACGACGTTAACTAAAATTACCATTACCATCCTTTCTTTTCACAATTCTTGACATTATGCGCATTGTTTTTCGCAGCTTGGCCAAATATATTCATTTGTACTGTCTACAGTAAACATTGGGTAGTTTTCCAGGGGCCCTACGCGGTCCAATCCCTCATTTCCCCTTGATGTTGTCTTGTGCTTGGCGCAGTTTGGCCCCTGCTTCATAAACCTCAAAACAACCAGCCAACCAATACAACGTCCGGAGCGTTCGTGGAAAAAGGATGAGCACTCTAAATCTCCCTCGATTCATCAATGTTCGGATCGCTCATTTCATTTGGCGCACTTGCGGCAAGTAATTTGATCTTAAACCAATATCGCGCCAAGCTGTTGTGCGACTCAGTTATTTTTGGACAGAATCGTTGCAACTAAAAGGCGGTTAGCCGTAAACAATCTAATGGTGTATAATTAACCTCATAAATTTGGGAGTCGGCCGCTCGCTGCTGTTATTTTTTGCGATCCAGAAAAGGAAAGTTTCGAGCGATAAGGCGGGAGAAATGGCCTCGTTTAAATTACGTATGTGAGCACTTTAAAAATGGGGCTGAGCGTTTGCTAACGCTGATGATAATATCTTTGCAATCACATGGCCCTTTTTGAAAGTTTCACTTAAAAGATTCTTTTTCGGGAAGAACTCCTCCATTCCTTATCTCGCAATTAATAAAGGGAACTTTTTACTCGAATCGGGTTTAATTTTAGCCTATTACTCCGGAGGTTGTAGAGCTGGCCAGTCGAGGAAGTGTGAGAAAAGAAGGGGAATTTATTTCAATTCTTCGGCGCTTAAGAGCGTATTCAACAGCTCTTGGTTTTAAAAAAATGTTAACGGGTTGATAATTTATGTTTGTTTACATTTAAGTGGGAAATTTGCTTTTATTCCTGTTGCAAGGATAATCATAGAGGAAATGTATTGCGGGTATTTCAGCAGATTTTGCTTTTGTTTGGAAAATACTTAAGATAAGCAAAATGTATTTCACATTGCTGCATTTTAAGAAAACATATTAATTTAACTCTAACAAACCTCAAATCATAAAGCAAAATAATCCAACCAGGTAATTATTTAAGACGTGCATGGTTGGTAGTTCAATGAGTTTCATACAGATATATGTTTGGAACTGGAAGGTCATCAAAATCTTGCCATAATTCCTTTACAGAAAAAAATGAAACAAAATTCGCTTTGTCAATTTATTGTTATAAAAGTCAAATATTGTTAGAATATTTGAATTCTTGGTGATTTAATAGTTGGTTGTTTTTAGGATTTATGGTGCAAGAGCTATATTTGACCAAGCTACGCCAAACACAAGGCAACAAGGGACGACAAAAAACAAAAAGTAAAACGTTAATCGATAGAAAAGAGAACAGATCACTTGAGTACCTCGGTGTTGTGATGCTCGTACACACCTAAAGGCAGTCCCTGAGATTCGTATGTGGATTGAGGAAATACACAAGTAAGCACATCAGTATGGATCAACACCAATTAACCAAAAAGAGATTTTGACAAGATATCAAGTTAATCAAGATTGATTTCAGGCCACATTCATCAACAGATCATATCAATTTTGGTAATGGCAACATTTCTTATCCATCAAGATCAGGCCAATTTTGCTAATTGTGAGATATATCGTCATGAAGACTACTGCCGATCTTTTGATAATGCCAAGATCAGGATCTCGTCAGTTTTTTTACTAATGGCGAGATACCTCGTCCGTTACTAACTAACCAAACAAGTGATTTTGACAAGATATCAAGTCAATCAAGATGGATTTCTGGCCACGTTCATCAACAGATCATATCAATTTTGGCAATGGCAACATTTCTTATCCATCAAGATCAGGCTTTTTTTTGCTAATTGCGAGATATGTCGTCATGGAAACTACCGTTGATCTTTTGATGATGCCAAAATCAAGATCTCGTTATTTTTTTACTATTGGCGAGATGACTCGCCCATTAAGTGGTCAGTTTTGCTAATAACGAGATACCTAAAAAAAAACACCAGTAGGGTTAATGGTGGAAAGTAAAAAGAGCAAGGTGATGTTTACAGAAGAGGGTAATTACAAGCAAATTTTCCATGTAAGTTACAAACCATAAACTGGCGTCGCCATTGTCACTGCCTCTGTAGAAGATCATCTTTTCCTGCTACTCTGTCCGAAAATCGTGTGTCTATGGTAAATAATTAACATGACTTAATGCCCAATGCTCCACTCGCGTTGCCGTTATTTATAATTTTACCCTCATTGTGGTTGTCTCGTCGAAGTATCGTCCTTTACAAAACTAACCAGATATCGATGGACGAGGTATCTAGTCATTAAAAAACACTTATGACATCGTGATGTCGTCATCATAAAAATATCGGTAGTATTTTGATGACAAGATATCTCGTCATTGGAAAAATTGTCAGATTATGAACCAGATGTCTTTTCGAAACCGCTTGGAGGGTTAAAAACGTTTCTTCCTACAAACAGAAGAATGAAATATTAAAGCCATTCGATGGGGAGATTGCGAAAGGTTATTAAAAAGTATGACTACGTAAGACTACCATTCAGCTCTCAGGATTTCGCATGCTATTTTGAAATGTATCATTGATATCTTGAAGCAAAAATGCTTATTCATCTGAGAATATTCGCAATTTTTTTTTAAATATTGACTAATTAAAATTATATCTGAAATAGTAATTTCCAAGTTTTAATTCACAATTTACTTTCCTGATACATACCACAAAAGTTCAGTTGATTCAAATAACGTGACCGAGCTGAACTTTTGTTTCCCAAGAAGTGATATAGCAACTCAGCTCGGTTTCTTTTAAATCAGTGTCAATAGATCTTCTTAACAACCTAACATAAATAAAAGCCCAGTTATTCAGTGCTTGTGTTTAGAGTTACAGACTACTTCCTAATTCGAATGTTTTGAACAGTGCCATATGTATACAAATTATCCTTTCTCTTTCATGTTTCTGATATTTGTGTATTAAAAATTTAATATCATCTTGGAATAAAAGCTAACAAACTGTGAGCTAAATTTAAAATATCCTTAATTTTAGGTACAGTCGTATACACTGAAGAGCAACGGAATTAGGAATAGTTGGCATTATGCGACTTTGGAGCTGTGCTCAGGCCTGGAAGCGGCTTGCAAATGACGTAAGCCTAAGTTTGACAATATAAGGAGTGCTGCTCACGTTATCAGTAATAGTCAAAAGCAGTAAGGGAACGACTGCAGTTCTAAGCGTATTTGATTGTAGACAAGTAGCAGGGGCCGAACGAATGGGTCACTCCATCTCGGAAGTAGTGCAGACGCTTGGATTTTCACGCACCACTGTTTCAAGAGTGTACCTTGAGTATGTCGGTTCCGGTAAAACCATCCCTGCCAGGGGCAACTGCTGCGAACAAACGCATGTGGACGAGCAAGGTCGTCGTAGGCTATCCCGCATTGTAACAGCGAATAGACGGGCCACAATGCAAAAGATCAACCGTCAATTTAATGCTGGTACACAACATTGTGTAAGCTGCTACGCCATCCAAAACCATCTCCTCTCTATGGGGTGCAGATGCCATAGTCCCACGAGAGTCCCTCTGTTGACTGCACATCACAAGGCGAAAAGATTATCATGGGCACGGGAACACCTCGCCAATGGACCGTCGAGATGTGGAAAAATGTTGCCTGGAGTGATGATGAGTAGAGATTCACTTTAATTATATGCCGACGGCAGAGTACGTGTACGGCGTAATCCACATGAAGCAATGGATCCTTCCTGCCAGCAGTGGTCTCTTCAGGCTAGTGGAGGTGGCATTCTCGTCTTAGGACTATTCACATGGACTGAAATGGGAGCCCTGGTACGTGTGACACTGTCCATCACAGGTGAACGGTACCGGGATATCCTTGACGACCATCTACTCCCGTATGATCGTTTTCTAAATCCCACTACAGAGATTGTCTTTCAGCAAGACAACGCACCGTGTTATCGCTCCCGAATTGTATCCGAATGGTAGGATGAACATTACACAGACCTGCACGTGCATTCTTGGTCATCAAGGTTACATGACAGCAATCCAATCGAGCCCATCTGGAATGCAATTTTGAAAGATGTACGAACCTCAAACACCTTCCATCTAATCTTCGTGAATTGTGGGAGATCGTTCAAGAGTCGTGGATACGTATGGCTTCCCATTGCTTCCAGTGTCTTGGCGAGTCCTTGCCAAGACTAATCTCAGCCGTCATCAAGGTGAAAGTAGGTGCTACGCGCTAGTAGACAGGTATCTCTAATTCAATTGCTCTTCAGTGAATATCATTATATTCTACACTCATGTCCATAAATTAAGGATAATTCAGAATCACACGAAAATCGAACTCTAAAGTAAAAATTTCACCTGTACAATTATCCTCACATCTTCAAGAATAATATCCAAATTACAGAAATTCATCAGATGACATCGATAGTTCGTCACAATGACGATAGATGTATATAAGCAATGGTAGCAAAGAAGTAAAATTGTTCACAAGCTTTCTGTAAGCCGCTCAGTGCCACAACCGAATAGTTATATCACAGAGGATGCATGTCGATGATTTTTTTTAACGTGGTAGAATTATCGGCCGCCTGGAATGTGGGCGTACTCAGGATGGAAGTTTCAATGGAACTTGGAATCACCCAAAGTGTCATATCTAGGCTCTGGCAACGATTCCAAAAGGATGTAAATGTCAGTAGACGTTACAGTACAGGTCCGTAACCGAGTTATAACGCAAAATGACGAACGGTATTTGGCAGTAACTGCTAAAAGAAGCAGACGGAGCACAGCATTTGACTTTTCTCGTCAGCTATCTTCAGCCACGGGTAGGACAGTTTCAAGGCAAACCGTTTACAGACGTTTGGGGCATGTTGTTCAATATGCTCGCAGGCCTGTCAGATGTGTTCCGCTCACGGCAACTAACTGTCGCCAGTGGTTGGCCTAGAGTAGAAAACATGCGATGTGGACATCGTCACAGTGGGCTTGTGTGATGTTTTTCGACGAGTCCAGGTTTTGTTTGCAGTCTTATTCACGTCGGACGTTCATATGGAGAACGCCAGGTAGCCGTTACCACCAAGACAACATCATTGAATGACACCGTTATGGTGGTGCAGGATTGCTCGTTTAGGGCGGAATTATACTGGGCTCCAGAACAGATCTACATGTTCAAATCGGAACCATGAGAGACCAAAGTTATCAGGACATCATTCTAGAACAACATGTACGTTTGTTTAGGGGTGCCATGGGCCCATAATTTGTGTTTATGAATGACAACGCCCGTCCTCACCGTGCAAACATTGTAAACGAGTGCCTTGAATCTGAGGATATCACCCCGTATGGAATGTCCAGCATTCTCACCTGACTTGAATCTGATAGAGCATGTGTGGGACATGCTTGGTCGACGAGTTTCAGCCCGCTAACCACCTCCTACATGTGTACCGGAACTTCGGAGAGCATTGCTTGCTAAATGTAGTGATCTTCCCCAAGATCAGCTCGATGGTTTGCTCCTCAGCATGCCTAGGCGTTGTACGGACTGTATTTCATCGTCTGGGAGACATGCACTGTATTAACCATCATACCATCCATGTCATGTTAAATTTTTGTAGTGTCAATATTTTTTGTAATTGCTCCATTGAGCAAAAATCGTAGTTTTTATGAATGGTATCATACATACACCATCGTTTTTGTTCTTCATCTTTTGTTTAAGAAATGGGATTCATGGAATAAGTCACGTTTGTTTTGTTTCTGTTCCTTTATTTGCCGGAGATGGCATTATTCTTAATTTATGGACATGAGTGTAACATAATTCTATAGAAATGGCATACGTGAACCTATAAGTATCACAGGACACAGCGTATTGTGACATCTCGAAAAAAGACGATTTCGAACCCCCGAATCATCGTGGGCCTTCCACGAGAGGGTAGCAGACGATCACCCAAACACAAAGATCACGTGTGTTACAGTCTGTGATAACTCAGGCTAGAAAGCCATTAAATCTGTCGGAGAGTCGGCTTGTTAGTCAGACTTCGTGCACCTGGTTGTCATACACATCATCTTCTAACGTTTCCGAGATCCAAAAAGGTTGCGCACAGCTGTGCGCTCACCCCCCTTACGGTTGCAGGTGTGATTGAAAAAAACCCATCAGAATCACATTCCTAGAAGGAGGCGGACTTCCTCGGAAAACGCAAAAGCAGCCGAGGGACAGAAACCACTGGGGAAAGTCAAACATCGGGAAACAGAAGACAAATTGTGAATAGAAATTTACTGTTTCTTCATGAACATTCGTTCATTGGTTGTGCATTAGAAATAGCCCATGTAGATAGTTCCATTTGTAAATTGAAACCTTGCAAGTGTAATAAAAAACTTATAAATATATCCAGCTTAGTCCAACGCCATTGTATTACGGTGGTGCCCCATAACAGCAGAGTATGTAGAAAATTTACCTATTTAAAACAGACCAGACACTTGGAATAGAACAATGTTATCATTTTCCGAGCTGATTAGCTCTTTACTAATAGCATATCTGAACCCTCCAAGTGATTTTGACAAGATATGTTGACCATCAAGATGTGGTCAATTTTGCCAAAACTAGATATCTATCGCCATCAAGGTATTTTTCACAATGATTAGATCAAGATCTGGTAAGTTTTCGTCTTTTACAATATTTATCTCACCCATCAAGATACGATGAGTTTTACTTATGACATGATACCTAGTCGAGATAACCACCAGGAAGGTTAATAAATCAAACTTACACATTGTAATTATTTTAGTGCCCCTATGAACCTATAGCCATGCCCCTATGAACGAGACCTCTAGTGATTCTCTCACATTTGACTAAGTAGAAGCGCTTCCGCAGCGCCATCTATCGGAATACTTGCTCCTTCGCATTTTGCCAGCAGACAAAAATTCTGTTTCCTTTCTTGTTAAGTAATACCTTCCGTCCTACAATCCTTTAAGGAATTTCCTAAGTAAATATCCCACTTCTAGCTCTAGAGCCTGCTTTGCGTTTGCTAATGAAAAATAGACTCTGAATTCCTAAAACGAGGCGAACTTGCTTTAAAAAGCTAAAAAGGTACCAGAAAAAAGAAAAGCTAGCCCATTCGCAAGTTCCTGTTTAGAGATTTCCCGGAATCAACAACGACAGTCCTTTGTATCAGACTTACATGTCGTTCAACTTCCTTTCTTTATGTTTACTTTTTCCTTCTTTTCTCCCTTTATTTCCTTTACTCTTTCGTTTCCTCTCCTTCCTGAAACTTGTTTGGTTTGTAATGAATCTTTAATCCTGTTGAAAAGCAGAAGTTTTTCCCCTTTAAAAGAAAGATGTCTCTAAATAAATTCCATTTTGTCCCTGGGCTTTTTATCTTCCAAGTTCTAACTCGGTGCATTTATTTACACCTTCTAATAAAAGTACTTAACTAACTTCAATGATTTAGTATGATAAAAGGACACATATTTAAAGTATACTAGAGTTTAATGATACACTTTCAGTATTCTTTTATGTGTGAGACAGAATTAAAAATTGAACACAACTATTATTAAATACAGTCAAACTATAAGAGTACCAAATAGCTTTTTGAAGAGCTTATTTTCTATATGTGTGTGTGTTTAAAGTATATATAATACTCCGCAAACACAGCAAACTTATACGTTCCCAGCTGGTATGTTTACAAAAATTCATATTACGTTTGTCCAAATTATCTAATAAAATCTACCATTACAAAAGAGAACAAAAGTTGTACTGAAATTTTAAAATATTTTGACCAGTTAGTAAAGCTTTTGAGATTTTTGAACAGTTTGAGCTCATTTTATCTGCTATCAATAAACAATGCCGTAAATAAGTATCGCTCAAAAATATAATATTGCTGATATGACGCTCAACCAAACTGAAAAGTTATAAAAAATCCATGACAAATAAATTCAGCTAACAATCGTTACATGTCATCTTATTCTAACTACACATCTTTACATTTAAACAAATTTATTTGGGATATTTCAATCAATGCGTTGAGATGTTTTCTTTTGAGAATTTATATATTTTACAAAATATTGGGGATTTTTTCTTGATTAATTTTGAAATTTATTATATATTTTTCTTCTACCATTTTTAAACTTCTAAAAATGAAACAAACAATTGTATTGTGAAGCTTTTGACAAACATTTTTATGTTTATAGATGAATTTTAAAATGCACCTTGTTAGTTTAGAATGTAAATCGTATGCTGAACTATAATTGCTCTATGATATAAATAAAAAGCGTATATATGTATAGCAATTATTACTCTTCCAAGATATAAAATGTTCTCTTGCTAGATAATGCGAATAGTTTTAGACATCATTTGTGTTCCTCCTTTTAATTCCCATGTTCACCAAAATATAGTATTTCCTCTCGAATACATATTATTTTTATAAACATATATCATGTAGAATGCACGCAAATTTCTTTTTTCAGGCAACAATCGCGGATTTTTTAGATTCTGAATATTATTTCTCGGCATCTAAATATTGTGGGTCTTATTCTTAAAATATTAAAATTATAAAACATAAATAACTCTAAAATTTCAACTGAATAGTGATTTGTCACATGAACCTTCAAATGTTATTTACAGAATAAATACTCACAAGAATGTGATATATCAAAAATAAAGTACGAATATATGAGAAATAGGTAATTGCATTTATTCAAATTACTGTTATTCTAAAATGAATATTTCCTTTTAACTTAGATTCTATGCATATTTATTATTATAATATTGTGTATGCATATTCTAATATGGCATTATATATTCATAAATATGTTGTGATACTTTTAATATAGCAGTTTATATTATTCCCTCGAGTATTTTGGGAAGCCTGAATAATAATTTTACATTGAGTAATTTGATGTTGAATTTCATTAAAGTTCCTTCTTTAATACTAAACGCATGTTTCAAATCATATGTCACAACATAACTGTGACTCCAGTGTTACATTTTTTTTCTATGAAACAAAATTTTTGTACTGTGACACAATTTCGAAGAAACTAAAATGTATCAAATATCATTCACAATATTTAAAAATGTACCGAAGATTCTCCAATTTAAATGATAAATGAAACCCAAAACCATTTTAATTAATGTTAAATAGCATTTTTGTGCAGTGAATACAATCTCTTCTTCGGTAAAATTTCCTAAATGCGAGAAATGTTTCCTTTCTTTTATATTTTATGAATAAATTACTTCGAAAGTGCCTCTATTATGTGTGATGCATTCATTACTCTATTTAACCGTTAATTGCTGTTTTAATAACATTTTTTGCTTCCCCGTAATGGGATATATATATATTTGTTTGGTTTCGAACATAATTTTCGGCATAAAATCTAATAACAATATCCAATTAATCGTTTCTTAATTATGATCACAAACGTTGCTAAACGAATTTCACCATTGAGCTTTGAGGCAAGTTTTTGATGTGTCATTTTTAGATAATTTAAAATAAAGTGTAATTACTTTGAGTGCGAAACACTAAAATGGACTTTCTGGATAAAGAAATGCGAATGTATTTCAGTAGTTTTGAATAAGTGGTATTGATTAACTAAAACTTTCTGTTACTTACCTTTTGTAGATCTGGGTACAAGAGTCCAACCAATGTGACGTCCAATTTTGAATTATAGACGGCGCTACAGTCTTATTAAGCATGAAATAACAGAGTAGTTATTTTTAAAACTTCTATCTCTTCCACTAGCAAAATGTTTCAGAAAGTTTAGTAGTAACCTGTTGTTGGAGGAAATTCGAGCCCTATATTCATTGGAACAACGAGGATGCACCAATTGCTTCGTAGTTCATGCAAAATGGTACCCGACCACACCGTAACTCTGCAATGTCCATCTTCCTTAATGAATACATCAGTGACAGAGTCATTGCTCTATATTATTCCAAAGAAAACGGCAAAGGAATAGATTGACCTCCATACTCCCCGGATCTAAATACATTCGACCTCTTTCGCTGTGGCTATTTGAAGAACATTGTTTACAGTAAGAGTCCTCAAACAGAAATTGGAACAGTTCATCTGTGAGGCATGTGTATCCATTTCAGTGCACATATTACCGTGCAGGTGGCTTCAAAGTTATCCTTTCACTTGAGACAAGTGATTGCTGTTCAAGGTGTTCATATCGAATCCAATGTAATGTGATTTTTCACTTTTTTTAGGATTTACACACTTTTTAAAGGAAAAAAATAACCAGATTACGGCGCCATCTATTAGCCAAAGTTGTAACTAATCTTGTAAACTGGTCTATTTCAAATTCCAGGCCTGCTCACAAACGTACCACTTCTTTCACACCTTTCTATCTATAACTGTTACGTAGATATTTCATTACAGTTAGGGAGTCCCTTCTGAATCATTGTGTGTGTGTGTGTGTGTGTGTGTGTGTGTGTGTGTGTGTGTGTGTGTGTGTGTGTGTGTGTGTGTGTGTGTGTGTGTGTGTGTGTGTGTGTGTGTGTGTGTGTGTGTGTGTGTGTGTGTGTGTGTGTGTGTGTGTGTGTGTGTGTGTGTGTGTGTGTGTGTGTGTGTGTGTGTGTGTGTGTGTGTGTGTGTGTGTGTGTGTGTGTGTGTGTGTGTGTGTGTGTGTGTGTGTGTGTGTGTGTGTGTGTGTGTGTGTGTGTGTGTGTGTGTGTGTGTGTGTGTGTGTGTGTGTGTGTGTGTGTGTGTGTGTGTGTGTGTGTGTGTGTGTTTTCCCCGGTCCATGAACAATATTCTTTGGTATTTTCTTCCTTACTCTTGCACTGTCTATGCTGTAAAACAACATTTACAGAATACATAGTAAATTTTATTAAACTTCGTGAAATCTCATGAATTTCTTCTCAAGTGTTCATTTCAACTTACTTTGAGTCATATTGCAGATTTTCAAGTTACTTTTTAGTTAGTCACTCAATATATAAAGTAAGTTTAAAAATAGATTGTCTTTATGGTTGTAGCTTACATGTAACTTAGTGGTATATTGGTTATTTCAATTAACGTCGTACTGGAGCAACACATTGGGTTATTGGCGACGGACCGGGATCAATCCCAAATAGAAAGTTCCAAGGAAAACACAACGTAGTTTCAAACAAAGGTCAGATGACGAGGCAACACCTGATCTGACACCCTACTCTCCAAACGTACACACCATTCCAACTTGAGGACTTGTTAGACCACAACAGATGTAACGTGCGCCAACCCCCTTTTTTCACGATGATGGTTTGTAGTATTTGAACTCGCAACCTTTCGGTTGCTAATCCATTACTGTTCAAACCGAGCTACCACGGCTCCTACATGTAGTTTGAAGAGTAAAGTGTCCAACTACAAAAACATAATTTTTTATAATAGAATGTATTGCCGTTGAAAATCCAAGTTGGTAATTGGTAATTTTAGTTAACGTCATACTAGAGTAACACAACGGGCTATTGACGACGGTCCAGGATCAGTCCCTCAAGGGACAGATCCGAGGACAACACCTCGTATTTTTGAACCACGGTCAGATGAAAAATCCGAGTTGGAAATGACTCTTAGATCACAAAAATAATTATTGACATACCTAAACATCGTCTTTTACCTCCTAAACGTGGAATTTACAGACACAATTTCTTGACAAACATGTTTATTTTGAGCCCCTCTACCATCCTTCATGATTTCGCCAGATATATTTTCGAATCACCCTCTATATTTGACAACAATTTGTGTAACAATTGCAATAGCACATACACTACCTTACAGTAGTGAACCGGACAACAAGATGTGATGGTTTAAGAGAAAGAATACATGCTTTAATAGGGGGATGTTCCGACACGTGCTGCAATAACACTAGCAATCCTCTAAGGGTAAGATCCAAAGACAACACCACGTAGTTTTTAACCATGGTCAGATGATGTTGGGTATTGACTGGAATCCTAGTTCCGGGAACGCAGGCAGAGGGCGGTGAGTCGAGAGCGCTTGGCTTTGTTAATTGTGCAAGTAACGCTGAATTGAACTTGATCGGAGTAGCGGGTTTTTTGTTGATTACCCCTCTTGAACGCTATTCTCGGGATATAACCTATGTGGGCCATCTTGGCAGCCCTATGTGTATAATGTACATACAGCATAGAAATTAAGAAAATAAATATTGTGATCTTGAAAAAACTTGGAATATAATTGCTCCCACATTCCTGGCTCTTGAATCTTGGATTATTTAGAAAGTGCTTGATTGGCATAAAATAAATTACGAAGGCACCCACTCTTCAATAACACCTTCATAGGATGGGAATTTTTAAAGAAGAACCTCTATGAAGGAAATGCAAAATGGTGGAGGAAACTGCCCACCATATACTTTTTGAATGCGAAGTTCTGCTTCACATAAGGTACTCAAGTCTAGGTCTTGGAACAGAACTTGATACAATTCACGAAGAACCTGTCAAAAGCCTTTTTTGGCCTTTCTTAAGGAATCTGGCTTTCTTTGACAGGAATGTCGAAAAAAAATGGGGTTTGGTGCAATATTCCCTAGTGGAATCAGCACTTAGTGCTTTCCTGACCTCCCCACTCAATATGAATGAATGAACCCACTCTCCAAACTTCCACACCAACCCAACGTGGGGACTTTCGACCATGACAGATTTAAGGTGCACCAGCCGCCTCTACACTCATGCGCTTACACATATTCATGCACTGATCCGGATTCGAACCAGGAACCTTCCTATCTGGAGGCTAACACCTTTACCATCAGACCGGTTGATCATAAATAGGGCCCTGAAAGCCTGTTTGGTAGATAGTTTAATAATCGTCACACTGGAGCAACACAACGGGCCATTGGCGACGGTCTGGATGAAATTCGATGGGAAAGATTTAATGTAGTTTTGAGCCATAATCAGATGACAAGATCACACCTGAACTTGCACTCCAATCTCCAAGGTAGGTTAGTTGAAAAGGTAGTGAATTAGCAATAGGAAGGTTACGAGTTCGAAACGCGATCCAACCAGATACATCGTGTACGTGGGGGCTGGTGCACGTAAAATCTTCCGTGGCTTCAAATGTCCTAATTTTGTCGTGGTGTAGAAGCGTATGGTGTCATCTCAGGTGTTGACCTCGTCATCTGACTGGGATAGAATTATATGAGGTGTTGGATTCGGGTCTTTCAATTCGGGATTGATCCCGGACCATCGTCAATTGCCCTTCGTGTCAGAAATAAGGCATCTCATTTGCGCATATATTTCCTTTAGCCTGTCAGCGGTAGTCGTCAGAATGTTTAGTCTATGTTTAATGCAAGTGGCGGCCCAATGCTTGCTGGGAAGGCGAAAAGAGAGATTTATTCTATCTTCTGTCTGTGGTGTATGTGGTGTGGCTAGTAATGTGTGAATAAATGCGATTTTGTAGATTGGCTTTTTTACTGAGTTTTGGCCATCTACCCTTCATTTTAGGACGATTCGCAATATCGGGTAGAAATTACGGTCGTATTTGTGAAATTTACTAGCGCCCGAGCATTGACTCAGAGTGAAAAAGCGACAATTTACGTTTGAATACTGCTATGGAGATTCTAAAGAGAGTCTAGACGAACACCACTTAGAACTGTGTTTACTCGAGTTTTTCACATCTTTGGACAAAGAACTAGAAAGTAGAGAACCGAATGCGGAAAGATTAGTCTTTACTTGATCAATTAGAAGATAAATTCAAGAGGATTCGTGAAGTTGATAATGATATTTTTAATCAATTGCTACAGGACAATGCTTCGCAAGATATACACTACCCTACAATAATGGACCGGACAGCAAGATCTGATGGTGTAAGGGCAAAAATACATGCTTTAATAGGGGGATGATCCCCCAAGTGCTGCAATTACACTAGCAACCTTTCTGGCCATACTTTCAACAAGGTTTTGATACACAGCTATGAGTATTTGTGTCCATTCGTGCTGCAAGAATGTCGCCAGCTGAGCTGATGATTTCGGACGTAGTTCCCTGGTCCGTAAGCGTCGCTCTGAACAATATATAGAGGACCCAGGCGCCATACTACGAAAAACAACCCCAAACAAGTAGTCGGATTTTATGCAGATCCGTTTGAGGTTTGTGAAGCATACGTTGACAAATTTATAAGTTGCAAATCCAAAGTGAAGAAGATTTTGTGAAACTTCGTGTAGATTTTGTGTAACGTTAATTCAATCATTTACCTTCCAAATTTAATAAAAGATCAATCACATTTGAACCCCGATATGAGATAAAAGATGGAGCAACAATGCTTTAACTTCCGCAGCGATACTTTTTACACCACGCGCGATAACAGCACCATTATTTCCTAGCAGAGTAGCTCTTCGATTTCATTTTTAAGTGACAACACCAAATCTACAAGGGGTTGCAAATTAATTGATGATTTGGTGTCCGGGCCGAAAACATATACAAGCCGCGACCGAATACCAAGCTCCGCGGAACAAAAGAACGCGGCCATAAATTCCAATTTAAGCAAACAAACAAAGGAAAAAGCTCTCGGAAACACGGGCGTTGATTGGTTCCTTTTTTAACTCGATAACAGAATAAATAAATCGGCTGTAAACTAAGATGAAGCTCCCACCCTCCCGAAAGCGAGGGAAAACCAAGCAGCAGACGATAACAGAAGAAAAATTCTCGAGCACAATTGCCGTTAGCAAGACCTGAAGTATGTGATGAACGAGGCACCCGTGCGATTCCATCTTGCCAATCCATCATGGCGGACGACTGACTTAGACGACTTCATTGAGTTATAGTGGTAATGAAGGGCACAGCTACTGCTGTTGTTTTATTCCGATCTTTTTCTGCCGTTTCTCCCCCCCCCCTTCCGTCCCCTCAACATTATCGTGTTGTTGCTGTTGCCATTTTCATTTTTATCGTCATTCTTATCCGCACTTGATAACTGTTTTGTCTGGAGGTTGGTTTTGTTTATGGAATGAGTGTTTTATTTATTGTCGCAAACTGTTACTCATTCTTGCGGAATATTCAGTAGACGTCGGAGTTTCCTGCGGTTGACGTTATTTCAGTCGGAAAATAATGTTTTGTAAGTTGTATTGATGTTTTTATTGGGTGGAATGGCCTACAGTGCGTGTGTCAATCGATCCGTTTCTGTGGTGTTTTCTATTGGAATTAAATCGAATAAATAAACGCATCAAAGGCAAATAATCGCCAAATTGTTTGGGGAAGCATAGCTTCTGCAAAATTTTGTGGACGTAAGTAAGATGTTTCCCTATTCCCTATCCAGCTTGATACACACGCCAAGAATATTGCATTCCTTTTGAAACAATTGTTAGGTATAGATAGCATTACAGAGGTTTAGTCTCTAATTTGAATTGAACCCAAAGTCAAGTGTTATTTTGTTTGAAAAGGCGACCAAAATAGCGCATAATTTGCGTGTTTATTGTTTTCGGTGTCAGTCGCATGATTCTAATTATGATGAAAAAATTGTTTATGTTCAAAATAGAATCAAATAACGACAATAAAAATAATTATTTAAAAAGCATCAATGCAAACAAACCGCATAAAATGGGTTTGCCACATCGAAAGCTAAAATAAAAAATAAGGCAGGTTATAGTAATCTACTCCCAATTAATCATTTATGGGTTTTCACAGTATTGTCAACTTTAAAACCGTTCCATATACGCTGCTATGCAAAATAATAATCACACACACCATGTAAAGTGTTTCATGCTGCATTGCATCATAACGCAAACAGAACATTTCACCTTCGAATTTTTGCTATGAACTGAAGTAATGGTATCAATTCCAGATAACCGCTTAAATAATGAGATCCATTCAGAATATTTTGTACACATACACCTGTGCCTATTACTTTGCACAGCATATATTTTTATAGTAACAACACCATAAAGGCATTGTCGTCTCAATTCTAAAACTACATAATTTGAGGATTCTCGGTACCATTTTTAATTTGGATATTTGCTTGAATATTAAATTGCAATCGAAGTAGTTTACTGTAGATCCTCGCAATGACGGCAATCATCAGATTACACTGCTCATAATTGTGAAAATTCGAATATTGAAGGTATCAAGTAAGAAGTCATGAAAAAACCTTCTAACATTAGTAGCTACATTTATATTTTATGTTCAGTTTATCCACTCGTTCTAATCGTAAGGATGTTCAGAAGTCTGAAAAACAAGGAGTTATTGGAAGAAATAAATGCAAGTGATAAAAGTTCTCTGATGAAAGAGAACATTTTGAAAGCGGAGATTATACAAGTGTGTAAAAAGATACTAGCAGTTGGCGAGGTGTTGAAGATTGGGGAGTGAGGTGCCAGCTCAAGTGATGACCTCGTCATCTGACCGTGGTTCACAATTATGTGGTGTTGTTCTTGGATATTTCCCTTGAGGATCAATCCCACCAATATCCGTTGTGTTGTTCCAGTGCGACGTTGATTAATTACAATTACCTGAATCCAAATGGTAAATGGGTTATTTACTCATTTCGGTATAAAAAAATAGATATTTACAAAAGGTCGGTTGGTTTAGCTTTAACGAGTAAATCTAGATTATATAATTGATCTCAAGTAACTTGATTAAGATGTACCGTAAAGTTGCAAACAAAACAAAATTCTTTCCATTGGTACGAAGGAAGGAAAAATTCCAAGAAAAACAGTTCATAAACGAACCTGAAACCATAAGTATACCATGAACTTAGTACTATGAACATTAATCACAGAAGACCACTCAAGCGAGAAAATCACCAAATGAAAGATCATCGCACATTGCAAAAGTGAGCGCCCCTTCCTACATCACATCTCAGAAAATGTTTCCAAGGTTAGACAGAATTCCATGCTAGATTCAATCCATCAAATACTAAAAAGACGCCCATAGTTCTATAAAATATTCATAAGTCCCACTTTGCTTGTTTTGTTTTCGAGAGCATGTTACATAATTCGTCGCCTCATAAATATTGAAGCTTAGAGTCCATTCATTATGATGCAACGGATACCTGAAACGGTTTTAAAAATAAAATGAATAATTAGCCTCACTTCTGGTTCCATTCAACAAAGCCATACAGTACGGAATATTTCTTTCCAGTTCCGATTTTCCCTCATTCTCTAACGTATCACCCGAAAACCGCTCAGGAAAGTTCCACCGCAAACGATAGTCTGTATTTTCGAAAAAGAAAACTCACAAATTCTCCCCCTGTTTCCTGTATAAGTAATACCTTTTTCGCTAAATTATCTATTCAACAACGCTTAAATAATTCTTTCGCGAGTCATTCTCTCTCGATGCGGATCAAAACCTTCTGAATTTTTAACCCTAACGGTTCAACGCTGAGTGGAAGTAGAAGTGGTTTTTTTCCCTCCGGCTTCTGCTGCTTTTAAAAGGGATCGTAGACGAAAATAAAGAAATCAAACTCATTAGCGAAGAGATTAGAGATTACAGCTTTCTGGACAGAAGATTAACCGATGCTGTTTATTCCCAAGAGTCAATTTACAGCGCAAAGTATGTTATCGCATTCACGAAGGAAGAACGCTGCAATAAAAGAATACTTTATTCTGAGAAAACAAGAGATTTGGGGTGTAAGCGAAAGAGGTTGTTCCGGTATAATTTGCTTTAAAATATATTTTCGAAAAAAAGCTGTTTGGGGAAGTGGAAGACAATGAACAGATTCGAAGCGGAGTCTACTTTTATTTCAAAAGTAAGATTAAGATTAGGAGAAACTGGAAACAGTCATTTTTTCCATCTTGAAGTTGTAATCAGTTTGTTCATCTTTTAAGTTTTAGAAAAAATAAGTGCTTTGCAACAAATCCGACGAGCGGAGGAATTTTAGCACACCAACAAATTAATCATTTTATATATATATATATATATATATATATATATATATATATATATATATATATATATATATATCTATGGCCAAGAAAAATTCTACTAATATCCTAAGTTATTCAAGCAAGTTATACTCTATTTTTTTTAATTCCAGATTTACGTTTGCGTTTTCACATTTTGAAGATTGCAAAATAATTATTTGTAAACTTGCTACATTTACCCTATTAAACTTGTTTCAATCGAATGTATACTTTACGTTTAGGGTTTTAAAAATAAAGTAATTTTAAGATTAATAACTGCAACATTAAACCTTAAGCATTGTTGTGTAACCCTATTGTTGCGACACGACCATTCTATTTCTTGTACAACGCTCCTTATCGTGTGTTTGAATCACTATTCATTCTTATGTAAGTTTCCACCCAGTCAACCATCAACGACCATCTTTGTTGATTGATAAATAAATATATTTGTCTTTCAAAAGAACTGTGCACGTTGTATTTCTTCCCAATATATGTTCAGCTCCACTAAACATCATAGCATATCATGTCATGTTAGCTTATACAAATAACACCCCACGAAAGTATATACCATATTTCTATTCTTACTATATATTTCTAAACTATATGTTCTTTAATCATAAAATATAGAGAAAACAAAACTAGAACTTTCACTTGTTAGACCAATCACGAAACAAACTATATTCTTTAAAAACAAAAATTAATATTTTTGAAGTAGAAAATACTTTTTTCTCGCAATTCTAGATCTATGAATTAATTTGTTCTTTTCTTTCAAGTAATGCAATATTATTTAACCTTTTGACTACTGCCGGTACAGCAGTTGTACCTTAACCTTGAAACTACGGGTGGTACAGCAGTTGTACCATGATCGCACCAAGAGGAAATTTAGACAAAGGCTAGTATCATCAGTTGTACCATGATCGCACAAAGATGGAATTTAGACAATGTCCTGTACATATCAGTTGATTCAAATTACGTGCTACGAGTTCGAATACAACGAAAGACCGTCGTGTACAAAGAGTGCTGGTGCACGTTCAATATGTCGTGTCCTCAAATGTCCTCACGTTGGAGTGGTGTGAAAGTTTGAAGAGTGGGGTTCCATACTAAGTCGTGACGTCGTTATATGACCTTGATTCAAATTATGCCGTGTTGTCCTCGGTTCTTTCCCTTCGGGTTTGATCCCGGACCGTCGCCAATAGCCCAAAAGCCCGTTGGGTTGCTGTGATGTTAATTAAAATACATACCTACCTACTAATAAAATCCTTAATTTGTCTGTACTTCAGTCATTTTAAAATGTTAGAAGATTGCTACATCTCCAAAGGACGGATACGAAACACGTAAATATTCGCTGAACGGTTCTAGATTTTTCTGTACATGCACGCACTATCGACCTCAAAGCAATGAACTCTTCCATCCAGTGGTTGACCATCCCCGACATTCGCAACCCCAAGCGCCATTTTTCAAGTTTTGGCTTTTCGCGCCATTAAACAGGGCTCCCACGTCTCAGCGACACACGGACTAATGATAATAAATGGCCTCATTATTACGAAGCCTTGTTGGCCACGTTTTTGCCGCTCGACACAAGGATTCGAAATTTACCACTCTCCGAATACTTTTCTTCCACCCGGGAGATGAATGGCTCTTTTATAAACAACCGATAGAGGGCGCAATAAATTTCCCTTAAAGTGGAACCCCAAAGACGCGCGACTACGCAGAAACAAAAGTCCTGTCCATATTGATAGTGGCCGAGTTCCCGGCAGAGGGCGCGACAGTCATGTTTTCGTTCTCGCTGTTTCTAACCAAGGCGTCTCGATTTTCCCAAAACTAAATTTGCCGACGACCCAAGGCGTGTTTCGAGAATTGAATGCCAGATAAATTATGAGGCGGAAAGGGAAACTAGTTTATTTGCTTTGTGAAAGAAATCAGGGTTTGGGTGAAAAAATTTAATTTATTTGACTCTAATCAATAATACACAACTTCGTCTGAGAAGGAGCAGGGGGAAAATATTTCTGTCCTATTTGTAAGAGTTTGAAGAGTTATCATGAGTCACACAGTATTTTTTTAATGATCATATCAGATTATAGCTGATCTTAAACCTCCTGGTTTTTATCTTGACGAGGTTCCAAAACTGAGCAGATCTTCATTAACAAGGTATCTCATTAGACGAAATCCACCAGATCTTGGGGGTCTTAAAATAATTGACAATGTATCGATGACGAGATATCTCATCATTTGCAAAATTGGGCAGATCTTGATGGACGAAATATCTCGTCATTAGCGAAATTGTACATATCTTGATGGACGAAATATCTCGCCATTAGCGAAATTATACAGATCTTGATGGACGATATATCTAGTCGAAACCTCTTGGAGCGTTAAGGAGGTAAATTATTATTGTCTTCAGTTCAATTTTATCGAATTATCCTTAAATGAACTAACATATGCTTCGTATTCTAAGCGTATAATTAGAGGTGGTACCTGTATTATGTTTTCACGCAGACGTTATTTGTACTTATAATTGCATAGATATAATACTGTGGTACCTATTATATCTCTACTTTTACTCCCTATATATTTTATTATTGAACTACACAGTTTTGGCAATTCCGGCTAAATATTTATATAGTTCATCTATATTGAAGCTGTATTCAAACATGTGTATTGTGTTTTCAATACGAAATAGCTGAACAGAATTTCCATCAAATGATGTGCAGCAAGGTCAAAAAAGTATTCGAATATCTCTTTTTAGCGCGTCCCTGAAGTTGTAAAATCACATGAAGTAATAATTAATAATTTTTTATCACAATAACCATAATAATTCAAAATTCATATCACGCAATAATAATTCATAACTAATAATATGTAAAATATTTTATTATTGTAATATACACTTTTGACATGTCCAGCTTAAGATTTAGATACTTGAGCTATATTGAAACTATATTTATTTGTCAGAATTAGCATCAACTTATATGCAACCGGTCAAAAAGAAATCCGAAAATCTTTTGTTTTTCAAGTCTTTTAAGCCATTTAATCAAAAAAATCAACTATGTCATTTGTCTAGGAATTAATGTCTTTTATAAATAAATATAAGTTTTATGTTTGCATAAAGTTGCATTCAATTTTTTAAAAGGGTTGTTCCTATTTTTGATTATAGATTTTGATTTTCTGACTCAAAATTGCTAGAATTCATATAAAATACATTTATTTTGTTCCAATCTATGATAAGTTATAAATGTTTAAATTCAGGGCTACTTTCGGATGTTTCGGTCTTTTTATGTACCTTACTAAAATAATTAACTGATCAAAGTAATTATTATGTTGCATTAAACTGTTGAATAAAACACAAACAAAATGTAAATCTTATTGACGTAGATTACGTCTTACTTTTCGAAACCGGGGTACCACGCTTATTTGTGAATGTCACAAAAAAGCGTCAGTGAAAACGCGTAAGCGTTCATACAGGGTGGTCCCGAATTCATGGTACAAACTTTAATGGTAGGTACAGGACATTGTAACAATGATTTATTGTATAGGAATGTATAGTTGCAAGTGACGCGGTGAGGCGTAAACAGGGGAAATAAAAGGAAAGAGAAATGGAGTGATCGGTTGGTATCATTGCCGGTAGAGGGCAGTAGATGTCTAGCCGCTGTTGAACATGATGCATCGCAGTAGGAAAAAGCGCCATTCACAATTGTGCTGCCGTAGACGATGGGTGACTTTACGTATGCAGAAAAAGCAGACATGCATTACATGTACGGCCGTGCAAATGGTAACGGCAGAGCTGCGTTACGAATGTATCGCGCGGAGTATCCTGATCGACGAATGCCGGATCATAGAATTTTTCAACGGTTACATCGTCAACTTTGTGAAACAGGTGCGTTCGACGTCAACAGACATGGCGCTGGTCGAGTAAGAGCTGTACGCACTCCAAGGCTGGAAGAAAGCATCTTGAACATTGTGGCTGATAGACCCGAGTCAAGCACAATAACTGTTGCGCGTGACGTAGGTGTGAGTCATCAGACTGTATGCAGAGTGTTAAACGAAAATCGCTTACACCCCTTCCATTTTCAGAAAGTACAAGCATTGAATCCGGCAGATTATCCTCGCCGCGTGAACTTCTGCCTGTGGGTGATGCAGCAATGTGCGTTGCAGCCGGATTTCGTAGATTATGTGCTATTTACAGATGAAGCGACATTTTCACGCGAGGGTGTCTTTAATGCGCTTAATTCCCATGTGTGGGCAACCGATAATCCACATGCAACGCGTCGACATGCGTTTCAACAACGTTTCAGTATTAATGTGTGGGCTGGTATTGTGAACGACTTTTTGATTGGCCCATACTTACTACCCACGCGGCTCACTGGCGGAAGCTATCTTATTTTTCTGAAAGAAGTGTTACCACAACTGCTGCATGATGTTCCGATCGCCATTCGTAACCGCATGTGGTTTCAGCACGATGGGGCGCCAGCACACTTCAGCATTGATGTACGGAATTACCTGAATGCCACGTTTGGTACTCGATGGATTGGGCGTGGTGGACCAGTCCCTTGGCCACCCCGATCTCCCGATTTATCGAGCCTCGATTACTTTTTATGGGGACATCTAAAGCATCTTGTTTATGAGACTCCAGTTGACTCAGATGAGGATCTCGTCGCTCGCTTATCTGTAGCTGCTGCAGGTGTGCGTGAAATACCAGGCATCTTTGAACGTGTACGCCAATCGCTCCACCGACGCTGTCAAGCATGTATCGATACTGGTGGACGCAATTTTGAACAATTACTGTAAACATGACACTTGTCAACAACGCATTCAATAAAATATTTGTTTTTCCTTTCGGCCGTTATTTCCCCTGTTTTCGCCTCACCGCGTCACTTGCGACTATACATTCCTATACAATAAATCATTGTTACAATGTCCTGTACCTACCATTAAAGTTTGTACCATGAATTCGGGACCACCCTGTATAATTTAGTCTAGCTCAGGCCTTCTTTGTGCAAACACAACATTTGAGATGTCATTTGTTTCGTCTCTTTGCGTTTTATAAATAATAATAGAAATGAAACTTAATTAGTATTCCCTTAGATAACGGACTTCAAAGTGTGAAAAATCGCAAAAATTTCAAAACGTCCAAATTTATGCATAAAACACACCAGAAAAATTATAAATAACGTCAACAGGAAGAAAGTCGAGAGATAGGGAATCCAAGAAAATCCGGACATCCGATGCTGAGTGTCAACGGGCTCGGAGGAATTCTTAGTGTCAAATCTGCAAGGTGAACAAATGCCTGATACGAGTGCGTCAAGTACCTACACCGCTCATTTCGACTCAAATAGCATATCTGATGCCATAAACGTTTTATAATCGGATGATGTAGTTCAATCCATAGAGGTCGGTCATGCACCACAACAACAACAACGGGTGCACCAATTCCAATATACTATGTGCGTAGCGATGAACATTTTATTTATGAAATTAAAACAATACAGAACTAATTAATTTCTTTCAATTCCATTCACCATATTGCATCATGACGTATTCTACGTCTTAAACCTAGCGGCCGTGTCCGGATACAGCCCCATCGGTTTTTTGTTTAGCTTCAAAGCCAAATTTTCTATTAAATTATTTCCAAATGCATTATTATTATTATTATTAATTAATAATTGTAAAATTAATTAATTATAAAATGTATCGTTTCTTTCGGGATTGATTCCGAACTGTCGCCATTAACCTGTTGTGTTAATCAGTGCTGCATGAATTCAACTACCAACCAACCATGTTAAATCGCTCGAATCTCTCCCAAAGAAATCGTGTATGTGGGGGCTGGTGCACGTTAAATAAGACGTAGCCTCAAATGTCCCCACGGTGATGTGGTGTGGAAGTTTGGAGAGTGGGATGACAGAACAGGTATCGACCTCATTACTTGACCGTGGTTCAAAATTAAGAGGTCTTTTCATCTTTCCTTTTGGGATTTATCCCTTGGGTAGTTAATAGCAATTGCGTTGCTCTAGTGTGGCGTAAATTCAACTATCGACCTGCACTTTAGGTAGTAGTTTACGGTGCATGGTAATTACTAAGATGTCCGAAGAATCTTCTATACAGTGTGATTCTATGCCACGGCGGATCCAAAAACTATTAAATAAGTCACCATTTTTTAAATAATATAGATTTGTAAAATATTATATAAAATTTATTGATCAAAGTAAGTTATTTTGATACATTTTTGCTAAGAAATTTTATACTATTGCTTAGTTAATAATTTAAAATTTTATCAAATCACAGACTTTTTTTTATTCATTGTTTGATAAATTCAACTATCATTTATAAACAAAATAGTTCGATTTGATAATTGAAGTTAGGGGTATACTTTTTGCAACGAAACCTTATAATGATTTTTAAAAGAAAAACTTGAAATAAATAAGGAAATCCTTGAATTTGATACTTTCTACACACGCATTACAAATTGCAGGAAATAGAGTGGTTTACATACGCTGAAAGAACCATTTTGCATTTTCCTCGCATATTTATTGAACACAAGATATATTTTTGCTCTGATTGACACTCAAAATATTCACGCCGATCCTAGATTCTCGGTAAAGAGAAGATGGCGCAGGGAAGAGAAGGCTCACGCAAAATCAATTCAAAAACGGGATTTAGAATAAAACGGAGTAAATAAATGAATGGAATAAAAATAAGATATGTGCGGAGAAAGGAGCAGGGAATATGAAAAATGCATCCTTTGAATCAAGACAGCGTAATACAATGTTTCCAAAAATGGGATTTCGATGTACGGAAGCACTGATGTTGGGTAATGAATTTTAAAACCAGATTCCGCATGGCAAAAAAGGATGAAATAGGCGCGCACTCCCGTGCCGGGGCACACTCTCCAAAATGGAAAACTGAGAACGGCAGGGCTGACTTATTTAGGTGGCAGAATTTCATGCTCTCCTGGAAATGCAGAACGACACTTTTCTGCCTTAAGACGGCGAAACGAATTTAGTGTAGAAGACTGCGAGAGAGGGAATTTTCCATAAAGAATTTCCGTGATTTCCTATAAGGTCTTTCCGAATTTTATCCAGAGTATACACTTGAAAGCATGTGTCCTTTGAAGGAAATAAAGCCTAATTTACTAAGCGTTTTAAGCTCTGATATTGTGCTGCCCACGATAGGCATTTTCTGTCAAGCTCAATATAGGAGCGGTGGTGTCTCTGCGAAGGTACGAGTTTTCTGATTGGTTGTCTGGTTAGCGGTTTTATGGCGTAGGGTCATATTTTGCCAAGCTGCGCCAAACACAAGGCAATGTCATGTAAGATATGTCATGAAGAATGAATGGAAAAGAATGTAGTTATGTAGGTATGTATTCGTAATCTACGTCGTACTGCCTGTTTTAAACCACGGTCAGATGTAGAGATCAACTCCTAACGTCAGTTGGCAATAATAATTTTGTAATACGGATCCAGCACTTCGCCAATATAAATTCAAGCAGGTAGGTAGATAGGAAGTTAATTAGCTGGAGTAAAGCACTGGAGTAAAGCAGTGGGTTATTGGCGTCGATCACAATCAACAACGATAGAAAAGATCCAAATACAAAACCTCATTATAAACCGTCATTGCCTAGAGAATAAATTCCGAATTGATAAGAGCTGCAGTAATTCTTCCAAGCATGTGTCGAAGTTGAAGTTACTTTACAGAAACACATTCGAAGTTGCGTAATTGATAAAAGCTGTAGTTGCTAGTTTGGAACGGGGGTCCGGGACACATTGAAAAAAAATTTTTATTAATTAATTTTGAATTTTTTTTGTACTGATTACCTATTTAACTAATAAACAAAATCACAACACAAAATTTTTCCTAATTTTTTTTTTTAATTTTTAAATTAAAATTTTTTGATAAAAAGAGAGGTCATTTTAAATTGCTAAAACTCAAAATATTCTTGATCCATTTTCAAAATTCTTGCAGTAAATTATTCACAAATTTATAAACTTTAATTTCGATTCAGCAATTTAAAAAATATTAATTTAATAAAAAATAAAAAATATTTGAATGAAGATTTTTGAAAATTTTAAGGTACTTTTTGTTTAAAAAGTCATATTTTTAAAAGTAAATATTTGTTTTAAATTTGCTGAATCATAATTAAAGTATAATGTTTGAAAAAGGTATATATTCCAAATTTCAACCCTCAAACTTTATCGGTTTTCGACTTAAAGCAATTTGGATACAGGAAATCTTGAAAAAATGTATCATGGAGAAAAACGCATTTAAAGTTTTAAAGACAGATGTTGTTGCCATGACAAAAACTGTCAAGAGTGTTATATTTTCAAAACAACGCACCACAAAAATTATTATACCTCTAGTTCTAATTAAGACAGAAACATGATTTAGCCGTCATTTTAAGCAGAAAAACACAGAGAATTCCTTAAAATAATAAAAAAAAATTCGAAAATTTGACGATTTTTTTGTCCCGGACCCCTTTAATCCAATCAAATACCGTCGTGTACGTGGGGGCTGGTGCGTGTTAAATCTGTCTTTGTCTCAAATGTTCTCAAATTACTGAGGTTTGGAGCTTTGGTGAGAGGAATGCCAGGTCAGGTTCTGTCCTCGTCATTTGACCGTGGTTCACTGATTAACCTCGCATCTTTCCCTTCGGTATTGATCCGTACCTTCGGATGTTGCTACGTTCGATAATAATAATAATACGTAAATACCTACCACCTATAATAATACGTAAATACCTACCACCCTCCTTGGATTTTTTTTTTGTATCCATTGTGACCGATCGTAATTGACTTAACGAATTGAAGCTATTTTTAAGCAACTTTGCTATCTTTTCTTTTTTTAAATGCTGTAAAATGGACTATTCGTTTTTTGAAAAATTGTAATTGAATAACCTTTTTTTATCTGCACTGAAGACATTTATTTTTAGAATGAACGGGTGTTTACGTGTGCAAAGGCAAAAAAGAAATGCATTCTCTCGAAAAGAGATTGATTATGAATATCTTATCAACATGATTTAGCAGCCTTTCATAATGATGGTTGAAATATGAAACATGGCTTTCCTGCTGCTGGCAGGTTATAAGGCAAAAACAATTAGAGGAAATAAGGCTGGAATAATATGCTGTAAATCTGTTATTTTTTTTGTAGGTAATGAACTTGGGGGGAGGGGCATTCACAATCACTGCTAAACTCAAATTCGACTTCTGTAATATTCATTTCACTATAACCTTCTGTAATTTTCTCATACAATATAGTGCAATATACACAGTCCAGTCACATTAATGTGACCACCACCTACTTTCGACGTCAACGTGAAATAACCAATCACAAAAGGCAGGTGGCAGCACAATGCAGTGGAGTGAATATAAAGGATGTCCTAGGGCATCGGAAAGCATTTCAATCGTTGGCGTAATGCAGAAACTTAGCGATTTATCCGACGTCCAAAAGGGCATGATTATTGGCTTTCGGGCCAAGGGTGGAAGCATTTCGGAAACGGCTAATTTTGTGAACTGTTCGCGTGCCGCCGTGGTAAAAGTATACCGTGTATGGCAAAATGGCACTATCCAAAATCAGTGGCATGGCACATGTGGTGCTCCACGGGCTATAGATGACAGAAGCGAACGAAGGCTACGGAGATGCGTTCGAGCGAATAGACGTGCAACTGTTGAGCAACTGACCAACCAGATGAACCAAGGGGCTACCAAGAGTGTATCCTCAACAACGGTTCAGCGAACGTTGCTGCGCATGGGCCTCCCCAGCAGACGCCTAGTGAATGCACCTATGCTGACTGCTTTTCATCGGCAACGAAGGCTGGAATTTGCACCCCGGTACCGCAACTGGACGTCCACAGAGTGGCGACAAGTGGCTTTTTCCGATTAATCACGTTTTATGCTCCATTCGACAGATGGACGTTGGCGTATACGGCGTGAAACGTCTGAAAGCAAACGCCCTACAACAATTGCCGGAAGGATCCAGGCTGGAGGAGGGAAGTAATCTAGCGCAGCTGGCCACGGCAATGGAGTTGGCATGGCTTAACATCCCAGTGAACACCTTCAGAAACCTAATTGACTCTCTTACTGCAAGTCTCGCAGCGGTCCGCTCTGGCAAAGGGGGTTATTCTGGCTTTTGACAGGTGGTCACATTAATGTGACTGGACTGTGTTTGTGAAACGTATTATATGGTTGGATAAAGCAAGAACACGTATTTCTGTAAAGTAAATTGTAGAAATCATGAAAATGTGCGAAACAAAATTTTAACAATTATTTTTGTATTTAATTTTTAACTTAATAGCTCTTTTTTTTTTTTTTTTTTTTATTTTTTTTTTTAAAGAAAAGTGGTTTATGGATCACTTTTATTAACTTTAACCAATTCATCCCGATAAACACATTAATTCTGTTAGTATATAAACACACTTAATTAACTTACGGGTAGATGCTTAGTTGAATCAGCGTCGCATCTGGGCAACACAAGGTGCCTTTGGGATCAATCCAGTAGGTAAAAAAGGATCCAAGGACAACAACTCGTAATTTTGAACCACGGTCTGAATACGAGGTCAACCCCTGAGCTGACACCCCGCTCTCTAAACTTCCACACCACTCCAACGTGAATATATTGAGGCTACTGCTTATTTAACGTTCACCAGCCCCCACATACACGATTGTTTTTGGTAGGATCTAGTTTCAAATTAACTTAAGACATCAATTTTGAATTTCAATCGCCATCGTATTTAATATGCATTAAATAATGTGCATATATATATTCGAAGAATCATATATTTGCTTATTGTTTGAAAATGGACTGACGTAAATGAAGAAAATTAAGAAGGTATAAAAATTAATCTTATAATACAGTAATTATTTTCCCAATTGTGTTTCGTAAAGATAAAAAAAAAGCCCCGAAGCTTTCAACATAAAGAAATTTTGCGATTTTGTTATTTTCCCATGAATTCTGTTTACAGCTTTTAGACGTGGTTTAATTTTTTTGTGTTCACTTGTTTTTTATTTCAGGAGAAAAGTACTAAAAACATTAAATATAAATAAATTATTTGTTTTTCTAAACAAAAAGAATTTTTTTCTAGCTTTTGAAATGTGGCTTTCGCTTGGCGTATTAAATGTTCCAAAGAAAATAAACGAAAACGTATTAAATGTTCTCAGATATATAGTTCCGTGGTTCCTTTTTTGGAGCACCACAATTCATTCTCGGGTCACTTAAAAATAAAAGCTATTATTACATTGTCAATAAAAACCAGCAAAGAAGGAGAAAAATCCACCATTTTTATGTCGCTAACAAAAGTATCATGAACACTAGCCAGTAAATCACCCTGCTTAGAAAAGAAAAACCTCTTTAAAAAAGTTTTCCGAAGCACTAATGCTTTATATCATTTTTTTTACTTAATTATTTCCATCGATAGAATTGTTAATGATTTTTAACAATAATTGATCAAGTAAGAAAGAAGCTATTAGCGGTTTTTTATAAAACTCAGTTTTCCATTCCATTTTTTTTTTCTCTTAAACCTAAGATGCATGATAAAGAAGGTCCATAAAAGATTTTTTTTAATCTTAAAACCAACAAAAACCTTTTTATATTGATTTTTTCAATGCATCTCGGCTTCTTATTCATTTCTTTCACTGTAAATTAATTCAGATTAGCTTTAATTAAATCAGCCGAAGTCGGGTTTTTCTCAATAGGATGAAAAAACAATCCTTGCAGTAAAAATTGAAGCACATACTTTCACACTTCTTTAGTGAGTTAGTTTTTATCAATATTTTATATGGATGTATGTAATAGTTTTTTATGTTGATACCTTCCTAACTTTTTCTATCTAAGGAACTACAAGTACTCATCAAAGTATATCATTAAGATGAACAGTATTGACACGTTCCGCAAATGTCCATAGATTGACTAGTATTCGTCATAAATTGTACCCTTGATGTTAAGTAAATGATTTTTTAAGGCAATCGTATAAAATTCAGCTTTACATACGTGTCATAATAGTTCAAACTTTACCACCAACAAGCAGTATTGTTAGGATAGATACTACAGACCAGAGACAAGGCATTTCTGAATAGCATTTTTGATGACTAACGGCAATTGCAGACAACTTTCGAAGCTATTCTGGCAAATTTTGGATCATAATCGTAATGTCGAATTCAGAGTAAATTAGAGAAAGAAGATTACTTACTTTGTATCGAAATTTACTCATTGATGAATAAATCGACGCAACAAGTAGGTGCAGAGTTACAGTGGTGCCGGGCTCGATCTATTTGGAACGGCGCTGACTGGGAACGTATAGTCTTAAGTGACGAGTCCCGTTTCCAAATGTATCTTGACAACAACCGTACACGAGTCTGGAGACGTCCAGGGCAGAGTGTGGATCCTGACCTTACTATCGCACGCCACACATGCCCACAACAATGCGTTATGGTATGGGGTGCCATCTCCTTTGATAGCCGGACCCATTTCAAAGTCATTTCTGGCACACTTACATCACAGCTGTACGTAGATGACATTCTACGGCCGGTTGTGTTACCGTTCCTTTTGCGACACCCCGGACTTATTTTTCAACAAGATAATGCCCGTCCGCACATGGTACGTGTTGATATGAATAGTCTTCAAGCTTTCCCAACACTTCTTTGCCAGCTAGGTCCCCTGATCTCTCTCCCATAGAGCACGTTTGGGATATTATGGGAAGGCGATTGCAACCATCCCGGAATGTTGACCATTTAGCCCGACAGTTGGAAACACTTTGAAAAGAAATTCTGTAGGACTCCATCGAGAAACTTTTTCAGTCTATGCCACGATTGGTGACAGCTTGCATTGAGGCCCAAGGTGGACCAACGCTTTATTGACTTCCTCTCTTTGTAACGGGTCAAAAACTCTAAAATAATTATTCAAGCGTTCTGAAATTTTAATCGTTTGTTTTTCTATGTATATTCTTCACATCCACTAATTTGTATCGTAATCGGACAACTCCTTCTTGGTGCATCGATTTTTTTTATAGAGTGTAAATGAATAAGAGATACTTCTTCGTGGGCAACACGATTTCGGTTTACACTACCAGTACAGACAATTTAATGTTTCGCGTCTTTCAAGTTTAAAATTATATGTTTGAATCAATTTGAAACAAAATCCAAGCAATGTCAAGCAAATAGATATACACTCATTGTCATAAATATTTGCGCACAAAGAAATAATTGTGGGATTGTAACGAAACTTGGTATGAAGGTACATGTCGTCCAGATATGCAAATGATTAGAAATGCAGCTAGATTCCGCATTGCGTAATGCCACTAGAGGGCGTTGAACTTCGTTCTCCTCTGAGTTTAAAACAGGTAAGCAGAGCTTGTTTTAGTGTACTTAATCTTTTGCAAAGGAAACGCTAAAGTAGACATGGCGTTACGCCGCCATCGAAGACAATTTGAGCAGCTGTCAGAGTTCTAGAGGGGAAGAATCATCGGCAGGATGTAAGCTGGGTGGTCAGCTCGGCAAGTAGCTCGTTAAGTAGGCCGTTCTGATTTTACTGTGAGGAGGTGTTGGAACCAGTGGACAAAAGAGACGTCATTTACACGGCGACCAGGCTCAGGACGCCCTCGACAGACCAGTCTTCGAGACGACCGTCACATCACACGAAACGCACGCGTAGAACCAACTACCTCATTGGTCGCTATTCAGTCACAGCCAGCACCTTCACTACGGGCCCCTGTGTCTTCCCTAACCATCGCAAGGCGCCTGTCTGAAGGACATATGGTATCGCGGCGCATATTACGTGTGCTGTCAATGACACCCACCCACCGACGCCTCCGTTTGGAGTGATGTCGCGCACGACGGGATTGGACTGCAGCGGAATGGAACCATGTCGTCTTCAGCGACGAATCTAGATTCAATTTGAGCAGTGATGACAATCGTGTTCGTGTGTGGAGGCCACGTGGTGAACGCCTCAATCCTGCCTTCGCGTTACACCGACACACCGCTCCCACAGCTGGTGTGATGGTATGGGGTGCCATTGCTTACGATACACGGTCATCCCTAATATTGATCCATGGCACATCGACAGCCCAGCGGTACGTACATGACATCCTTCAGCCACATGTTATGCCACTCATGGTAGGGCTCCCAGAACCCTTTTTTCAACAAAATAATGCTCGGCCACATACAGCAAGGATGTCACAAGACTGCCTCCGCCACATTACCACACGTCCCTGGCCTGCTCGATCCCCAGATTTTTCACCAATCGAGCATATCTGGGATTATTTGGGACGGCAAGTCGGACACCCTACGAGTTTGGTCGAACTAGAAGCGCGTTTACAGCAACTGTGGAGCGAGATGTCTCAGAACATCATACGGAATTTGTATGCATGAATGCCTGCTCGTATAGCATCGTGCATCGTGCAGAGGGAGTCCAACAGAGTACTAAAACTTCCGTTCATTTGTACTTTTTTTCTGCAATAAATGATCCTTTTTCTTTGATTTTCTAATCACTTACTTACATCAAAGTAGTACTTATATGCGTAAAATTTCGTTTCATTTTGACGACTTTTTCTTGGTGCGCAAATTTTTATGGCAATGAGTGTACATCAGTGATTCTCAACCTGTGGGGCGCGCCCCTCTAGGGGGGAGCGAGAATATCCAAGAGAAAACATTATTTAAAAAAAAATTGATTAACTGACTTAAAGAAAAGCACACATACACATTGAAAACCAAATACATTTCGACATATTTAATAATTAACTTATTAAAGTACAACAACTTCTATATCTAAACTTACTTAATCAAAACATGCCAAATTAAAAACAAATTTAATAATTATTAGTGACTTCCTTGGGTCTGTCTTGCAACCAAAGTTTTTCGAAGGAAGGCTTAATATTAGAAATAGCCACTCTCAGTTCTGTTTCTATATTTAGCCGAGATGTATATTTTGTCTTCAAAGAAGCCACAGCAGAAAATTCAGTTTCACAAAGGTAGGATGTTGAAAATGGTAATGGAATGCGAAATGCCCTTGTTTTTAGTGCAGAAATATATATATATATAATCCTCTACTCCTGACCAAAATTCAAGTAGTGATTTATTACTAAATTGTCTTTTGGTTTCGCCACTTGTCGTGAAGTCTATGAATTTTTCTTCCTCGTCAATTGAGAGTCCTTCGGGAGTCTTATGAAATGGATCCCTAACCCACTCGTAACTTGCTATCAGTTTGTCGTCAGCAAGAAAATACTTTTCAAATTATTTGCCAGCATGGCTAAATGATTTTCAATGTTTACAAAAACAACTTTTACATGTTCTTCTTCAGCCTTGTAAATTTTAGTACAATCATTCGCATTTGCAAACATTGTTAGGTTTTTTTGCTTTAAATTTCTGCTCCACAATTCAAATTTTCCACAAAAGCATTAACTGTTATCAGATAATCAGTATGGGTTTAGGAAGGGCAGATCCTGTTCTACGAACCTTTTGAAGTTCTACGAAAAAATTACTGAGGAGCTGGATAATAAGAGCAGTGTAGATGTCATATACATAGATTTTCAAAAGGCTTTTGATAGAGTACCTCATGAGGCATTACTGTTTAAATTGGAAAGGCTGGGGATTCAGGGAAAAACATTGAAATGGATAAAGAATTGGTTATTGGGTAGAAAGCAGAGAGTGCATATAAAAGGAAATTATTCACAGTGGACAGAAGTTATAAGTGTGGTGCCTCAGGGATCAGTTTTGGGACTAATATTTATAATTTTCATATATGATATAGGTTAGGGGATTAAGAATATAATCAGTATATTTTCAAATGACTTAAAAATATGGGGGACAGTGGATACCAAGTTACAGATAGAGAATTTACAAGGGGATTTTGATAAGATATCCAAATGGGCTGTAAAATGGGGTACGTCATTTAATGTAGGGAAATGTCAAGTTCTGCATATGGGTTACAGGAACAGTAGAGCCGAGTACTGTCTGCAGGGAGTAAAGGTAAAAGAGGGAGAAACAGTCAAGTATCTTGTTGTGATAATTCACAGGGATTTTAAAAAGGGTCACCAATGTTCAGCTGCGGGTAAAAAGGCTAATAGGTTATTGGGGTATATTAAAAAGACTGTAACTTCAAGGGATAAGAATATAATATTGCCATTATATAAGGGTTTAGTAAGACCACATCTAGAATATGTTGTACAATTCTGGGCTCCATATATGAGAAAGGATATAGAATCAATTGAAAGGGTTCAGCACAGAGCTACAAAAATAATAAAAGGGATAGCAAATCTCGACTACAATAAACTCTTAAGTAAGCTAAACATGTATACACTGGAAAGAAGAAGAAGGAGGGGGGATTTGATTCAGCTTTTCAAGTTGGTAAAACAAGGGGACACAGAGGGCTTAAATTTCAATAGGGATAACAGAACAAGGGGCCATGGGTATAAATTGAATGAGACACATTTTAATCGGGATTTAAGGAAAAACTACTACTTTCATAAGGTAATAGACAGTTGGAACGCGTTGCCAGAAAATATAGTTAATTCAAAGGGAGTGTACGAATTTAAGATACAATTGGATAGTCAGTGGGAATTGGGGAATTCATAAACAAAGGACCAGCCTTGTTGGGCTTAAGCCTGTAGCTGGTCGTCAATATTTGTATTTGTATTTGTATTTATCACTCTTATCCAACATATGTATGATCGGAAGGTTCCTGGTTCGAATCCGGGTCCGGGCATGTATGTTTGTAAGCGTATGGTGTAGAGGCGGCTGGTGCACCTTAAATCTGTCGTGGCCGAAAGTCCTCACGTTGGGTTGGCGTGGAAGTTTGGAGAGTGGGGTGCCAGCTCAGGTGTTGCTTCGTCATCTGACCGTGGTTCAAAATTACGAGGTGTTGTCCTCGGATCTTTCCCTTTAGGAACTGATCCCGGACCGTCGTCAATAGCCCGTTGTGTTGCTCTAGTACGACGTTAACTAAAAATTACCATTACTAACATATGTATATTTGCTCCTTGGAGTTGAAGATTCAAGTTATTTAATTTCTCGAATATGTCGACCAAGTAGCTCAATTTCATCATAAATAAAGTTAGTTAGTTAGTTAGTTATTTAAAATTGGCAGTTAGTTAAAAATAATTTAAAAACAGAAATCAAAATTATCAATATATATTATTGTTGTATACATTTTATTGAATGCTGGTGGGGGGGGGGGCTCAATGAAAATTATGATTGAAAACTGGGCCTCAAATAATGAAATGTTGAGAAACGCTGGTGTACATACACAAGGAAGGAAAACTTTGCTAACATAGAAGAGAGAAATAAACCCAGAGGTAGGAATCGAACCTGAGCCGCCTACAAGTTACTAATGCAGTGAACTACTTAAAACTGGATAAATCATTCTATTACACGGTAGAAATAAAGTGAATTTGCGCTTCCCAGAAAATGTTTTGTCAGAATCATGACAAAACAGTATACATACTATGAATTCTATACATATAAATACTGACTCCATAGCTAGTTTGTTATATTAATTCCATTGATATTGCACTGTCCTTATTAGTAACTTCTGATGGATGTCTTATGTACAGCAATCAATGCCCAAGTCCCGTAATCATAGTTACCAAATTATTTTACCTTATTTCGAAGTTTACTTTGAGATGAAATGCTTTCAGATCTCATTAAACTGTAATCATTGAGTGCTTAATCAAGCGTGGAGTGGTTTGGAAATCCAGAAAATATTCCTATTCTGAAAAGCTTTCGAGATTTAAATTTAATGAGATCGAAAAAAAATAGTTTTAATACTTTGTACTGCGATGTTCTAACATGTTGCATATTGATTGAGCATCTCCAAGATACAACTGTCAAAAGAGACCCTTTCGTTCAGATAAGCTATGTAAACTTACATCCCATTCCACGTTTTTAACTAGATATCAAAGCATTTCTATAGAGAAAACAGTTTGTCGAAAATATTTTCATGGGAAACAGCTTTTAAAAGAGATGCTAGATATGTAGGAAAATGTGAAGTGGTTTACAGTATGGTTTTGAAACTATTTCGTATTTTTGTTATTTTATAGCTTCGTAACTAGAATTGAATCCCTAATCAATTACGTTGAGCTCTATACAATTTTTTTCAAATATAGTTCATTTTTCTGAAACTATTAAATAAAATGTCCTGAGAAGTAAATACTTTTGGTAAATTAATTTCAACTTTCAATAAAGGACATCTAGATGCGTAAGTAGTTCATGCGTTAACAGTTATGGTTGTGGTTTAATTGGGCTTTATGGAACAAGGTTCATATTTGACCATGCTGCGTCAAACACAAAACAGACAATATCAAATAATCAACATACTCAGACAAATAAAGTTTTACTAAAACATTAGAGCGAAATACACCAAGGGAGGAATCGAACCTGAACCACCTAAGACTCGCAGGTGGGTAGCTCTGTGGGCACAACCACTGAGTCATGACGGTCCGCAACAGTTATGTAAACATCAAGATTCTAATCACGAAATAGCCTAACATTTATTGTTTTTCCTATGAATTTACCTCTGAGTCAGTAAGAACTACTTGCCTGGTGTCCATTTACTTGATAAAAAAAATATTGCTTGGAGTATTTTGGACAGATTTGTGTGTGTGACCCCCCCCCCTTGCACCACAGAAAAAAACAATCAACCTAACTTTATATTTACCAATTCTATAAAAGAAAATTACAATAATGTAAGTTCAGTGGTAAAAAATACTAGTGTCTGCTTTTATCGGGGACTAAATTAATTGGTCGAATCAAACTACTTATTGAAGCTGTGGTATCGGCATCATTTGAATTCTGCTATAAGCAAATGAGTTTAGTATTTTTCTTGTGTTCTGCTCGCAATTAATTTTATTTTCCAGGCATATAGTTATCACGCAAGTCGTTAACTCCAGACTCTTTCAGCACGCATATTCGTTAAACGTTGAACCAAAACATTTTGTCCATCCAATAAAACATCGCTTGCTTGTAATTGTTAACAAACATGTAGAAAACTACTGTTGGTAATTCTAGAAGTTTGTATTTAATTTTAGAACTTTTAACCTATTAACGTCCTTGAGGTTGGGGAAATTAATTAAGGCTTGCGCAGAATGTCGACATTCTCCTCACTAGTAAAATATCGTCCAAAATTCCTGTTTTTAACGGTTTTAAAATTTTGCTTTTTCTTAAGGAGGTGATTTTAAAGTATATTTCCGAAACGCCACCAATGGCTGTTGTGCTGAAGGCAATTTGAAGCAATTATATGGTTATACGACGACGCGGTAGCCCGGTTTGAAGAGTAACGGATTAGCAACCGAAAGGATGGATTACAAATTCAACCAAAAACCATAGTGCACGTTAAATTTGTCGAGACCTCAAATGTCCTATAGGTAATATGGTGTGAAAGTTTGGAGAGTTGGGTGCCAGCTCAGGTGTGACCTCGTCATCTGACCGTTCAAAATTACGAGGTGTTTTCCTTGAATCTTTCCCTTCGGGTTTGATTCTTGACCTTCGCCAATAGCCCGTTGTGTTGTACCGATGCGATGTTAATCAAACTACCTACCTATCTGCCTTGTTAATATGTAAATGTTTTTTAAAAGAATTCTGCTCAATTTGTTCTATCAAAAAATTTGTTAGAAATAGGGAACCAACCACAGTCGCTTCAAAAAATATACCAAAATTACTACTAAAACCGAAAGTCCCTCAGTTTATTGAATGTTATATCCCATTCGTATATTGAAAGTATTTGAAGGGATGTATGCAAATAGGAACACAGCAACACGCAGTTTTGACCATAACATGATGTATATGTGAACTTATCATTGCTATAGGGAGAAGACTCAAAACGCGTGACCAACATACGGACTAGTGGTCACGTGACTGCTCTACAAAAATCGACTTCGTTGGTGATTTTACATCCTATGATAGAGAGGTGAGGGAATGCATAATTCTAGAGTTACGACAAAAAATGGTGAAATCTCCAATATCGTTACTAAGTCTCGTGAACCAATGACATGATGACTGAATGGATCGGCATCTTCTCCCGTGTCATTAATCATATGATGAATTTTCGTTTCCACCTTGTTCGATGATATTAGTCTAATAATTACATTACTCCTAGCTGTGCCACGTGATTCTGGGTACATAAAAAGTTTACCATTGTTCACTGTACTTTTATACACTACCCTACAATAATGGATTTGCGTAAAATCCGACTGCATGTCGGATTTTATGCTAATCCAGTGTTTGCACGTAACGCGTTAAGGTTAAATACTATACGCGAAGTGGTAACGTCGTTAGTTCTGTGTGAAATTGGGACGATATGTCGAAACGAAAGGAACTTAGAGACTTTGAAATAGGTGTTTTTTTTTTGGTTGTCACATTAGTGGTTAGTCTATTAGGGCAATTGCGGTAGAATTATCACAACCGCGGTCAACTGTTGGCGATGTCGTGAAGAAGTGGAAGACTACGGGAGTTGGTATATGACCTTCACACGTTGGGCGTCCCCGTAAACTGACCTAACGAGATCGGCGAGTCCTGGACCGTGAGGTTTATAAGAACAGCACGAAACCACTCCAAATCATCAACTGTGAGTTCAAACAGGCAGCAGGTGTTACGGAGCACCCCAATACTTTGCGGATACCCACAACATCCACCGATGTTTTTCCGCACCAAATATCACCCCATCCAACAAAGCCATCAGATTCTCTTGGTGTTAGCAACGTCGCAACTGGACTGTGGACTATTGGAAAACTGTTTTATAGAGCGACGAGTCACGCTACACTCTCTTCCAGTCGGATGGGGATGCTTGGGTTTGACAAATGCCAGGCGAACGTCTGTTACCCGAGTGCATCGTTCCAACTGTTAAGTTCGGTGGTAGTGGTGTACTTGTTTAGGGGTGTTTTTTCGTGGTATGGCCTGGGACCTTTACATGTTGCTCCTGGTCAATCAAACGTCGACGCCTACATGAACATTTTGGATAATCAAGTTCTTCTTACGCTCTACGCGTTATCCTCCATGAATATAAAAACCAGGACCGACGGCACTTTGAAATAAACAAAAGGTAGGCTGAAGGACGTCTCTGTTGTCGACTCCACTGCTAATGTTCCAAACTCCACTGTAAACGAGCACGGTTCTATGAAGACGACAGGTGATGTAAACTTCTGGTCGTCTGGCTTAGAGACCAATGTGTCTGAGTATCCTGTGAAAGGTTTGTCTCGAAACTATGACTCCTATGGCGGCTGTCAGGGCACAGCCCAGTTGTATGGCACAACGATTCCTCTGATGTCGCGCCGTTATCGCTAATTATCGGTAGACTAGTGGTTGGTTCTCTTGGTCGACCTAGTATTGATCGTCGTGTAACATCTCCAGTGGTTTGAAACCTCTCCTATTCTGGAGATCATACACAGAACTTCAGAACACTTACATTTAAATTTCGAGACGCTTCGTTTGGGGATCGAATGGATTTCAGCATTCCAATAATTCGTCTATTCACAAACATGTCCAGTTGGCATCTTTGTAACATCTTTCGTCCTTATTCATTGTTAACAATTATCCGTACCACAGCAATTGCGAAATTTCTCTCCAAACTGGTCATGTACTCAATACTCGTTCCGACTTGCGCCGGTGTTGTGCGCATGTCGACGTTTACTATGAACTCTTGAAAATGTACAATATTTTAACTTCGTCCCAGGATTCTTCAAAAGTTATTTTTAACCATTGTATCTTTATTTACTATAACTTTTTCGCCTTTTACGAACTGTGCTTAAATTTTGGACATGAGTGTACTTTTTTTCCCAGAAGTACGTGTACAAACCGCGCATTAAGAAAAATTCTTTTTTAATTCTGCGATAGTAATCCTTTTTTTTCAAGTAAATCATTAAAATAATTTTAAAATACAATCGCTTTTGTAGGCACGGAATTTACTTATGTTCATTTGCCGTAGATTTAAACTGACCCCATACTGATTGCTTTCCCACTACTTTCTTCGTATAAACTGATTTCTGTGGTATCATCTTAATAATAAAATATATCTAAGAAACCCAGTAGTGTTTCCATAATAGTGATTATCCCTCTCTCCCAAACTTGATATCTACAGGTTTTGAAGCCATAAGAACAATGATTGGTATCGATTGTTTATCATCTTTTGGTTGGGTTTGGGTCATATGGCAGAAGGGCCATACTTTACAAAATTGATAAACGCAAGGTGAGAATATTTTTAACAAACTCAAAGACAGTAATACACGATTCAATAATCACTCGTACACACTCAATTAGAATTACTCATAATATAATACCTCCAGAACTAAGTAACACCTCCAAAATTCAAGTAATACGTCCATGTTCATTTACACCCTTGTGTTGTAAGGTGACTTTAGAGTAACAAACCAAAGCAAGATACGACAGCGCTGAGAAATCTATGTTATTATACCAGTTTATATTATAGACATCTCACAAGCTGACTTCATATCTTCGAATGTAAGATGTTTTCATTCCTTTCAGCATGCACATTGTTCATCATACATCTATTTCTTCCTACGATAAATTTGGCATCCAGTTAACAGTAAAAGTGTAGTTATGGTGATCAAATCCACAAATATTGACCTACGAGTACTAAATCTATTAAGATGAATGACAACTTATTGAATTTTTACTACGAACTGGGACTGTCTGTGTATACAAAGCATGAATGTAAGTCAACATCTTGGATTTGACGACCACCCACTCACTGTTGAAGCAGTAGGACTGTATATTAATGCATGTCGATATTAACCATGATATTCTCAAAAGGCCATTCCCCTGTCATGTTGCAATCTGTGCACTGGGACTTGTAGTAAAACTATGACTCCTCGTAGGATTTGCTTAAAAATTGTCCCTACGAGTGGGATTTTCGATGTAATCAAGTAAAGAGAACAGTAGGATTTTTTGTAGGATTTTACTTCCGCTATCCAATTAATTTCTCCTGATACATATCGGAGTTACTTTAGAATGTTGTTTATCGCCATTTTACGATGTTTGAAGCTTTATATAATCCCCGTTGATCCACAGACTACCATATATCAATTTAAAATTCCTTCTTTGGAATTTTTTTTTATCATTGTGCTGAAATTGAATTCGAAACATAAGTCAACTGACGTCACGTTCGGAATACGAAGAAGAATTAAGTTTTCCATAGAAATTATACCGCTACTCATAATTAGTTTGACAAAAAACTCCTCTAAAAGATAGATTATATTTATATCATCAAGTTTAAAGCTGTTTTGAAAATATATTTAATTGGGTGTATTCTACTGATTACAAGCGTTACAAAAACCTTTTCTAGATTTCAAAATGGAATATAAAGTACTTCGAACAGGTAGAAGATTTTCGATGATCCACATTATTGCACAAATAATAGAAAATTATAAGCAGACCACATCTAAAAATTCTCTGCCATCAGGTATAGAAATATCAAACCAGTTCTTAAAAACTGCTATGCTATCACATCATAGTATATCAATTTTCTATATACAGGATGAATAGTAGTCTTCCAGCTACAGTGAAGACTGCAAACACGAACAGCTACTTTTGGCGGCCAAGTAGGTAGTTTAATTTACCCTGCAATGGAGTGACACAACGGGTAATTTGCGACGGTCAGTGTTCAATCCCGAAGTTAAGGATCTGAGGATATCACTTAATTTTGCACCAACGTTATATGACGAGGTATACACTAAACCTTTTACCTCACTCTAAACTTTTTAGCCACGCCAATATGAGGGCATTTGTACTAGTTCCACGTGCACGATGATCTGTGGTTGGATCACGTTTCAAACTCGTAACCTTCGGATTGCAAATCTACAACTCTAACTGCTGGGTAGAGTGCGGACCCCCTGTATTTTTGGACCCACTTTCTGCTCTCTGTTATTTTTGAAAGCTTGATTTCTATAATAAGGCGTATTATTCCATTATTTTGTTTTGTTTTTAAGTAAATTATCTTTGCATTACAATAATCTGATACACCGGATGATATCAATGAGTCGCAAAGAACGGTTATTAAAAGGTAGTTCATTTTCCACCGCTTCGTTAACATTTTTCAAAAAATAGCTATTAGGGCCAAATTTTGTGAATTTGTGATGAGGCTGCACTAAGATTTGGTGTTGAGAAACCTGTTATGGAACACTCTCTCGTGAGATATTTCTAAAATATTCGTTAATGTTTTTCAATAATAGGCTCTCCATATATATATATATATTTGATAGCCCTTATTCTGAACTATCTTTCGACACCGTAATTTCCAGGATAATAATGCCTTTTGAAGTGTCAGAAGAGGTATTCTATCCAATTCCTCCTGAACAGCTTTCCAGAGTCCTGTAAGGGTTGTGGGACGACGTTTGGATAATGCAGATTTTAAAAGTCCGAAAGCACAAAAATCCATAGGTGATACATCGGGAGATTTAGTAGGGATATCAGTGAAGGCTATGGTCTTGATACCGGTTTTTTGTTCCATTTCTTTTAGGAAATTTACAGTGGATTTTGATGTGTGACTGCTAGCTTTGTCTTGGTGGAGTTCCACAGATTGATGGCACTGTGGGTAAAGCGATGGTATTTCATTCAGAAAAATTGGCTATAAAATATTTTCCTGATAGTATTTGGAGTTAATGTTGACATTTTTTTCCACTCTCTTTATTTTTAACTTGTCACTATATGAAAAAATAGCAACAATGATAAATCCCTTAGAAAAACTTTCTTTCGATTCTGTGAACCATGTACTTAAATTTTTTTCTCCCCTATTATTATAATATGTCTCTTTTTTTGCTGCAATCATTTAAATACATCCATAATTCATCTAGTGTGACAATTTTTTTCAATTTTTCTATGGATATGTGTTTCTCATAAAGTATTCGGCAGCGTGTCCTGCGTTCAGCGATATGCTTTGGAGAAAAACGATGCACATTGCGTTTTTTCGCTTTTTTAAGATTTAAATCAACGTTTATTATTTTGTTTACAGTGGAAACCGAGCATTTTAATGATTTTGCAACTGTCTTTTGACTGGGGGGGGGATTTTTTTTTTTAACATTAAACAACGTACCTTTGCAATAGTCGAAGATGTCCGTTTCTTACTAGGATACTTGTTTGGAATTTTTGTCCCACTTGAGGCTCCAATTTGATGTTTTTTTCCTTTCTTGTTGACGATATTACCTATCGACGCTTTAGATATCACAAAACCATGACTCTCACATCGTTTTGGGGTAACGGAATATGAATATTTCTCTTCAGAAAGAGCATAAATGTAGCCTTCAAACCACTGCATCGTTAAAAACGCCATTTTGAATAAAAACAAATCTCTCAAGCCGCAGACGATAATTTTGACTTTTAAAAATATAGTAGAACTGCAATTATTTCTTTTGCAGCAAACGATTTTTTATTACCGCTAACCAAAATCGTCTAAAAAAATTTGTGAACAGCCTTTGTATATATATTTCTATAAATTACCATATTTTAATCTCTCCTTTCTTCGATCTCTCTATTTGTCTTCTTCTCTAACGTTCTCTCACTCTTTCTCTCTCTTCCACACAATTTGTTTCTCTCTCCTTTTCTCTTTCTCTCTCCTTTTCTCTCTCTCTCTATTTCTTTCTACTTCTTTTAATCTCTCCTAATCCCTCTCTTTCTCTATTTCTTTCTACTTCTTTTTCTATCTTCTATACCCTCTCTTTTTCTCTATTTACTTCTAGTTCTTTTGCTCTCTCGTTCTTGATATCTCTACCTCTCTATCTCCTTTTCTCTATCTTTCTTTCTATCTTTCTTTCTAATTTCTTTCAATCTATCTTTCTTTCTATCTTTCTATCCCTCTTCCTCTTCTATCCTTCTCTCTCTTTCACACAATCTCTCTCTTTTTCTCTCTCCCTCTCTTTCGCACAATTTCTCTCTCCCTCTATTTCTTTCTATCAGTTTTCTCTCTCTTCTCTCTATATATCCTCCTCTATATATACTCCTTTCTATCCCTCTTTCTCAATTTTTTCTATTTCTCTTTCTCTATCCCTTTCTGTATTTTTTTTTTCTTTAACTCTTTCAGGGGAGGCGGGACAGCCGGCTTCCTACCTTCCTGAAACGAATAAGATAAGGCATATAAATCTAGACAATGTTACTAAAATGCATAAGTATTCTCTCCTCTCATTTGACATTCTGATGTTTGGGAGTGCTCTAAATGGTCGGTGAGACACAAAGAATCTTACAACCTCCTATAAAACGTTAAAAATTCAACATTTTCGTCCTGTGCTTGTTTCAAAACCACATTAGAATGACTTTCACCCATAAAGTTGTTTTTTTTTTTTAATATTTTCTTTGAGCCTATCTGATGGTTAAAGGTATCAAATCGAGTTCTCAAAATTTAATGTTATTCAAATTGGTTTGTACTATCTCATCTGCCATTATTATCTCAAAACATGTCAATCTTCAACAACCACGAAATCTTATTGACAATAGTTAAACCGTTGATGCGTCTGTGTTAAGCGCTATAACTTCAACTAGGGGGCCTGCCCCCTGCTCGCTAACGCTCGCCAACCCCCGGTGGAATGCTTCGGACTCTTCATTGGTTCGCTGCGCGGACCTATGCTCGCTTTTCGCTCGCCTCAATGAAGACATGTGTCCTAGCAGAAGGAATTGTTTACAAAATATGCTACCAAAAAAATGTTTTCCAAATCTAAATTTGCTGTATTACAGAAAAAATATATACAGTATCTCTAAAATCAGAATTCAAATGAAAACTCGATTTTTGACTCGAAATGTGAGCGTTGCTTTGGAAATTGAATACCCAGCATGTTGTTTGTGTGTACATTTCCCCAGCACTCAAACGACCCACACTTTTTTTATTGAGTTAGTTGCCGAAAGTTGTAGTGCAAGCGTCTTGTTGAAGTATAATTGTTGGCCCTGAAAAGGACCGTTTTTTAAATGGCCCTGAAAAGATCCTCAGCTTTCTTTGATTTCTATTATAAAATAACTGCAACAGCTCATTAAAATTTCCTTTTTTTTCCACTAAAATTTCATCCGATAACGCTAAAATTTCAATCGATGCGCGAGACTTCGTGATAAACAAACAATCGTACAGTGTTGCCAAAACGCGATAACAAATAGCATATTTTTTGCGTGCCACGTAAGAGAATTATATATATAGATAACAGGGACCTTTACCTCGTAATCTGATGACAGCACCATTTATACACGTACGTCATCCAAACGGTCCTTTAGCATTCAGGCCGACACCCGACTTAGACATTTCTTCACCCCCAACTCGCACCGAAGAAACAACACCATTTCATTTGGAACGGGACCACCCCCGAAGATTGAACGATCCTCAATCGAAAGCTTGGAAATCCTACAGTGGGTGAGATTAACAATGCCAGATCGGATTAATTCTCATTCCAGCGGTGAAAGTGGAGCAGATTCCCCCTCTTGATAACGGATACTTCACGTAGTCTGATCGGATACTTTCCAATCAGCCTCCTCGACCCCCCACGTACGCCCTAATGGAATCTTATGGGGGATTTGACTCCCCTTGATCTTTTACAACAACAGAATCCTTCGGGGTGAAATAATAGGCTTTCAAGGGATGTCCCATGTCCCAGAGGAAATTTGTTAGAAACATTAAACACGTGGCTGAGTGAATGGCGAAAAAGGAGAGTCAGCAACGAAAAAAATTCCAACCGTTTTTTAAGGCTTCGGGATAAAAATCTCGGTGGGTTAATTGAAAATGAAAGAGTGATGAAGTTGGATAAAAAAAAGAATGAAAAAGTGCTGTTTCCCTCTTTTTTTTTGTTCAATTAAACATTGACAAGCTTTTGATGGCTTTAGTTCCAATTTTCTAATAATCTTAAGCAGAGATACCGTTGGTTAGACGTACTTTAGATGTCCCAGAATGATTTGGCCTGTCCTTGTTTACAGTTTGTCTCAAAAGTATTGGCTGGTTTTTCTATTCTCCAAGCAAACACGATGTAGTTAAATAATCCTCCAAATATGGTTTCCATGCGTAACCTCGTCCATCACAATCTGACCTCCTTTGATGATGACGAGATAACTCGTCTCGATATCTTGATGACGAGACATCTCGTTTTTTTATGATGACGAGATCACGAACTGGTCCTTTTTTTTTCTGTTGAGGAGATATCGTTAAAAATGAACTGGTCAATTTTTCTTAATGACGAGATACATCGTCGATACAACCACCAACAGGTATATGCTCAGATTTCTTTACAATGTTATAATTCCTTTACTATTTCAGTCGATGAATTGAAAGGAAATTTATGACTGTAACTGCAGTTGAAAGAGTAATCAATCTTATATGATTCATTATTCAGTAAAATATGTATACATAAATGTCCTTCATAAGAACTTATAGTAAATTCTGGTTTTTGCAGCCAATTTCCTGAGGTGATATGTAGTATGATAGAATAATTTATTTTCCTATCAGTTTCAAGAGACTATCATTTTACTTTAAATATTTAAGATACTTTCATATATAACTTGGCTGCGTTAGATGTTGTAGACAAAGTTAACACTTGATTCACTAGCACTCTTGACTAGCTTTACTTGTCGTTCAGTTTGTTTTATCTCAGATTGGCACATTTAGTCTGATAAAGAAGACTAGCATGAAACTAAATTGTTTTTTAAAATTTGTTGGTAAAGTTTATACACGTAAACCAACTTTTTTTAGATAAATTTTCAATTTCTGACTAATGCGACGTTAAACGCATTATTATTTTCCGTATGATTGGCAAAATAACTGGATGTGTTAGGTAAATATAATGTGTACATGTAATCCAAATGGTGAAATTAACAAATTGCTAAAAGCTAGAAATAGCATATTTTTATTGAAATGACAATCTTTAAAAAGGTGTACTTGTGAAAATATGCGAATATTTAACAGCTGCCCAGCGCTGACTTTCGAATGTCCTTACTGATTAAACATAAATGTAATAGTACTTTTTTAAATCTCTATACTTTTAAATGCTGACATTGTTTAAACTTGCAATTAATTTTAAAGTACATGAAGTATACTATTAGCCGAAATGTATCCTACGTAGTTTTTACGATAACTTTGTATCATATTCTAAACGCAGCTTCACATAGTAAGTGTCCCGTGCAATATTGTAGATTCAAATGAACTGCATGATTAAATCTTATTTATTTACATAAAATCTATGTACATTAATTGAGGCCGTGTATCTAAAATAAGTATTTCATGCTTAACGCTTCTACGCGTCCGTGCAAAAATTGCGCTGAGTCATAAAGATCTACGTAGAATTTCGTAGTCGTAGAATTTTTAACACGAGAAGTTCTAATAATAACATAATTCTGAATATATCTTTTAAATGTTGCCACAACTGGCGTCTGAAAAATAAACACAAAAATATTTAAACTAAAGATTATTAATTCTTCGAGAGGCAGGATATCAACACATTTGAGCAAACGATAACTAACAGACACGCGTGTTCAAACAGAAACATGTAAAAAGAAATATTATTTCAAAATATATTCGTTATAAATAACCAACAAGAACAAATGTACGTTGCTATACTAAATTCATTTTTGTAGGGTATTCCTTATATGAATGTCTCAATGTTTGAGTAAACTATGAAGTTTCACAAACCTTCTGCGCATAAATTCTACTCCGTCTCTCAAAAAAATATTACTTAATAAGAAAAGAAAATGACCTAATTCTAAAGTCAATTATTCGATTAAAGAGCTGGGTATCGAAACATTTTCCCCAGTTTCACCTATGATCCTGATTAATAATAATGACAGAACACTAACGAGATGGCGAGCGATTAGAGCACTTAATATTAAGCATTTAATCGCATCGATCCTATACTGAGCTCAATTTTGATACTCAATACCAGAAGGGGAAAAAAAGCAGATTTTGACGCCAGGCAAGGTGCTATGCATAATCCTGTTTAATATTATTACCGTCTCAAGGATGCTTACTATTCAGCAAAAATATGCTTAGTTCCGCGATGCAAAATTGTCCCCATTAGAAGCCTTATTCGATTAGCGTTGTAGATTAGAGTTGCAAATAAATTGAATTTCCCTTGCATTTCGTTGTTTTCCGCTTCTTATAGGGCTCGTACTGGGCATGTGCTGCTCTAGCTCGCAAATAAGTGTTTGTTGGGATAAGTGTGTTACAAAGTTTTATTATTATGACTCGGTCATTCATTTGTGTCATAATGGAGGGCTTCGCCGAGTTGTGCGGAAAAACACTGCGCTGAGGAATGGTGGAAAGGTGCTTTCGAGAAAACGTTTATTTGATTACGTAGTTCTGCAGCTTGTTTGTTATCTTAATTGTTCGAACGCGCTTACTTCCCCGTTGCTTTCTTCGGGAGAATGCGGGGTGCGTTTATGACTTATTTTCAATATTTTTCTTGGCTTTTGTTTTTAAAGATTCGCTGGATGCTTTTATTCGCTCTTAAAGTCTGATGAATCGGTCTTTATTCTAGACTAGCTGAATAATCCGGCGGTGTTTAAATGGTTAAATGTTGATTGAAAAAGAAATTAGAGTAATCACTTTTCTTACAGAGAAAAATGCAATCATTTAAGTTGTAAAGAAAATACTTTTTAACTTCAATTACTTAAGTTGTACCGAAAACCTCGTTTTAACATTTTTATAGCTTCTACAATTTACTTCTAATGCGAATATATACATTTAATTTCTGCATAATATATTGCAATATGAAAAATATTCAGACATATACAAACAAAAACGAAATTCCGATGAAAAATGCACAATTTTTAAAAATGAAAGATGTGCAGTGTCGAATTTCGATTTCCTGAGCTGAAATATAGCAATTCGAAAAAAGATATTAGAAAAAAGTATTGACAAAGCGATAATGGTTTACGAAATTTAGTAGTGCTCAAATATGACCCGACATTTCCCTGGATTTACTCAAATATGACCTGACATTTCCTTGGATTAACTCAAATACATATCCTGTAGAACGAGTTTCTTTTTCAATATTCATTTATTGCGAGAAAACAAACTTGAGATTTTGAAATTGAGGATTCGATGGGCACTTTTAGGACTACCTGTATGCCAATTTTAAGGATTATAAGTGCCATAGATTGGACTGAAGACAGGAAAGTAATAACTTATGTTTTCAACAGTGTGTTAAAGTATAAGTATAAGGGCACCAAATTTGGTGTGGATTGGTCAAACGGTGTAGATTTGTATAGAAAATATACACACAACCATCTTTTTACATATATTTACATATAGAACTGCGTTCAAAGAATCTATGGACACAGGAGAGCAGTTATTGATTGCTCTGATTGAAACAGACTATTACAATGTTTCCAGACGTGTTTCGTGTTTTTCCTTTTCCATTAAGGATCATTTCTCTCGTTTTATGAAAAACATTTTCCAGGTCATAATTATTGTAAAGAAGGTATTTTTCTAACTTTGGTGGCCCTTTTAGATTGATGTTAGATGTTTAAAAGATTCACTGGATGCTTTTATTTGTTTTTTAAGTACCATAAATCGTTTTTTTTTTCTTTTCAGATGTATAGAACTTTGATCAAAGATAACTTTTGAACACAAAAGAACAGTTATTCATCGAGTTGATTCAAACAAACTATTACAATGTTTCCAGACGAGTTTCGTATTTTTTTTTTCCAGCAAGAATGAACAATTCTTTTGTTTTATGCGAAACATTTTACGTAATCATTCTGTAGCACTATTTTTCAACTTACGTTCACCTTGGAAGGCTTGATGTATTCTAATAACTCCATAAGCATGTTCTAAGATGATTGGTTGTTTTCATTGTGTAATGGGAGTTGTTTGACCAAGCTATGCCACACCCAAGATAAACGTCATGTAATGAACATATGCAAGAAAATATTTTAATGGTATAGTAAAGAAAAGACACCCAGAATAAGGTACAGGAATTGAACACCTACAATTCGTAGGTTGCTAATGCAGTGGGCAAATCAACTGGGTCACTGCAACCTCGAGGAAGAAGTTTTTGAGAATGAACTCGCGTTCCTACAGTGGAATGTTTTTCTTCCCCGTCCGTACAAATGATTATTTTTTTAATCTAGGTTTGTTATAAAAGAAAATCGCAAGAGTAAAAGAAACCATATAGTTCATAACTCTGTTGATTCTAGCACAAGTTATTGATAATGGAGAGTAAAAATTAATCATAAGACAATTCGGGTATATAGGGTTTTTAAACATTTTTTTAATTGCATATAAAAAAGAAGATTGCATTTCAAGAAGGTTTGTAACTTAATATAATCTACTTCAAGAAGCACATTCTTCCAATGGGATTCGTATTCCTGTAAATACAACTCATCCTCTAAATCAGCATGAGGCGTCATCCCGATTGTCTTTAAACTGCGATACTGGAAATATACCTTAGATTATGAACATAAACATAACAATTTCTTGACAAGTATTTCCAGTGTTTTAGAATCATACCGTGACAGAAAAGGAAATAATTTCTTCTTCAAAGAAGGACTTCAATCCGACAAATGTGACTGATAACAAAACTGTCTAATACGAAACTTTCAGAACTTCTCGTAAAACTATCACCAGCAAATCATACTAGAGATTACACGACTCCAAGGCTACAAAATTCAACCGAGCGTGTCTCTCAAAAAAACCCTACTTTCAGAAAGAGGCAGTTTCCCTGTAAGAATCAGAGCTCCTTTCTCACATCCTGAGAAATTCCTTTCTCAAAATCCGCTTAGTTTTATAAATGAGATGATAAAAGATGAAAGACGTCGTTCGTCTTGAGAAAAGACAGCCTCTGCTCTGTTATTTAACCGGATCTATCGGTCTATCTTTAACTACGGGGTTCTTTCTTCTCACTCCGACAGCATTTATTGGCCATTATTTGTGACATTGTATATTCGTATTTCAAAGAAGGCGAAATACTGCTAACTGAATAGGGGGAAATGGCGAATGAAATACAATCCACAAATGATGTCCCGTTTTGGGCCTACTTTTTCATGATACGATTTTGAATCAAGGAATGAAGTGGGTGGAGTCATATTTTGTAAGCAATTTGGTGGACAGAAAGCTGCGGTGTTACATTTGATACCTGAGCAAAAGTGGGGAAACTACGCTATGTAATTGTACTGTAAATCTAATGAACTAGATTTCTTAAGATGCAGACACAACAGCTGGCTACGTGTTTCTGATTTTCTGTGAATGAAACTATGTATAATATTATACGAATGCAAGTTAAATTAGCACAAAATGAAAACCTCGAGTTCGAAAGACTTTTCTGTCTTGTTGCATTACGTACCACGGTTCTGATGGAATTCAAAATGCTTAAATTTAGAATGGTTATGAAAGTAGAACAATGAAATGTAGTTTTCATAAGCTTCTCTCTGACTAAATTATTTTAGCATGTGCGTGCGTGCGTGTGTGTTTGTGCGTGCGTGCGTGTGTGTTTGTGCGTGCGTGCGTGTGTGTTTGTGCGTGCGTGCGTGTGTGTGTGTTTGTGTGTGGGTTGTGAAGTATGTGTGCACGTGTGCTTCACGTTTTGAGTTAACAGATTGACTTATCTGGAACTGGTTTCTCTGTCTCTCTAATTTAAATATAGTTAAATTTGGTTTAGATTATATCTGGTTCTGAGTATTTTTGTAAGTGACTTACACCATTGCAACTTAAAGCCGTCCAAATGTGTTTACAGTATTGTGTTTGGTGCAGCTTGGCCAGATATTGCTCTTGAGCAGCCATTAAAACCCGAACACAAACAACCATAAACTTACAATTAAATGAGTATTTTTACTCCCAAAAAAGTGTCTACTAATCTCAATTGATTGAAAAATATTTCACAGGGCCCTTCTGAAATATTTTTTATTTAAATGAAATTATTGGAAATTTAGTCATCATAAATAAGAGATGAATAATTGAAAGAAATGCAAAAGAACAAATTTAATGAGATTGTTTTGAAATTGGAATGTAGAAATGATGTACTTCACCACAATAATTCACAGTCATCGTGTAGTAATGATCACTTAATAAAGCTCCAACTGATTCGTGATAGATATTTTATACTAGGATAACCAATCAAGACCAGCATCAAAAATTATCACTAGATGACGCCACTATTCCTCTTACGAGATGATATGGGTGCCAAACATTTTCTTATGTACGATAAAAAAGCTTTTGTTCTAAGTGGCCTTACCAGATCTCAATCTTGCTGTTTGGTATTTAAAAGTCTGTTAGAAAACTCTGAATACACTCTTCACCCACTCCACTTACTTTTGAACAACAAACACTCGTTACAATTTTCTAAAAGAGCATAACAATATAGATCAAGTGTTTCTTGACGGTTTGTCACTCTAAGACAGGGGTCACCAAACTTCTTTGCCGGTCAACCCCATCAAGAGTTTCTTGACATTTTATCGACCCCTCTATTTTATCATTCCGTAATTATATAGCACAAGCAATAAAGACGCTTATGTGAGTTTTCATATTGTTTATTTTATAGTTACAGTGTTCATTGTATGTATAACATAGAATATATTATTATACTGGCTTAACGTCAAATGGATATGTTTTTGTTTTTGACGTCCTTATTAGCATTACATATCTGACTAAGGGCCCGTCCCCTGATCGCAAACGCTCGCCATCCCCCGGAGGATTGCTTCGCTCGCATCAATGAACACATGTGTCCTAGCAGAAGGGATTGTTTACAAAATATGATATTCCAAAAAAAAATATTTTTCAAATCTAAATTTACTTTTTTCAGAAAAGATATATACAGAACCTCTAGAATCAGAATTCAAATGAAAACTTTGAGCAAATTTTGACTCGAAATGTGAGCACTGATTTGGAAATTGAATTCCCAGCATGTTGTCTGTGTGTACATTTACCCAGCACTCGAGGCACCCACACATTTTCATTGAGTTTGTTGTCTAAAGTTGTAATGAAAGCGTCTTGATGAACTATAATTGTTGAACCTGAAAAGGACCGTTTTTAAAATGGCCCTGAAAAGATCCTCCGCTTTCTTTGATTTCCATTATTAACTGCAACAGCTCGACTAAAATTCAGTTTTTTCAATAAAATTTCATCCGATAACGCTATAAATTCAATTGAGGCACGAGGCTTTGTGATAAACCAACAATCGTACAATGTTGCCAAAACGCGATAACAAATAACGTCTTTTTTGCGTGCCACGGAAGATAATTATATATATTATATATATATATATATATATATATATATATATATATATATATATATATATATATATATATATATATATATATATATATATATATATATATATATATATATATATATATATATATATATATATATATATATATATATATATATATATATATATATATATATATATATATATATATATATATATATATATATAAGCGGGATCAATAATACATAAAATGTAATTTAGATAACCAAATTGACAATAATACAATCTTTCTTATATATATGAAAATAAGATTTTTACTAACGTTCTCAAAGTGAAGGGTGTGCTTTGTGAGTCTTGACATGCTTAGCAATGTTTCGTTTAAAATTAGCAAGTTTCAGTCTTAAATTTCTCTCGCTTTCGCCCTCCACGGGATTCTATATTCACTCTTGATTGTGTTGTCTTTCGGGATGAAGATAATCCTTTACCGAACTAAACATTACCCGTACAATGATGTCTTGTATTTTTGTCGACCCCTAACAATGTTATACCAAACACTTTGGGGACCACTGCTCTAAGGTCACTTTTTGCTTCATGAGGGTAAATTAGACCAGGACCTAATGTTAAAAGTAGATTGGGAATCACTATGAACATCCATTCTCATACCGTAATTCAAATGCATAGCTTGTTGAACACAGGACCAGGGTGCTAATCACTCAGCTACCAGATCTTACTTGAATAACAGAAAATAGTAGTATTCCAAGTGTAAATTTATGAGGAAAGTGATTTCTCTTTTTTAATGGTTTAAAACTATTTAAATTCGTGACCCTCCCACTAGGCCGTCATTTTGTTTGGTTACTTAACCCTCCAAGTGGTTCTGACGAGATATTTCGTTCATTAAGGCCTGACCAATATTGCTGAAGTATCTCGTCATCAAGATAGTGCCGATACTTCGAAGATGACGGGATCTGCTCAGTTTTATTCTATCGACGTGGTATATAGTCCATCAAGAACTGGTCAGTTTTGCAAGTGACTAGATGCCTCGTCAAGGAGGATTAAAAAAACTGAGAAAATTTGAAGTAAAGACGCAATGAATACATTATAAAAACGCTTTCAGAGGACGAACTATGTCTTTTTTTTTTGTTCGGTCTTTCGTACGACGATCATCTTCTGCTTCACGAGCCCAGAAAGGAAGTAATAGGGTAGACGGCCCCGACACCCAAAGGGCAACTTTAAATATATTTATTATTATTTTTGTATTTTTCTTGGAAAAATGTTTTTAATTTAAGCACATTTCTTACTTGACAGAGATTTTACAATGACATCCGGGGAGTGGATGCCTTTTCATGCACTCCACTTTTAACTCCATTCCAGTACTTAAATGAGTAAATTTATACCTTCATCTGGATTCCTGCAATCTTATTTTGATTAACCCTCAAAGTGTTTCAACGATATATCTCGTCCAAAATCTGGTCAATTTGCAAAGGACTAGAAATGGCGCAGAGACAAAACCGTCCTAGTACTCCAAGGGAAATAAAGATAGAAAAAGGAACGAATTGCCCAAAACTAGTGACAGTTTGGAACAGATATTTGCACCAGAGATTGGACATTATGGAACATTTTTTCGACGCGAAGGTGAAACACCATGATTCTTAATCATTCTGGTGGATGTCTTGATGAGTTATCTCATCAGTAACAAAACCACTTGCAGATCTTGATGATTAGCTAAGTCAAACACACAGACAATAAATCAATTCCGAAACAACAAACGAAATTCATGAATAGCTGCTTTATACAAAAGAGAGAAAAATTAAAAGAATTGCCAAAAGTCCTAAAAATTGAAAGCAACAATGTATCATAGTATTTTATTTCAGCGCAAATTGCATACGCGTGTTAGAACTGGAACCGAATTCAGCTTTCGTCTCAGCATCGACTGTCTCAAAGGATTAAATTAGTGTACTAGACAGGAAAATCTCGCACTACAGCGATTTGCTTTCACTAAGTTGATATCAACATCAATCGGTCGCTAGGTTTCTCATTAGTTCCAGAACAAAGTAATTTATTATTCATGCAAAATCGATCTTAATTTGGGATGAGATTTTTTTTTTACTGTCTCCTAACGATACCATAATTAACAAAATAGAATTCTTTAATTAGCTCAACTCCGTGAGAGATCCATTCGATTAATTAGGGAACTACATAGTTAAGCAAATTCTGATTACTAGTTAAACCACCGTGGGATTCATTTGAATTCATTTCATGAAAAAAAAATGCTCGAAAGTTTCTTTTGAATCGATACGTTTTAACTCAGTTGAAATCTCATCCCATCGATATGGAATAGACACTTAATCACTTGCATGTGACTTTTCTCGTTAAATGGAAAAATCCCCAATTATTTCATAATAATTAGAGTATGGGCCATTGAAATATATTCCGTTTTAAAAGAAGGGATTTGCTCAATGCCTCAGATAATTTCAAAAGGAACATAACTTTAAGGAAACAGGATTTATTCGACATTAGAAAGGGTTTTTTTTCTTCTTAAAATAATGTTTTTACAAATTTCCGTGCTAATGTCTTTCATATTTCATGGTAATCTTGCGTGTTGCTTCTAATGATGTAATTAGTTTCTCTTTTATGGCGAAAGTAGTCATATTACTGTCCAAAGCGTATAGCGATAAATATTTTTCCTTAAATTCGTATTTGAGAAGAAAAAAATACCACAAACGAAACTTTATCTTGAAACACATTCGTCAAACCTTTTAAAGCAATATGTAGATAGCTGATATTTTAAAGGTTTAAGATCGTTTATTTCATTTTATCGTTAGGGAAAACAGGGATTTTTCAAAATGATACCAGCATTGTTTTGTTCGTTTCAAAACAAAGCATTTCAGCTGAAGTTTCTGCTAAATTTAAAGATTGGCATTTTATATTTGATTCGTTAGTTTTCTTCGACGGTCTTATTTCACGTACAATGCAGTACACAAAAGATTTGCTGTGTATCCAAAATCAGAATTTTTCTTTGAAAAGTTGCAAAAGGTAGGTAAGTGGTAAGTTAAATTTCGTCGCACACGAAGCTATACCACAAAAATTGCTAAAATCCGTTAAATTAGTGTTCTTTGTTTTATAGTATGGAATGCGATACGGTTTCAAAATTCGTTTCTACCTCACACTAATTACTTGCATTGTATAATGCAAAAGCGAGGTATAAAACCTGTGTATTTTTTTATTATGATGAAACAAGACATTTTAAGTAACGTGAAGCGTAAATTACTCTATAATCCAACCCGTTAGAAGAATTAAGATGAAAGTGCATTCACTCAACAACCTCTTCCAGAATACAATTTTGAAATACATATCAAGTTACTTTGAAAGTTATTCACGAAAGTATTACATGAAGATTATTGTATTACCAATTACATATATTTCGGGTTCCCGATAAATGTTATTTTCGAGGGTAGGAAACAATTTCATGAATAAAAATCGATTTAAAAATATTTATTTAAACATCATCTCAATGTTTGTCTGAGCCATTATAATATTTAAAGCGATGTTTCCTTGTGCAAAGAAAATAAAATGGTACTCATTATTGCATTAGCTTATTATTTAGTTAAATTTAAATGAAAGAATAGATTCTTTGTTGCATCCTAACAATTCAGTGCTCAGAGGGCAAAATGTTATAAGTCACTTTTTCAAAATTGTGTTTTTAAGTCATACAGGGAAGAATGCAGGTTGCAGAAAAGGATAAATTTGTGTAAATTCTTCAGAGTTAATATCGTCGACTCACAGGTTAAAAATCATATGTTACAGCTGTATATTTAATATTTATACCGGTGGCAACTGTCTAAGAGCTTTTTTTTTTTTTTTTTTTTTTTTTTTTTTTTTTTTTGCTTACAAATAGAAGCGAGTTATAACATGTTAAGGCAACACATCTGTCAATGCGTTTTTTATGTCGACCTTCGACAAGCGGAAATTTTGAATTTTCATTTTGAATATTCTAGAAATTTTGTTCAAAATCTGTTAAACTGTCGTTTGAATATTTTATATTTTTTAAACGCGTTCCCAAATGGGTTTCTGAAACTTTATTACATTCCGTTTCTTATAAAGGAAAATATTTTTTAAATAATTCTTTCCTTCACGACGTAAGAAGCACGCCAAAAATAAAAAAAGCGCCGAGGTCGTTGCCACCGCTATAAACGTAGGCTGCAGATGTACCAAGCATAATTCTGAGAAAACGAAAAGGGTATAATTCTACTCACTAAGCTGAACTCACAACGTGTGTTTCTCAAGAAGCAATATAACCTTACTTTGTGAAAGTTACCAGTTTCTGATTAAGGAAAGCTAAAAAAATCACATCTTCGAAATTTTGTCAGTATGTTTCACTTGAAAGAGAACAATACATTAGGAAAGCAGAGAAATCGTAAGTGATGGAGATGAACAAATTTTAATCATGGGATTTATCGAGTTAGTTCGAACTGTTTACCAGTGAGAAGAAACTTCGCAAAACGAGTTTTTTAACCTATTTTTCTGATGCCCACGGAAAAGTAACTTTATAATCCGATTGTGTATCCATTATTATCAGTGAACAATTAAAACGTTCATTGTATAAAAAAAAATTTCAAAATTTTTATATTATATTTGCTTAAAGAAAATCAAAATAGTGCTTACAAATTGTACAGTTAAAAGGTGCTGGTCGTGACCCGATATTTTAGACTGGAACTATATTCAAGTGTATCCAAATATTTGTTCACATCAAAACGGGTGATATTAGGTGCATGTGTTAAGGCATGTCCTTATTTTTCGTATGTAAATTATATGTTAAGAGGCGTCTTCAAATCCGGCGATCGGGAGAAATAACATAAAGCTGAGCACATATTCGCCGTCTGTTTCATTCGAAGGTTGATGGTCCATAACTTCATCAACCTTCTAATGAAACAGACAGGGCATGTGGGTGCTATTTCTCCCGATCGCTCATTTGGAGACCTGTATTATGGTTATGGGGGAAAAACATGAATCCTAAAATGTGGGGCTAATTCTTAATTATTAACCCTCCTGATGGTTCTTTTCTCAACGAGATATCTCTTCATTAGCAAAATTGACGAGATCTAATGGACGAGATATCTTGTCATTAGAAGAAAGCTTATTAGATCTTGACCTCTTCGTTATCATCGTTACAAAAATCAGGAATATCTTGATGACGAGATATCTCGTCATTAGCAAAATTGGTTAGATCCGGATGGACGAACAATCTCATAAAAATCACTTGGAGAGTTTAAGTGTATGAACCCTCCTGGGGGTTATCTCATCATTTTCAAAACTGACCAGTTCTTGCAGGACGAAATACACTACCTACAATAATGGACCGGACAACAAGATGTGATGGTATAAGAAAAACAATACATGCTTTAATAGTAAGATGGCCCCCCTACATGCTGCAATGACACTAGCAACCCTTCTGGGCATACTTTCAACAAGGTTTTGATTCGTAACTATGGGTTTTTGTGTCCATTCCAGCTGCAAGAATATCGACAGCTCAGCTGTAGATTTCGGACGTGGTTCACTGGTCCGTAAGCGTCGCTCTAGCTCTTCCAACAACTGTTCGAAGGGGTTTAGATCAGGACTCTGAGCAGGCCAGGTAAGACGTTTTACATCCATAAATTGATACCACTGCTTGACAGAGACTGCAACATGACAGGTAGCGCTGTCGTCCTGGAAGTAACATTCATCTATTCCATAAATTGCCAGAGCGTTGGAAGAACCTGATTGTTCAAAATGTTCATGTAGGCGTCGGCGTTCAATTAACTAGGAACAATGTGCAATGTGCAAAGGTCCCAGGCCATACCACGAAAAACACCCCCAAACAAGTAGTCGGATTTTATGTAAATCCTTTGGCTTCCGGTCCATTATTGTAGGGTAATGTATCTCAACTTTAGCAAAAATACTGACCTAATCTTGATCTCTGCATTAAAAAATCAGTAATATCCTGATGATGCTATCTAATCATCTTAAAAATTCAGTAATATCATGATTATGATATCTAATCATCTTAAAAAATCAGTAATATACTGATGATGCTATCTAATCATCTTAAAAAATCATTAATATCCTGATAATGCTATCCAATCATCTTAAAAAATCAGCAATATCTGAATTATGCGATATCTTGTCATTAACAAAATTAGTCATATCTCCTTAGCCGAGATATCTCATCAAAACCACTTGGAGGGTTGAAAACACTAGTCTTCCATTCGATAACCAATCGGCTCAAGTCGATTCGTAAGCCCACATAACCTACCCATCTGAGATCTTCCTACCTAAACTCTTCCCGTATGCTCTGTCTACGTTTTTCATTTGGCTGACGGAGCGGAGGCTACGAAGTCAAAACACAAGTGTTACCGAGGTTCAAGTTTTCACCCTCTTCGAAGAGTGAATTACATACGCTTGTGTAATTAGCTTGTTTCGAGATATTTATTGTGTATATTCTAGTATAAATTGACAACCCTGTATGCGTTGTGTAAATTGTAAGAAATAGCTGTTATTTATAAATTAACACATTGGTTCGAAGCGTGACTTTTAACAGCTCCTGCGTCTCTTACGGTGCAGACTAAAGTATTGTTTTTATAAAGCTCCCGTGATCTCAAGATTAGGTTAAAAAATTTCCATTTTGTCTACATTATTGACAAACTGTTTTATTGTCTTCAAAACCGTTATTTAGTAACTTACTTTGGCATATTTCATTTGTCATACAATTTACATTGCACAGATTATAAAATAAAAATATGAAGTTCTGTACTTCTCAATTATGTGCTTTTACGTGATGAAAATCAAATTAATATTGTAATCAATTGAGCAAAAGCACACATTACCATTTACATTACTTGTAGTAAGGTTTTCAAAAACACAGTCTTGTTTTAGTTACTCTTGTGCTCCATTATGTAATCATGGTATCTTGATCTCATAATTGTTTTTACATTTTTGATAACAGTGTGTAAAAAATAAATGTTTTTGTGCTGTTTTTCATCGTATTTCTGTAGAAATTTTAAAAGAGACGAAAGTATTCCAAATAATCTTTTACTTAAAAGTTTCAAATTTCTATCTCCTTGGCATATTTTTGTATAACAGTTTACTTACTTTTCTAGTCGTGTTTAAAGAAATTATACATATTTAAGGTAATATCATTGTGATACACTTCAAAAAAATCTTTATTAAAATCACTAGTTCTAAGTTCATACAGTTCTTTGAAAGCCTATTATAAATTAAAACTGAGAACTGTGCATGATAATTTTTTTTTTAAATCGATCGTATTCTTATAAGTAAAAAGAAAAACACCCCTTTCAAAGTAACAGTCCAAAGTAACAAGTAAAATGCCGTTACAAAATCGTGTTCCAAACTTAACGTAGAAAGATGTTTTTCCAGAGCGCGGTTCCGATACATGCATATGTGCAACGAAGCTATTGTGTTGAAGAGTGCGAAAGAAATAGATTCATTTAATTGAAAACATATTCAGATAATGCAGAAAAAAGTTACTTAACACGTAAGCTCTTGCACCCGACCAAATCCGGACAATCAAAGTTTCACGAATACTTATGGAGCTAATCCAAGATTCATTGATTGATGTCATAAACTGTAAATTAAGTGTTGAATTATTTTTTGCTGTGATTTTAGTATGGATTTATTTAACTATGGTGATTTTAGGGTAACATTTCCCAAATAGTGACTTTACGTTGTGGGAGATGGTAATGGTAATGTTAATTTTTAATTAACGTCGTACTAGAGCAACATGTTGTGGGAGAAGGAAAGCAAGGCAAGCTCGTTTTTCCTGATAACTTGTGCAAGAAAACAAGACAAAATAATAAATTTAGGCTATTATGGGCGAATGAATCAAGTTGATTTTTTGAGAAAATTTTTGAACAATATTCACTTTAATGAGCTTTAGGAAACTGTCTACTGTGGTTCTTCACAAAATAACGCGACATTGAGAAAAAGAAAAACCTTTGATGTTTTCTAAACTGAATAAAATTGAGGCTTTTTCTTTCAGTGAACGCAATATCAAATTTGCGACAGAACATTAACGGTTGTAAATGCGCTGAACTGAAAAAACTGTAGGGTTTACATAAATTAATTTTTTTTAAAGATACTTGATTCACCTAAAATACATCTACTTCGTCATTTGTTTTTAGAAACGAAAAAAAACTACGATTGAGAGAAGTACATGGATCCTCTCTCCAGAGATAAAATGCAGAAAAAACATCTGGAATCCATTTTTAATTTTCCATATTTCCACATTACATCTAGAAAAATATTAGGATATGAAAGCATTTCATGTTTACACTTTAAAATTACTCAATCTGAGAGGGGCTCTTAAAACATTCAATACTACATAAGCTGATGTTGAAAAACTTAAACTTGCATAGAAATCGTGGTAAACAACTTTAGTTCTAGTTTACAGCTCCTCCTTGAAACTGTAAACATATTTTTTCTTTTCCCTTAAGGCTCGAAATAATTTTTATTTAATGAAACATTCGTGAAAAGTTTCCGTTTTTGAAGCCTGGCGCCATCTGTGGAGGGAAGAAGTCCTTAAATCTAGATAAAATGCTTTAAATAATATTTCTTTAATCAGATATTCCTCACAAATATTTAAATGTGACTTTAAAATTAATGAAAACTATTTTTCAGTACAAATTTACTTTTCTTTAATTTTCCTCTGTAGTTACCGTATGTCTTTCGAAAAAAGAATAAAATTCCCACTAAGTCGTGAAAAGATCAAAAGTCCTAACGCATTGGAACTCAAATAAATATTTGAGTATACTTGGAATTACTGAAAATTTTTAGATCAAATTAATTGTATCAATTAATTTTCTTCCAACAAAACATCGAAGTTGCAACACTAGAGACACATTGAAAATGTTCTCGATTTCAGTTTTCTGAGGCTTAGTTTCAAACTCGAAACCTTCTAGTTGTTAATCCGTTGTTTTTCCAACTGGGTTACCGTGGCCCTCTTAGTTAAGGAAGAAAAATATATTCAAATGGATTCAAACAAAATATGGATATAGTTCTTTAATGCAAAAATTAAAACGTGTCGGTCTTTATGAAACTTTCGGAATTCAATCGTTTATGGCAAAGTATGTTTTATGGCAAAATATATCTCTGTTTATTGTTTTGATTCTATACAAATGTGTGCTTTCTATATTCCAACGATCGAAAAATAAATAAATCGTTGCTAAATGGTAGGTAGGTATTTTTATTAATGTCACACTGGAGCAACACACGGGCTATTGGCGATGGTCCGGGATCAATCTACTAAAGGAAAGATTTGGGGACACCACCACTTAATTTTGAACCATAGTCAGATGACGAGGTCACACCTGAGCTTCCACCCCACTCTCTAAACTTCCACACCACGCGAACTTGAGGACATTTGAGGCCACGACCGATTTAACGTGCACCATCCCCCTTTGAACACGACGGTCTTTGGTTGAATTCGAGCTCGTAACCCACCGATTGCTAATCCGTTATTCTTCCAACTGGACTAAAGCGGCTCCTGTGCTAAATGGAATGACTTAGATTCATAAGTATGTTGCACATTATGTTACACTTTGCTTCGTGCCTTACTGGTCTCACATACCATAGTTTTAAAAACCCTACAAGTGGTTGTCTATATGAGTTATCTCGTTATTGGCATAACAGAACAGATCTTGAAGAACGAGATATCTCGACGATAGCGAAATTGGTCAGGTCTTCATGGACGAAATATCTCGTTGGAACTCGGGATGCGACACCGATGTTCATAAAAAAACATCGATGTTTATAAAAACTTCGTTGTTTATAAAAAAACATCGATGTTTATAAAAAAACATCGATGTTTATAAAAAACATCGATGTTTATAAAACCATCGATGTTTATAAAAACATCGATGTATTGGAGCCGATGTTTATACTTTTCCATGTTTTTACGTTGTCAATGTTTTATTTTTTAATTAAAAAAAAGTACCATTGTAAAAATTAAAAAAATAACCAAGGAGCGTAATTTTCATAATCAGTAAATTGAACATACTTTTAGACCTAAGTTGCCAAGGGTTAAGGGTCTGAAAAGTAGTTATGCGACATCAATGTTGATGTTTTCAAAACATCGATGTATCTACCATTGATTTATTGGAGCTGATGTTTGTTTAACATCGATGTTTTAACATTGTCGATGTTTTTACGTTGTCGCGATATCATACAACTAAGTACTTGTCAGTGATGACGACATCTGTCCCATCAGAAAGAGTTCTTTCCCTAACTGGTGGGATAGTTAGTGAAAAAAGAAGTCGGCTTAAAATGGAGAAAGTTAACAAACTTCTCTTTTTTACACAAACTGTAAATAACAAATATTGAGGCATATAATAATTATAGGCCCCAATATGTTTTATTTACAGGAAATGAAAAATAAATTTGGTGTGTTTCCCCCTTCACAAGTTGATAAATAATTATTAATAAATGTTGTTTGTTGTTTCTCATGCCTACACTGGCAGACCAGAGGAGTGCCAGGCACGTCGAAGACGGCAAGAGGCGAAGGGGTGCGCCTTCCATGTTATTGAGCCCCATTGGGAGGAAGTCCGACTTTGCTCGACATACATGACACATCCGTTTTACAGGAAGTTCCCTTTCATACATCCATTCACTCACACATACCGTAATTTAGATCCCAATCAGAGGCCGATAACCCCCTGATCAGGTACCCCCAGAGGTATTGATTTGGTATGGGAACATGAGGGACATTGTGACCACGACCTATTTAACGTGCCCCAGTCACCATTAGTGAACACGACGGTCTTTAGCCAGGTCGAAGCGCCGATCTCGCAATCATCAGAATTGCAGGCTCCGCCGAGGACAGAACCCACAACCCTTCTGATGCGAGTCCGACGCTCTACTGACTGAGCTACCGTGGCTCATTAATAATAAATAACGATGATTATTGTAACGTACTTACCTAATTATATTTATACTAAGTAGTAACGACCTCAAATGTTTGTAAACATTATTTTCTTTTGTAGTATTCAATTTGAAAATAAAAGATTTGTCACTTGTTCTTAGCATTTTTTTTTTACTTTGTTTTGACAGTTAAAAAAGTCTTAGATATAAATTAATAAACATGGCAAATGACAAATTAAATCACCCCATCCCCGGTGAACATTAATGTCTGAGGTTGCTAAACCATTTTAAGAAATAGGGAGAAAAAAGTTTAAATACACTGATGTTTAAAAATATCGATGGTTTTTGGGCGATGCATTATCAACATCGATGTTTTAATTTTGAACATCGATGTTTTAATTTTGAACATCGATGTTTTAATTTTGAACATCGATGTTTTAATTTTGAACATCGATGTTTTAGTTTTGAACATCGATGTTTTAGTTTTGAACATCGATGTTTTAATTTTGGACATAAATGTTTTAGAACATCGATGTTTTAATTTTGGACATAGATGTTTTAATTTTGAACGTCGATGTTTTAATTTTGAACATCGATATTTTAATTTTGAACATCGATGCTTTAATTTTGAACATCCATGTTTTAATTTTGAACATCGATGTTTTAATTTTAAACACGGATGTTTTGTTGTCGATGTCGCATCCCTTGTTGGAACCACATGGAAAGTTAACCCCGACTCTAAAACACCTTTTGTGTTCTTCTTATAGACGGAAATAAAAAAATACGATCTCCAGACTGCTCTCGTCCTTGTCAATTTAATTAATTCAAAGAGTATACTATTTTAATCTAAAGGGAAGAAATTATTTACTGTCTCCGAACACATTTTTTTGCATCGATGATAATCCCTCCTCCTTCCCTCTCACTATTACGCGGGGGAAAAAAGAGCAATAGTTTTATAAAAATGTGATTTTAATTACACAGGCTTATCGGATTAAGGAAATATAATTGGCTCATTATGTTTACGGGGACGTCTTAATTTATTATCAACCATAATCCGCATTTAGAATGATAAAAAACGGGAATCCGAAAAAATAATCCTTTAATTCACCTCAATTAATTACGGCTAAAAGAGTAAGAAAACGGCGAAATGTCTTTCATATCTTAACTTTGAATTATTTTTATGTGATCAGATGATGCTCTTCATTAAACAAAAAGGTCTATCAAGTGGATACTTGATTGATATCCTCTATTTGATGTCGGTAAAGACACTATCGCTGCCCTTGAAACTATTTTTTTCATGGTACATCAAATAAAAGAAGCAAGGAAAATGAGTTCCGGGTGGATTATGGTTTTTGAGGGCTGTTGGCTACTTTTTTCTGGATTCGAGGCTTTTTTTGCCCTTAAGTCAATTTTCAATTAATAAAGGGTTTAAGATTGTATCTTTGTATTAGCTTACTCCTTAGGTCTGCGCACTCGTTGGTGCCAAACAACTTTTAATGAAAAGATTTTTCGAAGGAGAAAATCATACTTTAGAGATCACCCTGCAGGGTAAAAAAGTGGTTTTGTTTTTGGATAAAAGAGTACTCTGTGAGCTCCAAAGAGGCTTAGTTTGTGTTTTAAAATGACATGGCTACTGTACGGTGGCCTTGGCTGCGATCATTGTTGCAAATGCGCTTGCGCTAGCTAAATCTGTCTGGTTGCTAAAATGGACTTGCTGTTGGAGGTATTTTTTGTCGAGATAAAAAAAGATGGCGGGGTAAAAATTCGTGAGTGATACTTGATTCCGGTAAGTATTTCAGCAGGGGAAGTCCGGTTGGATGAGTAGAGTGATGTGAGTTCAAAACTCAATCCAACCAAAGACCGTCGTGTCCGTGGGGTGCTGGTGCACGTTCCATCTGTCATTGCCTCAACTATCATCACGTTGATTTGGTGTGAAAGTTTCGAGAATGGGGTGCCAGCGGGCAAAGAACAGGCGCCAGTGTTCCTTCAACTTCAAAAAACATCTTTGAAGAGTGGAATGCCAGTTCACGTGCTGTCCTCGTCATCCGACCGTAGTTCCAATTGCGAGATGTTATCCACTGATCTTTCCCTTCGGGGTGAATCTCTAACCGTCGTCAATAGACCTTTGTGTTGCTCCAGTGCGACGTTAATTCAACTACACACCTACCCTGTAAGTATTCGAATTGTGACGTCCGTTTGCTTGTGTTTTCAGAATACGATTTCATAACCGAATAAATTCCAACGAATACTTTCAGTGTAGATATGATAGTTGATGTTATACCAATTAGAATTAAATGCCAAAAGCTGCCTCTTGTACAAAAATGGCTTGAGATTTTGGAAACACGTAAATTCTTTGCAGAACATCTGCTAGAGACTCTGACGAGTTTGAGTGGGTCGATTCATTTAGTTTACGGGTAGGTAGAACGTAAACCATGATTTCTACAAGTGGCCTCTTTAGCTTAGATTTTGGCTCCGAGTTCAGAATTGGATTCTGGTTCAAATATTTTGCATTTCTAATAGCAGTTTTTGCTATGATCATTTAGTTTTAGTCTATTCATTAGCCTTCTTAGTCTTCTTAGCCTTCAATTTCATGAAGTATGAAAAACATCAAATCATCCAGTAATTTTTCTATCGTTGGAATAAGAGATGCTTTTGTGCAAACTTCACATGCCTGTTCCTCCAATAATATTGAGTGCTGTGACCTATGGAAATGGCATTGTTGAATGTACCTGTCCCGGACTTTCAAATCTTCTGTTGATAGACATGCATACAAGGCTTTTCCTGAGTGGTGTACTGTGCGTGAGTATGAAGGTCCGTAGAAAAAATAGGAGCTGCCATGGTATGTCTCTTATTTTTAACAAAAATGTCTTCTCTGGTGTTTATTAGTTTTCTTACTTTATCAGTCTACATTTTCAATTTTTTTTTTTTACAATTTTGATACGACACATAAATATGCATATTTTGTACATTAAATATTCTAATAAGGCATATACGGGACGTTTTATTTTGGTATTTTAAAAGGTTTTGTGAAGAAGGAGGTGGAGGAAGGAGATTTCTTAGTACATGGCTAATATTTGAGAAAGGATCCTGTATACATGATTCAACTGGAATTAGAATAACTGCATATTTTTTGTAATTGACGTCTAATGGTCTATGAGGCTGATAGAGAGACAAGCTTTTTTATCGTAAAAACAAAAACAGTTTGGAAGTGGGTACGTCTTTAAAATACTATAACAATACTGGGGCCGTGCATGAAAATGCAAAAAAAAGCGTTACAATTGTTATATCTTATGATTTCAGTACTAGGAGAAACATTCCGAAGATAAATATACTATCGTGTAGGCAAAGAACTGATATAATGCTAACTGATACCTGCATGGTATGTCTTCAGTACTGAATGTGCAGGCATACCGAGAGCCCAGGAGCAGAATTATATTCAGCGTTCTGCAACACAACTCCTAGCAATTGCAATTGTTCCGTGGCTAGAAAAGATGAAAAGGTGTAGCAAGGAGCACGCTTTGTACTGCAGAACATCGTATCTTATGATTGAAAAAAAATCGACCAAAATTTTGATAAAATTAAAAAATTGTTCAGCAACTTACGTTACTAACGGCATATGTTAAGCACTTTCTGCTCCAGGGACTGACGGGTTAGTAATATGTTGGATTTCAACTGTGCTGGGTGAACTTTGGTCCAGTGTAACTTAAGGTTGCGTGGTGTAATGACTGCGTAAGTGGTGTCATTCGAAAGCGAACAAACTACGCTACAATTAACGTTTTACAACAACAAAGAAATTAATATTGCAATTTAATTGTTAGAACTGTAAATTAATTGCTGAATATTCACACAGTAAGCAATCGTTCAGGCTTCCTATGTTTGGTCCATTCATTTCTCAATCCGAATACTCACGTCAAAACTTCAGTTTGTATCCACGACAGAAACCTATCAATTATTTAATCGCATTGTATCATAAAGCTTGATGCTAGTTCTCTTAGAAAACTACGTAAGTATGCTTCTATTAATAAATTATTTTTATCAAAACGAGACTTCAGATGTTGAATTGCTTTTGGATAATGATTTTTAGATGGTGGGTTGCTTTCTTCATTGCATGCTTTTGTTGTGGGCTTTAACGCTGAATTCTGAAACTAATCATCTTCCCTCGAATTTACATCTTCGGAACTTTAAGATCAAAACAAATCTTTAAAGAGCAACCCAATTTCTAGGTATAAGATCGTATTTCTTAAAAATTAATTCATGAATGATTAAATTATCAAGTAAAATTCTACTCTCAAAAGATTTAGTGTCATCTTTATGAATAAGATTTCTTTAGTAAGCAGCTTTTATTTCTCTAAATCCATCTATAAGAATCGGTTGTATCATATTCTTGTTTAGTGAAATCTGTTAAATATATTTAATCTCTTCATTAACTTTAAGTAGACGTTCAATGTTTTAACAATACTGGGTATATGTATTCTTACCTTCAGAGTTGGTGTTTTCAAGGATGACAAACTATTCAGCGGGAAACGTAAAACACCCACACACACAAATGGCTTTATTTCTTTCAATTTTCACTCTTGCAAAAAAAAATTCGTGCTAAGTTTGTTTCTACATACTCTATACTTTCGAATTCTTAATAGAAGCTTTCAATTCAAAAACTGTGAATTGCACACAATTAAAGTTATTTTATTCTCTTCATTTGTGTCCATTTCTTCAAATTCCGAATTCTAATGACATAAAAACTTGTAGACGCCATTATCTTGTTTCATGCAACAAAACGAAACTTAATTATATTTATAAAAAATTTCATTATTTAGCGGAACATACATATGTATACAAATGACATATAAATTTACTAGCTTGAGGGAACTCCGAAACTTTAAATTCTAAAATAAAAATCGCTATTTTCATCAGTTGCCAGACGAATTTAATTTGTGGAATAGAATAAATAAAAAATACTTAGGTAAAAATAAAATTTTCAAACTATAAAATTCTTTCGTTGAAATAAATACTATTGCAGACAAACGATAAAAGCTTAAGTCAAAATAAATATTATTACAAGCAAAATATTGATTTACAATTTTAAGAATAAATTTTTTATAATACATTCTAACTTTAATTGTTAGCAATTTTTTCATTGAAATGTCTCACTGTCTTATGCTATCATAGGTTACTGCTTCCTAAGGGCTCAAATAAATCGGAATAAAAGCTTTTCAATCAACCCTAAAATAATCAGCCGAAAACTAGTGGCAAAGCAAACTGAAACTTTGTTTGAATTTATTGTTCGTCTTGTATCGCGTTTGTTTCAAAGCAATTGTGCAAAGAGATTTCATCTCAGCATTCATTGTGCATTTCTAGAAGACACGCACTGGAGTGGAAGTTCAAAACAGGTTCTATTCAATTACACGAACCAGTAGCAGCAGTGTTCTATTCATTTCAGTTCTTTTTTTAATTTTTTAACACCCTGAAATAAGTGTTTTCTTTCTCAAACGGATAAATCCGAATCTCTCTTTGTCTGTTCACATTCCAGCGCTGTTTCTTTGTTGGGTTTTAAGCCTTACGTGTTACCGCCGAAGGCTTGCTCCAAAGAGAGAATCAATCAATTTTTTCCTTGTTCAGTACTAACATTTTGATTAATTAAGGTCTTGTTTAATGAAGTGGTTTCCCGTCATTGTCCGGATTCCATTAAGCAGAAATGCTCGCGGTAAAAAAAAAATGGAGTGGTAAATAGAAACCCCAAGCTACGGAAAAGCAAATTAACTGCGGAACGGCGAAGCTCTCGCCGATTCCAACGATAGAGTTACATTGTTTATGGTGGGCTATTGCTCACGACGTGAAAAGTTATCAGATCACCAAGAGTCCCATTCGAAAGCGAGCTTGCGTGAATATAGCGTTATTTGATGCCTCATCTAACATCCAGCGATTGTTCGATGTTGCAAAGCCTTCATTGTCTTGTTGCTCAACTGAAAATTTAGGAATTTTTCCATTACATGCCGACATTTTACTGTGATATCTGCTTCCAGATAAAAGTTCCAAAACAGTAATGGCGTCGTAGACCTCTTTAAGCGTCTTCCGTGTGCGCTATAAAACCGCTAAAGGGACAAGCCGAATTGTCTCTTCGTATCCCAAAACCATAAGAAAATTTCTTTTCGTGTCTTGTCTATATGTTGATAAGACCCGTATTATGTTTCTAGTGTGCATAATGTGAATAGTTGAGGAAACTTCTACACCTGGTTTATTTAGCAAATTGGTGAGATATCGTCGGAAATTTTACCACTTAGGAATGCTTTCGATAAAATTAACGATGGAATGCATAAGGGGAAATAATCATGAAGAGAATGTTGGAAGATTTGTTTCAGGTTTTAAAAGGTTATCTATTAATGCTGTGATAAACATGCTCTAACTTCGAAATTTGAACATAAGAGAGTTCTTGATAGAACAATGTATTAGATATTGGACGATGAACATATTTATCGGAGTCATTTCATTAATGGCAAAAAGAGTTTTCGAACATGATTAATATTTTAGAGTGCAGATAAAATTAAAGCATGACAAACTTAAACGCTGCTGTGAAAGACATTTTGTCGCGCTATATTTAATACCATAAATTTTTAAGCATACATTTAGCGTGTATATAGATAGTAGATAAAATAAAGATGTTCTAAAAGTACATTATGCTACTTTAACACTCATTATGTAATAAGCAAGGTTCAAATATTTCATTCTATTACGAGTCTGCAGTATTTCGGTGCTTTGCTAGTTTGTGCATAGGCTGCTTAAAACTCGAAGATAGAAGTAAAGACACACATTTATTAAACGTTAAACAGTAGTTTAAGAAAATATATATATGTGTGCGTTTGTCGGCAATCATAGTGTTGAAGAAAACGAAACGAAAAGAGAGATGCATTGACACCGCATTAAGGTGTTATATCCTATGATTACAGGCAATTCCTTCAAAGAAATTACTATCGTGCTGTGCTGTTTGCAGTTTGATGCCATTTGGGAAAGCTTTAGTTTTTCTAGTTGCTATATTTTAAGAATATTAATCAATAAGGAACTGAATAGAAATGCTGTAAGCAAAATGAAACACCTTCTTAGAATAAGAGATATTTTCTGCGTAAGCAAACAAACCCCAGAATAAAGGCTGAGATTTTAATTACTGTAATTCAAATGCTCTAGTGTGATAGATATTAGACGAATCCATTATTCTAAGCAAATAATTATAAAACTCTAAAGATGTTGGCTATTTAACGGGCTTTTGTAATAAAAGTGTAACATAAGTTTAAAATGTATCTATATGTTGACTATTGGAAGTTTGCAGATTTATTAATTCCGTAGAGTGAAGACACTTGTACTTATTCAATACAAGTAAAAGAACACGGATAACTTGTGCTCTGCTTTGGAAGATCCATCAGTCCGTCCCCAGAGTAAACAGCATTTTTTATTTTGATTATATTGCGTTAATTTTTTTACGTTAAAATGAGGCCATTTAGGCATTTTCGTTTCAATTAAGGTTACAAAAAAATCATTTTAAAATCAGGTGAGTTTGACATTACGCGTTCACGCAACTACAGCATGAACAGAGAGAAAAAATGCACTGAGATAGAGAGTAAAAAACTAATTACATTTTTTCAAGAAAACTGTCAGCAAGGACGAAGAAAAAACACAAAATCGATTTATCCATAAACTTACTTGGAAGCAGTGGCCGTTTTGTAAAATTAACGGAGAAAGATATTCATCATTATTACTCCTTAAACTAGGATATGAGTTAATTGATGAGGCACTGTTCATAAAAAAATACAACATAAGAATTTGTTCTTTAAAACATTTTCATTAAAGTAAAAGTGGCAGTGGTTTTTCTTTCGTTTAATATCTTACTCTTAGGTAATAAAATAGGAGAACATTATGTTAATTTAGCTTGTTTTCCAACATAAAATTTATTACTAAGCAAGATATGGCCATTTAGTCATTAAAAGACAAGTCTTTGAATATCATTATTAACTATGTAATTTATATTGCTTGTAAATTGGAATGGATAAAAAATGTTATTTTACAATAGTCACACATGTAGGCTCTAATGTTCTTTGGAAGTAGAGTAAGAAAAAAAAATTTTAAGTTAATTTTTACTCAAACGTTATAATATTAGGAAATACCAAGAATATCTTCGACTACATATTTGAACAATGTGTAATTCATTGTTTTTACCTTCTTTATGTTGCCATACAGCAAAGGAATACAAAAAAAATAAATATACATAAATTATTTATATTTTAAATATTAAGAAAATATTATCCAAAATGTATGAGATTGCAATGTAAGCAAGCAAACCTGATGGAATGCGAATATTTCACTTTTTGTCCAAAAGGGACATATAAGGGTTACTTTAACCTGTAGTTTATCAACAATTCGCTGACATTTGGTGTTTAATCTAATTGATGTTGAAAAATCAACTATCATATATCAATTTTGAATACATTCTTGGCGAAGTGCTGAAATCGTATTCCAAAAAGAAGCCAAATGATGGCACGTTAAGAAAACGTACAGGAAATACGTATTACCAAAGAAATACCTCCGCCATCTATGTTCAGCATGACAGAATATATCCCTCGAATCAAATTCGTTCTTCTAAATAAATAATTATCGTGTGATAAAATATAATTCATAATATTTACTTTTAAAAGAATGCCGTGTTCGGTAAAAAAAATATATGGGCCATTCCAAAGGAACATCAACCTATCACTTGATTTATCAAACTGAGTTAATTTTTGTATTTTATAATTTTTTGATTAAGCAAAAATAATGAAATTTTTAGAACTAAATCTGGCAACACTTTACACAGCTTGTAGTATGACTCTTAAAATGAAATGACAATCAATGGTTGATCTGTTGCAATCGTAAAGGTACGATTCCAATGTGACGACTGAAGCGACTATGACCGTGCGATCGGAGGTGAGCAGTTAGAACAGCACGATCCGAGTAGCATGTTCAACTTTCAATCTCACGAGTCTCAGTCGCTACGTGATCTACATGTTTTATTCTCTAGTCCATCTTCGCGGTCGTTAAAAATAGAAAGAAAATCTCAACATATTTGAAATGTGCGAAACATTTTACAAAAGATCAATATCTTAAATGTGATTTTATTTAATTAAATAATTTTTCAATTGCAACTTTCATATTTTCGCAGTATGAATTTGTCTACATTTGTGACCAAGATAATCATTACGAACACAAAAAGGACTATTTATCTCGTTTTATAGAAAAGATATAACTTAAATGGAGTATTTTTTGTTGCTTTAATCTACTGCTTAAAATAAATAGCCATTTAAATACGATAAAAATGTAATTGTATTCGATGTTTTGAACCAATTTTACCCCGCTTTCACACAAAACTGGTAAAAATATGATAGTTTACAACATCAGGGATAGTAGGTAATTTTACATTTCTGAGATAACGTATACCGACAACGGTCTGATTTAGTTTTCATGTGCTGCAAACATTTTTAAAATAAAGATAAAATTAAACATTCAATTTGAAAGTAAAACTTTGAAGTTATTTTTTTAATATCCTCAAGGTGAAATGTGCACGACTTTTGACAGTGATGATTAAAAGCAGGACATGTATTTAAAATGTGATGGACAGTAGAATCTGAAGACTAAAACGGGGAGATTCTAGCCCAACAAAAGATAAGGGTTAAAGCAGTTAATCAATAATTGAACTCATCCAATATACTCGGCAAGGGACAGAGAGGATTTCCAAAATATTCTAAAACAGAGACATCTTTTGAAGGATGATTCAGTGTTTAGAAAATTTTTCAGTTTGAATATTGACCAGTTTATTTGCGTTTTGTCAATCATTGAAAGTGAACTTAATGTTAACTAGTTATAAGTTTAATATTTTAGAATTACGTATATAAGGTGGTCGAGGTGGATAATGTAAAAGTACAACTGATTAGAATATGTATGCAAGAAACAGTAATGTAAATACAAGAATTCGTAAATTTAAAAGCAGGAAAGAGCAATATTGAACACCAGTGTTTTGCGACTCATTAATCTAAACCACAAAGGATATATGCAACACGAATCATCCATTTCAAGCTGAAAAAGGTAAGCAACAACAAAAACACTTTCGATCGCGTCGTCTGAAGCGTCTAAACTCCTCGGCAGAGCAGTCGAGTTCTACGGTTCGAGCCTTCTAACTGGAGTCGCTACTGTCGGACGGCCATTGAAGTGCTATTGGAAAGGGGTTCTTTTTTTTGCCTTTTAGCAGTCCCATGTATGTAGCGTTCTCCGACGTGATGCTACAGTCGCCTGAAAATAGTAGTTTCACGGCCATATTCACACGTCTCGAGTTAACTCGAGGATCAGTTGATCCGCGAGTAAGAGTTAACTCGAGGATTATCAAGAACGGTATTCTCAAACGGCGTGTTAAGTCATCCGGGGATTAAAATGAGACGCTCGCTGTGATTGGCTACTACCCTCTCCTCACGAAACGCATGTGGCATTTTAATTTGGGTTTGGGAAAAGAAATGCAAAGGTATTTAATTTTAAATTGGATTTTTATGGAAACCTAAATTTTGCAAGAAAGAATCGTACACAATGTCTTGACAAATGAATGTAATTCGATTATCTTTGTACTTGTCAGTATGGGTGTGGGTGGTATGAAAAGTAACCTGCATTGTCAATTTTCTTTCGTTCGTTATAAATCAACAGAATAATTTTTATTCTACGACGAATTTGCATCTGCCATGAACATATTCTACCTTTCGCTTTTAGCGGATGGAGGTGCCGCCCTCTATCTTTTCGCCAAGCAGCTAGTTTACATTTACACAGCTACTTTTATTTCCATTTTTCTTTTGAATTTCGTTAAAATTATGTTTAAATTTTGACCATTTAAGCAATATTATGATGATATGAACTGCTACAGAGCAGGTGCTCCGTAATGATAGGCTCAGTCCAGTCGTCGCAAGAATACTGTAATTGAGCATAGAATGAAATGTGTCATCCATTTTGTTTCGCTCGAAAACATCGCTAAAAGATTGTACTGCGCATGCGTTAAATGTAACTCGCGTGTTAACTCGCCGATTTCGGAGGATTAAAATGTAACACCGAAACGGCAGTTTAAACCATGGATCAGGCATTGTGAATACGGTTTTTCGATAACTCGGGGATTATCGTTGATCCGAGAGTAAACTCGGATTTGTGAATACGGCCTTCAGAGTCGTCTCATTGGAATCGCATCTTCAAAGACCACCATTTTTTTTACCTTCTTCCTCTCAAAGGTTCTTTTGGTTATGTGGTTTTGAAAATTGTTTTAAACCTTGTAGTAATAACTATTTTGTAAATATGTATAGTTCCATTAACATTCTTACGGCCGTATTCACAAGTACACATTTGAGTTAACTCGAGGAATTTACGATACTACCCGAGTTATCGAAAAAACCGCATTCACAAGTCCTGATCCGTGGTTTAAACTGCCGTTTCGGTGCTATATTTTGATCCTCCGAAATCGGCGAGTTAACTCGCGAGTTACATTTAACGCATGCGCAGTACTATCTTTTTGCGAAGAAACAAAATTGATGACACATTTCATTCTATGCTCAGTTAAAATATTCTTGCGACGACTGGACTGGATCTGTCATTACGGAGCACTTTCTACATAGCAGCTCATCTCATCATAATATTGCAAAAATGGAACATTTTAAAACATAATTTTATTGAAATTCAAAAGAAAAGTGAAAATAAAGGTAGCTTTGAAAACATTTGGTGAAAAGATAGATGGCGGCACCTCCGTCCGGTAAAAGCGAAAGGTAGAATATGACCATGGCAGATGCAAATTCGTCGTAGAATAAAAATTATTCTGTTGATTTATAACGAACGAAAGAAAATTGACAATGCAGGTTACTTTTCATACCACCCATACTGACAAGTACAAAGATAATCGAATTAGATTCATTTGTCAAGACATTGTGTACGATTCTTTCTTGCAAAATTTAGGTTTCCATAAAAATCCAATTTAAAATTAAATACCTTTGCATTTCTTTTCCCAAACCCAAATTAAAATGCCACATGCGTTTTATTTTATCACAACTTGGAATCAATTCTACGGCGAAGTGCGTGCTTGATTAGGATGAATGCAGATTCGGACGTTGAAACCAATATAAACAATATCATGTGATCGTGAGGAGAGGGAAGTAGCCAATCAAAGCTAGCGTCTCATTTTAATCCCCGGATCACTTAACAAGCCGTTTTAGAATACCGTTCGTGATAATCCTCGAGTTAACTCTTACCCGCAGATCAACTGATCCTCGAGTTAACTCGAGACTTGTGAATATGGCCTTTACATAAGTAAACATTTTTTAAGGAGTTGATTTTTTGAAGCATTAAGTGTCCCGTTCCATCAAGAAAAATGAGCTTTTCAGTTTTACTTTTTAAGCGCATTTTCTTCAGAGAAGCCATTTTTTTTCCTTTTAAAATCTGTGCTCAGATGGCAAAATATTACAAGTCACTTTTCCCAAAAAGTCCCATCATTGAGTCTTTTTTTATTAATGTTTAGAAGGTGGGAAAATATCGTAAATCTTTTTCTTTCAGTTTATGAGAAAACAAAGGTGGGAAACTTGTAATAAAACAAAAACCACAGAACCACGTGTTGAATCTTGAATCTTAAAATTGCTGTCACGAAATATTAAAAAAAGGTGACCTATAACATTTTGGTATCTGAGCACAGAAATATAATTACATTTATAACAGTGGTAAATTTTTTATAAATAGAAGATTTATTAATTAATTTTTGAAAAAAATGTCTGTCATGCTCATGGATCTACTTTCTTATCTTTATTACTTCTATGGTCTCGCTACGTCAATGGAAAATCTTAGATCTGTACTTTTTACGTCTGTCATTTTTGTTTTAGTTTCAAAACAAAACAAAATATTCAATCAAAGAAAATTGACAAATAGAAAAACATAGAATATGAAGAAAGGTTGTGACATAATGCAGAGGAATATAAGGCTCAGAAAGGAAATAATTGGGATAATAAATAATAAAGATACGGACTGTAGGTGAATCAAGCTGAATTAAAAAACCGCAGTAAAGAAGCTAGAATTATAGCAATCAAAAACGATCCGAAACAAAGCGTTTATAAAGATAAACTCGTCTTATTCACCTACAAAAACCTGATGCAACAATCTTCAAAGTGAAGGTAAGACCAGTATGAATCGAGTGTGCGCATTCAGTCAAAGTAAAAGAATACCTACAAGTGATTATATTCACATAAGCAGCACTAATATTCTAACTTTTAAACTATACATATGTTCTTAAACTTTGCGATAGTAAACATTGAGCTCACTGAAGCATTCTGTAAATGTATTCTTGGTTGTTTTGTTAATAGTTCTGAGTAAAATCTCTACTACTATAAAAGTTATGAATCGATTTTAATGTGGTAGTGGGGGTTTCATAGTTCAAGCAGATATGCTAAGTATAAATTGCCATTTATTTAGGGGAAAAACTCAACTGGATTTAGTACGAACTTTTACTTATTCATAGGAAGATGCTGTCAAAAGTAGTCAGTGTAGAAGGTGAGGTAAAAGGCCAAGTGAAGATAGTCGTATTACGAAGAAAACATATAATAGCAGATGCAAATCTTTCTACAGTGCCCCCCCCCTCCCCCCCCCCCAAAAAAAAAAAAAATTTGCTTAAAAATCAATAACTGTGAGTTTTAACTAAACCGGTATCAAAATCACAATAGTTATTTAGATATTGTATTTATAAATATTTTATTATTGAATAATATTCATTCCGTCTGTTATCTAACAGCACCATCTCAATAAACAGTCGTGCAAAGGAAATATTAAAAGTAATATTCTAAGTTCTATGATTTAATGAGTACGTATACACTTGACACTTTTTTTTTTAATTTGACTTTAAAAATCTACTTTTTTCACAAAATGTGTATAATTTATGTTTAAAATCATTTCACTTAAAAAATTAGATTTAGCTTGTGATTGATTAGTTAATTAAGGTCTAATGAGCTAATTGTCACAATCTTTGAACGGTGATAACTAAAATTCTAATTAGCGCAAAGAGATAATTTATGCTGGAAATAAATTCTTAAACTGTTCTTCCCGTTTTGACGTTTCAATTTAGATGGTAGACCAAATAGTTTTTTATTTAGCAGCTGTTTTACCATAAAAGCATGAAAAAGGAAGTTTTTTTCTAAAATTTTGACTTTTAAAATCAAACTATAAAAAATATTAAATTACTAAATCAATAACAAAAATGGCACGTCAGAACGTCCGCTGAACTATATCGTTTACACTTGTACAAAAATAATTATAAAAGACCAATTCATTGTTGAGTTATCACCGTTTGAACAAAACATAATATGGGAAAAACACAGTTCTTCAGAAATTGAGTTTAAAGTTTTATTACGTTTTCATAGTGAAAATGTTGTAAATAATTATGTGTATTTTATTCTTACCTAAAACTCTCCTGGGACATAAGTAATCCCTTCTTTTTCAATTTACTTGTCTTCTTTTTTAAGCCCCTCGTAAACATTTCCTCCTTTGTTTCTGGCGTGGCTTTGATTACCTGATGCTCTCGTAAATCCGTAAGCTGTCCCTCTCTTCAATACCTTTGAGCATTAATTGACCAGGACTTTTGCGCATTCGTCTCATAAACTAGCTCAGGCTTAAAACCTCAGTGAAAGTGCATAACAGCATCATACGCTGATAGTTTTAAACTCGACGCTCCAGAAAATTTGTTTTTTGGTGAACGCTTCGATATAAGGGAGTGGAAGAATTCATTATTGTTTTGCGTTTTGATATGCAAACACTTTTCGAGCATTTCTGGAGCTGTGAGTCTGCTGTAAATCGGCTTGGTGTGTTTGAGCAACTCAAGCGCTAAGCCTGCTTTGTGCTTGTATGTTGCTTCCCAACCTCACGCAAATACGAGCACCAGCTCTCACTACCTTTTGGGCGTTTGGTGTGAAGTAGATGACTGTCTCTTGCACTTAGGTGATAGAATATGCTCCAAATGGCAATGGACATTTGTACAACTAACGCAGTGGTGTTTCGAAGAGCCATGCAGAAATAGTTCTGCATTTTATTGATAAGCAAATCGGTAAGCTTACCTTTCCCACTCGGACCTTTCATTGTCTTTTTTAGTTTCCGCAAGGCAGTTCCCAGTCTTTTTGGTAGTTTCCAACACATTCTCTCTTTTTTTTTTTTTTTTTTGCTTCTTTTTCGGGGTAAGGATCCAATTCGCACGCAGCAGAGTGACTCTTTCAGTTGCAATATCCATACAAATCGCAATATTGGAGGCCTCGCTTTTCTACGGATCGGTTGAAGATTCTTCATGCACCAACTGCCTCCACTTTGGTAGACGAGCCTTTGTAATTTATAGAACAGTTATATTACACAGACCAGTCACATTAATGTGACCACCACCTACTTTCGACGTCAACGTGAAATAACCAATCACAAAAGGCAGGTAGCAGCACATTGAAGTGGAGTGTATATAAAGTATGTCCTAAGGCATCGGAAAGCATTTCAATAGTTGGCGTGATGCAGAAACGTAGCGATTTATCCGACGTCCAAAAGGGCATGATTATTGGCTTTCGGGCCAAGGGTGGAAGCATTTCGGAAATTTCTAATTTTGTGAACTGTTCGCGTGCCGCCGTGGTAAAAGTATACCGTGCATGGCAAAATGGCACTATCCAAAATCAGCGGCACATGTGGTGCACCACGGGCTATAGATGACAGAGGCGAATGAAGGCTACGGAGATGCGTTCGGGCGAATAGACGTGCAAGTGATGAGCAACTAACCGCCCAGATGAACAAAGGGTCTACCTAGAGTGTATCCTCAACAACGGTTCAGCTAAAGTTGCTGCGCATGGGCCTCCGCAGCAGACGCCTGGTTAATGCACCTATGCTGACTGCTGTTCATCTGAATCACGTTTTATGCTCCATCGGACAGATGGACGTTGACGTATACGGAGTGAAACGTCTGAAAGCAAACACCCTGAAACAATTGCCGGAAGTATCCAGACTGGAGAAGGGAGGTTATCTAGCGCAGCTGGCCACGGCACTGGAGTCAACATGGCTCAACATCCCAGTGAACACCTTCAGAAACCTAATTGACTCACCTGCACGTCTCGCAGCGGTCCGCTCTGGTTATTCTGGCTTTTGACAGGTGGTCACATTAATGTGACTGGACTGTGTATATTCTCCATGAATTGAACTGTATCGAAGACTTGTCTTTATTTTGCCATCTACGGCAACCAAAACAATCCTTCGACAACACTTCAATGTTAAGCACTTCACCAGTATCAATGGAGAATCCTGAAACTAATCCATTCAGCGAAGAATAGCCTCGTCTGTTCCATCTACCGATACTCTACATTCTATACTGCCATTTAATACGCGAACACGATGGGCAGCCATTCTCACTGTTTCTTCGGTTAGTGGTAGTACAACTTTCAACAAGGCTTTGATATGGCTACTGTAGGCAACTGAGCTGGGTAGAGGATGCTTTATCGGTAAAGTTGGAAATCCTAATCTTGGATGCTGACGATTCCTCCAACAAAAGTTCAGAATTCTGCACCAATTTATCTTTTGCAACTCGAATTGCAGCACCTTTTCTTTTCTTTGAACTCTTGCTTCGAGATTTTGAACCCATTTTAACACAAGAATAAACAACAACAAAAATAGCAGCGAAATCACAAGTTTATCGTAGAAAGCACGTTTTACAAACAAACAAAACACCTTTAAAACATAGTTACAGTTAAACATCGTTTCCAAAGCCTAAAAATTAATTAAGATCAAATAATTTTTATAAGGAAACCTAAAATTTGAAATGAATCACATAGAACTTTCATTGTTTACATTTGGTTTTGAAAACGAAACTAACTATTTTGGTGAGTGTACCTGATGTGAAAACCCTCATAAATCGAAAAATATTGCGAATATTTACAAGATCTTGGTTCATTTTAGAGGTAAGAGTATTGTTCTGCAATAAAAAATTAGATAATTGGATTGATTTTCGTGATTTTACTCCATTACGTAACAGCAACATCTCAATAAACCGTCGTGCAGAGGAAATATTAAAAGTAAAGTACAAAGTTCTACGACTTAACAGATGAGAAAGCTAACCAAATATTAATCGCATGACATGTATCTAAAATTATTAATAAAACACTTCAGAACAAATTAAATTTTTATAGAGCAGTCACGTGACCATAAGTCGACATTTTGGTCACACTTTTTGAAGGTCCTCTCAATAGTTTCTCAGTCTACTTATATATATATCACGTTTATGGTATGCCCCGTTCTGTCACGCAGTTACTAGATTCCAATAAAAGTATTTTTAACTAATGATATTCTATCTGTGGATTTAGTTAGCAAACATAATCACGCATACACTATAATAGAAAAACTAGATTGTTTTTTCCCTTTTATTCGATTTGCAGAGATTAAGCTTTCGTTAGCCCATGGTAAAAATTTGTGTCCCGTTCCGTCACACTCAGTAATTTCTTGAAATTATCCAATCCAAATGTATTTTCTTTGGTTTCTTTTATTCGAATGCATTTATAAAAACATTAAACACAAAATAAAATAAATGGTAAAAATAATGAAAATTGCTATATGTGTTAAATAAAAGGAAAAATAGAAATATATTTTCTTTATCCCGTTCGTTTACATGGAATTCATATAGTTTCACACCCATTTCCTGTATTTTACTCATAACACACTTGTATATTAAAGGTATCAAACGCCTGTTTATCTCAAGTAATTGACTCAAACTTCTAGAGAAGTTAAATTGATTTTATCTTTTATACATTACGGTGTGTTATTAAAATCCCCTTTTACCTTTTGAATGTTCTTTGATTTTTCGCAATAAAAGTGATGTATTTATTTTAGTCACAATTAAAACAAGCACTTCTTTAAACACAAAATGTATTTATTTCGTATCTATTTTCGCGTGTTTTTACACACAATTTCAAACATAAAAATGGAATCGGATACCAGCTCCGCAATAATAAATAAATAAAAAGAAAACACATACAGTGATAGCACAACAAAGTGTTCGCAGAATACAGAACACGACTACATGAAATGAAACCTTAAACACGCTACTTCACAGTCTCACAAGTTAACAAATGCAAAATCTAGTACCATCAAATAGCAACTTGATACAATTAGAATCCATATTTTTTCTAGGTTTCTACTTAAGTTGTAACTTAGAGAAAAGTTCTTAATGACAATTTTCAATGATTATTATAAATTCATAAATCAGCATACAGATTCAATGCTAATGAAGCATTGCTATGTAAATAGTTCAGTAATTTTATTAAATTACATTCAGCTTATGATTGAAATGCAGATTAACTAAATCCAGTGGTCTATTCATGTCATGAGATCCAGTCTCAACTTTTTTCACGTATACTTGAATTTTTAAAAAAAAACTTTGATTTATGTACCACGTACTTTTAAGCATCAAAAAGGTGCATAATAAATTATTTATTTTTTCTAAATGAAGATGAATACTTTAACCAGTTATTGCTAACGTCTGGTTTCAATTCTTAATTCTTGGTATTAACATTTTCAGAGAAATCAGGAGAAACGTAGGCATAAGGAATAGGATTGTGAGGAACATGAATACGTAAATGCCTCTGCCGGAAAATGTGTCCTTCTACGAATGCAGATAGAGGGAAATCCTTCAGCGCTTTGTTGAAGTATAACGCCAGAGGGTAGTCGATCTTATCCACCGCATTAGCAGTAAGCACCCAAAAATATAATGGTCCCAACTGAGTTGCTACGCTTTCAGCCTTCACTGGTTCTGAATTTTCAGCGGCATCTTCGTCCCTGAAAAGGATTTCTGCTGAAGAGAAGTCCACATAAGGTTGGTCGGCAGATGTCACCTGCAGCACCCCATCGTCTTTCGTCAAGTACAGAACAGTCCTGGCATGAACTTCGTTGAAGACTATGGTTGCGTTCCCTTTGCCTGTAACCTTGAAAATCTCGTACAGAGTGCCATTGGCTCCAAACAAGCAGTTTGCGTAGAGTTTAGGGTAATGGATTCCGATTTTGATGCGAGATTCCGACAGCTGGCTCTCAAGCTGAGTTACCTTGTAATCGGAAAGTCCGCCTACTGTGATTTTCTTCATCTTGACATCGAAAACTTCGCCAGCAACCAGAGGTTGAAGTTGCATGTCGTCCAGTCTGACGGGGTCTAAGACCTCGCCCAAGGGCTCGTCCATGCCGGTCTTCATCTTTACGCTTAAGTTCTGTAGAACGTCGCTGAAGAATTCATCAAGGGCAGCATCTGCTTTCTTCAAGCGTTCTTCGTCGTTCAACAGGTTCTGAAAAGGAGCTGGTGTTTTGGTTTTGGGATCCACTTCGTTAACACTCTCTTCTTGTTGCATGGCTTGGGCTGCTGGTGGTGGACTTTTAACAGAAGTTGCCTTGTACTGTTTGATGTTGGATTGCGGCTCGTGCTGAGTTTGATGTATTTGCTGGGACTGCTCAATAGGCTGGAATTGCTGAGCAGGTTGAATTCTTTGTTGATTTTGATGGGCTTGTTGGGTCTGCTGGATTTGCTGCTGTCGTTGAACTTGTTGGGTCTGTTGGATTTGTTGCTGTCGTTGAACTTGCTGGGATTGCTGAATCGGCTGTGGTGGTGGAACATGTTGGGACTGTTGAATTTGTGGTTGTCGTTGCACTTGCTGAGTCTGTTGGATCTGCTGCTGTCGCTGTACTTGCTGGGACTGCTGGATAGGTTGCGGCTGCTGTGATTGCTGAACCTGTTGGATCTGCTGCTGTCGCTGTACTTGCTGGGACTGCTGAATAGGTTGCGGCTGCTGTGATTGCTGAACCTGTTGAAATCTCTGAATTGGTTGAGATTGTTGAACTGGCTTGGTCTGTTCAATTGGTTGGAATTCCTGTGCTGGACGAGACTGTTCAACTGGTTGGTACTGTTGCACCGGCCTAAATTGTTGAACCTGTTGAATCGGCTGGAACCTTACACTGACAGTTGTGCTCTCGGTGGTGGTGGTTGGTGGAGGGAATGTTGTCACTATTTCTTCCGTAGTTGAAACCACCGAGCTCCATGGAGGAGCATATGCGTTTTCTGGAGCTTTTACTCGTTGTCCAAATGAAGCTGTTTTTATAGATGAAGGTGCTCGGAATAAACTTTCTACTGGAGGTAGTTTTTCCTCTGGCTTAGCACTCGATGAAACATCTGCGACGGTGGTTGTTGCTTGCTCTGTACTCTTGTAAGAGGAATCGGGCTCAGATGTTATTCGAGACGTTAAACTTTCGTCAGTAGCATCTGTGAATAAAAAAGAAAAACCATTCTAATTTCCAAATTTTTAAACAATAACGAGAAATTAAGTGATGTTTATTTCCTTTTAAATACAATTCAGTGTAATAAAGAAAACGTTTTGAGCTTGTGAACTTACTGAACCCTTAAACTCTTTAGATGCAGAATCAGCATAAACGTTTGAATTAAGATCTTAATATGTATAATAGCAATCGTGAATGTGATAAAGTATTAAAATAAACCGTTAAAACTTTGGTAAATCTGAAAATTTTCAGTATAATCCTAAAACATTTTATAGAAATTTAAAGTATTGTGAATCAAGTGTAATGGAATACCCTAAAATAACACTCATGTTCCTAACATATCCTATAGAAATTTCGCATAAAAATTTAAGCCACATCCGACTAGTTGCATTCATTTTGCACTCTGAATAATCATCAGCTGACTATCAACAAACTTTCACTAAAATTTCAATGACTTTTGTTCAGAAAATTTCTACAAATATTTTCTCTCATATTTCATATAATTTATGTAGTGTTGAAACAATGTGTTAAATTTTATTGAATGGCATTAATTTTATGAAACTGCTACCGAAATTCACTAAAATGTTTTAATTAATACCTATATTTTTAATGTATGAAAAGATAGCTTCTTTTCTATTTTGTCCATGGCAATAATTTGTAAAGCAATAATTTGCTTGTAAATAAAATATTAATATAGTATTTATATAATGAATTACTTTTCAATTAAAAACAAATTACTATTAATTATAAAAGCAAATCGTGCATATTTTTTTTAATAATATTCTTGATGGCTTAAGAATCCTAAACAATGTCTTAAGTTCAGCAATGATTTCTAAAAACGAATTTGCATAATTTGATTAAAATGTGTCGATTATACTCGCGAATGTTTACAAATAACGTAACAAAGAATTCCTCGTGTATTAAACACTTCCATGTCTTGTTAGGAACGTGTACTGGTGAGGACCCCCAAAGGATAGATGCGGGGACAACACCACGTAATTTTGACGGTGAGATTATGAGGTAACATCTGATCGGGCACACCACTCTACAAACTTCCACACCACGCCAACGTGAGAAGATTTGAGGCCACGTTGGATTTAATGTGCAGCAGCCTCCTTTGCACACGACGGTCTTTGGCTGGAGAAGAAATATGTTTGGTAGCTAATAATAACTACTTACCAGTTTGAGCTAGAGCCAAACGCACTGATATTAAAATGAACACCACCATCCAATGGTTCTCCATATTGCAGCTGGATGTGTGTTGAAGCCTTTTCCAACTGAAACAAAGAAATCCTTTCACTTCTCAAGTAAATTTTAGAAAAAGTTTAAATCAGTTTCACAAACAATTTTTACGAATACGGTATTCAGAACTAGAGTGGATCAAGTCGATTTTCTGGTCAAACTCTGATAATCACACACCCGAACTAATTTAAGTTGAATCTTTTTAGTGCATCTTTGAATCAAGTCCCTAGTTGCTTTGGTTCCCGAAAGATGGCTGTAGAAAATCCCGGAGAATAGGAAAAGTGCACACAAGAATAAACTTTTATTTTTCCAATGACAAGGCAGTACACTTGCGAAGACAAATACAGATACAATACAATACCAAGTACAGAGTTGACCGAGGTCATTTTAGCCTTATACAAGGCCAGAAGTGATGGTCACTTGTGAAGGGGCACCCAGTGGGTGGACCATCATTGTCCCTAACAAAGGACAGCACAATTTACATCCATGCCCTAATCCCGGATTCGAACCAGGAACCTTCCGATCCAGAGGCCAACAACTTGACCACTAGACCGGTTGGTCGGCACGAGAAGAAACTAACTCGCTGTATCTCAACATAATATCAAATAGATTTGATCTTTTCTAGTTCTGAACCCCTCAACTATTTATCAAAAAAAAATTGCTCCACTTAATAAAAAGTAAGCTTTATTAATTAGTTTTATTGTGAGTCAAATAATCCGGAATAATGAAAGAAAATTTTATTATGCGATTAAACTTTTTCTACTATTTAAACTGAAGCTTTTTAATTACGTCGAATTGTAATTGATAGTCAATTATGCTTTTATCGGTGGTATATTTTCTAGAGGAGAATAGCATTGTAGCATTCAATTTTTTATGAAAACAAGAAATATTCGACTTTAAAACTAAATTGTAACTTGTATTTCTTGTTACTGATGGGGTAACACTGCGTAAAAAAAATTTAACATTTTTTTCACGTGTAGTCTGAATACTAAACTCAACATTTTATCATCTATTTTACCAACCAGTTATCGATAGAGCATTCTATTTAACTTATTAATGAGCAGGTCCGTCATACTGAGTTTATTCTATTGAATTGGCGCAATGCTGCTTTATAATTCAAATGTCATTTATTTTTTATTAATATAGATTAGTAGATTATCGGGAAAAAATTGTGATAATAATCCTCTCACGCTTATGCAGTTGAATTCAAATACAATTGGTATACATAAACAGCAATATGGTCGATAGATATATAGGCAGTTCTATTAACGTGGAGCAACAAAGTTGGCTGTTGGTGACGGTTCCGGATCAATCAAAAATGAAAGATCCAAGTACACCTCGTAATTTTGAACCAAATTCAGATGACGAGGTTAACACTGGCCCACTGCTCTCCAAATTTCCACGCCAACGCAAGGATATTTGACGCCACGACAGATTTAACGTGCACAAGTTCCCTCGTTCAGGACGGTCTTTGGTTGGATCGAGTTTCGAACTCGCAACCATTAGTAGCTAATCCGCTGCTTTTACTAACGGGCTACCACGCCCAATAATATATTAAATGAAAAATCTACGTAAGAGGTTTCCAATTTTAATGTTAGGCATGTTAAAAGTTCAAACTTAATGTATGTAAATATAATTTGTAAAAAAGTGTATATTATGTAATATAATGTAGCATGTGTTTTAAAATATGATATTTAAAATATAATAGCATGCATTTTAAAATATAATATCATGCATTTTAAAATATAATATCATGCATTTTAAAATGTAATATTCTGTATGCAAAGATATCTTAACTCAATTCAAACTTTAACTCAATCAAATATATATTGACTCGATTTTCGCAGCATTTCAGGTAAACAAATTGAACACAAACAAGGCGCAACTTTGATGGACTTTGAATCAGCAAAGAGTTGGTATGCTGCAATTACTATTTTGATAAACGATTTTAGACTGACCATTAGATTTATAAGTTTCACCAATCCTTTTTAGTACATAAAGAGCTTATCAGTACTTATGCTAGAAGCACGAGTAATCGTAATCAGTATTGAACCATTTTTGAAATCATATCACTGATCTCATATCTTCGGAGTAATTTTACTAAATTTCGTGCTTCATAAAAGAAAAAAGATTGCGAAATTAAAACAAACATTTTACATAAAAATGTGTTTGATTTGACTTTCAACTTTTTTATCTTACAAAATGATTAGAAATAAATAAATATTTTTCTCCTAATTTTAAACTCTGCCTTTTTTAATTATCTCATTTATTCTATTCTGTTTAAAGAAAATGCATTTCAAGTCTCTGCATACTTCAATTAGCATATATAATGTACTAGGGGGCCCGCCCCCTGCTCGCTAACGCTCGCCAACCCCCAGAGGATTGGTTCGCTGCGCGAACCTATGGTCGCTTCGCTCGCATCAATAAAGACATGTGTCCTAGCAGAATAATTCAAATGGAAACTTTGAGCAAATTTTGACTCGAAATGTGAGCGTTGATTTGGAAATTGAAAACCCAGCATGTTGGTTGTGTGTACATTTACCCAGTACTCGAGCCACCCACGCTTTTTCATTGAGTTTGTTGTCGAAAGTTGTAATGAACTATAATAGTTTGCCCCGAAACGGACCTTTTTTTTAAGTGACTATGAAAAGATCCTTCGTTTTCTTTGATTTCTATTATTTACTGCAACAGCTCAACTAAAATTCATTTTTTTTTCAATAAAATTTCATCCGATAACGCTATAAATTCAATTGAAGCGCGAGGCTTTGGGATAAACAAAGAATCGTACAATGTTGCCAAAACGGGAAAACAAATAACGTCTTTTTTGCGTGCCACGTAAGAGAATTATATATATAGATGAATAATTGTATTGAGAAAATGGCGTGAATGGAACGTATTGAACTGAAAACTTTCTGTTTACTGTTAAGTTGAAATAATTAAAATTTTTAACTGAAAAATAATTTAAAAGCATTTACAAATCTATGGAAAATATTTTTATGCAATAGGAGATCCAATTTCACTCAAAAATGGGGGAAATATATCAGCGAAAATATTATTTATGAAATTTAATCTGACCATATATATGATAAAGCATTTCTATGATAATGCTTGGAACATATATTGAAATCTATAATACATCTTTATGGTGCCATTTTAATATATATTTTAAAACATATCTTGCACATTTAATTATTTAATTTTTAACCATTTTTTAAGAGCCTGTAACATTCAATTTTCAGTATTTTATTCTAGATTAATAGAATAATTCATCTAGAATGAAAATAATTCATCTAGAATGAAAATAATTCATTTTCATTCATTATTCGAATTCATTCTTATTAAAGACTATGAATATTATAAATGTCTTCGGAACAAATTTAAAAGCTGCAATTTTTGTAATGTACACAAAGCTTATTTCTACATCTCCCAATTCAAAACTTTATACAATGCTAAATCTAACAAGCGGTACAATTATAAAATCAGAGAGCTTACCTGTACGTCCGTCTGCTGTGGATGCTTGGACGGTACTGCCGACGCAATTTGTTGTTGCCGAGGGATACTGTGGCCAATGCGGAAGAGAAACAAGAAACAGGTAAGTAAACAGAGATTCACCTCTGAAGAACAAGAAAAAGTTCAGGACCTTGAATCGGGGAGTCACGGTCAATGAACTGTCTCGGCCCACTGGGTCATCGATGCCGCTTGACTACCCAGCGAACAAACTTATCGCGCTTTCTGGGATCTTACAGCAAGGCGATTGCGCCATTTGTACCAACTTTTGGGTTAATGCTTCGGCACGCACTTAATATTGATGATCGTGTCCTGCTGTGTGAAAATTGTGTTCCAAACCAGTGATGTTCGATTCTGGAGGTATTTCTCTGTTATGTGTTAGTAAAACTTTCCTTGTGCGTGTATGTCAATTACAAAGATGTTGTATGTCTTGTGTTTGGAGCAGCATGGCCAAATATGTCCCTTGTCTTAAAAAGCCCAATCCAATCAGCCAAACCTGTGATGGATTCGTTACAGCTATTCCATCCCCCAAATTCTCAAGAATGTCTAAGAATTGTGGACTACGGGACTAGTTACAAGTCACTTTCTACTTCAGGCTGCCAATTTAAAAAGTACCAAAATTATAATGGTTCATCTATAATTCAAGGGGTTATGTTATCTTAAACTTTGAAACATTATGCACCGAGGTATTAAAAACCGAGATGCTTTCTGTCCCTTTTCAATAATTTAGGAGCAGCGGTAGCCCTCTAACAGCAACACATTAGAAACAAGAAGGTTGCGAGTTCGAAACTTAGTCCAATCAAAGACCGCAGTGTACGTGTGGGCTTATGCACGTTAAATCAGTCGTGACCAAATGTCCTCATGTTGGTGTGATGTAGAAGTTTGGAGAGTGGGGTGCCATCTCAGGTGTTGACCCAGTCATTTGACCAAGGTTCAAAATTACGAAATGTTGTCCTAAGATCTTTCTCTTCGGGATCAATTCTGAACCATCGTCAACCACCCTCTATGTTGCTTCAGGGCGACGTTAATAAACTACCGATCGTTAATATTTTACATTGCGGAACATATTTCTGTGAATTAACAATATGTTGCCCGGAACTCTTCAATCCAAACGAATCAACAAATGAAAAATAATGACAGCTCTGATTCACATAATTTTAGAGTATCTTCGATTTAGAATTAAACATTATAACTTATGAGTACAGGATGCACATTTTCTACAAACAAATATTTCCAGCAGCAGTTAATCTAATCCACATTTTTACTGTAGGTAAGATCATAGGAACGTATATACCAACCAAGAAAGCCACCAGTGTTATGATGAGTATTTCCTTTCATAGCAAATTCCAATAGTACTAGTACAAGGATTAATTAACATATTTAAAAGTCGGCTCCGAAGTCTATTACGCAAACCAAATAAAATATATAAAGAAATGAAGATACTACATACAAATTAGAAAAGGCATTCGTACGTAATTATCTAATATTATGGTATATACTAAATAGCAAATTTGTGTGCATTGTAATATTACCTGTGGTATATTGCGCAAATTTGTATAATTAAATTGTCTAAAATTTTTTCAGGGGTATATACAGAGGCTGTTCGCACATTTTTTAGACGATTTTGGTTAGCGGTAATAAAAAATCGTTTGCTGCAAAAGAAATAATTGCAGTTGTACTATGTTTTTAAAGGTCAAAATTATCGTCTGCGGCTTGAGAGGTTTGTTTTTATTCAAAATGGCGTTTTTAACGAAGCAGTGGTTCGAAGGCTATAGTTATACTCCTTCCGAAGAGAAATATTCATATTCCGTTATCCAAAAACGATGTGAGAGTCATGGTTTTGTGATATCTAAAGCGTCGATAGGTAATATCGCCAACAAGAAGAAAAAAACCTCAAATTGGAGCCTGAAGTGGGACAAAAATTCCAAACAAGTATGCCGAATTCTATATGAGAAACCCTTATCCAAAGAAAAATGGAAACAAATTGTCACAATAGATGAATTATGGGTGTATTTAAATGATTGCAGAAAAAAAAGCCATTTATTATCATAAAAAGGGAGAAAAAAATTTAAGTACATGGTTCACAGAATCGAAAGAAAGTTTTTCTAAGGGATTCATGATTGTTGCTGGTTTTTCATATAATGGCAAGTTAAAAATAAAGAGAATGGGAAAAAATGTCAAGATTAACTCCAAATACTATCAGGAACATATTTTATCGCCAATTTTTCTGAATGAAATACCATCGCTTTACCCACAGTGCCATCAATCTGTGGAACTCCATCAAGACAAAGCTAGCAGTCACACATCAAAATCCACTGTAAATTTCCTGAAAGAAATGGAACACAAAACCGGTATCAAGGCCATACCCTTCACTGATATCCCTACTAAATCTCCCGATGTATCACCTATACATTTTTGTGCTTTCGGACTTTTAAAATCTGCATCATCCAAACGTCGTCCCACAACCCTTACAGGACTCTGGAAAGCTGTTCAGGAGGAATTTGATAGAATACCTCTTCTGACACTTCAAAAGGCATTATTATAATGGAAAATACGGTGTCGAAAGATAGTTCAGAATAAGGGCTATCAAATAGAACATTTAAAACACAAGAATTTTATGTAATTTAGTTTTATGAATACAATATACATTGTCTAAAAAATGTGTGAACAGCCTCTGTATTATACTTATTGAATTTGGAACAGGGATTCTTTGTATGTTTTTAGCACCTAGATAATTACAAAATCCACTAAGAACCATCTACTTATCATTTCTCCTTCTTTCCAATGAAACCAATAATGAGTTTCTAATAACTACGAAATAGAGAAAGAAGGTAAATAAAATATATATTGGTGATACGTTGATATGAATCTTAACGGTTTCATAATGTAAAAATATAATTACATATTTTCAAATCCTCTGTTTCCTCCAAAAATTGTATTTATCGAACATTCTTCTCATTTTTTAGTTAAAAGTAGAAGCATTGGAAAGAAGTCAACAGAACTTTTTTTTATACCATACAAAGGGTGTATATATGAATCCACACCCTTATATCCATATTTATTTGAATAGGTGAATTTGTTCGAATTTCCCAAGGACCTTTAAAATCGCAAACTGAACATGAACGGAAATCAACCTGAGGATATTGTATCACTCTCTGTCTTATGTAGAGATATTTCGTATCCACAGATTTATATCATATAGCTAAATAACCCGGCGTTGCACGGGTTTAAAATATGACCGCGACAGCTAAAATTTGTCCGCGGCATTTCCCTGTGTTAACTCAAATACACAAACCCTGTAGAATGTGTTTCCTTGTCAATGTCAATTTATTACAGGAAAACAAACTTTAGATTTTAAAATTGAGGCTTCGATGGGCACTTTTAGGACTACCTGAGTGCCAATTTTCATTGCTACAGATTGGTCTGAAGGCAGGAGAGGAATAGCCAATGCTTTCCGCAGTGTTCTAAAGTATAAGTGTACGAAATTTGGTGTGGATTTATCAAACGGTGTAAATTTGCATATAGAACATACACATACATCTTTTTTTATATATTTAGATGGAGAAGCCCTTCTTTGAAGTTAAATATAGGTGGCGTTAGTGTTTCTGCGGAGGAACATGTTTCCTGTATATATTCCGAACTTAATGTCACCTAGTTTGTCCTTCTAATCAGATTTAAGTTCGTTTCCAATAAAAACTCCAAAGAAACAGTTCCTAATTGATGTATGTCAGTTGACTAGCCAACGTTAATTACGTTAAATGCCGAACATCGTCCAAACGGTGATAAAAACTATATTTTAATCATACTCGATATGAACAATGGGAGAGCCTTTTGGTGTAGCAGAAGTAAAATCTTCACTATCCTTCTCGTCTTTTTACTCCGAAAATCCTTCTGATTCTCCGCATTCAGATGAAATTCTGTTGATTGCTAGCTGGGGAGACCAGAATCATGCCTATATTAAAACTTTTGGTGGTTAGCTGAACTTTATTTTGAAATCAATCTTTAGGAAATAGGTTTTGCTCTATAAAGATCGATTGTATAGCTAACTCAAAATTATACTCGCGACAGTTAAACAATAATAAGAACCAGTGCAGTAGAGAATCTGAACTGTATGTATATATATATATATATATATATATATATATATATATATATATATATATATATATATATACCTTAGCATAATGTTCTAGATTCCTATAAAGAGACCAGTCCGATGTTTAATCGATAACTCTTGATACGTCTATTACAAAATTAGGTAATTAATTCATTTCACACTGGAGCAATACTACGGGCTATTAGCAACGTACGCAAAGATTCCATGACCACTTGAGGCCACGACATATTTAACGTGCACTAGCCCATGCACCCCAGGTACGCCCCTCCCCCGTCTTCCAATTGGGCTTCCGCGGCCCAAATGATAACAAAGAAGTCTATGAAGCGGACGGATTGAAAGCTGTTATTCCTTTTATTTAACTCTATATTTTATTCATATTCATTTTTAATGTATTTTATAAAAGGAGTAAACATTATTTATCAAATTTACTGAAAGATAGAATCATCAAGGACATTTAGGTTTTAATCGAACGAAAGAAACTCGTTTGCTTGCTGCTCACATTTTCCATTAACACATTGCATATTAAGTAGGTGTGCAAGTGGACCACTATTAATAACATTCAATCGACAATGTGTCGAACTAGTTGTACGTAAAACTCATTAATAATTGCTTTACGTGAAAAATCGAATATTAGCTAACTCGCCAAATATGTACGCTAATATTCTACGCTGTGGTATGACGTTCTAATCCTTTGATTTTAAGATTAGGGAAATTGTAACAAAAAGGTAAACTCAGATGTTCCGTACGTCTCGACATGTGGAAATAGCAAAGAAGGAAAGTTTTGTCGCGCCAAAAGACTCGCCAAATAGTGTTAATAAATAATTTTTACATTAATCATTTCATCCCATCAAGGATCCTATGCATCATGCAATCCATTTTATGTCACTCGTGTAGAGTATGTAATAAACTTTCAATTGAATAGAACGCAACAACACGCACGCAAACTGCAGTTTGCGTGGCTAAGATAATTTAATGTTACTTTTTCCATTTGTCTTTTATGAAACTGATATCTTTACTAGTGAGAGAGAATTTATATCATCAATGTAACATTTGTATTATTCTGTAAGTAGAGCATCGCATGTGTCACAAGTTTCATGGCATCGGGAAGAAAAGAATCCGGAAAGTGAGCATTCTATAGAAGATTATCTCGATAAAAAATAATTTTATGCAATTGAAGGACTCAAGTGATGTGATTGAAAATTGTTGATGATCAAGACGTTTGGAGCGTCAAAAAGAACAAGATGTGTACTCGATTAGTCTCAGTAAATAGACGCTTCTTGTAAGTTAAATTAAATCAATATATTTGAAATATTTGATAGATATAGTAATGAAATAAAAAATAACAAGAGAAATGAAGTTACAAGAGGGTTAAAAATCCGATCCAACACATGCGTTTGTGTATTAATTTCTTTTTTGTGAAAAGAAATACAATATTCAACACAAGACCTTTTAAATAAGAAAGCTAATATTATGTTGCATTATTCAAAGATTTCTTAAGACTTTGAAATAAAAAATTGGGTGCACAACACTAATCCGCAGTTTTACAGGACATTTACGCTGGGTTGTTTACATGGCACAGTGGCCAGATCTGGACAAGTTGCGTTGAACACTGTTTTTTCGTAAATTAAATATGCAGTCACGGATAAAACAAACCACCCACCATTATTTCGAGCACTTTTCAAAGTAGAGCAAATCCAAATATATCATTCAATAAGGAATAACGTCCTCTACAAATTCAAATGCTAACAAATTCCAAAGAGGGACGTTAAATTTATCTAAAAATTAAATTGCATGATTATTTTTATATCCGGATGTATTCAACATTAAAGTTACTGTCAATGGATCATCTCCTCACCAAAAATATCTATTCATAGATCGAGATTAATTGTAGTTACAGTTACCCGAATTTTAAACTTGAACACTATGTCAAAAGTATTTGCCTGCGCTTGCAAATGATTAGAGAATTACGTTATTATCTTTGTTATGCAATTGCAAACGATCCAAGAATAATTATCCGAGATTTGTCAGACGTTTTTTAAAGTTAAGTACAAAATATCAGGACTAGAAATATCATTTAGGAAGATTTCCGTAAAAAGTCCAAGAAACTGATTTAACATTAAGAGCTCCAATTATTCTGAACTCATAACTTCGGAAAGGTAAGACCTAATGATGTTAAATTTGGTATCTGAAATTAAATTCTTATATAGATTCAAACTTGCGTGTCAAAATAGGGGGTTCTCATTCCAAATTATGAAGTTGGTGGTCAATTTAATATGAATTCGGCTCCCTATGCAAATTTTATGCATTTGAAGTAATAGAAGACATTAGTTCATGTCAAACACTATCTTTTAATTTTCTCTACTGTTAAAATTGCTTTAATGAAGAGGCGAGGTTCGTTTTTTTATCCACGACTGTACATACACACTCAAGGAAAAGTTTCACGGACAACAGGATATACATTCAAACACGTGCAATATAAGTAGACTGAGTATTTTATTGAGAGGATCCTCAAAAAGTGTGACCAACATGTTGGCTAGTAGTCACGTGACTGCTCTATGAAAATTGCTCTTGAAAGACAGCATACCACTCGGTTGACCGCCTTGGTATCTTGTTGCTTTGTGCACAACATCGCGATACAACATCTCATGACAAAATAGATGCATAAATACGTATGTCTATAGAGTAGCGACGCTAATGCTGAAATCTCAAGCCTAAAGCTTTGTTTCTTAGACGAATCAGATAGTGAATTAATGGATGAGCGTCTTCTCCCATCCCGTGTTGTCATCTGGCCGTGATTCAAAATTACGTGGTGTTGTCCTCGGATCATTCCCTTAAGGGATTGATCCCGGGGTTCAATAGCCCGTTGTGTTGCTCTAGTACGACGTTAATTAAAATTACCATTACCAATACCCATCCCGTGGACCGATCAGATGATGAATGTTTGTTTCCACTCTGCAGATCAAAGCAGTCTAAAGCTCACGTTACTATCAGTTTTGGTCACCTGATACTGGGTACAGAAAAATATTAATTTCCTCACTCAACTTTTATATTTTCTCTATGCACACTCATAGAACATTTTTACTGACACAGAAGAAAAAAAATTCATCCAAGGAGTTACAGGAAACAAACTTGCGCCACCTACAGCTCGGTCTGCGATGGGCCATTGAGAAAATATGAAAGTAGAGAGAGCAATATTACCTTTTCATGTTCCCAGAATCATGTGATCAAAACTAGTGGTAACGTACCCTTAGTTACCCTTAGACTCAGAATGGGAGAAAACGCCCATTGATTGATTTATCATCTAATTGGTACATTGATTGATCAACGTAGATGACGATTTCACCACTTTTGTTGCCACTCTTATATAAATGTGATTCACATAACGACCCTGTCATACGATGTAATGTCGTCAAACGAGGCGATAAGATGCCAAATCGGCCAACCGTCCATTTTCACAGTCTACTTATATTTCACGTTTAGACTAGGCCACCACTTGCGATTTGTAGTCGCGGCGACCAAAAAATCGTTGTCGCAGAAAATCTACAATATGCACACACTGCGAAAGATAAATCGCTGAATTAGCCCTTTTCATGTGAGGCTTTTTCAAATGTCAGCTTTTTTATGCATTAAATTATATTTTTTATTCCCCTGATTCAAGCTTCTATCTTTGCAATCGTTGAAGATGGAGTAAAAATTTCAAGGGATTTGAAACCTGCAGAAATTTTTACACCAGATCGATGACACACCTGTAGACGTGCTCCAATGACGTGCCAACGCACGAGAGTACGCTATACGGTCCGACACCTTCAAGCGGATGAGGTGTCCCGTGGTGACGTCATATTGCGTGGACCACTGCCAGGGTTTTGGCATGTCCGGTTCTCAGTGGTCCATCTCTTCCACACACACATCACTGTTGTGGCTTTATGCCCCGTGCGAATAGCGATTTCAAGATGCGAAAGTCCACCCTCATTGAGGCTGATCATGCGGCACCGTTCCAATGCGAGGCATATTGACTTCTAATCAATTATTTATGACAGTCAAAGAACGATACACACATTTCAATGCACCTTTACAGTGCTTTTTTACACGGCTCACTTGAACGTTGAGACGGCGTTTCTCGGCCCACAACTTGATCGATTTGTAATTCTAATCATTTGACAACCTAACCTGCTTTGCATTTCCTGCAAGTTTCGTTTAATTTATATGATTCCTTCATTGTGTTGAAATTTTCACAAACAGTAGTGTATCTTAGAACATTCCTTCGCTTGGGTTAATTATTACTGTTTACAGCATACTTTAATTATCTCATTCTATGACATGCATACACAAGAGGGGTGATGCAATTGTGATCAACTTCATGCGGGTGGTATAGATATGATCATGGGAGGAAGTTGATACAGATGTGATCAACTCGCTAGACAAGTAGAATCAGCCACATGAGGGTGATGCAGATATGATCATGGGATAAGGTTGATACAGATATGATCATGGGATAAGGTTGATACAGATGTGATCAACTCGCTAGGGCGATACAAATAGGATCAACCACACGAGGGGGATACAGATATGATCATGGTATGAGGTTGATACAGATGAGGTCAACTCGCTATGGTGATACAGGTAGGATCAACCACATGAGGGTGATACAAGTAGGATCAACCACATGAGGGTGATACAAGTAGGATCAACTGCATGAGGAAAAGGTAGAGATGTGATCAACCCAAGAGGGTGATACAGATATGATCAATCAAATAGGTTGATACAGATATGATCAATCAAAGAGGGTGATACAGATAAGATCAACCCAAGAAAGTGACACAGATATGAACATGGGATGTAGGTGGTCCAGATGTTATCAACACGAGCGGGTGATACAGATCTAATCATGGGAATACTAATTTTATATGAAATAAATTATGGGTGGATACTGCATGAAAACATGTTTACCCCCAAATTAAATTGTACAAACTACATGAAACATCGAAACATAGTTATAAAATTATTTGCACTTAAATTACATCCTCATTTTTCTACGAAAAGAAACGTGATTATTCTTATCACTTTTAATTTTATAGGTTATCAATTCAACGAGAGATACGCCGGAAGCGGTAACTCATAATTTCGTATTTTCATCGGTCAATTTTGCCTCCGAAAAATTAATAAGAATTGAATAAATTAAGAAAAGAGGGAGAAAAGACAAGGCAAGAACGTTAACAATGGAAGTTCGAAGTAGGTATGCATCATTTGAAGAAGGAATTCATCTCTAATTACATATTCCTCTTGGTATTTTTCTTTTTCTTCTTTGATATGAATGCTAATTTGATTCTACATCATTTTTTGCTTCGAAATTAATTTCCTCGGACTGAAAAACTATTCGTACATTGTTTTCCTTGATAATTTTTTCAACCCTAACTCCTAGAGCATTAATACTCATTACTTTGCCTAAAGCCAAAAGTTTATCAAACAGAAAATTTCGAAACGGAGTAAGTTGTATTGAAACCATGGCTGTTTCCTGAATGCCGTGAAGGGTTTGCACTTTTGCTTAGACAGAAAAATAAGAGCGGCCGAAAGATAGTATTTTCTTAGCTTTTAATAAAGATGCCTTGTGTTGCCCCAAATAAAATATAAAAAATAGTGTGCAATGATACTTTTTTTTGTACCCAGAATCATGTGACCTAAATTACTAGTAATATGACCTTCGTCTGCCTGGTGGAAACGAACATCCATAGTCTGATTGGTCCACGGAGCGGTAGAAAACGCCTATACATTGATTCATGTTCTGATTGGTTCCTGAGGAAGCAAACTTTGGGGATTACACCATTTTTGTCGCTACTACTCATAGGAATGTACATTTACAAATCTACCCTCTCATAAGATGTATGTTGCAAATCGAGGCGATAAGATGTCAAATCGGAAAACCGAATGGATTTTTCAAAGTTGTCACAGGACTTGTGGTCGACATGTTGATCGCACTTTTTGAAGCTCATCTCAATAACAATATTCAGTCTACCTATATTTCCTACCTATGGATGCTGCATATAATTGAAAAGACAATACTAGTACACAAGTCACATATTATGTCACTCACATCAATACACTCTTGAAGCTCGCAAGTTATTTAAAATTAAAATTGATGGAACGCAGTTCAGCGTCAACGTCTAGATGTAAATGTGGTTTTCATTAAATGTCTCTTGGCTTTTTGAGATTCTAAAATCAATTCAAAAATAACATTTAGTAATGAGTTTTCCATTGTTATTCATTTTTTATTTATTTTCGTTCTTTTAGGTTCATTTTGTGATAGTAATAAAAGATAAATTTGAATTTTCATATTATGTTCTTAGTTTACATCACAGTATATTCAAAAGTTCGTTTTAATACAGTAAAATCCACTTTGTATAGTAGATTTTCGGCTTAGAACTTTGTGTAAAGAATGTTTGGATAGTTAAGTTTTGATTGAATTTTATTAATGAAAACTAAATAAAAATACTAAAGGGAAAATGCTTTGAATCCAGAGTTTGCATTGCTAAACCTCTCAGCACCAGATAATGTATGACTTTTCCCATTGTGAAAATGAAGCATAAGAGCTCATGAAGGTCTCCAGAAAGATTACGTAAGATGAACTAGAATAGCTAATTGTATCCTGTCAAAACGATCACTAAAGATTTGAACTCCATTTCTTCTAGAGTCGGATTTAAGATCTACTGAGCAACCTTGAAACCGGATATGAAACATAATAAAACGGTGTGAGGTTTTGGTGGCTGCTATGTAACCTCATGGTTTATTAATTCCAATCCATCGGGAAATTAAAGGATTTTAAATTTATTATGAAAATCCTGTTTTTGTTATTCATTTCATTACTCTTTTGAAAAATTTATTTCATTACTCCTTTTGTTTTTATGTAGTGTGTAGTTCGTAGGGTAACTACGTCCAACGTATATAAAAATTGGTAGGTTGTGTGAAGGATACTTTAGAATGTCGGAATGAAACAGTGCAACTTTGTCGACTAAAAATTACTTTATGGTAGAGTTGAGTTACACTGTTATATATATACTACTGCATCGTAAGTTAATTTTTGTAGTAGTGGCTAAGCTCGCTACAATACTCCCCCTCCAGAATTTAGCGGACGCCACTAGTAGAAGGATTGCCATTGGCGTGATACTGTGAAAGCTGTATTAAGATCACAGTTGTAATTGTCCTGTGTTGCCTTTAGTAGCCAAGTGTGAGTGCCCTTGTGAAGTGAAGGCTGAGCAGCAATTAATGGAGTGAAGCCGTGATAGTTAATGAGCAATATCTGCTATCACAGAGCCTCGGTCCCTGAAAAGTGAGTACCATCGCAATTTTATCGCCTAAATTTAAGCGTGTTCAAATCACGTCTGTCGGTCACCAATTTAGCAAGCCGGAATGAAATTAAACAGTGCAACTGTGTCTATCAAAAAGTACTTATGGTAGAGTTATATATATATATATATATATATATATATATATATATATATATATATATATATATATATATATATATATATATATATATATATATATATATATATATATATATACTATTGCATCGTAAGTTAGTTTATTTTACCAGCAATGGCGAAGCTCGCTACAACACAAACCAAAATTTTCACATGAATACGCTGACCTGATGTTGGATTGTAGATTGAATGAAGGAAATTTGAATGATTGTGTATAATGTGTGAATATTCAACAATTAATTTACAATTTGAATAAATAAAGTGCAATTTTATATCTATATATATAAAATTCAAATACCACTCACTCACTCACTGACTCATCACTGTATCTCAAGAACTACAAGTCCTAGGAAGCTGAAATTTTGCAGGGTGATTCTTCTTATACCGTAGGGGTGCACTAAGAAAGGATTTTGAAAAATTCGAATCCTAAGAGGCCTAAAATTAATCTAAGGCCTAAGCCAAAAGCAATTTGAAATCGCCATAGAAATACATTGAGTATAAAACGATTGTTGTACGCATTTCAGATTGCATTACCAGTGTTGATCGAAAAACAATTTTCTTAAAACAAATTAAATTATAACGTTCATGTTTAGCTGAATTTTTACTTCTTCCCATAATGAAAATAATATTTATAAATATTTGATTGATGAAGAAAGAATATTTAGAACGTTTAATTTCATATTTACTTAAATTTTATAATGGAGTACGAAAAGCCCAAACGATAAACTCATTGATCATAAAATCGTAATTTTGCTTCTCGGTATCTGGCAAACTCAGAATTAATGTTTATTTTTAAATTTGATTTATAATTCTTTTTTAGGGTATTTGAGTTGAAAACGATATGGTTGCGATCATATTTGAGAATTCCCAAGTATTATAAATATGTGCACTTTTTTGCTTATAAATCATTGTCTTCATCAATATTGTTCGTTTTTTGTCGAATTGTTTTACTTCAGAATATATTTAGGAAGTCGAAATTCAATACGCTAGAACAGATATTTTTTTCAGAATTCTGCCTTTTTTAAGGATCGGAATATTGTTTATGTTTGCATTATGTGTTCCGGTATATTACCTATCCAGAATTATTATTTAGGAGTTGGATTTTATTTATACATTCCTGCGAAATATCACTAGACATGGGTACTTTTGTGGTGGTATATGTATATTTCCACCAAATTTCCTTAAATCTTTAGTTCAATACGTAATAGCGTGTAGACAAAAAAAAATTTACGAATCAAAATACTTTTTAAGTGTGTAATTTGTTATTTTAGAATGACAATTAAAACTGGTAGTCATACTTTGCAGTTCAGAATATATTTCAAAATTTTGATATAGCTTTTCATTGAAAGATGATTAAAATAAACTTAATTTCATTTGTTTTTCGTGTTTCATGGGTGTTATCGAAAGCTACACTCCATAGTCAAGTAACTACATCTATCATTCTAAATAGATACGTGCTTTCCATTTAGAAACCAAATTTCTGATCTTAAAGTTTTATGTCTTAAGAGACAGAAAGTCGAGGTTTCTTACTCTATTTATTGAAGCTCTTCTTACGCAACTTAGATGCATGTGAATCGTTCGTTGAAAGCGATTTTCTTTTTGTAAAAGCGCTGTAAAATCAACCTTCTATTTATTAAAAAATTGTTATCGATTGCGTTTAATTTGTCTACTCTGATGACATGTATTTACAACAAAAGCTCTATTATTCCACATGCCACTGAATGGAATTTTCTGGGAAAATTGCGTTTGCTTTAAATTAAATTAGTCACGAATGCCGTAAATTTTTAGCCCACTTGAGCAAATAGAACGCGGATTAATATGTAGCCTATCATATCCGCTGTGTTTTAAAATATAAGTGTACCAACTATGTGGATTGATCAAAAGGTGGATTAGTGTAGAGAACAGACACACTCTGCTTTATATATCTAACAGAAATTCCGTTATTCCATCTGCCGCTGAATGGAATTTTCAAGAAAAATTGCTTTTGCTTCAAACTAAATTAGTAACGAATGCTGTAACAATTTAACTTACCATCTTCTCATATTTATGATGAAATTCGAAAATATCGCATACTAGGTGAAAGAATGACACAATGAAAACATATTCATAGAAAAACTAAATGCAAGACTATCCACCGAAATTCCGCCATTTTTACTGAAATTAAATGCACGGGAATATTCGAAATCACTTGAAAACTTAAAATCAACTTCAGAAGAAGTGTGACGAATATGAAATGGTGTATATGGTATACAACATATATGCATATTTGCGTCCGAATTAAATTGTAGAAGCGATAGAGAAGTAAAGTTGGTATTATATTTTTTCCGTACACGTAATGTTACTAATTCAACCCGAGCAAAGCCGGGTATTTTTGCTAGTTAATGATAAATGATGCTTTTATTTATTCAATACATTTTATTGTAGCATAGTTTGGTAGCTTTGGAATAACACCAAGTCCGTAGTCCTCACTCCACGCAATCCTAAGTAACGCTAGCCCCAAACTTGCTCGCTACCGTAGAATTTTGACATATTGTGGACCTGCTCCCCGTGCTCAATACGTCTGTGCATTCAGTTCAAACGTCTAGTCATATATCCTTTGCCTGCACGACGCTGTACTTTTTCTTCTGAGTGTTACTTCTAGTTCTGAACTCAAAATCAAAACAGTTGTAACGCTCGACTTTTCATGGATGTACTCAGCCCTGTTCCGATTTTAAAGACGTATTCACGTCCAAACGTGTCTGAGATTAAAGTTTGAAGTAGGGGTTGGCACCTACTGGAAATGCTTTTGAAGGAGTGCTGAAAATTAATTTTACCACTGAAGAGCTTCGAATTTAGGATTTTTTAGCATTTTGAATAGTAAAATGGACACATTCACTTCGGTGGTTGAACACTTTCGCTGCCGATCTCACACCAGCGCGTGATGGGCTCTTTGGAGGGATATTTCAGACGCCAGTCACGCGTTTGCGCGGGAAGAGCTGCGCCTATTCTCCGCTTCAATTGACGCTACATGTTAGGTGTTGGCTTGGAGTAAAAGTTGGAAGCTAGTTGTAAAGATATGTGGTTTCGAATTTATAGCTTTATTAGTTATTAAAATAAATCTTGCAATATGAGTTGTTGAAACGATAGTTTTGCAGTGCCTTCATGCCCCAGAAAAAGAAAAATGCAATCTAATAAGCTTCTAACAAATGAGGAAATTGCAAATTTGTTGGCTGAGCTTTCGCCAATCTATTCTGATTTTGGCGTGGCTTGTATTGACTTCTGGGAAAAACCCATTTCTACGGCGGAGCAATAACAGTCAACGCACATTATCATCTTTGGCAGCAAACGTGTTAAGGACTCTTTCGGATTATTTTACGAATTTCCATCTTCGTACTATAGGGAATATAACAAACGTCTTCGTTTTGAAGATTAACTTTATTAAGAGTTACTAGCCATAGTTATGGTAGTTAATTAACGTCGCACTGGAGCAACACATCAAACTATTGGCGATGGTCCGGAAAGAATCCCCAAGGTAAAGATCCGAAGACGACGCCACGTAATTTTGAACCACGGTCAGATGACGAAGTCAACACCTTAGCTGGTACCCCACTCCCCAAGCCCACGTCAACTTGAGGATAGTTGAGGCAACGACATATTTAAAGTGCACCATCCCCCGTGAACAAGGCAATCGTCGGTTGACCAAGTATAAAACTTTGTAGATCCCTTTCAAAAAGGAAGATGCATAATGAGTAAATTGAAGAAACATGGAAACAAGATTTTAGAAATTGCTAGTAACACAGACGCATTCACTGTGGACTGTTTTAAGGTTGCTTTCGAATTTTTTTTACATATTCCCACCTTTATACTACAGGAAACATAGCAGCGCCGTCTTCGTTTTTGAGATTAACTTTATTAAGAGTTACTAGCCCTGAAACTTAAGAATTCGTTTTCAAGGGGGTTGATGCACAAAGAGAAAATCCATTATATAAAAACAATATTTTTAGAATTTTGAATAGTAAAACAGACGCATTCACTCTGGTGGTTTTTGAGGCTGCTCTCCCTTTCGAATGCATGCACGGGCTCAAGAGAAAGGAAAAGAAAGGGAGTCATACATAATTCATTGTGTTCTATTTAGACTCATTACCATCTTTATGACGTTGTTGCACATTGTGTGGCGGCGGTAATAGGCTTTTTGCGTGGTTAAATAGCGTATTAAGATAAAACATTCAGACAATGAAGAAACTTCCTGGCAGACGCTGAAATGAAGTAATTTTCACCCTGCCGAGTTGAGAGAACGCGCTGTTTTTATTTATTCCATTATCTCGGAATTTTCTATTATTCGGAAGATTTATGAAAACTCTCGGTCGCGTTCTATTTTAAACGTGGACAGAATTGTGTGCAACAAAATGCCGGATAACGTATTAAAATTGTTGCATTAAAGATCAAAATCTGGGTTTGCAATCTGTATTCCCTTGAGGACTACATACATATTCACCAAGGCGGAATCAAGTTATTCAGGAGCTTTCATCGTTTTGTATGAATTTTATTTCCAACATAAGCCTGGATTCATAACGGTGGATTTGCTTGGATCCTTAAACCTTGGCCAGGGCTGTGTTGTGAACTTTTTTACTAGAACAAAAGCGTGCGTTTTAGCAAAGAAAAGCAGGTTATCTTAACAATAACTACGCGAAAAAGTTCCAATGGTGGTTGGATACGGGTTTTTTGGTGTAAGAGCCAAATCTGACCAAACCTTGCCAAGTAACGCCATGGAAATGGACGTTCACACTAAGGATGCAACATCGATGCCGATGTTTTATAAAAACATCGATGTATTTACCATCGATTTATAGGAGCCGATGCTTTGTTTAACATCGATGTTTTAACACTGTCGATGTTTTTATGCTGTTGGTATTTTATTTTTGAATGAAAAAAAGTACCATAGTAAAAATTAAGAAAAATAACCGTGCAACTATTTGTCAGTGATGTCGACATCCGTCCTATCAAAAAGAGTTTTTTCTTTAACTGATGAGATAGTTAGTGAAAAAAAAAGTCGGCTTAAGGTCGGGAAAGTTTACAAACTTCTTTTTTTACAAACTGTAAATAATAAATATTGGGGCGTATAATAATTATAGGCCCCAATATTTTTTATTGACAGCAAATACAAATATGTTTGTTATGTTCCCCCGCCATGAGTTGATAAATAATTGAAATTAACTAACAATAATAATTGGTATGTACCTACCTAATTATACTTATAGTGAGTAGTACCTAAGTCAAATTGTTGTAAATATTATTTGTTTTATATTGTTCAATTTGGAAATAAATGATTTGTAATTGTTCTTATTAATTTTTTGACTTTGTTTTGACAGAGAAAAAAAATCTTAGCTATATATAAACGCAGCAAATTTCAAATTAAATGTCCCTGCCTGCCAACATTAATGTTTGAGGTTACTAAACCAGTTTTAAGAAATGAAGGGGGAAAAAAGTTTAAATACGCTGATGTTTAAAAACATCGATGGTTTTTGGACGATGTACTATCAACATCGATGTTTTAATTTTGAACATCGATGTTGCATCCCTAATTCACACAATAGGTGTGGAAATTATTTGTATCTTACATGGCGCTGGGGCATCGCTGACGTCATGTGTCTTCCCTCCTCCCACACCAGCAGATTTTGTTAGTTGAAGTTAGAATTGATTTGAATTCTATAAGAACCTAAGCGTGCCTAATTTGATTTAAAGTTTCGATTTGCATTTATATGTAACCTTTTTCTAAATCTGTAAATAGTGAAAAATAGTAATTAAACTTTAATTTAACTGAAGAATCTCTCCTATCGTCATTTTTGTATGTTTCGAACATACAAAAATGACCACTGAACCAATTGATACCTTAAATCCCGCCATTCTGCGTCAAAAGGAAACTTTATTGTTGCAGATATGAGATGTCCAGTGAATCGAACTTGCGACACCCAACTCATGCAACTGGCAGTTGGAAAACCCACAGAGCCATGGAATTGGGTAGTTGAATTATAGTCGTACTGATGTGACACAACGGTCTATTGGTGACGGGATCAACATCGAAGTTAAATATCCTAAGACGCCTCGTAATTTTGAACCACGGTCAGATGACGCGGTCAACACCTGAGCTGGCACACCACTCTCCAAACTTCCACACCACGCCAACGTGAAGACATTTGAGATCACAACAGATTTAACATGCACTGGCCTCCGCGTACAGAACGAGCTATGGTTGGATCTAGTTTCGAACTCGCAACCCCCCGGTTGCTAATCAGTTAATCCTCCAACCGGGCTATAGTAACAGACTGAGCTACCGTAAATTGACGAACTGTATTGCTAATTGTTATTAGGCTATAGTGTGAACATTTTTCACTTTTTTTAAGGAATTACATCCATTTTATTACATCACATACATTTAACTAAAATACCAATTAAATATTGCGTAGATTCTAATCTTTGTGCTATTGAAGTACTTCCTAAAAAAGTGCGCATGACTGAGTACCAAAGAACTGAAAGTAAATACTTAACAAGGTGTAATCAATGTGGGATTCAGGCGAAATAGTTTATCGAAATGCACCACAGTAATATGTAAGTTGGTTGTTTGGGGGTTCTATGACACAAAAGCCATAGTTGACCAAGCTACACCAAACACAAGACATACAACTTCAAGTACAAAATGTCTTGAAAGACAAAGAAAAGAGAGATCGAGGATTATAATAATGGGATGAAGGCAGAATACAATCGCTTGGGTATCCCGTGTTTTCTTAAGACAGTATACCCCAGGAGAAAAGAAAAGATCGCAATTCACAGGTTGCTATCGCAGTGTACAAACACTCCAAAGCACACCGCCTCAACAAAATATATATATATATATATATATATATATATATATATATATATATATATATATATATATATATATATATATATATATATATATATATATTTTTTTTTTTTTTTTTTTTAATGTTGCCTGCTTTTTAAATTACTCTTCCTACTATTCCTGTTTTTCAGATTATTCATGTTTTCCCTGTAATGAGCAAATTGAATATTTTCTACCAGTGGTCAAGTTTCTTCCAAAATAAATATCACAAATTAAGTCTATCTTTTCTAATTAATTGCATCTTCAATTAATGTTTAATAATCTGAACATTCACGCTCATACTTTAATGATCGAAACTCAAGTGCTCCATTATTGACCAAACTTTCTCTCAACATTGTATTGAAAGCATCAGTGTTTCTATCAGTAATCTTATTACATCACGTTAATATAACACTCCGCGTTTGAAGCAAACGCCCACAGAAAAACCTTCCACTCGAACTGTGTGTACATTTTGTCTCTAAACCTCTTGGATGAATTTAAATTCTTTGTCTTGCAGAAAATGCGTTGGAGCTTGAGATGAAAGGCAACCACTCTACCATGCAGGTCCTGAACAAAATAGAAACTGAAGTAATATTTGCTTAGCGTAAGTACGTGCTACAAGCTTAAATGAACTGCAACACAATTCAAGTGGAAATGTCTTCTTTGAGGGAACCGAAGAATAAATGATCAAAGGCTTTGAAAACAGCTTTCGACTATCCGCTCTACTGATGCATATATTGCTGCTATTCTAGCATTTTTATGTGTTGAAACATACATACGAACATATTCTGTGATGTAACACAGTTTTTTAATCAGTTTTCCTAAAAGTGATTGATGCAGCTGTCGAAATGAATAAATGGTGACAGTTTTGCTTTCTGAAAGGCCCGAGAAAAGTTAGAGGCCATTTTGTTCCCAATGATACGATGAAGAGTAATGGTCATCGAAACAAATTAAATGGAATTGATTGGTTTTCAATTGAAAAAGTATTGGACAATTGTATAAACTCATAAAAGAGGGGGGGTAGTTGGAATTAACGTTACACTGGAGCAACAGAACAGGCTATTGGAAACTATCCAGGATCAATCTCGAAGAGGAAGATCAATGGCCCCATTTCGTATCCACGATTAAATGACGAGGTCAACGCCTTAGCTAGCACACAACTCTCCGAGCCCTCTCCTAGGTGGGAATAGTTGAGGTCCCAATATATTTAATGTGCACCAGCCCCCGCGTACATGACGGTCTTTGGTTGGACCTTGTTTCGAACTCGCAATCCTGAGGTAGCTAATCCGTTGTTCTTCCAACTGGGCTACAGCGGCCCTACCCTAGAAATTAGACACCATTTCATTCGTACTGATATACGTTGGCGTATTGTGTAAGTTTGGAGAGTGGGGTGCCTAGTCATGTGTTGCCTCGTCATCTGATCGTGGTTCAAAATTACGTGGTGTTGTCCTCGGAACTTTCCCCTTAGGAGATTGATCCCGGACCGTCGACAAAAGCCCGTTGTGTTGTTGTAGTACGACGTTAACTAAAAACTACCAATTTCCTATTGATTCTATTTCGATGTTCCAAATTTTATATTTCAAGTTATGAACTCAACTGAAATGATGCCCAAACCATTCAGTATCCGAACCAGCCAACTATGACGTATTATCGAACACTGCCCTAAATCCGTGTTGCAGATATGAAGTTATATGGTTAAACAGAGCTCACAGACACATAAATTCATGATCACCAGGTAAGACCCTTGATCGAGCTAATTGCACCGATTTGTTTCGGTCGAATCAGTGGCTATCAGATCGCGTTGATTTGGCGATCAGATATGTGCATTCGAGCTGGCAACCCTTTCGCGCACTTTACCTGCGTCTGGTAGGTCATGATTGATAAAGAGATAAAAAGGTTTTTAACAGACGGAATCAGCTCATTTCCATTCAGCTTGGAGAAAAGTCGAAGCTTATGGCAAAAAGAAAACACGTTTGGATGCTTGCACGCAATCATTAACATGCGGGCTTTTGTTGGCTCTTCAGAAGCAGGAAGAGCATTACAGCTGCTATGCCTTACAGCTGTCATTCTCATGTTCCCCAAATGGAATCAAGTAAAAGGTGAATGATTTTCTGTCAATCACAAATAAAAGTAATTTGTTGTGCTTTCCGGATGAATACGGACGTTGTTTTGCTTCAATGGTAAAACAGTGCTGCTTGAAATGAGTTATTTATTTTTTTCAGGTACATGGATTTGTTTAAGGTATAGTGAATACTACTGTGAATTTTTATGGAAGTACTCTGAGATGGGTGAACAAATAGGCTTCAATGCTAAAAACACCTGGCAAGAAATTTGTTTTAGTTTCTAGGTCTACGTGAATTTTTAAGCACAGAATAGACAAATAGAAATTTTAACAAAGGCTATAAGAAATTTTAAAATACATCCTCCAAAATCGGTAAGTGGTAGACCGGTTGGAAGAGCATCGGATTAAGAACCGGAGGGTTGCAAGTTCGAATACAGCCAAAGACAGTGTACAAATTGCGCTGGTGCACATTAAATCAGTCGTGGCTTCAAATGTCATCACGTTGGCGTGGTGAGGAAATTTGGAGAGGGGGTGCCAACTCAGGTGTGCCTCGTCATCTGACCATGGTTCCAAGTTACGTGCTATTGTCTTCGCATCTTTCCCTTCGGGATTGATCCAGGAACGTCACCAATACCCCGTTATGTTGCTCCAGTATGACGTTCATTTATGATATCTATCTACCATAATCGGTAGGTATGTAGAATTTACTCAAACCGGAGCAACACAGCGGGCTATCGGTGGTGGTTCGGGTTCAACCCCGAAGGGAAAGATATGAGGACAATACCTCGAAATTTTGTACCAGGGTTAGATGATGAGGTCAACACGTGAGATGGCATCCCACTCTCCTAACTTCTACATGACAACATGAGGACATTTGACGTCATGACGGATTCAACGAGCACCAGTCCCCACGTAAATGACCGTCGTTTGGTTGAATCTGTAGTTTCGAGCTCTCAGACTCCGGTTGATAATCCGCGAGTCTGCCAACTGGGCTACCGTTGCCTTCATTCAGATGGAAGAAAATGGAATGAAGAACATTTACTTCAATTGTTATCGGTCTTCTGCTTTCAAGCATAACATTTATTAAGATAGAGGCGCTACAAAAATATCGGGAATCGCGAGTTTTTAAAGTTGGTCTTCAATACGTGATCCACAAAGCAGTGATTTTATAGAAACTCGATGAACGCTGAACTCCAAAAATTTCCGTTACTCTATTTAAGAATGAATGAATGTAGAGGTTAACTTTGTTAACACTGAAACCCCAATCAAGACAAGAGATGATTTTCCCGTCGCAAAAAGGTTGCAGCTGTCTCACACATGCCGTGGTAACAGGAATGTGCCAACAATTATGCCATTATCACACCTTTTATACACTATCAAGCAGGGCTCGAAATAAGTCGCGTAAACCACAGCAAATGCCGTGAGCTTTGCTTAAATCGCCGCGACGATCAACGGTTCACACGGCAAGTTTTGCTACGAATATTTGAAACCGAATGTTTCAATATTTCTCTTTCAAATACCAGCTATAAAATAATTTTAAAAAAATTTATGTATCTTAATGAGGATAAGTGCGGATGGTCCTTCACTTTCAGGTTTTAAGGCTGATCGAGCTGTTCAGAAGTGGTTTCGTGCATGTGATAGCAGACCTTGCTTTTAGCTGTGTAGTTATGAAACAACTGCAACTTTCTCTTGACTAATTATTGACTGATGCCTTCGTAAACTCGATAATAAGGAAATAAATGTGTCTATAATATATTACTTGACTGTTTTTTGTTTTTTTTTATCTCAGATGTATTTTAGGGTTTCATATGAAATTGCAGAAAGCTTACAAGAAAAGTGAAGTAATTTTTTCTCCTTCTCATTGCATTATTCATTCAATTGTTTAAAGTTTAACGAAAAATTTGCAACTGCAATTTACCGTTATTACGGAAATTTTAGGTTTTACCATGAGCTGAATATTTTTTTCTGTCAGCGCTTATAAAAGCTCACAGCAATATTAGCTGCCAGCTTCATATTTTTTCGTGCCCTGCTATTAAGGCCAAGTCTCTTTTAACTGTATACAGTCTTAACAAACCCGAGGTAATCTAGTGATATTTTCTCTTCCATAGAGCGTATACCCAAACTTAGTAAAAACGATGGTCACACTACAGGATACCCATAAGCAATCTTGTTTTGCTATCTTTCCACTCCCCCCTCAGTGCATGTCCCCGATCCCTTCTGTTTCCTTTTTCACATTTTTTACTTAACGTTGTTTTGTGTTGTGACTCTTGCGCCATAAAACCCCCAAAACAACCAACCTAATAGTTCTGTGCTCAGATGGCAAAATGTTATAAATCACTTTTTTTAATTTTTCGTGACAGCAATTTTAAGATTCAACATGTGGTTCTGTGGTTTTTGATTTATTACAATTTTCCCACCTTTTTTTTCTCATAAACTGAAAGAAAAAGACTTAGACATTTTGCAAACTTCTGAACATTAATAAAAAAAGACTCCAGGATTGGACCTAGACAATTTTTTGGTTAAAATTGACATAACATTTTGTCATATGAGCACAGAATTTATGCTGCAAGCGCATCGTGTCGTCGCAAAACAACACATTAAAGACATCGCAAATACATCGCTTATGTCCTACATTAAGACCAGACTATTAAGATGGCAACTTCTCCGCGGTACACTAATTGAGCTGTTCGTTTCATTGGCGATACAAATGGTGTAAATGATAGGAAGGAAAAGGGTAGCGTGCCGTTAACATCTGAGCGTCTTATTTGGGTGGGTCCTACCGAGGCTGTTCACACATTTTTTAGACAATGTATATTGTATTCAAAAAACTAAATTACATAAAATTCTTGTGTTTTAAATGTTCCATTTGATAGTCCTTATTCTGAACTATCTTTCGACACCGTAATTTCCAGGATAATAATGCCTTTTGAAGTGTCAGAAGAGGTTTTCTATCCCATTCCTCCTGAACAGCTTTCCAGAGTCCTGTAAGGGTTGTGGGACGACGTTTGGAAAATGCCGATTTTAAAAATCCGAAAGCACAAAAATCTATAGGTGATACATCGGGAGATTTAGTAGGGATATAAGTGAAGGGTATGGCCTTGATACCGGTTTTGTGTTCCATTTCTTTCAGGAAATTTACAGTGGATTTTGATGTGTGACTGCTAGCTTTGTCTTGATGGAGTTCCACAGATTGATGGCACTGTAGGTAAAGCGATGGTATTTCATTCAGAAAAATTGGCGATAAAATATGTTCCTGATAGTATTTGGAGTAATCTTGACATTTTTTTCCCACTCTCTTTATTTTTAACTTGCCATTATATGAAAAACCAGCAACAATCATGAATCCCTTAGAAAAACTTTCTTTCGATTCTGTCAACCATGTACTTAAATTTTTTTCTCCCCTTTTATGGTTCTTTTGGCTCTTTTTTGGCTCTTTTTTTGTTGCAATCATTTAAATACACCCATAATTCATCTATTGTGACAATTTTTTTCCATTCTTCTTTGGATAAGTGTTTCTCATATAGAATTCGGCAGCGTGTCCTACGTTCAGCGATATGGTTTGGAGAAAGACGATGCACATTGCGTTTTTTCGCTTTCTTAAGATTTAAATCAACGTTTATCATTTGGTTTACACTGGACACCGAGCATTTTAATGATTTTCCAACTGTCCTTTGACTAGGGGGATTTTCTTTTAACATTAAACAAAGTACCTTTGCAATAGTCGAAGATGTCCGTTTCTTCCTTGGATACTTGTTTGGAATTTTTGTCCCACTTGAGGCTCCAATTTGACGTTTTTTTCCTTTCTTGTTGACGATATTACCTATCGACGCTTTAGCTATCACAAAACCATGACTATCAGATCGTTTTTGGGTAACGGAATATGAATATTTCTCTTCGGAAAGAGCATAAATATAGCCTTCGAACCACTGCTTCGTTAAAAACGCCATTTTGAATAAAAACAAATCTCTCAGGCCTCAGACGATAATTTTGACTTCCAAAAACATAGTACAACTGCAATTATTTCTTTTGCAGCAAACGATTTTTTATTACCCCTAACCAAAATCGTTTAAAAAATGTGCGAACAGCCTCTGTACGCATGCTCAATGACGACCACAAAAGCTCAAAGACGTTACTGTTTATCTCAATGGACTGGCGACAGAGGAGTATAACGCTGGTATTCAAAAGCACGTCACAAGGTACGACAAATGTAAAATTTGCAAGGGGACTATGTAGAGAAGTAATATAAGGTATGAAAATGTAAAATAAAAAGTGTAGTTGAAAATTTTTAATTGGTCTGTATTTTATTTAAAACCGGACATTACTTTCCGAATGACCCTCGTACTTAGGACCTTCTTAATCTCAACCGACAGTTTTTGGGACGCAATATAATTATGTAGACATTCATTTCCCAACATTAGAGGAGCTCTCTGGAGAATTAAATTGAATTTTGAGTTCAGCATCGACTTTCTGATTAAATAAACTTAGCAGGTGAGCACAACTTCAAACTCCCAATCGCTCGGTTTGAAGATCTGTCACCTGGTTTTGGAAGAAAGAACTAATAAATATCCTAATAATGAGACTAATTGACGGCCGTGATTAAAAACAGTCCTCTTTAAATAGAAGAATCAGTTCAAGTCCACGTGACCTATACTTCTGAGACCTTACGATAGCGACTCCACCCAGAGATGTTCCGTCTGTTTCATTAGAAGTTCAGAAGATTATGTGCGATGCATTTTAAATCTGAGAGTTGAAACACAGATAAGATCGAATGGAATTTCCATGGCAACAATTTCCTTCCCTCTTGACATCGAAAATGTCCCTACTCATCTATAATTAGTTTTCAGATCTGTAATGTGACTGCAGAGAAGTACAAGATTCCTACAGTAAATTGATTATTATTGTAACTATTTGTTGGAAGGAAAGTATCCAAAAATACGCAAATATGTATTGTTTGTGTCTTTGATTTCACTGTATACATGTGTGAAGTTAGTCAAATAAAAAATATATAAGAATTTAAACAAGAACACGTCTTCAGATAAAACTTTGAAAAGTATTTCGTGAATCTTTATAAAGCAGATTATACCTGATATTGAAGTTCAAGTTGAACAAAAATGTCACATTTCTCATAAACATCCATCCTTGCAATGGATGTTACTTCTGTAGTATAGCTGTATGCTAGTGTTGTTATTGTTCTAAGTATATAATCGTAAACTACAAAGTGTACTACTATTGAATGGGTTTGGGGTAATAAGTTTTAGAGATAACTTTTTCATTAAAAGGGCGTAATCTATTATTCTGTCAGTGGCATTATCATTTCGGAAAAGATCCAGGTTCTTTTTCTAAAAATAGTGTTTTGTTTAATAATTTTAAAAGTTTCGATAAGTCTTTGCATCTCATATTTGGTTTGGTAAGCAAGAGTAGGCAAAAATGCACGTTTTGATAGTTCCTAGTACAAAAATATCCTTCTGTTCGCCGGATGTTTACAATGACAAACAAATATTAAAATCTGATTTTTAAAATTTCATTTAGGATCTTTTATATTCTTATATTTTGTCCTGTATAACTGTCAATTAAATATTTGTCATTCCACTTTAGAAATATCGGTATTCTTTGTATTTGCTTATCAATTATAAGTTACATTTTTTTTAATAACTTATAAAGAAAAAAATAAGAAACATACTTTGGGTAAAGGGTTCACCAAATCAAATTAAAAAAAGAAGGGGGCTTCCACAGGGCAACCACTGTTGGGATGGCCATGGAACCATTCGAATCTGTTAAGATCGTACTGAAACGTTGAAGACCACTTCGTTAAATTATGAAAGAATTTATTTTATGAAAACTTTTGCCGGCTCGTTTTAGAGACTCAGTATTATGTGTGATATGATGGAACATGCATTTGCGTGGGACGATAAACTTTTTTTTTGCCTAGCCTTACCTAAAAAAATCCAATTTTTTTTACTAAAAACAACATAAAATTTTAAAAATTGATGCTCTATAATGCAAGAAATTTAAGAAACAGAAGTTATAGAATACAAGAAAAACAGAAAGCTTAGTTCAAATTGCCTGCCCTAAATTTTCATGCATTTGACTACTTTGACCTTAATAATTGGGGGAAAGTATTGATCAACGAACAACCTCTTACACATTGATATAATCAACTGAAGAGCTTTTTCAAATGCTGAAGCGAAACAAAATTTTTAGATTACATTTTGAACATTCGGCATGCAAATAATTTTGTAATGATTCTAAGTCGCTGAAAAATAGATCAAAGCATGTTTAATTTTGTTATTTGACAAAACCAAACTGTTAGTGTAGTTCAAAAATTATATAAAAAATTATCAGATTAATGAAATGACAATAACTAATGGAAAAGAAAACAGTTAGCTAAACTAAAATGCGGCAAATATTCTCGTAGTAAATAGTTGTCACGTTTTTATTCTATCTATAAACAATGATTGCATATTTACCAAATTCTACGAAATCAACAGCTAAACCTTGCATAAAGTAATTAATTTCCAGCCTAATTACTCTGAAACCCATATTCTGCTCACATGTATAGTGAGGCTGCAAGATCGGATTCATCCATTTGGCTCCTGTTAGTTAATGAAAAACCACCTCTATTCCCTGAATCTGATCACAACAGGTGGCACCGATTTTTCCCACTAAGTTCATCAGTTTATTATATTTATAATGTGTCAGGTTTTTTTAGTGTTGTGACAAACTAGCCATAAAGTTTTAGTAAATTTTTGAAATATATTTTAAATAAATATGCAAGATTTTATTCCTTTACTGCAAAAGTAGAGCACTTAGCGTACTCACACACAGCCTATTTAGAATGACGACACTAAAGACTGCAGATTTTATTTTGGAGCCATGCATTGTCAATGTACACCCATCAAAAAAAAAAAAAAAAAAAACGACTCAACCGATCGCGGATTTGATGAAAAAATAATGAAAAACGGCGTAAAATTGACCGAGAAAATCCATAAAAACCATTGAGGGAGCGTGTAAATGTTCGTTCAATCACACTTATAAATATTAATAAATACGTGTAGTGGCCGTCGTAGTCAATGACCTGTTGCAGGCGCCTTGGTATTTACTTCATTAAGATGGTGACAAAGTCAGAATCCATTCTGATTGAATCCCAGGATCTGTTGGAAATTTCTTGTTTTCACTTTATGAACAATCCCTAATAACGATAATAATCATCGAATTTTGCAAATAGTCTCACTGCGCTACTAATTATGCACGCACTAAGCTGGAATTTAGAATTACGATGTTTCAGTAACAGTTGAATCACTTGGTGTCAAAATTTGCCCATGCTTATTCATAATTTTTATGAATATCAACTTCATTTGATAAAAAATAGTAAATTTAGTTTGATAATTAAAATGTTTATAGATTGTGTTAGGGTTTTTGGGTAGCAAAAGATAAAAAAACAATTTCCAAGAAAAAATTAATGTTTGTAGCAAATATAACAAAAAACGTGAAACACCAATTTAACACACTAGGAAATCTAATTTTCAAACACTTACAAATCGGTGAAAAATCCAATAACATTGATGAACTTTTTTATTCCCGCCTGAAATAGTGTGTAGAATCCAAATTTGTGATAAAAGATGGGGATTCGATTGAAATTATCGGAGCAATCATACAATTTAATATGACGACGGCCCCTTAGACAAATTTTAAATATTGATGTCTGTAGACAACATTAATCCCTATCGATTGCTACCTTCCATTTTGTTCTGTGATGTAAATTGTGCAATTGCGATCGTGTGAGTCGTTTTTTTTTTACGACTATACATATAGGGTGTATTTGAACTCCACTGACAAACTTAGAGAGATGATAGTACGCATCAAGACGAACAAAAAATGCAATGGAACATAGGGTCACAAATGAAGTTGAGTTGGTGAAAATCGCGAAAATACGTCTGCAAAGTGGGACTTTGTTAAATGGCTGGCCGTGAATTGTGTATGTCAGTCGTTGGTTGGAGCAACCTTGTAACGTAGTGGGCCGAGTGTTGTGCCTGTCAACACAATGAGACAGCCTAATTTACAATCAACCTGCATTTATTTTACAAATAATTATATTTGTGTCCATATTTTTCAGGGAATCTGTTAAAATCACCTGCACTCAAAAACATCGGGATGACTGCCGAAGACCATCTGCGCTGTCCCGGTTGATGTTTTGGGAATTTTCGGCCGAAGGTCGACGGTTTTGTTAGGGACGTTACACCTTATCGAATGAAACCAATTTCACGAAAGACGTCCGCTGTTGGTAGAACTAACTCCGAGTAGGAGGTTGTCATTGCATTTGGAATGGCTATACGAACGATGAAATGGCTGATATTCATATGGTGTATGGCGAAGCTGGAGGCAATGGACGCACAGTGCACAGTTCCCATAGTTGGTCGAAGGAGAATCCTCACAGTATTGTCCCACGAAAGTATCAACATCGGTTCAGTATAAAATCTGGTCAGGAATCCTCGGGGACGATCTGTTGGGCCAGTACTTGCTGGCCGAACGTCTCAATGGCACAACGTACCTCGATTTCGTGCAGGACATCCTCCCAGTTTTGCAACATCGTTCACCTGCCTAGGTGCAGTGGGAAATGTGGTTCATGCACGATGATGCCCCACCCCCATTTTTCGCCATTGCTTGGCTTCCACGCTCGCCGGACCTTAACCCCTTAGACTTCTTCTGGGGTCACCTGAAATCATTCGTTTATGAGACATCAGTGGAGACACCGGTAGATCCGGTAGCGAGGACCGTGACCACTGCAGCAGAAATCCAGGAAACTCCTCCCGAAACCTTCGAGCGTGTCCTCCAATTGTTTCTACGTCGTTGTGCCCTATGCAATGACGTCCACGGGCGCCACTTTTAACAACTACAGTGATCTCTCACTTATGCGCGGGCGTTGGGGACAGCGAAAAAAACGCGTATAAGTGAAAAACGCGCATAAGTGAAAAACCACAAAAGGGAGCTTAAAAGTGAAAAATCAATACAGTGTATTGTTCATACTATGTATATACTTCCGGAATTGAACTGAAAATAGTCACGCAGAGTTTCCAAAGCTTCAAACGCTACTGAGTGAGTTGGGAGAACTTTTGCAACATCTTCATCATCGTCGTCCTCTTCATCTTCGTCACCACCATTTATTTCGGCTGCAATGTCTCCTATTTCCCGCAATTGAGCTATGATTAAATTTTCATCTGCATCAACGAAATCGTTGAAAGTAGTGCACGTAGCGATTCCACCAGATACAATATGCCAATCTTCTTCGTTTATGTCATTTTCACAGTTTTCACTTTCATTTTCTAGCTCCTCACATTCATTTTCGGCTGGAAACGAAATTCCTGCTTTCTTAAAGCAGCTTTTAATGCACTTGTCAGTAACGTTTCTCCATGATGAACACAACGTATGAATTGCATCAAGGACGGTAATTTGCTTCAATTCGTCTTTTAATGCACGTTTTGTTTCTGATGTAGCCAGAAGTCGAAGGATTAAAGTTTTTCTGTAGTGCACTTTCACACAACGGATAACACTCAGATCCAAAGGTTGAATCTTGCACGTGCAATTTGCAGGAAAAACACAACTTTCGTGTTATTGAAAGTTGGAAGATCTTGTGGGTGAGCAGGACACTGATCCATGAATAACAGAAATTTCCGTTTTTCTTTTTGCATTTTCCTGTCGAATTTTTGAAGGAAATCCAAGAAAATATGCGATGTCGTCCACGCTGTTTTGTTGCTAGTGCAGTCGCAAGGACGCTTCTTCACGTTCTTAAAACAGCGAGTTTTTTTTTATCTGCCAATGACCAATGGCGGGAATTTTTCTGAACCATCAGCGTTGCAACACAGCAAGGCAGTTAGTCTTTCTTTACTTTTTTTTCCACTATGGCATGGTTCTCCCTTGAATGTTAAGGTTCTGTTGGGCATCAGTTTATAAAAAAGTCCAGTTTCGTCAGAATTGTAGATGTTTTTCGGTTCTTATCTGTTTAATAAAGTAGCCAAGTCTTCTTTCCATTGTTCTACAGTGTTTTCATTGACACTCGCACTTTCCCCAGAAAGGACACGAGTTGCCAAGCCATGCCTATTTTTGAATTTTTCAAACCATCCATGTGATGCAGAAAAGTTTTCCATTTCAAAACTCTTTGACAATTGTACGGCCTTCTCCCTTAGAAGCTCAACGTTAACAGGAATGTTCGATTGACGAGCTTCTTTAAACCATAGCTACAAAACCTTCTCAAATTCTTCGAACTTTCAACCTTGAATTCTGCTTCTTTTCTTCGACTGAATTCCACATTCTCGATGAGCGACTATAATCGCCTCTTGAATTTTTAAAATCCCTCTCAATGTCGACTCTGGAACATTAAAATGCTTCGCTAAAGCTTTTATCGAGTTGCAAGGATTTTCTTCGAATTTTTTTATAACAGCCATTTTTTTTTTAAACGAAAGCTACAATTTTGTTCGTTTTGCCGTTTTAAAACCATATCATCTAACCCGAACTCCAAAGAAGGTTCTTTCGTTAGCGATCAATGTCACGTGGTACGTACCGTACTAAGCACTCTAATTGGCTGCTGTATAAATGCGACTTTTACTGCCGTCAGTCACAAGACCCCTCCGGTACACCCGTGTATATGGTAGATGAACATGTTCCGGGAATACAAACGATAAGGGAAGGGCGAGGGAATACATTCCTAGAAGCAGAACAAAAAAGGAAAAGTTTTTGCGATAAGCAACACCTGACTTGAGGAAACTACTTTTGAACTGAAATTTTTTTTGCGACGCGCATAAGTGAGAGCTGCTTTTTTATTGTGGCGTATAAATGAATAAGAGTTATCATTGTTTTCCTATATTCATGGCCGGGACCGCGAAAAAAACGCGTATAACTGAAAAACGCGCATAAAAGAGAGCGTGTATAAGTGAGAGATCACTGTATGTTAACTATTTTGTTCTGTACAAGCTGTGTAGTAGCTATGCTATCCAATAAATGTTTTCCGTATTTATTTGTTTATTACTTCCCCGTCACACTTCGCAGACGCATTTTCTCGTTTTTAACACACGCACAGGTCTTAAAACGGGTTTTAAGGTGTAAAAGAGTGACTAATCGAACAAAAAAGTGACAAACAACAATAATGCCAAATATATTCAAGTCTAAAGATGGGGGGAAAAAATACTCTCCAGTCATCCCTGTTTTTTTTTTTTTTTTTTTTTTTTTTTTTTCCCCTTCTTTGGAAGGATATTTATTTTCTTGATTTAAAAAGCATTTTATTCTGAAACGATATTTACAAAAAAAAATAAAATAACTTGTAATCATGATTTTTAAATATGTTGTTCATTTTTGACAACAGTTTCTTCCATTTCTTTGAAAGATTGTCTGATTTTTTTTTTGTAGAAAAAGTCAGAAATTAATTTTTTTTTCTTCTCAAGAGAAGAAAGTGCATTTTTTTAAAGTTTGTCTTTACTGACCAGGCATCATCTTAGACTTTTACCGCTTAAGCCTATCATTGGCTTCCTTTAACAATTTTGAAGCACTGTCCAACGCCTCATTCTCTTCTTACGCATAATTTTAAGTTTTCTTTCTTCTTTTGTGTTTCTTTTCTTTTAAAAAAAAAATTCTCTGCTTCCAATCTTTCCTTTTCTTTCCTGTCCTTCTCTAATTTTTCCTGTGCCTTCCGTTTGAACCCTTCCCATATCCATTAGCTTTCACGTGATCGACACCAAATAAGGTTGATTGTCAAAATGTGTCAAACTTCTTTTGGCCGTCATCAATGCATTGAATGTGCGTTCTGACATTGATGCTCTGTCTCCTGACAAAGCTCTTTCTGAGGCTGAGAAGCCACGTTCAATGTCAGCACTACCATGAGAAAGTGACAGAGCAGCCTTCACTAGCTTTGGCACATTGGGTATTTAGGATCCACATCACTAATGTCTCGCAGTCTGAAGGACTGGTCCCAGTAAACATCAATAGGCTTCATTCTTTGGAGTAATTTCCCCTCATCCAGTAGTATGTCTCTTTTTAAGACCAGCCATGGCATTCCTCTTGCAACTTCTAATACTTGTATACTCTCACCACTGAGTCTCTCAAGAGGACGAAGACAGGATAAACTTTTAAGGAGAGATGAACTGAAGGACTTCTTCAAAATATATTTAACAGCAGCAATGTAATGCTTTTGAGCCCTCAAAAAAATAAAATCCTTTCCTTCTTTCACATTCTGAAGCGCTTTAGAAATTTGATCTCCAATCACAATATCAGCCAGAGGCAAGTTTCTAAGGACATATATCTTCCCCATTTCATCCATCTTCAAATCTCGAATAAATTTCTCTTGGTAGATCATTCCTAAAATTGTTTCTTATCAACAATTCAAGTTGAGAATTAAGGTTATGCATTAGGAGTACCTTTTTCTGAAGAAATTAGGTCACCCGATACTTGCACTTGATACGACAAATATTACCTCAGACTTCATAGTTTCCCTTCAAAGTAAATGAAAAATTTTCGTGTAGACTGGTCTTTGTATCATGTTTGGCTTCTTTATTAGAATGTAGTGAAGGAAATACTTTCGCACTGCAAACAACTGTTCAAGCAACCTTTCAGCAGCTGGCTTTAGGCTTAGCCACCTGTTTGAACAATACTTGATGAAATAGTGAATGTGAAGTTTCAAGTCTCCTTGAATTTGTTTGTATGTTGACCACTTGCCTTAGGCCACTTGATTAAAAAATCTGTGAATACAAAAACTAGTTCAGACACATCTTCTCGAAGCTTCAAAGCCGACTATCTTCTTCCTATTCCTTAGCACCAAGCTATATGACCAAGGGTGTTGTGGAGGAATTCGATGGAACAGCGTTCCACTGCCTTTATGGAAATTACGAAGGAAGAAAACTGCATTCTGCTGCTCAGTATTTAGAGGGTTGCTATTGGTTATTTGATGGCAAGATCATCTATTTGGTGATACTTGAGGCTCCAATTCTTTTCGCGAACCGAAATCAATATTATAGCAGCCGGCGCTAGCCGTTGCATCACATTACGATTGCCTCAAAAGAAATATAAAAAGTTTTAATTTTGGCGGAAACACAGGTGTCATTCAGAAGGGGGATGTGATTTGCCACACCCACCCACTTCTGAATGGCGCTCAAATGGCGTACCTGCCGTGGGGGAAACTAGCCTGGACAAGTTCCAACACAAGACGAAATTACACAATATGTACTAGATTGACATTTGACTTTTTTTTAGAGGAAAATTTGAATTTTTTTTAATTACACACTAAAAATTTTTCTCCAAGTAGAATTGAAGAACTTTAAACACCTGAAAGAGTGACAAAATGTCAAAAAAGTGACAAAAGAACAAAAAAAAGACAATAAATGACGTGTTATAGGCCCTGCACTCAACGTCATTTGCTACCCCATGTTCCATTGAATTTTTTATTTGTCTTGATGCGTACTATCACTCCTCCAAGTTTGATGGTGGAGTTCAAAAACACTCACTTAAAGAGAAACTTCTCCAAATTAAGTTCAAAAATCATAGTAATAATGTTTGAGTATTGTTTGACTATTTTGTGTTTTGTGCCTCATTTTAACCTTTTGAAAGAAGGGATCTTTAGGTAAAGTACGAGATATGCACATGGGTTTGTGCCCAATGGCAAATATTTTGGTACATGGGGTAAATTGGATTGCCATGTATTTTAGAAACTAGGATGGTTCTATTTGAGAATGATTCTAATTGAGACATGTTTATGGGAATACGAATCCTTTGAAAATCGTCATGGTTCTCTTGTCTATATAATATGGCTTTGTTCGAATCAGAGTAAGATTGTACAGGGTGGCAACAAAATCCCAGAAAAAAAGTTCCTTGATACTTCCATGATTTCCCTGCTAGTCTCACAAAATTTTCCCTGATTTAACAATTCCCTTAAGAAATGTTGTGATACATGATTGGTATCGATATACAGTATCCACACAACATTATTTTTTTTTTTTTTAATATTTAGGGTCAGAGGGTTGTAAAAAGATCATTCTCCACAAATATTTTGCATTTTTTTCTCTAAAGATATTTTAATTATTATTGTAAGGGTTGAAACCCTTAATGGAACTCTTATAACTGCAATTGAAAAAAATGGGGAAATCATGCAAAATATTTTGATTATGAACTTTTTACACCTGACCCTACATTATCATACTATTTATCAAAACCAAATGCAAATATACATAAAAAATTCTACAAATTTGTAATTCAAACAAAATTAATTAATTTAATACAGATAAAACGTCATTTTAGTTCCACAAATTTCAAATTGCATACCACCAGTTGTATCGCTAGCCTCACGGCGACCAAGAAAAAAACGGCGGCGGAGGTTTACGCGGTGTTTAAAAATTACGACACTATGGTTCTTTATTCAAATTACAATTTCGGCAAATACGATTTATTCGATTCACAAAAAGCACTCGTAATAGTGCATCTCTAAATAGGACAAACGATAATGGTAGCCGTTTAAGTTGTCAAAATTTCCCTGATTGTTTGTAAAATTTGGAAATTTTCCACGAGATTTCCCTGTTTTTTCCAGAATTAGTTTCCTGAGAATTTCTCGATTTTTCGGTTTTCCAGGTTCTGTTAACACTCTGTTGTACCTTAACTGTTGAAACAAATTGAATCATCCATTTTAATCAGCACAGATCACTCTATGCTGAGATTTCTTACCTGGATCCATGAAACTAGAGAATCCAAAATTAGTCTTCTCTTAAATTGCCACTAATTAAATAGGAAATTTTCAATTAATTGTGATGATACATTTGTTGATAATTTAGTATGTAAACAGGCAAATCTTACTTCACAGAATGAAATAATTTTTTTAACATCAGTATTGGAGGAATGAACGAGGGATTAAAAAGGAGATAGAACTAACGGAAATTAAAATAACTGCATATGAAGAATTATTTTCTCGTAATCAACAAGCACAGAATGGTGTTACACTGGGAAGCTAACATGTCACTACATTCCATTTCAGAATGCATACAAGTGACATCTGGGTGCTAGACATTGAACTATATACATTCATATCAAGCAGTGAAGGCTTTCGTGCTAAGCTCGTCATGACACAATTAGGTTGAGTTTGTCAGACCCAACCTATTACCAATACAACCTATTACAACATTATTAACAATATTTTAGCCACTGCTTAAAATATTAACTGGAATCATTCTTTACTTCAAGGTACTCATTCAAGATTTTTATGTGTGCATAGTATATTTTTTCATAGTATATATATATATATATATATATATATATATATATATATATATATATATTTATGTGTGCATAGTATATTTTTTCATAATATATATATATATATATATATATATATATATATATATATATACCCTTAGTTGACAAAAATGACTAGATTTACAAACTAAACCATTCATTTCAATGGTTCAATGATGAGATATGTTACAGGAGCTGCTTCTGAGATGATGGGCAAGACAGTTTTTAAGCAACAGATTGTTTACCTTGAAATGTAGGAATTGGATTAAATTCAAAGAAATTCTGTAAATGTGTTGAAGGTAGAAATTGCAAACAAATTGTTGCATCTACCCCACAATGATAGAAATTTGCTTTACTGTTGCTTTGTTACCAGCATCATCACTTACTTAAACAATAAAAATGCAAGTTATTGGTTGGTGTGGATTTATTGCACAAGGGTCATATTGGGTCATTGCAGAAACCAAATCCAAAACAGACACTGTCAAGTACAAGACCTATTGTGGCTCAGTGGGTGTATACCCACTGAGCCACAATAGCTTCTTCACGTTATTAATCATTAAAAAACATTCAAAGCCTTAAGTTAACATTTCCATACTTTTATTGCACTAATTGATATTTTATATACATTGCATGAAAGCATCCTGTTATACACATTATAAAATTATAGTCTAACTTTTACAGTAACACTGACAGAGTATCTGGACCCTTTAAGGGTCTGAAATACAGCACAGATAGGAAAAATTTGGAAACACATTCAGTCATGTTATATATTAAGACCACTTATCCTACTACCACTTACTTCTCATTTCAGCAAACTGTTTACCTCGTAGGACAAGCATTTAGTGTTTTTCCTTACTCTATTTTTCTTTCTTGTCAACACCCATAATATGTGATTTACTTTATAGCACTATAGAATTCCAATATACTTTCTGTATAATACAGCAATGGTTAACTATGCATTATACCTAATTCCAACGAATCAACTTTCAATTAGCCTTTAGTGATAACATACATTTTTCACAAATCAACCAATCAAATTACAGAAGATGTGAGCTGTCTACAAACAGGAGGTGGAAAAAAACAACATAACGAATGGAGTCTGGTTTTTCCAAATTCAATATTGTTCACTCTATCCCCTACTCATCTAAACTTTTGATATTCATGTATACATTTTATGCCTGCACTTTCAAGACACATTTTTAAATTTTAATGCAAATGGAAAAAACGCTTTATAAGAAAATTACATCCCACAAAAGTTGTACATAAAACAGATACCATATTTGAAGTATGAATATTATTTAGTTCATTTATACAAACTAAATCTCGAATGTATAAGTTAAATTTTTCACTTTCTACTTATCATCCATTTCCACAGGAAAATTACGAACTATATACCAATTGATCATTGGAAAACAAAAAATCATTTATAATTACCAAATCAAACATTATCTCCAAATCCCGAGAAGACACAAATAAATGGCTTTTCATGAAAACAAGTATACGAAGTTTACACTTCAATATTATTTTTAGTACAATCAGCTGTCACATAATTAGTGGAATGCAAACAATGAATGAAAATCCTTAACTTTCTCCTCATTATCACTTTTATAAATACTGATGGAATGTTCTTAATCCCATGAGACTACTAATAAATTTGCACTCTAATTTGTACTAAAGAATTGTAAAATTTAATTTCAATAGGAAATAACACTATTCTTTTGCAAATCATCATTTGAAGATGTCAAACATTTAAGCTCCAAGTAGTTAAACATTAGTAGGTCCATAGAAATTCAACTAGAGGATAATAAATGGAATTGGAAAAATAGGAAGTATACATATGACATAATGACAATGACACTATAAAATTTATATGTGGAACTGTTTTGTAGAATACAGAATAGAAAATTGAATTTGTAATAAAAATAAAAAGATCAAAAATACATGTAAAAATCTTTACTTTTGATGTGATAAGCTTCAATTAAATATATATAAGTACGAATATGTTTGATTTCTAGTGGTAAAATAACATTTATGGTTTATACAGATAGTAATAAATGATAGCTAATAAGTTTGTATTAAACTTATTCAAAACCTTTTCTTTGAGTATGATGATTAAAGCACATAATGATCATGCTTACAATTTCACTTTTAAAGGGACATAAACCAATAAAACATTTCATACAGTAAAGGTTTGTATACAACAAGAGTTTTCTATTCATATTAAATAGAAATAAAAACTTCTTCAGAATAAATAAGAATTGTTTTGCAAACATTAAAATATATTTTAAAACATTTTCAAACAACACACGTGAACAAAGTAAGTATTCTGATCATTACATGAAATGATTTGTTCTTTCTAGTTTCCTCGTGATTTGTTTGCCAATAAGTCACATTTTACCCAGTAGTTTCAGCATTGTGGGATGCATCAGAGCTGAAACCCTTCACACTGTCACTACCGTTAACTTCCATTTTAACCGATTCCCCTTCTTGACTACGGGGCACCGATTTCTTCGACTCGTCCTTTCCGTCATCATCTGGAAAGGAGCACTCAAACGCATCGGTATTATGGAAAGCAGACGACTGATCAAACATTTCTGGAGCAGGTGGGTCGGGGAAAGTGCACTCGAATTCGTCTGAGCTCGGGAAAGCGGGTTCGTCCTTCTTTTCTACCACGGGTGCAGGTGGCTCACTCTTTTCATCCTTTAAGGGAGACTCCTCCTTTTCTTTTATCTCCATGTCATCATCTGATGTAGGCGTATCACCACCTGTAATGGAAGTGACAACCACGGTGGGGCAGTCGTCAGTGCCCACCGAGGAACTCGTGATTTCCGAGTTGGCATCCTCCACGACACTGTCTGTAGTCGGCTCCTTGGTTTCCTTGTCCTTCACACTCGCAGCCTGCAATGAATAGTTTTTCAAAACAAAAAACTAAGATAATGGCTTTTCTGAAATGCTTTTCTGTTACATTTTTATCTTTGGGCTTTGGTTTATCGCTCAGCCATCATTTTTTGCTGCACGAGGGCTAATAAGACTGGGTATATATCATCAGCTTTGAGCTTAAGAGCAGAAACTCGATAACTGACATTATTTTTTGAAGACACTAAATTCTTATTTTCATGATGAGAAATACATTGTTATATTGTCTCTCTATATTAAAAGAAGTTGCCGCTGCAGGATTGAAAACTCGCTTCTTTTAGCTCGATTCTTAGACGGTTTCCCGAGAACATACGGATCAGAAAATTACGAAATTAACATGGTTTGTTCAAAATTGTACTGGAAAAAAGACGAAGATTGTTTTTTGATGCAGCTATTAGTTTAATGTGCATTAAGTGTCAAAGACGAAAAAAGCGAAATTTCTAACACGAGTCAGCAAACAACAAACAAATTTTCAGTCTTCAGCCGCAATTTTTTTTAGAGTACATCGAAATGTCTATTTTTGAACCACGCCAAATCTTTTCAGAAATTTCAATTTGGTTCCTGATAGTATTTTTTTGAAATTCGGGAAAAAACAGGACCTTTTTGATACTTTTTTGTTAAAACTGTCATATCTATATCTTATTACTATTAGCTATTAAATTTGAAAACATGGGTTGGCAAGTGGAGGTGAGCAGAGGGCAGAGCCCACTACTAATCTAAATATATAGAATGCCATAAAAATGCTTATACATTTTTTTTAATTTAAAAAGTGGTAGTTAACTTTCAAACTGTAGAGTAACAAATTTGTTTAGTCAGAGTTTCGGCTCAGGCTGACTAAAATCAAGATGTTATGGAACTAGTTAGTTAAGATCTAAAAAGGCTGATTCATTGAAATATAATACAACAGAATTAGAATGATGGAAAAATAATCCAGGGGAAAAGTATTTGAGCTGCAAGGAGGTACAAATTAAAAGAGGGAAAGAGATGTACAAACAAGCATGCTTGAATACGTGCAATGTGCACAATCAGTTATTTACAGGATGGCTCCGATTTTTGAGAGGAATACAAAGACATTAAATTAATGAGTCTGTGCCTAGGAACAATCTACAAATGAATCATGAAAATAAATACTGATTAATTACAAGTGTTCTCACCACCATGACAAATTCACAAATCTGCAAAATTGACCTTTCTACAAAAACAAGTTCCACGTTTTGATGCTTCACAGAAAATCGAGTTACTACTCAAAGGTTATTGTTTTCTCATTAAGAACAGAACTGCCACTGAAAATCAAGATTCATGGCTGTGTCATAGTATAAAACATGACATAATGACTCAAAAAACGCATTTTTTCGAAAATCGCCAAAAATGCAGATTTGTACCTTTGGCATGGTAGTAACAATATGCTTGGAGAATAGACTTCAATTTTTTTACTATGACCACACAACTAGAATGGCAGTTTACAGTTAGTGATTTAAAAACCAAGCAAGGAATTACAAAATCTACCTTTCCTAGAGATATTTGTACAATTGCTAGGGCTAGAAGTTTCAGTACCTAAAAATTGCCAGTAAATGCCCTAGGAAAATATAGTGTCCCATAAAACTAAAAGATGCCCTATAAAATAAATCTAACACAGCTACTCAATGCTTAGAATTTAAGGACTATATTTTACAGTCCAAAATATGTGTATTTCCCTCTTTAATTTACACAAATTTCAAATGTACCACACAACAACCATGAGAAAATTTAGTAAGTAAATTCAAATTGGAACTAAATCTAGTGAACTAAAATAGTGATTTTTCATACACAAATTAGTCACATTTTCAAGTCAAATTAATAATATACAGGGGTTGGAAAAAAATATGGAAACACCTCGTGAAATGCATGCTTGAAAAGAAATGTTTATTCTAGTGAAATGTGTAGGTGGCGCTGGTGTTTTTGCTTATTGATGCCACCCATATAATGTCGTAAATATGCTTCACAGGTCAGTCATTGTCTGGACACTGTTCGGTGAAGTTGTATTTGCATCATGTCAGAGCTAACAGACTTCAAACATAGGCAAATTGTTGGAGCTCATTTGGTGTGTGCTTCCGTAAGCAAGGTAGCCAAAGTGTTTAATGTTTGAAGAGGTACTGTATCTAAGATTTACTCCGCATATTTGAAGACCGGATAAACATCATCCGCTAAATCACAGTGCTGCCGAAAGTGTGTGTTGAGTGATCGTGACAAACGGATCATTAAAGAGAATTGTGACTAAAAATAAGAGAACCAGAGCTGTAAAAGTTATTGCTGAAATGAATGTCGTGCTCACAAACCCTGTGAGTACCAAAACAATAAAAAGGAAGCTCCATAAGCAGGGTATTTCTGGCTGAACTTCAATTCAGAAACCATTCATCAGTGATGCTAATGCCTTTAACAGTAAACAGTGGTGTTTAAGTCATAAAGCCTGGACTATAGAGCAATAGAAGACAGTAATTTGGTCAGATGAGTCTTGTTTCCCACTTCTGTCCGAGTTTACATCTGGCAAACGCCATCCCAAGCCTATAATAGACTGCTTGTTGCCAAGAGTGAAACATGGTGGGGTTTCTGTGATGATTTGGGCAGCCATATCATGGTTTTCTGTGGGACCCATGATTACTTTGCAAGGGCACATTAAGACCAAGTATTATGTGAACATTTTGGCCAATCAAGTCCTTCCCATGGTACAAACTTTGTTCCCCAATGGTGATGGTGTTTTTCAAGATGACAAAGCCCCTGTTCATACAGTTCACATCGTCCAGGACTGGTTTTCTGAGCACGAGGATGATTTATCATATCTCCCCTGGCCACTAGTCACCAGACCTCAATATTATTGAAACTTTGTGGTCTACATTGGAGAGGAAAGTACGTGATCGCTATCTACCGCCATCATCATTATTTAAACTTGCCACCGTTTTGCAAGAAAAATGGTACAAGATCCCTTTGGCAAGCACACAGGAACTGTATTTATCCATTCCGAGAAGACTGCAAGCTGTTTTGAATACCAACGGTTTTTTTTAAGTGTTTCGATAGTTTTTCCAACTCCTGAATATATAACTATTCAAAAATGTAAATAGAGAATGCCCTTTAGGCCTCATCAAATACGTTAAACATACAAATGTTCTATATATTTCTTTTTATAGATGTGTCTACATTTTCTTTTTATAGATATGTGAAAAATAATAGTAAATTTTTATTTGTTTATTGTTTTTTATTCAAGTAGGATATGTTAGTCTTAAGAATAATCTTCGACAAAATGCAATGCTTACCATTGTTTTCGTAGGACTGTCAGGGCTCGACACAAGAGGGGCATAACTATCCTCCACAGCTGAAATTGAAATATACATAGCTTATCTACAACTGCTTGCTAACTTATAGAGAAGATACAATTTTAATCTCACAAAGCATGCAATAAAAATAACTGAAAATTTTAAAATAAAGTTTCTCAAAAGCCACAAGAAAAATATACCATAAAAAGTATAGAAACCAATAAATATTAGAAGATGATAATTATTCAGACTGTAAGCCTATAGCATGCTTCAAGCACAGCTAAAGTTTTCTTATTTCATCAAAATGCAAAAAGAAAGAAACCAAATAACGCAGTTAGCTTTAAATTTTAACTATTTTTAAATTATCTACATCAGTGGTTTCCAAACTTTTTACGTTACCACGCCCCTTTAAAAAAATATTATCTTGACGCCCACCTTTATTTCATAAAATAGATAGATATATTTTTAAATGGTAAAAAAATGTATAAAATGTAATGTACAAAAATGGGAAAAAAAACTGAATTGACAGAGTAACAAAGTTTTAATATATTTTTTTATTTTTAAATTAATTATTTTTAATGCTATAGAAGTGCTTGTTTATCAACAAAGTTTTTCAAACCTATGTGTCATTGAAAAGTGCCATTCGTAGCTCTTTTTCTACTAAATGGTCTCAATATTTGGATTTCATGCATAAAGTCCTTTTCCCTATAAATGTGATGTTACGAATGGCAGCAGTGATTGCATTGCAGACAAAGTATTATATTCTTTACTTCGATTCAACCAAAATTGAACTAGGGTTTGTTTCAATAAAGCATAGCATGACAATTCAATTTTTTTTCCCCTTTTCAATTTCTGTTGATCCAAATTCATCATCTTGATCATTGATGAATGGATTTGTTATCCATGTAACTTTGTAAAATCAAGATGTTCAAAATACTGTGAAAAATGCATTAGCAAACTATCCAAGTGTTCAGTAAATAGATTTTTATTTGCTTCAATATTAAGCATGGCACAAAAAAATCATTTAATAGAAGAAACATATCAAACTTATTTTTTTGTAAATTTGATTTACGTGGCTCCATTTTTTATGAATGCTTTCACTTTGTCTTTTTGAATCAGTAAATGCATCAGTTGTCCTATCAATAATTTATTTAAAACGCAAATTTTCCAAAAATTTCATCCAAATAGGCAAGTTTAACAACAAAGCTATAATTCTAAACAAATTTGCCTGATCATAAGGATTTTCATCAAGAAAAATTGCTATCTTCTTTGAGTTCAAATACCCTGTGAATAACTTTTGCAAGATAGAACCAGCATACTTCACAATAGTATAGAAGTGAGGTAGAATTCGAGCACTTGCAAACTGCAAACCAGTTTGCAAGTGCTCCAATTTCTAAAACAAGGAGTTTCCAGTAAGAAAAATCCATTGTTACTGTAGTTACAAAAACTATATTTTCAACTGTGCAGCTAATACTATACTATGCAATCTACCTATGTTTGTCATACATAGTATGCACTGTCATGTATCACGGGTGGGCAAATGCGGTTCTCAGAGACGCATGCAGCTCTTCCTTGAGTTATGTGCTGCTCCCATTAAAAATTTCAATCCGTTTTTTATTATTATTTCAGAACTTTTTTCATGAATCTCGTTAAATTAACTAAGTAAAGCATTCAAGTTGAACTCCAGCCAGAATCAAACAATCCACACTTAAAGAAAGCTGCTTGCCATCTAATTTCAATTTTGGGTACAACATATTGCAGTGAAACTTTTTACTCCACAATGAAGTTTGTGAAGTCGAAACATCGTTCACAGCAGACTAATCATCTCACAGAATTGCTGCGGACAGATTTAACTAATTTGACGCAAAATTTCAAAGATTTGACCAAAGGTCTTCATCAAATGTTATACTTTTTATTAATACATTTTTGTATTATGTCTCAATTTTATCATTACAAAATTTTGAAATAATTATTTTGTATTTTCTTTCTTTTAATTATATTTTCTTATATGTGTATTTTACATAGCACTTAAGACTTGTGTAGAACATATAACCATATTAATTAAATCAGATTAAATTTGTGTACTTAATACTATGTAACTATGGCGTGGCTCTTTATAATATATGAAAAAAACGGAATGCTGCTTTCATTGACCTCGTGCGTACCTACCCCTGTTATATATATTACATCATGCCAATTACAATTTATCAATCAATTTCAATGAAAATTATTTTTTTTTCAAGTAAATGTTTATTGCATGTTTACATGAAAATTACATTTCTGTTAAACTTTTCGCGCCTCTCTTTACACTAGTCTGCGTCTCCCAGTTTGGAAATCGCTGATCTATATTATAAAATTCCTATGCAAAAGGATACTAATTTTATACATTCAAATCCATGACAGAAATTTAATGATACAAATCAAAATACAAACATATGCATTGTTACTAGAAGAAATATATTATTTAACCATCACTTGAAAAGAAATTATCAGTTCTAAAAAATTAAAATAGTTTTTTTTAATGATACAAAATACTAACTACAAAACTATTCTACAACTATACAGCATGCGATGCAAAACTTCACTTATTGTATTATATTGTAATGCATAATCATACAAGCATATAAGTGAATAGAACTCAATTCTAGATTACTTGAATAGTGGGAGGAATATTTCGCACTACAAAAAGTAGTTTAAAAACTAATATTTTTCTATGTACCAAGGCATAATATAAATTATAATTTAAAAAAAAGGGTTAATGCATTGGATTTCTTTTACATTTTTTTTCCAAATCCTTGAGTGAATTAGAAAAAGTGACAGGCTAAAAGTGATTCAAAATTAAAATCTGATCTAAGTGAAGGTTTTTTAAATTTTACCAGCAGGCTCATGTTCACTGGATTCAGTGTCTGATGCTGAAAACTGCTCTTGATACTGATGCTGCTGTTTTTTATTTAACTCAATATGAAAATCTTCATCCATGTTTAACATAACAGCTGGAAGCATTTAATCAAAAATAGTTTTTCACTGCTTAAAATAAGATACATGAAATTCAAAACTGGCCACTTAATTCCAGATGGTAAAAATAGGAAACGTTAATGAGAACATTGAATACATGCTAACTGTGCGTTAGATTAATGAAATGTTGTCTGTGTAACATACATTTAATTAAGATGCAGAAAACAAGATTATGGATTAATGAAGCACTCAAATGGCAGGTTATGGTTTGGCATTTGAAATTTAGAAAGCAATCAAAAAATATTTTCCTTTTCACTTTGTGATGTAAAATTTAAAAAAAAAACTCTCTCGAAAAAGGTATGATAGTAACTAAAAAGAAAATGCATATTTCAGGAGAACCCCAGTCCAAGCACTTATGAAACATAAACTTCAATAGCAGAAATTCTTCAGAATAGTAGCAAATTGGTCTCCTATTAAAGCTTATTTTACAAGCAGTTTTAGTAGCCCATGTACAAAATTAGTAAGCTGAAACGTAAAATGTGCTAATTAAGTACCAAACAAGAGGTTGAATTTGCAAGACATTTAAATTTTAAAATTTATTATATATTTTTTCTTAATGTACAATTGAAATTTCTAACTTGACAATCTTTTGAACAAAACAGGATGGTAGGTAAACAGGTAGAACAATTTTATTTTGAATTTGAGACAGTCTGAGCTTGATACAATTTTGCTAAAAACCCTAGTAACTAAGGTTGAAAAACAGTAACAATAAGTCGCCTGTGGCAGTCAAAATATGTTAAATACAAGAATAAAGGATAGTATGCACAAGTAAGAAAGTCCTCATATTGAACTATAAAATATTTTAGTGTGCCTATCCCACTGTCTATTATGTCCCTTTATTTGTTTTCTTTTTCGATGTCCCATACCTTGGCTAGTGTTTTTGAAATTAAGTATTAAAATCCTTTTAAATGTTCCAAAAAAAACCTAAATAGTTTGAAGAAAATAAAGGTGGTTGGAATTGATCCTCTAGTAATTAGCTTTGTCAGTATGATTATAAACAAAAAAGAAAATTATTTTTAAAGTAATTTAGAATATTTATCTTTTTGAAATTTTACATTAAAAAATATCTGAGTTCCCACAAATTTTCCAGAGTGCATTAGTTATATAAAATTAATACCATTAATTTTAAATTATACTTGTAAAAAATTGTAAATTATCATAAAGAAAATTGTAATCAATTTAATGAACTAATAAGGGATTTAAAAACAAAATACAGTAAAACATCAATAAGTCGTCGTTTTCCTTTGGTCCAGACACTGTCTTATACACAATAATGTAAAATAACCCTCCTTTACCCTTCACCAAATTTAATTCTACTCCAAATAAATCGTCACCCTCAAAAATGGCCAAAAGCATCTCTCTTCTCCATTTTGCATGCCATCCTGTTGTCTTTTCAGCCCCACCCCTTCACTTAAACCCTCTAACCAGTCACGGCGATTTAACTCAGCATTAAAGATGTGCTGAATTTTAACGATGACAAGCCCATAAAGCTTTAAGCACAAGTTTTCACTGAGTTTGACCAATTCACCCCTATTTAGGAAGCTTTTACAAAGGAAACCATTAATGACCTTTCCTAGTGTCCAGCACCTGATGTCCGACCTCTGACTGGGTGATTGGCAGGTGATGATCACTTTTACACAATGGTCAATGGGGAACACAGTGAATTTATCAGTAATTTATCAGACCGTGAATTTTCTAAACAGTGTTACTTTATGTCTCTATTCTGCACCTGGATGTATTTAAAAGGGGAGAACTCATTATGGCCTTTCAAAGAATCTCTGTTGTACTATAGAACAGTGGTCCCCAACCGGTACCGGTACCGGTCCGTGGATCAAATGGTACTGGGCCGTCCAAGAAATATTAAATTATTTCCATTTTATTTACTTTGGTGTATTTATCTCGGGTTTGTGCGGTTCTAATCTATGAAATGTCCACTCAAATTAGGAGGCGGTAAATCAGAACTTGAAATTTGTTCTGTTTAGACCTTCAATTATGATTTCTTAATTCTGTATGTCTCTATTTTCTAATTTTGACAAATGTTACAACTGTTTTCAAGTTGGGAGACAAAGTAACTGCATTTAAATCCAAACTCAAGTTGTGGGGACGGCGCGTGAACAGAGGCATTTTGGACATGTTTCAGACATTAGCGAAGATTTTAGGCGAGACTGAGCCTAAACATTCATTCTCCTAGTTGGTGCACGATCACCTGTCTTTGCTTTTAAATGAGTTCAAGCACATCGTGGGTTTTTTGTGGTTGGGAAACTATTTTATTGATTTAGCGTTCTAGTGAGTTAAAATATTAAATCACATTATATTAATTTTTTGGTGTAACTGTATTTTATTTTGAAGACATGTTTAAATCCAATTAAATTAAAATTATTAAATCAAAACAATCTAAAATATAAACAATCAACGTATCCCCCCTCCCCCCCAGCGGGTCGCGTTAAAATTATTAAACGTTGATCCGGTCCGCGGCGATAAAAAGGTTGGGGAGCACTGCTATAGAACATATCTTCTCCACTCTGCTGAGGGAAAAGAAGAAGCAAGAAGAAAAAACAACTTGCTAAAAACAATTTTACAAAAAATTGCTTGTAAAGGACCTGATAAAAACATTGGATAGGAACGAAAAGTTAGAAGTTTCGATTTTAGATGCAATTAACAATGTACACAAAAGTTGGAGTTTCGTTATATCACAAACTGTTTCTAATTGTTTCCGACATGCAAAGTTCATAGCAAACGCAAAATCAGAAGTAATCCTCAGCGAAGACATCATCCACCCAGAACCATAAGAGACTTTGCTGCTAATCACAAATGAAAAAGGGTGCAGCATCAATGACCTTAAATCATTTATCAACATTGATAACAAAATCGCAATCTGCTCACAAGTGACTGTAAAAGCTTTGACATCTGAATTTTTGGAAGAAAAACAAAACAGTTCAAGTAAGGATAGCAATGTTTAGAATATGGAACAAACCCCACCCAACAAGAAGGAAACATTTGAAGCCCTGGAAAACGTTTGACAGTACTTAACATCCATTCAAAGTACAACAGGCGATTATTTTTAAAGCCTTCAGTATATTAGAAAAGAAAGTTATTTCCAGTAATAAGCACCTTCATCAATCAACACAGTTGGATTATTTTAATATACCAAAGAAATAAAATAAAATGTGGCAACTATAAAAGGTGTTTTTTTTTTCCACTCATTCATTTGCATGTATTAATTTCTGAAAATCTTGTTTTTCTCACCGAATCCTACAACAATTCATGAAAATAGTATTTCAGTGTATTTTTATTTCTTTCAAAAATTCCCACTCCGCCTAAGTCCTTACTCCATTTAAGTTGTCAAAAATGTTTGATCCCTTTAATGAGAACTTAACAAGGTTTTACTGTATCTGGTTGTATCAGAAATATTTAGCAAATTACAATTTTATATTTATATGAAAATTTTATATACAGGGTGTTCATAAACTGTTTAGAAAACATTGAAGCGGTGATAGAACCCATATCACGACGACCAGTATTTACAATGGAACATATGGCTGAAATCCACTCAGTGTCAAAAAAGGGAAACTTAGAAACCTGTCCAACAATCACAAGTCCTGATATCAATTAGCTCTGGCAGAAAAGCAGCATTCTCCAGAATATCACCATGAGGCATTCACTGTATGCAAATCTCTAGTGCAATATATATATAAACACCAGCAGAGATTTGCTGTGAACATCCGGGCAGGTATCCTTGGTGACTGGCTGATTGGAACATACCTGACCTTAAAGTCCGACTAGTGCAGCCTACAGTGTCTTCCTGGAGGAAGTGCTTCTTGGATTGTTGCACCCTGTTCCGCTCACCACACAGAGGGATAAAGTGGTTTCAGCATAATAGACCCCCAGCACACTTTAGCACAGTGGTCCGAATTGTTCTGAATGCCAGATATCGCAGACGGTGGAAAAGACGTGGTGCGACTTGTGGCATGGCCTCCACGCTCACCAGACCAAAATCCACTGAACTTCTTATTGGCCTCATGAAATCATTGGTCTACAAGACACCTGTACACTCTGAGGAAGATCTTGTTGCAATAATTCTTGTTGCAGCAGACCAGATAGACATGTGGCATGGCCTCCACGCTCACCAGACCTAAATCCACTGGATTTCTTATGGGGCCTCATGAAATCATTGGTGTACAAGACACCTGTACACTCTGCAGAAGATCTTGTTGCAGCAGACCAGATAGACAACAGGAATCTACAAGATGGTGCGCCAATCTTTCATTTGCCAGTGTGAACTTGGCAACGAAACCCTTGAACATCACTTTGAGTCTTTTACTAATCCACACGAGATTGTGTAACTTATGATTTCATTATGTCTCTATTTTTCACTCCTGAAACTTCAACATGGATCATTTTATTTTACATTTTTCTGACACTCTGAGTGGATTGCGACTATAGGTTCCATTGTGAATATTGGTCGTCTTGATGGGTACTATCACACCTTAAATTTTTTTAAAAATAGTTTACGAACAACCTACAGATATATATCAAGATTTTTCATCTCAGTTTTTTATCCCTTTCCACATATTTTCCAAAAAAAATTCACATTTATATACAATTTAACAACTTTAATATAACTAATTTTGCCAAATAATTCTGAGTTTTATATCCAATCTGTATGGCTTTTGAATCCTGGATATATAATATCAATTTTAATAATGTACGAAACTTGAAAACTGTTCGTAACAGGACACGCACTAACAAGCAAGAGAGGATTAACAAATGATTTACCTTGAGGTTCACTTCCATCAGGCTGTTCAATTTCAGGAGTAGGTTGAGTAAGAATAACTGCAGCTGGAGGTATCACCAGATGAGCTTCTGGTGGTGTAAATGCTGGTGGAGGTGGTGCATCAGGGGGAGACTTTAAAATAAAACAGAACTCTAAAAATTATACTCAAAATTAAGTGTTAAATTCCTCAGTTGTATCTCCTCTAATTGTATGAAAAAAGGAACAAATGGAATATATACTTTTCACATTTTCAGTATTTATTAGCATTCATGGTTCGGGGAACCATTTCAAAGTTTATTTTGAAAGTTTTTAAATTGTTGTCTTACAAGTGAAACACACTCAAGTCAAAATTTTCAGATACAAGTTTGCTAGTTTTCCTTAACTTGAGAAATCAGTGATCTTTAAACTGATGAAGTCCAATAAGTTATTTTTCTTGGTATAAATATTAGATCTCTTCTTGAGAAACAATTAGTGGTAAAAGCTTATGGAGTAGAATTTGCTTCCCCTTCATTTTCTCAGAACTTTTTTTGTCAACTTAGAATGTGTTACTTAGAAATGAACTAAATGTTAATTATCTTTTCTTATTTTAACCCATAAGGTTAATGAGCAATAAATTAATTAGATCCTGCTTTTTTCCAAATACAATTCCATCTTTACTCATTGTTTACTCATAAATTAAAATACTTTCTCGAAATAACAATACTATCACTTAAGATTCTAAAATGTTGCAGTATTAAAAACAAAGTCTCAGCTAATCAAATATTTAAAAAATAAGAATAGAATCGAGCAAATTTTAATGTAATTTTTTTTTAATAATTAAACTTACAGAAGTTTTCTTTTAGCATTAATTGTCAAACTTGCTTCTGCAGTATTTAATGATTAATACAAAAAATAAAACTTGAACTAAAGTTAAGTAATAATTCAATAACAAAGGAAACATAATAAAAAAAAGTGTCATTGCAGGAAAGAAAACAAATCTAAAAACAGTAATGTACCATAGGTGTCATTGGAGTAAGAGGTTCTCCATTCTCCTTTAATTCTTCCACAACCAATGAAGGAAAGAGACCAATTTGACCGTCTAGTTCTCCTTCCCACCAACCATCATCCACGTCACACACAACTCTACGCAAAATTTTTATGATCTGACCCTCATAGAATGTAAGTTCTTCATCACAGGTTGCTTCGTAGTCATATAAGGCTTGACAGCAAGATACGTCTGTTTGAAATAAAATTTAATAAGCACGATATACTGTTCAGACTGTCATTTATAACATAATCAAACAATTAATTCGAATTTACTCAAAATTATTTCAGAGTATACACATAATTAACTATAAAGTGTTATACTTCAAGGGATCCAAAACTGAACAGTAATCAATCATCTCATACAGAATTCAAAATTTTAATTATGTCTGACTAGCAGAATTATTCCTATGGGGATTTAGAATCTTTTTAGTTCCTCTAAACACATAGGACAAATAGAATGGGTGTTGATATGTAGCTTATCCACAGGGTTTGAAAGAACAAGTGTACTAAATTTTAATGTGGATTGGTCAAACTGTATATTTGTAGAGTACAGATGCCAACTCCTTCTTTATAGATCTGGTTTTTTCTTACTTGGCATAAAAAAATTACACTAAGTCTATTACACTTGGAACACTAGGAACCCTCAAGGACCAGCTCAACATGGTGAATACGGCCTGGTACACACATCCCTTTTCTCAACGTGCAGCATTGTTGTCTCAAAACAAGTCTTTAATTATTTAGTTACTTTATATGAAAACAAACCTACAGAAATTTTGAACATTTTGTTAATTTATCAAATATAAAATATTGAAAAATTCTGAAATTTGTAAGATTTTTGAATAATTTTATACAAGAATTTATATGATGGTGTCTGTAAAAGCTCCCTCAGAAATTCTACATCACCAGTTATGGGTTAAAATCAAAGTAATCTAAATAGCAAGAGAACCAGATGAAAAAACATTACTTATATTTGGCATTTGTGGCACTTTTATACTTACTCTTTGATTAACTGCTAATTCCAATGTTGATTCTCAAAAGTTTACCCTGCTATGCTTTCTAAGCCATCATATACATTAATGTTTAACATAAATCAAAACAATCGATACTACACAGTAATTTGCATGACTCGTGTCAAACAAATTTAAACTTGTAGAGGCAATAAATTAATTAAAATCATAAAAATCCAATTTAAACTTTAAAAATCTAATATTTAAAATCAAATAAATTCGACATTTTTTAATTTAAATAATCATGATTTTTTTTCATACCTAGGTCAGACATACTTTCACCATTACAAGGCAAATTTATTGGTCTCTGGATTTCAGAAGCAATTTCATTTGGTGTTTCAACTGTGTCTGTACCTTAAAAAAATATTTATATTTATAAATTTCCTACTAAAATTCACACTATTTCAATAGTCTACTTATCGAAGATTGACTGCTTTCTCGTCAGACGTGATGATCACTTAAAATAAACTTAAGAGTAATGAAGTATTAAGATAATTAATTCTTGAAAATTAGTCAAAACAAGAGTATTTTTAAATTGAACTTTGATTAATATTACAATTTTTATCAATATATCTGTGCAAGTCTAAAATAATTAAAACAGGATTTGAAGATGCAGTGTAACGAGCACTCATTTATCAACATGCCTGCAAGAGCTGAAACACTTAAGTTGATATTCAGCAACTAGTCAGAACTAATAATTCACTTCCAATTTTTAAATCAAACTTACTACATAGGTTAATTTTTAAAGATAAAGCTGACATTACAAACATTATAGAAAAAATGTTTTAAATATTGAAAAAAAGCAATTACTAAATATGTATTTAACCTATATTCAACCCATAATTAACACTTTATTAGTGATCTAGTAATCATTTTATAATGCTGAAAATTTTTCAAATTATTTATTCCTATAAAAATTGTATCACTATAACATATGGGAAATCTACAGCACACAAACACAAAGTACAGTGATCTCTCACTTATGCGCGGGCGTTGGGGACAGCGAAAAAAACGCGTATAAGTGAAAAACGCGCATAAGTGAAAAACCACAAAAGGGAGCTTAAAAGTGAAAAATCAATACAGTGTATTGTTAATACTATGTATATATTTCCGGAATTGAACTGAAAATAGTCACGCAGAGTTTCCAAAGCTTCAAACGCTACTGAGTGAGTTGGGAGAACTTTTGCAACATCTTCATCATCGTCGTCCTCTTCATCTTCGTCACCACTATTTATTTCGGCTGCAATGTCTCCTATTTCCCGCAATTGAGCTATGATTAAATTTTCATCTGCATCAACGAAATCGTTGAAAGTAGTGCACGTAGCGAGTCCACCAGATACAATATGCCAATCTTCTTCGTTTATGTCATTTTCACAGTTTTCACTTTCATTTTCTAGCTCCTCACATTCATTTTCGGCTGGAAACAAAATCCTGCTTTCTTAAAGCAGCTTTTAATGCACTTGTCAGTAACGTTTCTCCATGATGAACACAACGTATGAATTGCATCAAGGATGGTAATTTGCTTCAATTCGTCTTTTAATGCACGTTTTGTTTCTGATGTAGCCAGAAGTCGAAGGATTAAAGTTTTTCTGTAGTGCACTTTCACACAACGGATGACACTCAGATCCAAAGGTTGAATCTTGCACGTGCAATTTGCAGGAAAAACACAACTTTTGGGTTATTGAAAGTTGGAAGATCTTGTGGGTGAGCAGGACACTGATCCATGAATAACAGAAATTTCCGTTCTTCTTTTTGCATTTTCCTGTTGAATTTTTGAAGGAAATCCAAGAAAATATGCGATGTCGTCCACGCTGTTTTGTTGCTAGTGCAGTCGCAAGGACGCTTCTTCACGTTCTTAAAACAGCGAGGTTTTTTTTATCTGCCAATGACCAATGGCGGGAATTTTTCTGAACCATCAGCGTTGCAACACAGCAAGGCAGTTAGTCTTTCTTTACTTTTTTTTCCACTATGGCATGGTTCTCCCTTGAATGTTAAGGTTCTGTCGGGCATCAGTTTATAAAAAAGTCCAGTTTCGTCAGAATTGTAGATGTTTTTCGGTTCTTATCTGTTTAATAAAGTAGCCAAGTCTTCTTTCCATTGTTCTACAGCGTTTTCATTGACACTCGCACTTTCCCCAGAAAGGACACAAGTTGCCAAGCCATGCCTATTTTTGAATTTTTCAAACCATCCATGTGATGCAGAAAAGTTTTCCATTTCAAAACTCTTTGACAATTGTACGGCCTTCTCCCTTAGAAGCTCAACGTTAACAGGAATGTTCGATTGACGAGCTTCTTTAAACCATAGCTACAAAACCTTCTCAAATTCTTCGAACTTTCCACCTTGAATTCTGCTTCTTTTCTTCGACTGAATTCCACATTCTCGATAAGCGACTATAATCGCCTCTTGATTTTTTAAAATCCCTCTCAATGTCGACTCTGGAACATTAAAATGCTTCGCTAAAGCTTTTATCGAGTTGCAAAGATTTTCTTCGAATTTTTTTATAACAGCCATTTTAAATGAAAGCTACAATTTTGTCCGTTTTGCCGTTTTAAAACGATACCATCTAACCCGAACTCCAAAGAAGGTTCTTTCGTTAGCGATCAATGCCACGTGGTACGTACCGTACTAACCACTCTAATTGGCTGCTGTATAAATGCGACTTTTACTGCCGTCAGTCACAAGACCCCTCCGGTACACCCGTGTATATGTTAGAGGAATATGTTCCGGGAATCCAAACGATAGGGGAAGGGCGAGGGAATACATTCCTAGAAGCAGAACAAAAAAGGAAAAGTTTTTGCGATAAGCAACACATGACTTGAGGAAACTACTTTTGAACTGAAATTTTTTTTGCGACGCGCATAAGTGAGAGCTGCTTTTTTATTGTGGCGTATAAATGAATAAGAGTTATCATTGTTTTCCTATATTCATGGCCGGGACCGCGAAAAAAACGCGTATAACTGAAAAACGAGCATAAAAGAGAGCGTGTGTAATTGAGAGATCACTGTATACAAAATATTATTTTAAAACTATTGGATTATAATTTTTTTTATGTAATGTACCTGGAACAGGTTGGCTCTCGACATCAATACCAGCTTCCTTGTCTTCACTTGGCATAGTATAGTCAACAGATGAGAATGAAGTTAAAGGTGGCCGTGATGATTCTGTAGCCTGAGTATCCAAAACTTCGACATAATTTTGAGGTATGTATCCTTCTTCTCCACGGTAATTTCTTGCCTACAAAGTGTAAGTACAAAATCAAGAAACAACAAATAACCTTTGATCTACCTGTAAAGTCTCAAATGTGCACAAAAGTGATCAGTAATTTTTTAACATATTGGAACCAAACTAGAGTACGACTAAAAAAAATTTTACTTTGCAAAATAAGGACCATCCCAATATGCATGAATTTTATATATTTACATAAAAGCACAAAATAATATACATCTTGTAAGATATTTTCTTAAAAGAAATCCGTATGATTTTAAATTTATATATGCAGACATCGAATTTTTACTATGCATCCAAGATACCAGTTATGGTGTGAAAGAAACCAACTTTCCACAAGAAAACAATATCTCAAATGTAAATAAATATAATTCAATGCAATGAACCTTTAATTAATTGTTATTACGTGCCAACACGCACATGCATCAAATTCGGAAAGGAAAATTAGAACAAAAAATTTAGACTAAACGGTTGTTTTTACATGAGATTAGAAGCCTTTTTATGAATAGGTTTCAATCGATTTATCTGACTTTGCAGATTCCTGCATTTATAAGAATAGTGTAAGAAGGCACAATTTGGCATGTTATGATGCAGCTAGTTAGTAAACTTGAGCATGAGTAACAAGTTTAGAAAACAAACATTTAACCAATTTGGAGCAACTTCAAAACGTGCATACGAGATAAGCCTCAGCAAATGTACTAATTAAATATTTTGTACATAAAACATAAATTTAGTTAGATAATATTTTCAAACCTTATGTATACAAATATAACTAGATCAGTATTGATAAAACAAAAATAAACAGCAATGAGTGCCACTTATAAAGATGAACTATGGACTACCAAGAAACAGAATATTCGTGCTCAAAAGTAATTAAAATGTCAACAAAAAACAATTTTAAAACTGCCTGAAGGTCAGCAACTTAAGAAATGTCAAATAAGAAAAAACACAATTGAACAAAACAAGATATCAATAAAACATCTGCTAAAACGAAAATTTCGTTAAAAAGGAAGTGCAATTTGTTTCATGATATATCGACAGCAGGAATTCATTAAAGCAGACAGCATGAAAAGTACCCTAAGTACAGAAATGGATGCATTGCACTGCTTCAGTTGAATTGGAAAACAGTAGTTATCAAACACCCTTACTTGACAAAGTAGGATTAAGTTCTAAATTTTAAAAAAAAGTGGTTTCATTAATCAAGATTTTCAAATAAAAGAGGAAATGGATTACTTACCATAACCCAACCATCACCATCTCCATCATTAATTAATTCAAGTTCCTCTTGTTCCACAAAACTAAGTTCATCCGAATTGGTAGCCTATAGATTTAAAAGAAAATCCTGAAATTACAGTTCTTTTGTTCAGCACATAAAAGTTCCAACATCAATAATTCAATCCCTGTTTCATTAAATTCTCGAACTTATGATGAAATTGATAAAATTAGTATAATTCAAAAACTAAGTGAATAATCAGAGCATATGAACATTTATAAATAATATAACAGGATGAACAATATTTTGATAAATAAGAATATCAAATACACAATTTAACAATTCATCTTTATCCTTCCAAGTGGTACATACTAACACAGATTAAACAAAATGAATGAGAATGCTGCCAAAAATATTTCAATATATCGCAGACCCACGGACACCTGCCAGACAAAGCATTTGTGATTGGTGCTGCCATACAAAGCATTTGTGAAATAATTACATATTTGTTTAAATCGTAGCAAAAAGGTCTTTTAAACCCTATTTTAGTTGCTCAGATACGAAATGAATCGGCTGAAACTCAAAATGTGCCAAGTATGAAACACATTAGAGATCTCACCAAGAAAAATTTATTAATCAAAAAACTAAGTTTTCTTAACAAGGTTTCATGGCAATCTTGCAACCTAAAATTCTGATGCTTTTCTTTCATGGATTACAGTGAGTGGGTGTAAAAACTTTGAAATTGGTGACCCTACAAAAGATTTCTCCCTCAAGAAAAATCTGAAAAATGTTTTTCCATCTGTTATAACGTTAAAAAACGAGCACAAATTTTCAGACCTCTGGTGAATTTTTGAAAAACATTACCAAAATTTTCTAGAAGTTTCCAGGAGTTTAGGATCTATTGAGACAATTTTGCTCAAAAAGTTACCCCTTGCCTCCAAGTTGAAAAATAATAGCAAAAATCCCCTTTTAGTAACAAACAGCAGCTTTGCTTGCTGCTCAAAATATTGCAGGTCTGCAGCCCATTGCAAAAATAACCCTCCAAACTGTACTTGACCATGTAACTCGCAGTTTTAACATTCAAACTATGGGTTTTAGTTTAGTTTGTCACACTTGCCATTTTTACTACACAAGTTGAAATGTCAGGATGAAACCAAAATGGTGAGAAGGTGAATGAAATAAACAATACACAGTACAAAGTCCCAAATCCACACATCCGAAATCCGGAATTGTCCGTAGTAGCGACATTTTGCTAACCAGTGTTTTTTTTTTTTTTTTTTTTGCACTTGCTTCTTTTTTATGTTTCTACCTATTTTAAGAAACATTTTTAAAGAACAGTGCGTTCAACCTGGACCAATTTGATGAAACAATGCAAAATAACGGACATGTTCAGAGTAAATACCACACAGAAAAATTAGAAGATTTGTAAGTAAAATTTATTAAAAAGGTTTTTTTTCTTTTTTAAAATTATTCCTATTTATATATTTGCTATTTTATTATTGCAAACGTATTCCGGACGTAAATAACGAGCTGAAACATTCATGCGCTGGGAGGGGTGGGTGGATAAATTAGGGCTTTTTGACAAAAAATAACTGCAAATAATCCAAAATCCGCAATGGCCAAGGTCTGGAGGGTTCCGGTTTTTGGACTTAGTACTGTATAACATTATACTTGTTTAGTTAAGAATGGATAGTGGTTAAAAATTTTAATTACTTAAAGTACAGCTCTTGGAAAATTTTATTTCTTGCAAACTTTATGCAGCAAAGTTTCTTTTTCAAATCCACCTTAATAATGCACTCAATTTGAATATTTTATTACTAGGGATTGCAATCTGATTCGGCAGATCTGGCATCATTTGGCTACCTATCGGATCCAGCAACGTCTATCAAAACTGGTCCAGATCCGATAAACCTGAATATTTTTTGAATTAAATAATCGATTATTCAAACCCAACTTTAAAGTCGCAAAATCGTTTATTAAGCAATCGATTGTGAATGAATCGATTTTATATTTTTCAATCATCAGTTTGGAGAATTCTAGCAAAAATAATAAATTAAATGATCAATCAAATTTTTTAATAAAGAGGAATTAGAAAAGCAAATTCTGCAAGAAAATGAAAACGATTGCTAAAAGACAAACTGTAGAAAAGAAACAGATTTTGAGAAAATACTGACGAAAGAAATGACTCCATGTGAAATGGAGTCAAAGGGAAATATTTGTATCTTATGTACGACTACTTAATGACGGTTAAACCAACTAGTGTTGAAGCTGAAAGGGTCTTCTTGGTCGCTGGTTATATTTGCAGTTCATTAAGAAGTAGATTGGGGAATGACACAATTAATACGATTTGTTTCCTTAGATCGTTCTTTCAAACTCAAAAGTGATTTTCATTACTATATAACTTCGATTTAAGCAATTAAGAAGAAGAGTTCCCTTGTTTGTTATGCTGACAAAAAACTGCCAAAGATTATATTTATTATGTTAGTATGAGACAAGGTTAGGTACAATTTATGTGTCATTTGCTCAACGACATTGGAGATTGAGACTACTTAATTTTAGATAAATAGAAAAGTACTACGTATAAAACAAACTGATGTTTTTTGGTGTGGAAACAAGCAAGACTGAACATCATCAATTATTTAATACTTACTACTAGTAGTTATAATTAATTATTGGTGATTGATTTCCAACCTATGGATAATTATTTATGAAGTTGATTTTCTAATGCTAAAATAAATATTTTGTTCATCAATTTGGAATAATATCCTTTTTACCTACTTTCACTTAGCCGATTTTGGAAAAATACATACTGGTTAGAGAGACTTATTTACAAAGTACCAATCCGGCCGGATTGCAATCCCTATTCATTACTGTTTAATGCATTAAACAAAACTGGAATACTTAATCGACATAAAAGAATCAAATGAACTGATGAGTATCACAAAATATTTTAAAGTTTAGGGATGGTTAGTTTTATATTCAATTTAAATAAAAGTAAAAATTCCTTCCAAACTTACTTCATAAGAAAACAGGGCCACACATCTTTGACCAGGGGCTGGTGCAGGCACTTCTCCATTCACAAGAGGTTCTTGGGTCACTGGAGGTTCGGAAGACTCGGGCTCTTCAATTTCATCTGTTTCCGCAGCAGCATCCCACGCTTCTTGAACTGCGGCAACAACATCGATTGCAGATGTAAGATCAGGCATGTAAGAGGAGGATTCATTTTTGGAGTCTGCTGAAGCACTTGCTGGTGGTTCTGCAGTGTCACTATCATAAAATGCTGCATCATTCACTTCAACACTTCCTTCAAAGACCTGAAATAATTTTATTAAAATGGATTTTTTTAAATGTAACAGACTTTTAGGACATATCACCGAAATTAACCCCTAGCCAGTTTTGACCGAACACAGCTTGGGTGCAGCGAAAGGTCATTTTCTGATTTGTCCGTATGACGCTCAGGGCATCTTATTTTTCTATGTCAATCCAATGCCCGGCTTTTTAACTTTTTTTTGTTTGCAATGTTTCTAAAAGATGGCTATAGTAGTCCAGTAAAGATTGGAATGCAAAACATGCATTCACTGGTTTTAATATGAGGTTTAATACTGCTTTTTGTTTACGCTGGAGGAGTGAATTTTGTTTTTACTTGTGTAATGTATCACACATAGTGAATACTATTTCTTTTGAATTTTGTGCTATAATAAAAGAGAAAGGAGTCACAGTGAGCTGCTCATAACAGAATATAATTTGGATATTGAATCAGAAATTTCTCTAAATGATTCTGGAAGTTGCAAAAGTTTGTTACCAGACTTCTCTAGATATTGGGAAATGGAAAGTTCCAATGATTTAACTCAAGAGCGGAACTTTTGTGAAATTGAAACTAGTAATCCTCCTTCAGCACGGATCAACATCGCACCAATTATCCCGTCATAATAGTAAGGAAAAAAATATTATTTTACCTCTTTGATATATCACTGTGGAATGCTTTAATTTTGTACCAGAAGCTTGGAGGAAAATACTCTCATTTGAATTTTAGACAACTTAGTTGATCCCCTGATAGAAAGGCATGGAACAGTGAATGAAAAAAAAGATGACCAGGAATTCTAACGAATTTCATACAATTGACAAAGACACTTTTTAGAAGTGATTCCACCCACCAAAAGGCTAGTGCTTTGACCGAGGCAATGCTTTCGGTGTTGCTCAAAAAGGAACGATAGCGAAAAACGGATATGAAAAGAAACCAGATATTTTTGTCCCGATTGTGATATAAGACTCTGCTTATCTCCATGTTTTAAAATGTACCATGCAAAAGCTGCGATTTGAAAATGGCTCAAATTACATAAAATATTAAAATTAAATAAAAATATAAGAATTTTAAAAATGTATGCTCTTTTCTCATATCCATTTCTGTCAAGTGTTCTTAAATTTCTTGTTCGGAAAAGCCAACTTTAAGTAAAAGTGCCAATTTTTCGCTATAATTAAAAGTTGTCATAAATTATTAAATTCAATATTTGTAAGAGTTTTGACTGCTTATTTGAATTTATATAATCGATTTGAATAGAAAATAGTTTATCAAAAATGTGCTTATTTTTGGACACAATATGGCAGAAACTGTTAAGGGGTTAAATACATTGGCATACTGTTACGTTGAAGAGTAATGCTTATTCCTGCTTAACATAGGGTGGCAATTCCTACATAACAGGGTGGCAACACAATCCTTGTAAAAAGGTTCCCTGATATTTCCCTAATGGTCTCACAAAAAAATTCTCTGATTTTACAATTATCTTAAGAAATGTTGTGATCATTGATTGGTATCAATATCCGCAACAATATTTTTAAACATAAAATAATTACTCAACACTAAATCACTTGTGAAAAGAAAACATCACTGAAGAACCTCGAATCTGAGAAAGATCTGAGTCTGAGACCTAAAGTAGATGTGTCACTTAAAGCTTTTACACTCATTTCTGCCTTCGATTTCTCATTGACTACTGTATTCAGACTGTTAAAGAATTTTATTGGAGTGACCAGCCTTTCCATCTAGCTAAAGCAGTATTATGCAGCTCATAAGCATATTAAAAGTAAGCTGCAAAATCCTGTAACAGTTAATTTACATTATTTGTATTTGTTTATTATCATTTATCAATAAACAAATACTGATGAGTTCTGTGCCACATACTTTAGTGACAAACAGGATGGGACAAAAAATCATGAATGGTTTCAATATTCAGTAACTGCAAAATTAGTGAATGAGTCCTGAAATTGATTTTATATATTTATATCTGTTAGTTGCCATTCTCCAAAACAAAATTATGTCGACTTCTGTGCCATATATCAATACATATTTAATATTATAAAAGAAAATGTTTCTTTGTTGTTTTTTTTTCGTGGTCGCAAAATCCTGACGATTCTATGGCACTTACAGCATTGAGATTTGGCAAACAGGTAGTCTGCATTTTTTGCAATTTTTGGGTAGCGGCGAATTTTTAAATTCAATCTAGAAGATTTTTAAATGAATTTAATAGTGTTATTCTCTACCAGCTTCTTCTAACGGGTTTTGTCTGGACAAAAGAAGAAACCCTCTAAAATGAGCTTTTAATCCCCTAAGTGACCTTTTTTTATATTTTCGCAAGATATTGTGACATCACCTGAACTTTCTCTTTCAAAAAAAAAAACAGATTGCATATTATGCCCTATGCCTTAAAAAAAAAGAAACAGATTACATTTCCTGTCCCCTTTTTTTAAATGAATTTAATAGTGTTATTCTCTACCAGCTTCTTCTAACGGGTTTTGTCTGGACAAAAGAAGAAACCCTCTAAAATGAGCTTTTAATCCCCTAAGTGACCTTTTTTTATATTTTCGCAAGATATTGTGACATCACCTGAACTTTCTCTTTCAAAAAAAAAAACAGATTGCATATTATGCCCTATGCCTTAAAAAAAAAGAAACAGATTACATTTCCTGTCCCCTTTTCGGCGAATGAGAGTAAGAAATAAAAAACATATTGACTGGGATTGAAAAGTTTTTTTCGTAAAATCGGAATTGCTAAAGATAGATTGAAAATTTCAACGGATTTGAGTGATTAGTAATATCATTTTTCAATCAAAATTTAATTCAACTGGAGCAACACAGGGTAATTAATTCTGCTAGTTATATATATGTTAGAAAGACATTTTAAATATAAAAACATTCAAATTCAAATAGATCTTGATAGCAAATAGAATATATACAATAAATACCTCTGACGATTGATAACTTTGACGACTGCTTCTTGATGTTACAGTACCAGATCTGCTGAATATTTCAGCTGGGGAGTCAGATGCACTTACAGATTCTGTTTCAGAGGTCTTAACCCAATCATCTAAATTCACTGTACCAAAAAAAATATAATTCATATAATATTTTCTCCCAAAATATGTTACACAAGTTTAATAAGTCTGACAAATATATTCATGCAGCATGAAACAATACTTACCTCCTGCCTCCTGCATAGCTTCTAAGCGAGCCTCTGCTTTTTTCTTACTAGTCTATATCAAAAAATTAATTGTTTGTAACAAAAATAAAAAATAAAATTTTAAATAATTTATGCATAACATAAAATTAAATATATATCAATAAAAATCAATGATTTAAAACTTTGTATGTAAAATAAAATATATACCAATAAAAATATATAATACGAAAACATAGTTAAACATTAAAAGGGTACATAGATTACAACACATCTGAACATTTTTGAGAGCTAACATTTGTTTATAAAGAACAAATGCTGAACACAATCAACAAACTTGTAAGATTCAAATAAACTTTTAAAGATACATCCATCATAATAATTATCTAAAGATTATTACATGATAATTCCTGGTTATTGAAGTTTTTAAATTGATTTCTGATTAATTACAATTTGAATATTCAGATGTGGAAAGGTTTATGTGACAGCATACAAGATTTAAAAGAAACTGTAATCATCATTTTAAACATGTACAAATTTTAGCTTTATCTGTACCCAATCAGAACCTATTGTTGTATTTGGAAGAAGGAACAAGACAAAAATCTTGTGAACAAATTTAAGATTAACTGTTCAAATTATGTTTGAAAATATATATTATGTTAGTATTCATATGCTTTATTTCTATTGAAACTTATTGTTTTTGATCAAAATTTAAAAAATAAGCTATTTTTATTCTTGATTGTTATTTTAGATGATTTATAGCCAACATAAATAATGGTATGGTAACATGTTATGCATATTTTTATGTCGTTTTAATCCCTTATTACTATGGCAACATATGATATGCACAAATAAACAAGCATATAAGAAAAATTTCAAAAAGAAGCTTACTCATACACCAACAGGGAAGATGATACATGGAAACAGATTGAAAGAAATTAACTGTAATTCATACATTGATTTACCTGTGATTTTCTAATTATTTGCCTAAGTTCATCAATTCTAGCTTCCAGTTCAGCTTGAGGGCCAATCTGATCACTATGCAATGCATATGGAAGCTAAAAAATTTATTAACAATATGAGAAGTATTATATAAAGAAATATACTTGGATATATTGTAACCTTCAACATTTTGTCTTCTGAATATATAACACTTATAAGCCAGAAATTCACATAACCTAGACATACAAGACAAGCAATTTTTGACAATTCTAAATTCATCTCTCATGCACATCTATCCAGTTTTTTATTTCAAAAACTTAGTGCTGCCTTCCTTCATTAATCTGATAAAAAGTTAGCATGTCTGAATTTGCAGCATATATATTGGCATTAATACACAAACTTGAATATATACTTAGAAATTGTCACAGAGAGATACAGTAAATAATGATTTAACACGTACTGTTCTTACTGTCTTCATTTATCCAAATTTAAATACTGGAGAATAGAACATTATGGCCACGAAAAAACTAAATTTTAGAAGTTTTATTAATAATTGTATGTTTATAGAGAATAAAATAATAATATGCATTAATTAAATAATTATGAAATATATTGTAGATTATTCTCTTCTTAATCTTACACGAAGTATAGAAATCCACACTTCTTAAAATGCAGGTGATTAGTTATATCTAAATCCAAACTTAATGTGTACAGGTCAGTGAAACTTAGTTTGGTATTATTGGTCAAGCTGTTCGCATCAAACGAGAAGATGTCGAAATCTATAAATAAACAGAGGTGGCATCTGTGTGTTCTCTATACAAATCTACACTGCTTGACTAATCTATATTAAAATTAGTACACTTGTATTGTGGAACACTGTGCAACAAAAGCTAACTCTCAACCCCATTCTATTTGTCCTAGGTGTGCAGAAGGGGCTAATAAAAATAACATCCACCACAGAAACTTCACACAAAGATCTCACCACAGTATAAAGCAATTACCCTATGCAGCTCAGATTGTTTTACCAGTGTTGATCGAAAATCAAGTTTTCCAATAATATTGTTTTACCAGTATTACTCGAAACATTTTTTTTTCCAGATTAAATTGTAACATTTATGTTTATGAACTGAATTTTTATTTCTTCTCATGATGTAAATAATTTATAACCATTTGATTGAGGAAGAAAGAATATTTAAAATATTTAATTTTACACAGCTTATATTTTGTAATGGAACACAAAAACCCAAACAAAAAACTCATTAATCGTAAAGCATAGGTATGTGGTTTTCATTTAGAAACTGAATCTCTGAATTTAAAAAAGTACCATAAGGATTTGATTTAAAACTGAATGTCTGTTGGAGTAAAGGAATTTAAAGAAGACTTTATTGATCTTGGAATCTTTTTGTTTAAAGTGACAGAAAGTTGAGGTTTACTCAATAAACTGAAGCTATACTTAAACAACATTGGTACATGTGAAACATTTGTAGAAAGCAGTGATTCTCTTTTTTTAAATGCTGTAAAATGGACCTTCTGGGGTTTTTTTAATTGCAATCCATTGAATTTAATTCGTCTACACTGAAGACATTAATTTCTTACACAAGCTGCATTCTTCCACATGTTACAGAGAATGGAATTTTTAAGAAATAATATGCTTGCTTTAAACTAAATTAATTTGATAAATTTAATTTACCGTGCTCTCATATTGATTAGGAAATTCGAAAACATTGATTACAAAGGTGCATGAATAAAACAAGTATAATATATTCATAGGAAGACAAAGTGCAAGACTATCTGCTGAAAATTCGCCATTTTTACTGAAAAGGAACATATTGGTATATTTGTAATTATCCCAAAACTCAAAATCGAATTCTTTGGTATAATTCTTTGAAAATAATTTTGTAGTTTGTCTTACAGAAGTGAAATGAATATTAAATGGAGTATATTGATGGAAATATCATGTATACCTATTTGCTTCCAAAGTAAATTGTAAAAAAAATGAAAATGTAAAAATGATAATAAAAAATTTATTCTGTACTCTTAAATGATGCAACATTCATTTTTGAAAGAGAAATTATTTGTCTGATTTCTCTTCAATCAACATTTACCTTATTCAACCCAAGCAACGCTGGGTAATTCTCTCTGCTCTCTCTAGTTAGTTATTACATATTACAATGCAACAATAATTTCAATCTTTGTAACAGGGTTTTACCTTTTGATGCACAATATTTTGATCAGATTGCTAGATCTATGATCAAAATATTGTGCAAATGATACATCTACAAAACATAAAATAAAGATAGATTGAAACAAGAATAACATTCAGAAAAGGTAAAATAATATTTACCTTATCTCCTATCTGAGCCAGAAGCTTCTTTAATTCATCCTGACTATCTCGGATAACTCTAACTTCTTTAGTAACACAACTAATCCAGCGTCTAGCTTCTTTACTCAAACAGAGTGCAGCATTATGCTCGGTACACAACTTGTTAATCTATTAAGATTTTTAGAGAAAATTTACTGAGATAACAAAAATATCAGCTTTATAACAATGTATGAAAATAAAGCAGGTGTAGCTTTTTTTGGCCATTGGAGAAAACAAAATCAAATGTTTAAAGATACAACAGTAGTTTTTAAATGAGTACTATTGTGATCATATTAAACAAATTTAAAAATTGTTCAGCAAAAGAGGAAGCATAATATTTCCTTACTTGATCATTATCACAAGGTTCAAATTCATATAGTATAGGTAAGGATAAAACAGGATTATCACGAAAAAAGCATTCCATTGTATACTGCTTGGCAGCCTGAAAAATATAAATAATTTTAACCATGAATAATGCTCAGAAAACATAACATAAGCAAAGTAACGAATTAACTGAGATAATTTCAAATAAAATGTTAACACAATAACAAATTGCAAGCACTTTTTGTAGTTCAACTCTCATCATGTACCAATATGTCAACTAACTCATTTACATAACTGTTCACTAGGCCACATTAATTTGCAGTTTGTATCAGTCCATAATTTTCAACATCATTTCTAATTTTAATTTTCACAAGGATAACTCAACTTTTATGTATGAAACACAAAGTAGAAGTATTATTAGTGAATAGTAAACTTATTTAGGTTATAAGTAGAAAAATATATGATCAAGGAATATATCAAGTATGAGCTTCTTAGAACAGAATGTTAATACAGCTCACATAAAATCATGCCTTGCATTAGTTCTGCAACAAAAATTTCATTTTCAAAGTTCAGAAATAGATGAACAAAAAAGCATAAATGGAAAGACTTCATTGTTCTGAAACTTTGAATGCTAAGATTGTACAGAACAACTAAGATAGTAAAGAACGAAGTCCCAAATCCGGAATTGTGCAAAATCCGGACGTTTTACTAATCAGCGGGGCTTTTTTTCTCACTTTTTTCAATCTACAATTTTTAAACAAAGCATTTAACCTGGACCAAATTGATGAAACAATGCAAAAGAAAAGACATGTTCAGAGTAAAGACCACAGAAAAATTAAAAGATTTGTAAGTAAAATTTGTTGCATTGTATATTCAAGTTTTTATCCTATTTTAAAAATTATTACTATTTATATTTCTGCTATTTTAGTATTGCAAATGTGTTCCGGACGTAAATAACGCACAGACAAATTTGCAAGAGTGGGTTATATTAGTTTTTTTTTTTCATTTCACATTGACAAACATCAACTTGACCATTACTCATTATGGCACAATCAGGACAGATTTGTGAACCACTTTTCATTACTCACACACCACAGGGGTGTAGGTTCACATTATAATCACAACCCATTTATAGACGCCACAAATTCATTCCAGATGGACAAAGATCCATGCCTTACCCTGGATTTAAGACAGGAACTTTTCTATCCAGAAGCCAGCACCCTGACTACTAGACAAATTGGTATTGGCACTTCAAAATGTATACATGAAAATAAATAATAAATTCATCCAAACAAAAAGGATGGTTTTTACCTTATTGGCTTGTTCTTGAACAATGCTAAAAGACGACTGGCAAGCTGCACATGTCAACAACTCTGTACGTGCTATCAGCAATATATATTCCTTTACTTTGTCATATATATCACAATCAATGTACTGTAATGAAATAAATTTACTCATAAAATGAAGTGTATTGGAATGATACAATTCAAATAGATTAAAGACAGCATTCACACATGACAAACATAAAATTGATTACATTGCAAGCAATTACGGACAGCAAAAATTCTAAGCACAGAAAAAGGCATATGTGTGAAGCTATAATTACATTTTGCTATATAAATTAGGTTTGCAATATTTGTGTACCAAGATTTGTGTAACTATTAAATCAACACAATTGGCACAATTTTTTCATATTAATATTGTTCATCGGAATAAATTCATATTGTTGTTTGGTCGCTTGGGGTACAATGGTGCAAAATCCTACAATGAACATACAGCGACAGAAGATATGTATGTACAATGGTGGGGGGTAAACGAACCACCTTTTTTCATTCGAACAATTTTAACAGTAGAGAAAATTCAAAGATGATGTTTGAAAGGAATTGACATCTTCTATGAGTATAAATACAAATGCATAAAATTTGCATAAGTGTCTGTCTTCATATTAAATTGAGCATCAACTTCATAATTTCGTAATCAGAATCCCTATTTCAACACACAATTTTGAATCTATATCAAAATTTAACTTCAGATATCAAATTTCATGTCATTAGGTCTGACCGTTTTGAAGTTACGAGTACAGAAAGATTGGAGCTCCTAATGTTGAATCAGTTTTTTACACTTTAACGCATACCTTCCAAAATAATATTTATACAGCGCTGATATTTTGTACCAAGTTACTGTTAAACAACCCAAACAAAATCCACCAAATATTTTATTTTAAAATTTTAGTTTTTAATATGTGACAATGCCAACCAAATCATCAAATGTTTGCTCAGGTACATCAGAACCTTGTGGAACATGGATCCTTCACAGGATACTAGGCGGCCGCAAACAGCACAAACACCCATATTCGAAGAGGGTCTTTTGCATGCTGTGGACCAAAATCCTGGTACCAGTGTACGGGCTCTTGCCGGAACGTCTCGATCAACTGTCCATCGCATACTGCAGGGCGAAGCCTTACATCCCTTTCATCTTCAGAATTCAGTTATTGCAGCCGGATGATCCCCACGATGTGCCACATTTGCACAGTGGTTTCTACACCAAAGTGCGGCCGATGCACAATTTTCCAGTTCTGTTATGTTCAGTGATGGAGCAATCTTTTCACATGAAGGGGTGTTCAATACGCACAACGCGCACATGTGGGCCTTAGTCAACCCACACGGAACCCGACCATGAGACGCACAACAATGCTTCACTGTTAATGTGTGGGCGGGTATTGTGGGGGACAGTTTAGTCGAGCCATACATCTAACCACCTCGACTGGACGCTCGTAAGTATCTCATTTTTCTTCACAAAGTACTTCCGAAAATGCTTAACGATTTTAATGCACATGTTCGGCGCGGAATGTGGTTCGATGACAGTCTTTAATAAAAGCTAGAAAATTAGGGGATTTTTAGACCATGTGTGAGGATCCACTGTACATATTTATTGGGTATGGATGCTAGCCTCAATAAGAAGCATGGAGTAGGGGAGAAGAGTCTTGTTAAAGATATCTGTTGAGCCTAACAAACACCATTAAGAAACCATTGCGGGTTGAAAGGATTGAGAATCCATATACTGTTTGTTTTTTGTGGTAAAAATCAAAGATGTTAAAATAGAAACTGATGTCTCACTCAGATTTGTATTGAAAATCATCATTTTTTGCACCATGTATTATCATTTTTTTTCTTTTGCCACCAATTTTTACAAAATTTTATTATTATGGGGATGTCAGGTTTCTGGGCATTTATGGATGTTACAACAGTGACGTAAATGATAATTTTCACAATAAATTAATTGTTGGCAGTAAAAATATCACTTTTGCAAATTTCTTAAAATATTCCACTGTTTAAGCCAGGGGGGGGGATCTCATTTTTAGTCTAGTGGAAACATTGTATACTTCTGGAACCTTGAATTTTAATATTTAATTGACCTTTGTGAATTAAAGTTTAAATTTTACAACAATAAATATTAAAAACCACTGACCTGCACTAGCTCGGGAAGATCATTTTCATAGAACTTTGATTGGTGAGCATTAGCTGCAATAAGTGCCAGAACATAATCATTTCTCGCTTTTGTCGCTTGAATGTCACAAGCTTCACGACGGAAAGAAAACTATAAAAGAGAACCGGATGCTTTAATAATCATAATGGTACATTTATATTTTTAGGAATAAATTAAATATAATGCAATAGAAATATTATATATTAAAGAATGGGAAATATACAAACCATCATATAAATATAAGAATGAATAAAGGAATTCAAACTTAGATTAAATGAGCATATAAAAATAGTAATAAAATCTTAAGAAATCTCTTACCTTAGCACTATTTTTTTGTAAAGAAGAAATAGATTGAAATATCCTTCCTTTTTTCCTCTTAAGTCTGATTCCAGGCAAGACATGAGTATAAAAGACTCATGAATTAAAAATAGAACAGGTATGCCATAATAGAGCAAAGAACTTTTTTTTTTAATTTGAAAGTAACACATAAGAAATTGGTAAACATTGCTAAGTATTTGCATGTGCCTCATTTGTATCAATACATTATATAAAAGGATTAATAGAATAGTAAAATAATAAACTACTAATTTGAAAAGTGCATGAGAAAACAATGTTATACACCCAAAACCTCCAAATAGAAAGTACTCATGTCATCAATCTTTTGTCTATTGTGAGGATATATACTGTCAGAAAACGAATTACTTGCATGTCACCATAGATTTTAAGATAAGGGCAGGTAAAGTTAGTTTTAAAGATTTAACACTTAAAACAGGAACAGTAAAGGTCGAGAAATTAAAAATGTATTACTAAAATAAAAATTAATTTCTTAATTGCAATGAGCCTCTGGACAAGAATGGTTAATAGGAGTGCTGCCACAGTCAAAGTAATTGTGAAATGTCTCCTTTTAAACATTGTTTTAGTAGCAATTTTAGTTGCTAAGATACGAAATAAATTGGTTAAAACACAAAATGTGCTTAATAAGTATGAAACAGACATTGAAGATTTCGTCAAGAAAAATTAAATTATAAAATTAGAAAGCTAAATATTTTTAATATGGTTTCCATGACAAACTAGCAACTACAGATTCAGATGTTTTATTTCCTTGGCTGATACCAAACCTTCCGAAATTGGTATCTCTTGAAAGTAAAACATGAAATATTTTTTCCATCTGCTAATAGTTAGGAAAAAGGGACTATATTTTCATTGACCTTCAGTGAATTTTAAAGTCACCAAAATGTGAAAATTAGTAGCAAATAGTGAAATTGGAAAGACAATTTTATTTTAAAGGTACTTTTAGTTGCTAAAGTTCAAAAATAGTAGCAAAAGCAAGCCTTTTAGTACCCTGTGGCAGCTCTTTAATTTATCCAAGTCTTCAAAAACTATACGACATTGATGTATATAAATTAAACGATTTTGAAATTACATTGATCAACTTATTAACAGCAATTTTACTGTATCGCTTACAAAATAGTTTGCATTAGTAAATGTCACTAAGGTTTTACAAAAATATGGAATATGGCAAAATTTTCATTAAAACATATAATGCAAACACAGTAATTACTTTATTACTTTTATTTCTTTTCTTTGCCTTCAAACAATAGAAGTCATTTCTTTGATCTTAACAAAGAATTTAGAACAAATAGTTCACGTGCATTTGAGTTACAATAGATTATAAGTTACAATTTTATTAACAGGATTATTATTGCTCATTATAATAATATTGCTCATCATTCTTATCTGTAGGAAATTATAAGAGTAAAAGAGGGAAGGGAGTTGGCAACACTTTAAAACTGGTGGATCACCAATTAATAATTTACTAGCATTTATTTTGAACTGGATAAGTCAATTTGAGGCAAATAAGGCAATTTAAAATACATATTAAAACTAGGAAAAATAGGGGTCAATAAGCGTGAAAAATATCTTACTTTTCATCAGCATCGTGAGCTTTTTCTCTGGCATCATGAGCCATGTGCTCTTCTTCAAAATAAAGTTTTTTAGTCTTATCTATCTCAGTGACACATGTTTGAATTTCTTCATGCATCCTTTTTAAATTTTCGAAACACTGAAATTAAATGGAAAATAGCATTAGTCACTTTTCGAACACATCCTTAGCAAACTTAATAGTATTATTTCTAAATGCAATACCCATTTTACTTAATGCAGCAGTTCAATGAATTTTGATGAATTGGTATAATTTAAGAGGAACTACATCATATATCTTTATAATATTACTTCCAAAAATATGCTTTTAACAAATCAAATGATAATAACCTTTTTCGCAGTTTGCAATTTATACAGTCTAAGAGATTTAGCACCTTCTGAAACCTGTTGTTGATATACTTCAGTAGCAGCCAGCCTTGCCTTAGCTATTTTTTCTGTTTCATCTAACAGTGATTTCCAAACAACATAAACAGTACTAAAAAAAATGCAGTCATAGTTATTCATAGTATGAAACAATGCACTCATATTGTGAGAAAAAAGTTGTTAACATATTCATAAAATCTCACAAATAACAAAAGAATATATTGCTTGAAGGTTTTTAGAAATTTTACAAGTCTTGAATTGTTACATATTTCAGCATTCCCGTGATATTCAAACATTAGCATGCAAAAGCACTTAAAAAAAGATTAAGGTCTGGACTTTTATATACTACTATAAATCACGAAAATCAACCAGAATATCAATTCTCCTTTTATTGCTTCAAAGTATTCTCCAATTCCTTAGATTTCAAATGATTCCAAAGTCTTATAAATATTCTGAATTTTGTAATCACAAGGGATTTTTGTTGGGTACTGTTACCATGTACAAACATCTTTCCAAAATTTTAAGCTCAATTTCTGAAGAACATTTTTGCAATGTAATGTTCTGATATTAGAAATACTTTTGTATCATCTCTAATAAAAAAAAGGAAGTGTTTGTATGTTTGTTTGTTTGTTTTTTGCACACAAAGTCCTGACGAATCAATGGCACTTGCAGTAATGTGATTTGGCACATAGGGAGTCCAAATGTTTTACAATTTTAGGGTCGCTGCAAATTTTAAAATTCAACCTAGAACATTTAAAAATTAATTTAATGAAATTTAATCATCATTGAATGCAACAGCATAGAAGATGACAGATTCTACATTTTTTTTTCATTTCTATTTTGATTTTGCGCGGAAAAATGATTTTCCAGCCAGACGATAAAAAACAAATAATCTATTAACTGGATCTACTCAGGTTTTTTTTCTATCTCCTAAACCGTTGATGATAGAGAAAAAATTTCAATGGATTTGAAATCTGCGAAAAAATTTCACCTTAGATCGATACCTAAAAATATGATTTTCTTTAAATAAATAATTTTTAAATTGAATATATCTTATATTTTCACAAGAGATTGTGACGTCTTACTTTTGTCACATGAATTTTTGCTTTAAAAAAACTAACGGATTGCATTTGCTGCCCTTTGCATTTAAAAAAAACAAAAACAGATTACATTTCTTGCCAAATTCCATTTCAGCATAGGAGAACAAAAAAAAAATAGTTTGACTGGCATTGTTAGGTTTTTTTTGTAAAATTGGAATCGTTAAAGATAGATTGAAAATTTGAACAGATTTGAAATCGGCGGAAAATTTTACACCAGATTCTTACATCACGGCGTTGCCCGTCACAAACCAACACCACGGGCAATGATGGACTAGCCACGCAGTGGCTAGTAATCTATATAATACAATGGATGTATCAACTCTCAATCAGAGTTATTAGTAAAGAAATTAATTTTTAGTTGATTTTTAAATGTTAAAATTCTTGAAATAAACTTGATTACTTCTACTTCCATGGTAAAAAAAAACAATAATTTCATTAGATATTGTCTTTCTGAAGAAATTAGAATTTGAATTATATTTGAGTTAAAAAAACCTGTTATTAGCTAATTATATCTGAATTAGTTAACTAGTGATTAGCTTAATCTTATTGTTTCAAACTGAAATGATTTTAAGCATAAACAAATTACCCGTTTTTTTAAATAGGATTTTAAAGCCCAAATTTTAAAAATCATCTAGTGTATACATACACTTTAAATTCATTTGGAAAAGTTACACGATTTTGAATTGACTCACTTGTAAGATTCCCCATCATCTTTGTTTCCTTCTGGTACTGTTGGTCCCTTCTTTTGTAAATGAGAAGTTGCAAGTTTCAAAAGAGCCTACAGATTATAAAATTATATACTTAGAATAAAAATATTGCATATAAATAATCAGTTTCTACCCCTGTGTGTGTTGGAGCATGTGAGTTCGAGACATTTATTAAAATTGCATATTTGCATGATGCTGACCACTGAACTCATTTAATTTTATCATTATTCTAAAACAAGAAATTTCACTACGGTTAAAATTAAAATACTGAAAAATATGAGAAAAAAAGTTTCATGTGTAATAAAAATAAAATACTGTTAAAATTCAAATACTGAAAAACATGAGAAAAAAAGTTTTATGTGTAATAAAAATAAATACTAACGAATAAAACTAAATTTAAACATCAATCGTGTGCTTAGACTTGCATGATACAATGTACTGCATTTTATTCAAATTCTGTTTATATGAGAAATGTTCAAAAAGTTTTAAACATATTTATTTCACAATTAACAACAATTTGAAAATAAATACATTTTTTACTACAACTTTAATTTTTCTTATGAGATAAATGGAATTAAGTCTACAAAACTATATATCCATTGCAGATATCTAATACTTTCAAATCTGATACAGATATTTAATACTTCTATAAATTAACTCAGAAGACTAAGAATTCACTGTGGAAATTCAATCTGGGAATTAGCACTATGAAATTCAATAATCTTGCAAATTGAGTTTAAAATATCTTTATATCATGTCACAAAGGATGTAAAGATGCATAAAAACAATTCAAAACAAAGCAAGCTCCATGTAAAAATAATTTTAATGAAATGCTTTTTTTTTTTTTTTTTAAATCTTTATATAAGCTATGTACAAATTGAATAGATATTATCAGCTTTCAGCAGCTTTAAAATAGTGGACCGATCACATCAGCCTTCAAAATCCTATCTAGTGTCTACCCTCCTCATTTGAGAAGGGTTGCTCTGAATAATAAAGGTGAAATATATTAATTTCTGAAAGATATTTTATTTGCAGATTAACTTATAGGGAGGAATTCAAACTGACAATAACACAGTCAGACAACATTATTCATGCAAAAATAATATCAAAACTTTTAATTGATCTTGATCATTCAAAACATTAATCATCCGTGTATTTTTATGCAATACAATTTATAGTAAAAACAATCAAAAGTCAGAAACAAATTCTAATTTTACTGCCTTTATTAAAAGGTTTAAATTAAAAAAAATAATAAACTAGGATATGTTGTACATAGAAAAGAAAACTAAAGCAAAATTTAAACTTTATGTAACAATAAAGAGAAGTATACCTGAGCATAATCCTTTTCTATAATTGCTCTCATTTTTGAAAAATTCCTAGAAAAGTGAGAAACAATAAGCAGTTTGCAATTTCAATATCTTAATACATATTAGTTTACACTTGAAAAGAGTTTAGTAAGGTTTTATGGCACAAAGGTCATATTTGTCCATGTTGTGTCAAAGACATGACAGACATCAAGTAATGCCACATATTTTTACTGACACAAAACAGAAATTTGTGTCAGTAAAAATATGTGGAGTGAAATCGAACCTGCACCACCAGTAACTTAATAGAACAGTGGCAAACCTGCACTGAGCCATGATGGCCTCAAACTTGAAAGGAATAACACAATTCATTAAGGTCCAGATTTATTTATTTCAAATCAAAACTGTCAGTAACACATGATCAATTAGGATTCTTCATGTCACAATGTTTAAAATATGGGCAAAACAGCAAATTTTCACCTATGTAAAATATTACACTAAAAAACATAAATTGTAAACAAAACCGAGTTATGTTTAAGATATATAAGAACTGGAAGTTTATAAGTTCCATGTTTAAAAAAACTATTTGTACGCACTACTATTTTAAGTAGATTGGTTCACATACACATATTACGCAAGATAAAATCCTTATCCGAGTTATAAATATAAGTAATAAGTTAAATTGAAAAAATAGAGATAAAAAATGGAAAAAAATTCATTTAACATTTTTATTCAAAAACAGATTAAAGCATCAGAACAGTTACTTAATGCTCAATAAAATACATAAAACTTTCATTTCTGTGTAGTTTAAACAGAATTGGTACAATTTAATAGAACAAAACTGCATAAATTATGGAATGTTTTTTCATGGTTCCCACACTTCTATTAAAAAAAATTCAAGGACTTTTTAAAACCAAAAAAATAATATTTTTCAAGGACCTAAAATTTTTTATAATGACCTAAAACAAAGGAATATGCAAAAATTAAAAAAATAATTTGAAAATTTAAAAAGACAATTTTTTTACTATATTTTTTAAACTACTGATAGTCAAACAAAGAACGGTTATCATCAATTTTGGTTATAATTTGGATTTTCTTTTTCACAGAACCTTATATTTTTTTGTGTTACAAAGTGGACTTCTCGTCTCAATGCTAACTATCAGGCTACTATCACACCTATCGATTTTGGTGTGCGATAAAATATTGTACAATAAATTATTTTGATGGCACGAAGAACAGTATGGGAACTTACATCTTGTGTCCTTGCACAATCTCCATTTTGCTGTTGTTCACTGCCACTACAACAGACGGCTGTCATGGTTTATTTTGTTTGAGAAACAAGACAAATCAAAAGTTTTGACTGGTGTTGGGGCTTTTTTTATTATCTAGTCTTAAGTTTCTATCTTTGTGATCGTTAAATATAGAGAAACAATTTCAACAGATTTGAAATCTGGTGAAAATTTTACACTTGAAAGATATCTTATATATGTGATTTTCTTAAAAAAATAGTTTTTCAAATTGTAACTTTTATATTTTTGCAATAAAAATTTAGCTTCATTTCTTTGGGCGCATGCCAGGTTTCCAATAACGTCCTGACTGCTAAAGCTACGGTTACCTAGATAAGCAGTGATGTTATCTAGTAGCCGTGATACGTCATGATGCGGCAGGGATAACAAGGCGGCCGTCTTAACGGAGACCAAAGGTGTCAACTTAGACGGACAGACTACAGTGGAGAATGGACGATCTAGGCGTAGTACTATAAGTATATCACATCGTATCAAAGCGCACAAACCAGTTTCTGAATGACGCATCTGAATGACGCATCTGAATGACGCTAAAATGGTGCACCTGCGCCATTTGAGCTAGTACTAGTCTGGACAAGTTTCAACGCAAGACGAAATTACACAATTATGTAGTAGTTTTTTAAAAATCAAGTACTTTCAAGGACTTTTCACCAAGTTCCGTAATTTTCAAGGACTTTCAAGGGCACCTAGTTCGGAAAAACAAATTCAATGACTTTTCAAGGACCGTGGGAACCTTGTTTTTATACATTTCAGAAAACAATAATAGAGTGTTTTCATAAAAAGAAAATAGTATCATATGTAGTACTATATAGACCAAAACATTAATAATACCTAATGTCATCCAAGAAATCCGAATCTTGTTGGTGTTTCATCTGCAGTTTAACTAATTGCTCATTGTGAGAGTTTTTCAATGCAGATGTTACTTTCCCCTGAAATTTCAAGAATTAGAGGTATAAATGGAAATGGAAAGCAAGAAAATTGATGTCAAAACAGTTTTTCTTCACTAGCAACTAATAAGCTTATTCAATGATATTGCTTGGATGAAATTTGATTTCCGTGTAGGGGAAAAGGGAGTCCAACTTTTGATGTGTCCAAAGGAATTAAGTGCCACATTATAATTAAAAAATATAGCATAACATAATTGCTTAAAATCAAAACAAAATAAATCTAAATTTGAATTAATGTGTATCATGGTATGCTTTTTTTCCTTCCTGAATATTTGAGAGTGAAATATTCAACTGAAGATTCAATACGACTTTTTTTGACTTTACCCCTTTTGAACAGATATGGAAAATATAGTTCATATGTTTATTTGGGTATTGTAAAATTTTTACTAAAACATTATATATTGGAACTATTCCTTTATTTATGATATTCAATTTTTTTTTTTGACTCATTGAAATAATACATATTAGGGATATTGTTTAAGCTACAACATGAATATTTTTAGACAAATACATAATAATGTAAAATTCGTAACTCTTAACTAATACTCTTATAAAAAATTAGTTTTGTCATTTTTAATATGAATTATTTTAATAGCATGACTAGATATTATAAATATGCTAAAATGTTTAGCAAATTGCCATCTTGTTCAAATAGATGTAAATATCAGGTGAGTAACATTCATAAAGAAACATCTAGTCCTATATAGAAATTGAAAATTTTAGCATTATATTGAACATCCATTCATTTTGTAATTGTTTACTTTAGAAAACAAGACACTCAATAAGAAAAGATTGTCTCGAGTATAGCATTCAGATATTTGTATTCAATAGTTTTTATTAATTTCTAACATGTGATAATGTGCTGTGTGTGTACCTATGTGATTATATTATTCAAATCATAAAAGAACATAATTTTCCATTTCATGAGAATTCTGTACGCATTAAACATTATCTCAATCCAGACAAAAATTTTAACCACAACTGATTTTGAAGTGACAAAAAAAAATTTATAAAAAAAATGATGATAGTGTTTGCGGTTTGTTAATTATCTGCATATATTTTTTAATTAAGTAACAAAAGGAATCGAGTATGAAACACTCAATAACTAAGAAACCGATAAAAATAAAACCATGGGAAACATGTAAAGGAAAGCAATTAGTTAGCTTGGTTTCTGCTTCTCTTTAAATTACAAAATGTGAGGTAAAAATCTAGTAAACAATTTTGTTTTGACAGGTATTGAATTAGAATTCTTTATTTTCAAATTGAATTTTTGAAACATCAGTCCACACAATACCTTTCTAGGGGGAGGCTGCATTTTTACAGACATTGTTTCTTTTTATTTTACTCTTTTCTTATCTACGGAAAACAAAAATTTACATATATACAAAAATATTTTCCGATCTGAAAATCGGAACTAGGTTTCAATTCCAATCCTAAACTGAAGAGATTGTATTTCACATAGAGAGTCCAAAGTTGAGAGAAGGGGTACATAATTTCACCGCTTGGAAGTTTAATGCACGGAAAGTACTTGTCTTTTTCAGTTTATTAACGTCACACTAATGCAACATTGTGGGCTATTTATGTTCAGTCTCCGTAAGAAAGTATATATGTTGCGTATCGTGTCTTAAAAATTGTTCTTGCTCTTGTTGTTTTACCTGGTACTGTCAAAAGTTCAGTTTTTAAGAGAGCTCTTAAATTTTTCGTAAAATTCACGTAGGTAGTTAACTGACGTCTTACCGCAACAGTAAAAAGTGCTATTGATGGTTATTCTGGATCAATCACGACAGAATAGATCCAAAGACAACGCCTCGTCTAACTTTGAACAACTGTCAGATGACGGGAACAACACCTGAGCTCGCACTCCATCCTCAAAACTTTCACACCAAGCCATCGAGAGGAAATTTGATGCCATGACAGGTAAGGAAAGGTAAGATAATTTTAATTAACGGAGTACTACAGCAACACAACGGGCTTTTGACGACGGTCCGGTAATCCCTTAAGGGAAAGATCCAAGGACAACACCACGTAATTTTGAACCACGGTCAGATGACGAGGCAACATCTGAGCTGGTACTCCACTCTCCAAACTTCCGCCAACGTGAGAATATTTGAGGTCATGACAGATTTAACATGCAAGAGCCACCGTGTTTACGACCTACTTTTGAACTCGCAACCCTCCTGTTCCTAGTCCGTTGTTTTTTCCATTGAGTTACCCCATAAAAGTCACGTAGGTAGGTAGATATTTTAATTAACTGCGCACTAGAGAAATAATTCAACGGGCTATTGACGACGATCTATAGGATCAATTGGGATAGTTGTGACTGTGAGAGATTGGATTATTCCATGGATTATCCCCTTTTCAAATCTATATCTTCCCCTTAAGCCATGAAAACCAAAAAACCAACTCTTCAAAATCATTTAATATTTTTTTTTTAATGAGACGCAATTAATCTGTAAAAAAAGATGGAGTTCATAGATGTGGATGACTGTGGTTCAAAATTACATGGTGCTGTCCTCGTTTCTTTTCCGTTGGGATTGATCCCGTACCCTCGTTTATAGCCCGTTATGTTGCTCCAGTACGACGTTAATTAAAATACTAAATACTTACATACGTAGATGTGGATTTATTTTGCTAATTGCTCCAGCGAAATTTGAAGGCTGTTGTTTCAGACCATAGAGATTGTAATCATAGAGACCCCTGCTATGATTTAAAGCCGTACGGTGCTACGGAAGAAACGCTCGTGTAGAAAATACTTTTCTATAGTCATATCGCTTATGAAATGAGAAAGCACTACAGAAACACAAAGGGCTTATTGGCCTAGATCTGGGATTAATTCCGGAATGAAACATACAAGGATAATACCTCGTAATTTGTAACCGCTTTCATATTATGAGGTCAACACTTTATCTGGCGTCACATCATGACAACGCAAGGACGTTTTAGGCCACGACAGTTTTAACGTGCACCACCCATGACGGGCTCGACGATCTGCTTGAATCGAGTTTCGGACTAGCACCCTACCAGTTACCTACCCACGACGTTTCCAACTTTGTTACCGCGGCCATCTTTATAGAAAAAGCCTCTTATTTCTTGTTGTCATGGTAAATAAACAGACATCATAATTTTTTTTCTGTTATTGGCAACAGTAGATCGGATGTTTTCTGTCAAGCTGTCTGTAAATGGAGTAAAAGTTTTGTGGTACAATGTGTTTTCACAATGTAACACGTACTTGGTAACTGGAAGTAAAATCCTCATCTAACAGTGGTGTACTTATTTTCACTAGCCCCCTCTTGTTTTAAGATGTTATGTTCACTGATGAAGCAACCTTTTCACGTGAAGGGGTGTTCAATACGCACAGGCCCACATGTGCGCGTTGTGCGTATAACGGGACAACCCACACGGAACCTGATCACGAGCCGCACAACAACGCTTTACTGTTAATGTGTGGGCGGATATCGTGGGGGACAGTTTAGTAGGGCCATACATCTTACCACCTCGACTGGACGTTCGTAAGTATCTCCTCTTTCTTCACGAAGTACTTTCAGAAATGCTTAACGATGTCCACGCACATGTTTGGCGCGGAATGTGGTTTCAATATGATGGGACGTCATCTCACTACGCAAGGTGTGTACGTGACCATTTGGACGGAACATTTGGAAAAAATTGGATTGGACGTGGCGGTCCCGTCGCTTGGCCTCCCAGATCACCTGATTTATCTCCTCTTGATTATTTTCTTTGGGGTGCCATGAAGAGCATTGTCTACGACACTCCCGTAAAGTCTTAAATGGACGTGGTGGCAGGAATCTCCATCGCTGCTGTTACGATCAGCGAAACGCCAGGTACCTTCGAAAATGTTCGCCAATCAATGTCGTGTAGGTGTCGTGCGTGCATCTATGCCAATGGGCGCAATTTCGAACACCTCCTGTGATGCTTGTAAGTCATACATTGTACTCTTTTTTTTAGTATAATAAAGCGTTTTACACTACATTGTGTGTTGTGGCGTAATTGTGTATGTGTCTCTTTATCACGTGAGGGTGACGTTTCCGCCCATGCTTTCCTATGTAATTATTGTTCCTAACGATGTTCTCTGCCTCCTCTCCAAGTTTGTACACGAAGTTTCGGGACACCCTGTATTAGCTGAAAGTATTACTGGAAGAAAAAAAAAGAGAAAAATCTAAAACTAAAAACTATGCCAACTAGCCTACAACAACTTCCCTACTAAATGAGGTGTTTTAATATTTTTATCAACTTTAATTAGTTGATAATATTTGCTTAAAACATTTTTAAATAATTTAAATACTTAATTGATACTACTAAAAATATAATTAGTTGAATTTTCAAATGCAATTAATAACACTTTTTACTTTGAATAACTAATTATGTCGTTACGTTTTTCAATGCACGAATTTTTTTATCCCGTACCCTTGATATAGAATTCAGAGTCGGATATTCAACTTTTATTCAATTTCGATAATTTTCAATAATACGTATTAAAGGATTAAAACGGTATGATATATTCATCGCTGAAGATTCGTCAACAATATTTAAGGAAGGTAGTTTAAAATTAGTGTAAGTAAAAACTTACACTAATTTTCCTCTCTGAAAATTTATCTCTTTTCCAATTTTTATTTAATGCTTGTCCTTCAATTAAATTTTTACGTCGAAGATTAAATTAACCTTCAATGTACCCATTAAACCTATTTCCGTAATGCTGATTTATCCATAATTTCATGTTAATTTAATGCTTGCTAAACAGACCTAATTTTTCAAGTTTCTTCAACAAATGTTCAACGTTGAAAATCTTTTTTCATATTAACATTGAAGATTTGACTATCCTTCAAAATTTATTTAACATTTAGGCGTCAACCTATTTTCTACGATGAAGATTCAACTGTCTATGTTTATTAAGTATCAGCTGCTCATTCAACCGTAATTATCTCTACTTTAACTAATGTTCAATGTTAAAAAAATCCTGTATTTTTAATAATGATGATTCAACAATATTTTCACAATATTTATCCAGTGTTTAACCTTCAATTTCCATTCAACCTAGCATTTTCAACGTAGTATTTTCAGAGTTGAAATAGCGTTCGATTCCAACCATTTTTCATAATTTATAACCTTTTTTCAACGTTTAAAATCCGTTATGCGCTGCTTGGGATGATATGATTATCAATCTGACTTATGAATACAAATCTACCTGAAAACGTACTTAAATTGAATTCAGACGAACCTTACTTAAAGTACAATGAAACCAGATACTATATTTATCTCTCACTTGCCGAAACAGCACTCTTGACATTCTTTCTCTTGTCTAACAATAAAAACGTTCGAAGTGAAACTAGATAAATTAAATTATTGGAAGCGAAGAACAAAAGATAAGGATAACAAATCATTGCCCTTCAATCTTTTTGTAATAATAAAAATATTTTGACTTTGTTTCCAATTCTAAACTAGTCCAATCCAAATTCGTAACACTACAAAAATTATTTTTCGTCATTTTTGGAGTTTGTATTTTTTTTTTAATTTATGTTTCTATGTAACATTTGTTAAATCTTTTAGGTCATTTGACTGTAGTTAAAATTATGTGGTGTTGTACTCAGATCCTTCAGTTTGGGATTCATCTCGGACCGTCGCAATAGGGATTTCTGTGGTTCAGTGCGACGTAAATTCAACTACCTAGCTTAAATAAACATGTTTTATTAGCTACAAATTTTCCAACATTGTTAATTTCATACTTATTTCTTCTTTATAGGTTCTTTTTGCGACTATATTCAAAGATACTTTAAAATCAATGTATTTGTTTCCGACTCATAATAGTACATTCAAAAAGCATTAGTCAATGGCAGAGATGTTTTCAGGAAAGCCAACAGGGCTAGATGAATTTTTTCCGTAATGATTTTGGAATTAAAAAGCTACATTTGATGCCAGCTATATCAGAGAAAATCGAGGTTTCGTAAATCACGTGTGTAAAATATACCTCTGAATGAGCCAAAACCATCGAAAAGATCCCGCAATGCTCAATTTTAAAAATGCCTCTATGATTTGGCAATTCAAGGTTGTCAAGCTAACGACAAATTATTGCTCAGGATAGTCCTACTTTTGATCTATAGGAAATTTCCCAGCCATTCACAAAGCCATAAGATTTTCACCTTGCTGAGTTCAACGAGCTAGTGCATTCAGGTAACCGAGTAATTAATTAACGTCACACTGGAGCACCACAACGGGATGTAAGTGACGGTCGAGGATCGATACTCAAAGGAAAGTTTCGAGGACTCGCAACTTTGAACCATGGTTAGATGACGAGATCAGCACCTGACCTAGCAGCCCATTCTCCAACCTTCAACACCAGGCAAACGTGAGGACATTTGAGGACACGACAGATTTAACATGCACCAGTCCATGCGCATACGATGGGTTGGCCATAGTATCGGACACGCAACCCTTCACTTGCTAATTCGTGTCTCTTCCAACTGGACTACCGCGGTCATCAGGGAACCGGAAGGAAGCATTTTCTTAATGCGTGCTTGATGAAACAAAATGATATTTTGAGAAGAGGGGATGGATCGTTGAGGCTCGCATATAGGCAGCTCAAATCCCAGAAACAGCCTTGCAGACTTTAAATACATACTTACCCGATTCCGAAACGATGCGATGCATTCAAATTTGCGATTCAATTAACACACTTCCCTTTAATGTTTTGGAGCAGCGGGATAACAGGACTTAGAGTTGACAACAAAGGGTTACGAGTACGAAGCTCGATCCAAAGATCTTCGTGAACGTGGGGGGTAGTGCATGTTAAATCTGTCGTGACCTCAAATGTCCTCATGTTGGTGGATAAGGTAGTTTGCAGAGAGGAGTGCCAGCTCAGGTGTTATCGTCAACTGACCGAGGTACAAAAGGTATCTTTCCCTTAGGGATTGAAGCCGGACCGCTGCCAACAGCCCTTTGTGTTGCTTCAATATGACGTCAATTCAACTACCTACCTTTAATTTTGAAGTAATATTTTGGAAATGTAAATCAAAGTTAATACCGCAATGCTGCCTTTTTTGTGTGCTTTTCTTTAATTTAATATCTAAGAAATGAAGGACAAAAAATTCAGTTTCCAGAATTAGCATGACTTTTTATTTTTTATAAATAGAAGACGCCCAACGTGATATTACACATTTCTCTATCAATAAACAAATCTCATTTGAAGATTAGCCAATATAAGTATTTCAATTTCTTATATGTATTGTACATCCAATTCTTTTCTGAAAGTCATCTACAGATTACTGCCTTTATCGCTCTTCCAAAATATTATCCAAACTTGTAGCTCGGAAGTAACTGTCATCAATTTTAGGTTCTTTTTATTACTTAATCATTAATATTTAGAGTAATCTAGAGAGTTAATTTTTCAAAACAACAGAAATATTTTACCACATAAAAGATTTTTTTGCTTTCATCTTTAAAATATGTGTCTCGAGATTATTTTTAATAAAATATGAAAAATACTCGCATGTCTAATATTTTCATTTATAATATTGTCAATGAACAATAAACTTTAAAAAATAAAACAGAGTTTTTAAAATGGTTATTTGAAATATTTAATATTAAATATATATAGATTTTCTTATAACACTTATCACATTCGAATCCAGTGAAATATTGTAATCCTAAATGTGTAAATTATTTTCCCTTATAGTTTATTTTATTTTTCCTTTTTTAGTTTATTTTATTTGTCCTTTATAGTTTATTTTATTTTTCCTTTATAGTTTATTTTATTTTTCCTTTTGGTTTATTTTATTTGTCCTTTTAGTTTATTTTATTTGTCCCTTATAGTTTATTTTATTTTTCCTTTATAGTTTATTTTATTTTAAATAAATTTATATATAAAGGCTTTTTAATGCGGATACTTTTGAGACATTTGAAAACGCAATGTGTATATGTTTATATTAATTTTCTTGGCACGAAAAATATTATTTTTATTTATTTAACTTTTTTTCAAAAATAAGTTTGGATTCTACATTTAGCCGATTTATGCATCATTAACACGCAAAAATAGCATGTCTCTCGCGAAAATTAACAATATCACTTGTATAACTAATTTATTCACGGCAAATTAAAACTCTGAAAATCTCGAAATTCTTCAAAACAATCTCATCTGATTATCACTTCAAAGGCATGTGACAAAAGGAGATGACACACGAAAACGCCTCTTTTCGGTAACAGCGTGCAACCCAGAATAATCAAAATATTTTTTCATATTGTTATCGTGATATCGCGTCTGGTACAAGAGTTAGTGAATTGTATCAGTTCCCTTAGTTCAGAAGACCCACGATAGGGCGATAAGAAAGAACTTAAAATAGAGGACAGCCGCCTCATAGGGTCTTTTTAGTACTGACACTCGCTCATATTGCTTTTTGTCAATTGTTAGTGGCTGTTAGTCATGAATTTCGGCGAATTCCTCAATCGATTGGGACATGTCCTTGGGATTTTGTCTGGCAATGGTGAGAATAATTTATATTCCATTTAGTAATTTATAACTATATTGCATAATACAGTAATACATTATTAAAATTGATGATATTTAAGGTAAATTTGTTATTTTATTTCGTGTTTATTTATGTACTGAATTTACCTGTAATTGGAAAACCCGGTACTTAATTGCTTGACAAGCGTGTAAGTCTTTCCATTTTGAAATTCATATTCAATTCACTTCTTCAACAATCACATTTAAAATATCAAAAAATGTTTTTCTTTCAGAATACTAAAATAAAAATTAGCAAAATTATTTTCAAATCAGTAAGCTTTTTTGGGAGGTGAGAGATTCGTAAGGAATGTTTTAAAATCACTTATGTTCAAATATTCTTTTGGAGAGTATTTATTACATAGGTTCTAGAAATTAGTTTTAACTTTTTTTGGTCCTAAAGTTTGATGGCGGTGATAAATTAAGTTCCAGCACTTATTACATGTTTAATGTTTGAAGAAATACCTTACATACTTCTAAATGTTGGTTACAGGAAACACAGATAGCCATGGATGAACTACATAATTTTCACGAATAACAGCAACATTTTCAATATGCTATTTGAAAATTGGTTTGATACATTTATTGTTTTTAAATAAAAAATAATTTTATACAGCTTTTTCTGGACTTTATGACGTACGAATGAAATTGTCGAAACTTCCTTGAAGCATTACCAAGTTTTCTCTGGTTTAAATATATTTAGAACGTAATGTAGTTATGTATGTAGGGAAATCATCAGAATGACGATGGAAGTTTGAAAAATTGTCGACTTTTTATGATAAATCATTATCTTGAATGTGAGAGAAAGTTTGGAACAACAAGCCCTCCTTTTGTTTTTCTAATAATATTTTAATTCTATTATTTAAAAACTATTCAATAATTATTTTATAAGGTTGCATTTCAGATAAAGTCCTTCGAAAATTGATAGTAAAATACTTAGTACGAAAATTAATATAGATTACAGATTTTTTACAGAAAATCTTAATGTGTAGAAGTAGACTCTTCAGAGTATTAAATACTTACCTTTTTTCCAAAAAACAATCATGACAATTACACAATTACAGAGAAAAGAGCTTTCGAAGTCAATTCAATTATAAATAATACAATGAGTGATACAATAATTGCAATACAATGAGCTGCAATTCTGTGCAACTTTATACTTAGTATTCAAAAGAAAACGTGCAATACATATAGCGAAGGAAGTAATTTATAAAATACGCCTGTAAATTGTATAAAAATTATCATACCAGTTCCTAAAAAAATATTTGAAGAAATTTTAAGTGTTTTAAACAAATAAATTATTTTTCACAATTATTGAAGACTGAATACTCATTTATCATGATAGGCTTAAGTTTTAACGAATATTTAGGAGATATCGATCCCAAAGTTTATAAATTATAACGGCAGAGTTACTAAAAATGCAAAAGTATTACGTTATGCATGACCAATGACCTCTGTACCTCCCTGTTCGATGACGCCGCTTGGTGAGCCCGTCTTGGTTTCATATAAATTACAAACTGATGTACGAAATGCATACAATGCTTCCTGCGGTCTATTTACATGTTTACTTATCCACCATGCTAACGCAAGGGCTATTTATTCTAATCATGATTCACTCACATCTTATTCATTGAACGGCTTATCACTAGGCAAAATCAATCAGAATTTGTAAGTAAACCCTATACACTCATTCAGAACTATCAGCAGAGGTTGCAACTAGAAGCTTTGATTTCGTAATTTGCACATTCAAAACGCTGTAATGTCTACGGAAGTAGAAATTCCTCAGATAACCCTATATTACCCATAGAGAATCCACACATAAGTTGGAAGGGGAACTACAATCGCGGTAAAAAAACAGAACCACCCCTCGTCAGTCGAGCAATTTTAACAGTGGACAAAATTCTACAGTTAAAATTAAAAGATGGAGTTTGACAGGAACTAACATCTTCAATAAATTCAAATGTATAAAATTTGCATAAGGGGCCGTTTTCATATTAAATTGAGCAACAATTTCATAATTTTCAATATAAATTCCCTATTTCGAAACAGAATATTCAATCTATATCAAAATTTAACTTTAGATACCAAATTTCATGTCCTACTGTTTTGAAGTTATGAGTACAGAAAGATAGGAGCTTCTTGTTAAAACAGCTTTTAGACTTTTATAAATATCTTTCTAAGCAATATTTCTTTACCGCTGATATTTTGTACCGTGTCACTGATAAGCAACCCAAAGAAAATTCATCTAATATTTTATTTAAAAAATAATTTTTAGTATACAATAATAATAATTAAATTAATGTTTGAAAAAATTATGAACTGAACCTTACTATGTTTTGATGAGAATCGATTCAGGACTTCTAATATGACCATGCACAATTTAAGCTCATTTTAATGGTTAGTTTTTGAGTTACATTTAATTTTCCTCATCATGGCGATTTCAGGGGGCAACTAAAAGTTTAATTAACTTTTGACAAACCTTGAATTTTCGGAACGTTTGTACTTTTATAATAAATATAATAATGTAATTTTCAAATCGTTTTCACTTACATAATAAATATAATTATCTGACTGACAACTACATTAGAAATAGTGTTTAAGTTTTAAATTCGGGTAGCTATAACTACAACAAAATCGCTTTTCTACGAATAACGATTTTCAATGTAGAGAGGATCCCTGAACTTAACAACAACTTTAGCATTGAATATCACCAGATATAAAGATAGTAAAGTCATGATATTTAAGCTAATTTAACGATACGGGATCTGATTGAGGCAACGGAAGATGTTGTTTCCATTAGAAATTGTGATGTTCGTGCAAAGCTTGATATGAAGACGTCCCCATACACAATTTTTTGCATCTGAATGTCTGTAGAAGACGTTATTCCCTATTGAATGGTACATTTGAATTTGCTCTATGGATAGAGCTTGAATTTAAACAGGTGGTTCGTTTTTCTTTTCTGCGACTGTAGATATGCAATTGTTATTGCAAAAACTCGAGAAAAGTATGAATTAGCCATAGAGGAATTAACCTAGAATGTTATATGAACTGACCTCATCCCTCTAATCCAACTTGAGGATTATCTACTTTACCAGTTAAAGACCATCTTGTACATGGGGGACTAGTGCACGTTAATTCTGTAATTGTGGTGTGGAAGTTTAAAGGAGTGGGCAACCAGCTCACGTGATGACCTCGTCCTCTGACCGTGATTCAAGATTACGAGGTGTTGTACTTGGATCCTTCCCTTAAGCTTCGGTTTCCTAAGAAAGTGGAACCGTTATCTTACAGCCGTTTTACGTCATGCTGCCGCGTGCATAACTAGACGACCGTCTAAATAAGAGTCCAGAGGTGTCAACTTAGGCGGACAGAATACGTTGGAGAATGGGGAACACAGACGGCTGTCGTGGTTTATTTTATTCGAGAAACATAACAAAGTGGTTTTTTTATTCTCTAGTTCAAAGTTTCTAACTTTGGGATCGTTGAAGATAGAGTAAAAATTTCAACAGATTTCAAATCAGCGAAAATTTCTACGCCAGATCGATAGCAAAAACAGCTTTATCATTCAATTATTTACCATTTGATTGTTTCATTATTTATTAAATAATTAATTACTTGTTTAAAGAAAATCACATTTAAGGTATCGATCTGGTGTCAAATTTTCCGCATATTTCAAATCCGTTGAGATTTTTATTCTGTGTTTACTATCCCGATTTTACAAAAACGAATTAATCAATGGCAGTCAAAAATGTTTATATATTTTGCTCCTCATCGCTCGAATCGTTTGGTGCAGCAAATGAAATCTTGCCGCTACAAGAGAAAAAACGTTCCCCAACTGTTTAAGACCGCTATGATGACAGTCATGGAAATGGCGACTCCAATAATTTTCACTACATTCACAAACAACGCTCTCTAGGAAACCAATACCATGTGTTGGTAGAAACAACGTTTTAGTGACGCCACCCACCACTACATTACGGCCGCTAGATCACGGCTACGCTTTCTTAGGAAACTGAAGCTTTAGGGGTTTACCGATAAAAGTCGCCAATAACCCGTTATGTAGAACATTTCGTAAAAAGGAACTATCTTTAATTTTAAGAAATTAATTAAATTTTTCAAGCTGTGCTTACGAGTAGAAAAAAGTTTAATAGATAGTTATTGGTTTTGCATATTTATAGCTTACAACGGCAAGTTTTACAGAAAATGTGAGCTTTGCATGTTGACTAATCCTCGTTGAGCTTCATTGAATTGATGAATATTTTGAGAGAGAGAAAGAACGGTATTCCTTTGCTGAGAAAACGTTGAATCCAACTATCCAGGACCGTGGTTCAAAATTACGAGGTGTTGTCCTCGAATCTTTCCCTTAAGGGACTGATTCCGGACCGTCGTCAATAGCCCGTTGTGTTGCTCTAGTACGACGTTAACTAAAATTACCATTACCAACTATCCAGATTAGGAAAGAGTATTAAAATATTCAAATTAATCGCGCGCGCGCGCGCGCGCGCGCGTAGGTGAGACACTTAAATTTCTCATAAAATACTTTCATTAAAAAAAATTATTTTTTACTGATGCTACCCTGACGTTTTCAGGGACGTCATGGGAAAGAAAAACTAATGCACTGGCAAATTTTTTTTACACATATTCTTATAAGATCCTGTATTTAATATCCCTATTTCTTGCAAGATACCTACTACGACATAAGACAAAACTGAAATATACGATTAATTTTTTAATTTATTTACCGTAGAATTACATTTGTTTGTTTAGTCGTTACTGTAGACGGCCATTGAGTTACACAAATCAAACTGTTATAGCACGCATTGCATAACAGTCACCAACATATGACCGAAAACATAAATATAAAAAATAATACTACTAAAACTAATTGCTGATATGCACTTTCACTGGATCCCTTGTATTTACATTAAAGGAAATGACACAGCGAACGGACTGACTAAAGAAGGCTCCTTGAAGATTCTAACATTATTGAACCAATTTACGTCCCAGGAAATGTTTACTTAGTCTGAGATCTGCGGTAATATTATCTGCAGAACTACTCAAGATTGGTGGAGGAAACTCGCCCAGGCTATGCTTTGGAGATATGATCGAAAATCAGAGACGGTTTGGTCCAGATTCAGAAGTGGTGTTTCTAACACTCCAACTTTCAAAATAGAGATATAATTTTTCCCGTTTGTCCTTAATACACGAACTCGTAGTCATCCCCGACTTGCTTACTTTCGTAGGTCGGTCTGGTTTAACACGATCTTATATAATTTTTTTTTTCTGTTGATGCTTTTTTAAAAAACGAGCAATTTCTTGGACTTGGTCAAGCATGTACTTATTCCAAGAGGAATTAGAATAACAAAAAAAAAATACTATTTCTTCATTTTTATGAATTTTAAAGAATGATAATCGCGTGAGAAATATTAGAATTTTATGTTCTTTTCGATAAATGTCACATTACTTACATGACATTTTTGTCATTCTCAAATAACCTATTTATCTATATCTCTCAATATATATGTGTGAAATAAAACCATACTAATTTTTTTATAAATCGAACAAAAATGGTTGAACTTTTTCTATTTTAAATCATTTCCGAAATCAAATCCAGAAATTATTTTCAAGCTTTGTTTTATGTAAAAAAATGTCACTATCAAGATTTGGGTGCTTACATTCAATCAGAAATAAATGAAATAACAGCAAAAATCTTCAACTTATCAGCTCGGTTAATGTATTGTTCTCGCTAGGTAAGGGAGTAAGTGGTAGCAGTTCTTATCTCTAATGAAAAAGTAATCTCTCTCTAAAGACAATTGGGAGGCGAAACCTTAATTGTCTATCGAAACAAAGGAATATGATAGAGAAGCTGCATTGCATCTACAACCGACACTCAAGGAATCAGTTGCTTAATCTATCAGGCTCAAAGTTAATTGTAGCATGGCATATTCTCAGTATTTGTAAACTGAAATGTTAAAAAAACATTTATCTTCACGAACAAATTTTGTTTTGAGATACTTTTTAAAGATTACGTCTGCCTCTATCTTAAAATTGTTTAATTAAAACTAATAAAAAAATATTGATTAGGTATTAAAATATATTTAGGACGAACGATTGAGCAAATATCTCAGCTTCAAGCACATAAATGAATAGATCGGATATCGTAAGGAAATAGTCAGAACTTTCAGAATTGGAATACATTCAGCATTTAATTTGAGTAGTTTTTAATTGTGCGATCCCCAATTATAAGGATATAATTTATTTGAAATCATAATTCAAGACAAATATGTTTTGCTCTTGGGTCAATTCGAATGGAAACCTTTAGTGATCAAGGCTCACTAGGGTCCACATTTGGTTCATTATTAATCCAAAGTCTACATTGTGTATGAAATACAATATTTTCTGAGACTATTCAATGAACTATTCGATATTCTTAATCTGCGGTCCACAGATGCCTACTTAGATGCAAAGTATTTTTTATTTGCTTAACAAATATATATATTTTTTTAATAATAATTTCACATGCGCATTGGGAAATTTTTTTTTAATATTATAAGAAAAGTCAAAAAATGATAACATATTTTCAGATTAAACAAACAAAGTAGACGATCTGTGAAGATTTTACTTCTTTTATCCAATTGCTCTCGCATGATCCTTAAATATATTTTATCGCCGTTTTTTGGCAACATTTGGAATATAATCTAATTGGTGTTGACCAATCAACTATCATATATCAATTCGGAATTAGTTCTTTGAAATTTTTACTGACGTAATGCTGAAATCATATTGGGAAAAAAAGCCAACTGACGACTCGTTCAGAATATGTATAGGAACACGTATTGCCGCAGAAACACTCCCGCCATTTATAAATATAGATGGTGGTAGCTTGGCAATAGCTTCACAGAAATGCCTCTCAAACACCATTATGGAAGGTACTAATAAGGTTTGTTTTATTTCTATTACATAGTGAATTATTGAATTTACTCTAAAATCTTTTAATTCGTGTATTTCTAAGCTCAAGCTCGTGTATTTTCAAGCAAGTACTGTTCGAGGAATTTTAGTTGGAAATGTTCTACAGCATATTCATGAATGAGTGAATGAGGGTAAAGGTTTGGAGAGAGTTTCAGTGTAAAAGTATTTACTCTTTGGCACTGTGTAGAACAGTTCTAAAACTTTTATTTTTATATTTTTGTTATATGTCTTTTTTTTAGATCACGGATTTATAGCTCTTGTGCTCTAAGTCAGTTGCTAAGTTGATCGTAGAACGACCAGATTCTGTTATGTAGGTTTTGTAAAAGTACAGTTTTTAAATATTTGAGAATTTAGGTACTCAGTTCACTCCTCTAGAAAAATTTAACCACAGTTTAAAAATTGTAATTTGTAGGAGAGAAGAAAATTGAAATTATAATTTCATTTAAATTTAAAGTAGATAATGCAATTTTACTTGCTATATTTTAATGTAAGACAAAGTTGTAGCGCTGTAACTTCAATTATTTTTCGTTACAAGCATGCTTTCTGTGAAGTTACCTTAAACAACTAGTGTGAATTTTGATTTGTTGACGTTGTTGTTCTAAAAGTGTAATTTATAACAGAAAGACAAATAGGTTGTGTTAAGAAATTATTTTAAGACTTCTGTTTAAAATGTGGGATTTATGTTTGTTTCCTCCATATTTCAGGTACCACGACGACAACAGCTCTTACCACTCATGGAAATTTCATAAGCTCTTCTACCCCGATGATTATCGACACCTCTTCCTTCAGTCGATTCCAGACCACAGATTTCCCGACCAAAATATCACCTAAATTTCTTTCATCGATATCTACTGACTCACCTTTTCCATCAAGCACAGAAAAGGCCGTTACTGGAAAGGAAACAACCGTTACTGGAAAGGGAATAACTGTTACTGGAGAGCAAACAACCGTTACTGGAAAGGGAACAACCGTTACTGGAAAGGGAACAACTGTTACTGGAGAGCAAACAACCGTTACTGGAAAGGGAACAACTGTTACTGGAGAGCAAACAACTGTTACTGGAGAGCAAACAACCGTTACTGGAAAGGAAACAACCGTTACTGGAGAGCAAACAACAGTTACTGGAAAGGAAACAACTGTTACAGGGAAGGATACAACCATTACCGGACAGGAAACAACTATTACCGGAGTGGTAACAACTGTTACCGGACAGGAAACAACTGTTACTGGAAAAGAAACAACCGTTACAGGAAAGGAAACAACGGTTACTGGAAAGGAAACAACGGTTACTGGAAAGGAAACAACCGTTACTGGAACGGATACAACTGTTACTGGGAGCGATACCACAGGAAGCCCCTCGACCCCACCTCCTTCCACAACCCCATCTCCTCCTACTAGTGGTTTGTCCAAAGGTGCAATAACTGGTATTGTTATTGGATGCTTATTAGGTGTTGCAATCGTCGCGGCAGCTATAGTTTACGTGGTGAAGCAAAGAAACAGCCCCGAAGGTCGGAGGTTAAATGTTTAGTAAGACAAACACTCAATTTTCAATGTACATAATCTCAGCTGCTTGTACGCGAAGTAACATCTGCATAGTTTCGAAAAAATGCGGATAGAACTACAGATCTGTCGAAAGAAATAACGCCCTTCAATGGCAGCTTATACTATTCTGATGTAGAATTTTGTAAAAGATGTTGTAAGGCTTTTTTTTATTAAAAGTAGTAGAAACGAAAGTAATTCATCATTGCTTGATTTAATTGCGTGTATGTCTTTCAGTTTTCATCACTGCAAGTATGGGAAAGCGAACACTTCTGGCTGAGTATAACTCGGAGTTCTATATCATCCGAAAAGTCTAAAAATATTTGTAACTAGATTTTATCTATAAGTAGGACTGATCTTCTACAACACATTAATTTCTTGACCGTGTGCTGAAATCGACAGAAACAACTGAGATGCATAAAATTTAACTTAGATTACACTTTATTTTGTAAAGGGGCCGGTTGCCCAGTTGTAAAAGCAACGGGAGGTTTAAGAGTTCGAAACTAGGTGAAGTCAAAGGCTGTTGTGCACTCGGTCACAGATATAAATATGTCTTTGCCTCTAATGCCTTCACGTTAGTGTGGTGTGGAGGTTTGGAGAGTGGGGTACCAGCTCAGGTGTTGTTCTCGTCATCTAACTGTAGTTCAAAATTACGAGACCTTGTTCTTGGATCCTTGGGGATTGGTCCGGGATAGGAGTCAATAGCAGTAATCTGTTGCCCTAGTGCGACGTTATAGAATTAACTACCTAACATAACTACCTACATTATATTGGAGACGTTTGTCAACATCGACACGATGTAAGTCTTGATCGGTTGGATGACGCTTACAATTTGTTAAACAGAAATTTCCATTTCACTTAGATTTAGTTGTATTTCAATGATTTTTTAAAATTCGAATGGTGGTTGTTTCGACAAGGTTTCTAGTCATTAGAAAAATACTAACCATATCCTGATGGCTGAGATAACTCGTCATTAGAAGAATACTGACCAGATTTTGATCTAGCTGTCATAAAAAAAAATCGTCGATTACACATATGCTTAGATAACTATTCACATTTTTCTCTTTTTAATATTTAATTGGTTCCCGAAACAAACTTAATTATACTAGTAGCATGATTCGAAGATCACTTATACAGCATAGTTATCAGAATGATTCCAGTTTTTTCAGAGCCTTTTTGAGTTCTTGAGCTTTATTATTGAAATTTTATCCTTTCATATTCTCAGGGTGAAGCGACCTCGTCATCTGACCGTGGTTCAAAATTACGTGGTGTTGTCTGTAGCAATCCAACGGGCTATTGATTATGGTTCGAGATCTATACACAAAAGTAAGGATCAGATGACAAAACCTGGTTAATTTGAGCCATGATTACTTAATGAAGTCAACACATGGGCTGAGATCCACTCTAAACTTCCACCCCACAATGGTGAGATGGGGGGGGGAGGACCTTTTGGAAGATTAAAAGGATTAGCAACTTTAGGGTTGCGAATTTGAATCTAACCAAAGACCGTAATGTTCAAAGCTTGTACATGTAAAATCTGCCATGTCTTCACTTTGACATGGAAATTTGGAGTGAGATTCGTTCAGGTGTGACCCAGTCATCTGACCACGGTTCAAAATTACCGTGTCCTCGAATCTTTTCCTTTGGGTTTGATCCCGGACCATCGCCAATAACGCGTTGTGTTGATCCAGTGAGAAGTTAATTAAGCACAGACCTCTTCCTACGAAATCACTATTGAGAAATGTTAATCTCTACTATTATAAAAGGAAGCGTTTGTTTTTTTAGTAGCCGCAAAATCCTGACGATTCTATGGCACTTACAGCAATGAGATTAGGCACACAGATATTCCAAATTGTTTGCAATTTTTGGGTCGCGGCGAATTTTAATCTAGAAGGTTTTCAAATTAATTTAATAGTTTTATTCTCCATCAGTTTTTCAACGCCTTTTTACCGCGAAAGAAAAAAACACCAGAATCTGGACTTTTTCTACCCACGTGACCTTGCCGTCAGCCTTTAAACACATGCCAAATTTTTTTTTTTCAGGGAACTCGGAGAAAGTTATTGTTTTCGTTTCCGCTTTGATTTTGGGCGGAGGAATGATTTTCTAACCAGACGATAACTCAAAAGAGTTATAAAAAAGAATTAAGTGACTCCAGTTAAAAGAGTCACTTAATTCTTTTTTCTATCTCCTAGACCGTTAGAGTACAAATTTTTGCGGAAAATTTCACCTTAGATCGATACCTAGAAATATGATTTTCTTTAAATAAATAATCTTTAAATTGAATATATCTTTTATATTTTCGTAAGAGATTGTGACGTCACGTCAAACAGATTGCATCTTCTGCCTTTCGCGTTAAAAAAAAAAGAAACAGATTACACTTCCTGTCATATTCCATTTCAGGGAATGAGAGCAAAAATATAAAAAACATTGAAAATTTCAACGTATTTGAAATCTGCGGAAAATTTTACACCAGAGTAATAGCTTACATCACGACGTTGCCCGCGGTGTTGATTTGCTCGGTAAACTAACCCTACGATCACAGGCAACGCCAGGCTAGTGGTCAAAAAAGAAGGATTTTTTTCTTTTCGTGGAGATTTCACGAACATTGCTTGAAACTTGTTGAACATTCGCTTCACACATGCTTATAATCAATGTTATCAATTGACTCTGTAAATCCTCTGAGGGGTTACGAGATTTCCAACTACTGTATTGCTTTTACACAACAACCAACAAAATGACTAAATATTGATTGGTTGAAGATTGGTCGACTGGTTAAAAGAATTAAGTTTTGCTTCTCAATTTGTCAAAAAGATCGAAACTGGTTAGATGTCAAGGAGGGAAATGAGCAAGTTGAAGAACGGATATTTATGTGTTACCTATCAGAGGGTTAAGCATTATTTTAACCTCTCCATACCTGAAATACTCATTAGGGTACATGAAAAATAAATTTTTACATCAAAGCATTAACAAAAACGAAGCAGCCATTCTGCGCGATTCTAACATTCTAACCCATACACCGAAATGGCTACATTACCTATTTGGTTACAAACCCATTTTGAGATATACCTCGTGAAGACTCATTTCTCTAAAAATTTTTTATCATTTCTGTGTCTCAAAATGCCACAAATAGACAATCAAATATCTTTTTGATAAGAGGATATTCTAGAGACTCTAAAGAGATTAAATATGACCTTAATAGTTCGCTTTATGCATTGTTTTCCACAAAAATGTAAATTTACTCATGAATAAAAACTACATTGGATATAGTAAAAAATTAAAAATAAATTAAAAAAAGAGTAGTCTTAATTCTTAGCAAAACCTGAAAGACCTAGGCCATCGATGTGCTTCGTCAGCTGGCAGGTTTTAGAAAATTTTATACTAATGGATTTATAATTGATAAATCGATAACATATATTTCACAGTTTGTAATTTTGAAACAAATTAATATGCTTGTTCACATACCATGTTTTAAATGTTCTCTTTTCGGACTTTGAAGTGTTATTAATTTAAAAGTAAGATATTCCCGTCAAAATAACTACATCTCTCTCATTCATCTCGAATAATCAATTTCGTGAATTTCTTTCATATCTTATTACAATTCAACAGGTTTTGTTCTCAATATAATTCTAAAGAACAAGCTTTCTTCGTATAAAAAATTATTTTTCTCCTCTTTTAAACGAGAACATAAAACCACAGAGAAAGAGGCACGTTCTTAAATGCATCTGAGGAAACGTTTGGGGGAAGTTGTATTCCTATGTATAACTGTCGATTTAATAAACACTAGAAACTTACCGCAAGAAAGCAACAAAATCTTGCAAACAAAATTCACTTATCTGAGTGAATCAAAATATTTTTTTATAGGAACTGGCAACACAAACAGTTTTGGCCGTGGCATAAAATATTTTACATTTTTGACGTGAATACTACTTTTACGTCTTTAAAATCAGAACAAACTGGGTGGGCATGCATAAAAAGTCTAGCGGTTCAAAAAGGGTTGAAACTGTGGTTTGTCGTAGGATTTTCAGAACTAAAAGAAACATTCAGAAGATAAATATAGATGTCCGTACATGGCGCAGACGCACTGAGCTGTCCGCAATATGTTAAAATTCATTCCTTCTGTCATTAGAAAGCTACCGAAGTACGCTACAATTAATATTGGAAAACAACAATCTATCAACAAAAATTAATGTCAAACTGCACTTTAATCGTTTAAACTGTAAACAAATTGTTGAATATTCACACACACACACACACACACACACACACACACACACAATAAACAATCGATAAAACATCTTATGTCTGATTCATTCATTCCATAGTTCAACATCAGGCCTGAGTATTCATGTCAGAACAGCGGTTTAAGTTCACAACAGAACCTACCAATTCTTTCATTTGTATTAGTGTATCCAAAAGGAGCATTTTGTTTGGATAAGAAGTATTTGTACACACACAATTCTCTTTTTTATTCGTTTGGCCAATCTCAGAGCACACATAACTTTGATAAGTACTGCTATAACGTAAAAAATGAATTAACCAACTTCACTTTTTCCTGTGTTAAGTCCCCCTGTGGTTTTACTATTAGCAATCATAAATCCTACTCACATGCACCGAAGCATACACAAACGCACACATTATGTAATACACATATACTCGAATACACATAAAAGTGCATATACATTTGCGAACCGAACCGTTCGCGAGCCGCTCGTTGAAAATACACTGTATAACAAAAAAATCGACGCACCAAGAAGGAGTTGTCTGATGGAGACAAAAGTTGGTGGATATGAAAATTATGTACAGAATAGAATTTAAGAACAATTGAATGATTTATTTCAGAGTTACAGTAACGAGCTCAATAAGGTGTTGACCCGCATCTAGCCTGGATGCAAGCTGCCACACGGCGTGGCATAAACCGATAAAGCTCCCGGACGGTCTCCTGCGGTATTTCTTGCCAAATGTGCTCCAACTGTCGGACTACGTCATCAACATTCCCTACCGGATGCAGTCGCCTTCACATCATATCCCAGACATGCTCGATGGGAGAGAGATCTGGTGATCTGGCTGGCCAAAGAAGTGTTTGACAAGTTTGAAGACAGTTCATAGCCACACGTGCCGCATGTGGTCTGGCATTGTCTTGCTGAAAAATAAGCCCAGGGTACTGCGAAAGGAACGGTCGCAAAACAGGTCTCAGAATGTCGTCAACATACCGCTGTGCAGTACGTGTACCTCTAATGACGACCAAAGGGGTCCGGCTATCAAGGGAAATGGCACCCCAGACCATAACTCCGTGTTGAGGGCCCGTGAGGCGTGCAATAGTGAAAGCAGGATCGGCACGCTGCCCTGGGCGTCTCCAGACACGTCTTCGATGATCGTCAGGACACAGTTTCGTCTCTAAAGACTATACGTCCCCAGTCAGCATCATTCCAGCCTGATCGAGCCAAGCACCACTGTAATCTGGCTCGACAGTGTGCAGGCGTGAGTGGCAGGTGTCGTAACGGTCGGTACGAGCGTAGATTTCGCTCTCTCAGCCGTCTGTGAATGGTCATGGTGGACACTCGTGTGTGGGTCGCACGACTGATGGTTGATAGCGATGAATCAGGCGCTGTGACAGCTGATCTGACAATCACTCTGTCCTCGCGATCTGTTTTGGCCCTACGTCGACCGCTACCATCATGAAATCTGCCAATGTCCACCCACTCTTGCCAGCATCTTCTAATCGCCGCATCGCTTCGACTAACATGACAAGCGATTCTCCGATTTGCCCAACCTGCCTCTTTCAATCCAATGATACGACCTCTTTCAAACTCTGAAAGTTGCTCGTAATGAGCTCGAATCCTGCGGCGAGGTATTTTTTCAGTCGTTGAAAGGTATCATAAATCGCAATGCAGCAGAAATTTTTAACAACAGTTCAAGAACAACTCCTTATATATATATGCTGGATGCGCAGTTCCGATGCGCTGGAGATCGCACTATTCATTCATTGGACACCAAATTTTAATCATTTGCATATTTAGTCAAAATACTCATTTTGTATACGAAATTTCAAAGCAATCGGATGATTCCTTCTTGGTGCGTAGATTTTTTTTTGTTGTAGAGTGTATTTCCACAACGAACTTCCAGCGATTCATGGGAAAGGAAGGAACCAGCCGCGAACCACCAGGCTTTCATTTGTCAGCCACCGGTCAGCCCACGAGTCGTTCGTTTGGCGCTCAAAACGCCGTCCCAATCACGAGAACTAGAGGCTCGCAAATGTAAACTAGCTATAATGATACACCAATACTCGCATTACACATAGATTGGGTTTTAAAACAGTATTTCATGTTCCATGAACCTTAAATTACTACATAGGATTCGTCAGATTTTGTAAATTTCTATTTCATTGTTCAAGCACCGAATTTCAAAATGACATCCGAAGGCTAATCACATTTTTATTAAGTACGATTCTAGTATGATAGTTTTTTCTGAATAACCACAAAATTGTTCTATTTGTGACTAACTGGAAGTTTTATTTTTCGTTGTTCTACGTCTAGAATCAATGGACACATTGTGTAAACGTGACCTAAAATCTTAAGATTTCGAAGGCACACTTTCGATTTTGTCAGCAAATCACAAGAACAAGAAAAAAAGACTTCCGGTTAAGAACAATTTTATCTATAGCGTTTATGCGGTGTGTTAAACGTTAATTTCCTCCAACATAGGTGGATCAATTAAAGCAAGATTTCTCTTAGCAGATAATTTAAAGACGAGAGAGTTTTGAATTTTTTTCATTACTTAAAAAAAGGAACTGATAAAAAAATATGAAAGTAAATTTGAATCACAACGCAGTTGGTTGAAATCGCATTCGAGAAACATATAACGTTTGGAATAAAATAGGAACACGCTCTAAGCTATGCAGAAATTTTTTTTTCACAAGCTCTAAATAGAGTTTGAGTTCGAATCTAGGCATGAACGTGATTTGTATCCTTACTAATAGGTTGGTGTCAATCTAATTACTCTTCGTGTAACCAAGAAAACATCCATGAAGAAATTTCTATTTTTCTGACCAGGATGTAAGTCAACGACTTCATAGACATCACTGATAATTTTATAATTTTAGCAATCTCGTGAAGGGATGCGAGAAACATTGAACTTCATTTTTTGAAATTTTTAATATGTTGTGAATGCTATTTGGAAATTGTTGTGAATTTCAAAAAACAAATTTCGAAACTTGAAACCTCTAATCAGAACAGCTGCAGGCTAAAAAATAAACCATTGTGTGTTTTATTGATTATTCTACGAATTCTGATTATTCTACCCGTTGCATTCTGAAAATTTCTTAAAGCAACGAATCTCAGAAAATTGATAATTACCGGATGGAACATCATATAAGTTAGTCACAGAAAATTGAAAATTCTGACTGCAGTAGAGCCTTTATTATCCGAGGTTATGTAATCCGACACCACCTCGGATAACCTGAAACTTGGATAATACGGGCGTGGCACAAAAGAATCAAAATGAAGCACAGAAAAACTTTTACTGTGCTACACGTAGTTACTACAGCTACTGAAAGATTCATAAAGCAAGTAACAAGAACTCGGACACTATGAATAGGATAAGACATTGTTTCACATGTGCGGCTTTTAGCTATTTAGCCGGCCTTACGGAGGAGTTTCGCGGTGATTATAAAGAGCCTAACTGAACATATAAACATTTAAGTACATAACAGCCAAAATATAAGTGAAAGGCAAAAATTGTAAGCACAAAAATACACTATGATGTAAGAAAGGGGTAGCAAAATTTATTAAATTTACTGAAAACAAAAAGATAATAACAATATAATTATATACAATAAACGGGAATAATACACAATGAACTAGGGTATATATTTAAAAAATCGAAAGCAAAACGTCCTAAGACTACTAAAAATATCGATACATAAATTTCGTAATTAAAAACCTCGGTTATTTCGAAAACTTTCGATTTCTCAGCTTTCAGAAAAAAAATCAATGTTCAAACTGAGAAATTTCATGACTTTAAGGATTTTGTAGTGGGAGTGTCTTGGTATTACTTTGGCACTAATGAGACTATTTACGCATAGAAGGTTTCACCAAGTGCCACGGACTTGTGAGATCAGTCGAAAAGGTAGTGGATGGGATCATCCTCTCGGCCACAGATGCTCAGTGCACTTGTTCCTGGATGAAAACGTTCTAAGTACGCCGGAAATGGACCATGCCCTGCAAAAAATTGTACAAGCTTTAAATTCCGGTATATAAGGTCGGTTGAAATCTAAGGAAATAATTCATAAGTGTATCTGTCTTTAGTAGAAACTTCCCATTCTGCTTGCCATTGGTCCAAGACCACTTTGAACTAGTTGTTTGTTAAGAAATCCCATTTGCTACAAATTTCACAAGTAAGTCTGTTATTTCCCTCAATACCCGGGTGTGCTTTTACCCAAGAAATGTTAATTTTTGGTATTTAATGACTTCAAGCAGATTTTCCTTGGCTTCCTTGATGATTTGGTTGTGGGAGAACAGATAACCCAGAGCGGTAATTCTTGATACACTGTCAATATATTGGCTGCTATTCTCTCTGAAACACAATAGTAGACCGCTTCCTTATGAGTAAGCAGTTCAGCTTGCATAATCGGAAGGATGTAGGGTACTGGCCCAACTATGACAGATTGCGGAATCCTCAAAAAGTACATATGCGCTGCCAATGACTTTAAAAGATCTCGAGTCGTCTATAAAAAAGATGTTGGGAGAGGGTGGTCCTATAATTGATTGAAGACTTGAGCAGATTGGGCGAGTTGAAGAAAAATTCTTTCGTTCATAATCTGGCATTTACCATTGTCCAAATTGCTAAATGTTTTCCTGAAGTTTCGTGATTTTTTAAACAACAGCTTTCTTTTGGACGACAAGGCGCAGGGGCACAATACCAGCCGGTATATGAAGAAATGCCGTTGAAGTCGTTCTGTACGCTCGAGTGATCAAAAGAGCGAAGTTCCTTAGAAGACTATTTAGAAGGTTGTTTTCCATTCTACTGTAGGATTCATACCCCATATACTTGCTGCTTAGCAAACCGCCCTCTCAGCCATTGTTATGTACCAAGCCTACAAAATTGATTGACGAACACTCCAAGTTTTAACCATGAATCTCATCATGTTCCTAGTTTTAACGAGTGCGTTGAACACGTGAAATGCATGCGAGTTGTTCATCAAGAATGTCCTGCCAGGTATTTTAATTCTTTAACTATCGGGACACTGATGTTTTCAAATTTAAAGATAGGAATACTATTGAGATTTAGCTTAGAGAAGACTATAGCTTTAGTTTTCCTGAAGAAATGTTGTGTTTTTCATCCATATCAGGAGGTTAAATTTATTAAGAGCATCTGGAGCAAATGTTTATAGTTTCCTGCGTGTAGAGCCGGTTATCTATATATATAATTCTCTTACGTGGCACGCAAAAAAGACGTTATTTGTAATCGCGTTTTGGCAGCACTGTACGATTGTTTGTTTATCGCGAAGTCACGCGGATCGATTGAATTTATAGCGTTATCGGATGAAATTTTATTGAAAAAAAAAGGAAATTTTAATGAGTTGTTGCAGTTAGTTTATAATAGAAATCAAAGAAAGCGGAGGATCTTTTCAGGGCCATTTAAAAAACGGTCCTTTTCAGGGCCAACAATTATAGTTCAACAAGACGCTTGCACTACAACTTTCGGAAAAAAACTCAATGAAAAAGTGCTGGGAAAATGTACACACAAAAACATGCTGGGTATTCAATTTCCAAAGCAACGCTCACATTTCGAGTCAAAATTTGCACAAAGTTTTCATTTGAATTCTGATTTTAGAGATACTGTATATATTATTTCTGTAATACAGCAAATTTAGATTTGAAAAAAATTTTTAGTAACATATTTTGTAAACAATCCCTTCTGCTAGGACACATGTCTTCATTGAGGCGAGCGAAGCGAGCATAGGTTCGCGCAGCGAACCAATGAGGATTGCGAAGCAATCCTCCGGGGGTTGGCGAGCGTTAGCGAGCAGGGGGCAGGCCCCCTAGTTACTATAAATTGTCTGCAAATGCTTGAGTCTGAATATGGAGATCCTAATCCATACTTAAAATTTTGTCGGCGATGTTGTTTCAGAAAATATGACTCAGGCGAGAAACTTGAGCAAAAAGGTAGGTTTCAACTAACTTCGTACTGGAGCAACTAGAGCCACACAACGAGCTACTGACGACGGTCCGGGATCAATAGCAACGGGATTCGAGGACATCACCACGTAATTTTGAACCACTATAGGTGCTGATTGTTCAGTTGAAGATAATTCTATGAAAAGTTTATATTTCCAGCACATTTACATTGGGAAACATCGTTAATTTTATCTTCTGGAATCAGAAAAATAAGCAGAACAACATTCTTTCGTTTGCAAGAATTTATTCTCTTTTTTTATTCGTGTTGCCAGGTTTAGATGTAGAGCTTTTAAGAAAAGAAAGATCATACTCAGCATTCATAGATGCTACATACTTTTAACCCAGCATACACAAATGCTTCTAAGATACATAGATGCTAAATTATTGCCTTCCCAGTAACTAAGTTACGATGAAGAGAGGTGCAGGAATAAGAACAATTTACAGTTATATACAAATTATTAAAGTATCTAAAGAAAATTTTTTTTTACAATAATCTAATTGTCCTTTTGAAAACATCTTGAAATATAACAATAATGACAATATATGAATATACAATACATGATATGGATAAAATAAATGATAATATATAGTTAAAGTTAACAATAATTTGTACATTCAGTCTCTAAAACGAACAGGTCGTTGAATCTTTCTTCCAATACGGGAGAATCTTTGTTCTAGAGGCTTATCTTTGGTAACGTCCGGTGTATCCGCTTGCACAGATACTGGTGGTTCTGGATGCTTTTCATCGACGGCCAAAATGTAAGCAGGTTTAAGTCGGTCAATAGAAATGTTAACTTCTTAACCTTTTATGCAGACTAGGAAGTATTTCTTAGTTTTCAGAATCACTTTGAAGGGTCCTTCATATGCAGGCTCAAATGGTTTCTTGACTCTGTCTGTTCTTATGAACACATGGGAACACGTTTTGAGATCCTTATGTATAAATGCTTTGAAGTTATTTCTCTGCCTTGTAGTTTTAGGTTTGAAAGATTGCATCTGCTCTTGTAATTTGTGCAGAAACGTCTCTGGCGTAGTAGAAATAGTTGGATCATCAAAGAATTATCCAGGGAGTTTTATGGTTTTTCCATAAACCATTTGCGAGATTGAATGTTCAGAATCCTCTTTTATAGCTGCTCTGAGGCCCAAAAGTATAGTTGGAATAGATTCTGTCCATCGAAGAGTATTGTGTGACCGTATAGATGCTTTCAGGGTCCTATGAAGTCTTTCGATTTTGCCATTACACTGTGGATGATATGCAGTTGTGTGTTTAAGTTTCATTCCACAAATAGCTGCCAAAGTTCGAAAAAGTTCGGATGTAAATTGTAAACCTCGGTCTGTGATGACTTCGTAAGGTACTCCAAATCGGGTTATCCAACCTTCGTAAAATGATCTTGCTACGGTTTCAGAGGTTATATCACGTAAAGGGATAACCTCCATCCAACTAGTAAAGCGATCTATGCAAGTTAGACAGTAAACAAAAAATTTTAAAAAATTTTTCTACAGACAAAAATATTTACTGACTTTTTATTAGCTTATATCATTTATTGATTCCAATAAAAAAAAAGTCAGTTTAGCCAAGGACCATTATTTTAAAATATAAAAAAAAATTGAAATTTTTGAAGTTTTTTTAAACTTTTGTAAAATATTTAATTTTTAATATTTTTTAGTTTTTTTCAGTAATTTATATTTCTTGGATGATTGTGTGTGTGTGTGTGTGTGTGTGTGTGTGTGTGTGTGTGTGTGTGTGTGTGTGTGTGTGTGTGTGTGTGTGTGTGTGTGTGTGTGTGTGTGTGTGTGTGTGTGTGTGTGTGTGTGTGTGTGTGTGTGTGTGTGTGTGTGTGTGTGTGTGTGGGAATAAAAGTTAGTATGGAATTGACCATCAGTCACATTGTTGAATTTTAATAATCATTTTTGTGGGGAAACCTGAAAAAAACATAAAAATTCTAAAAATTTCAACTTTGACATTTAAAAAAAATTACCAGAACTCTCAGATCTAAATCCATACTAACTTTTATAGTACATATATATGAAAGTATCTACAAAAAATTTCTAGACTATATCTTGTACAGAAAAAAAGCCCTAGAGAATCGAAAACACTTTCACCCACAAAAGTAAAAGTCTGAGAAAAATACATTTAAAGATTTGAAGTCAAAAACAAAAACTAATAAAGCTTGTAGAACTCTAATTTTTTTAATATGTTATTTACCAACTTATAAAATTCACTAAAACACTAATTTAACTTAATGTGATTGAATACATTTTTTTATTCAAAATATAATGTTTTCATATGATGAATAACATTTGTTACGGCTGCGACAAATTATTTATCTTAATTCTTACTTAATACCTTTATAACAAATATTAATTATAATATATTATGTTTAACAATCGCAACCAAATATTAATCTTGAAAAAGACCTTTTTATCAATATTGGTTAGCTAGTAATGAGATTCAAAAGAGAACGCAGAGTATAAACAAACAGATATGATTTTAGTATTGAAAGTTAAAGTTAGTAGCCATTTCACCCAAGGAATTGATTTTATTCAAAGATATTTTTAATGAATTGTAAGAATGTAAAAATGCATTAACACAAAAACGAAACTAACCACGCCCCCCACCCCCTTCTGTCAAATATTAACACTGACAACATTCAGAAAACTTCAAATAGCTTTAAAACTAATTGGATTTCAGATTTAGAATTTTGTGCCATGCTTCCCAACTGTATGGGCCATCAAAAAATGCAAAAAAAAAATTATTCGATATTTTTGTTATTTTTAGGGTACTGTGTAGCCCAGGGCTCGAAATACCCTGGTGCACAGGTGCACTGTGCACATGAAAATATAACTGTGCACCTAATTTTTTCCCACTAGGTGTACGCAGTGCACCTAATTTAAAAATGTAAGTGCACAAGGTGCACCTGTATTAAAAAATCTATTTCGAGGCCTGGTGTAGCCCAAACAAAGTAACGAAAGCCTGATTTTGATGGAACTTGAAATGGTCCACAAATATCTCCATGCAGTGTCTTTCCCTGCTTGGTTGCTCGTGGTCGGGTTCCAAATTTCTGACGATGCATTTTTCCTTTTATACATCCTGTACAATGTTTATTTTTAATATTTGCCTTAATTTTCAGTTCTCTCTCAATAAGATCTTTAATATATCTTTTATCTTGATGACCTATTCTTTCATGACAAAGCTGCAAAATATTTTTATCTCCTATGAAATTTGCTTCTGTCGACTGTGATGATTTTGCTTTCATTTCCACTTTAAACAGACCTCCATTCTCTTTACGATAGACATTAAAATATGTTTTTTTTGTTTAACTTTAGGCTACATCTATTTGATCATGAGATAAATTCTCTGTTGGGAAGTTTATCGTGAGTTTGTAGGATTGTTAAAAAAAGATTTTCTTAATATCAGGTACATACCATACATTTTTAAGAACTAAATGAAGAATAGTTCCATCCACATATGATTTAACTTCAATTGTTCCTTGACCCTAAACTTTAGCTTCTTGTCCATTTGCTGAACTTACTTTGACAGAATGCTCAAATTCATTTTAGGTTTTGAAAAATTGATTTTGGTAAGTAATGTCTTGTGGCACCATTATCAAAGTACCAGTTTTCTTTGTCATCACTTTCTGTAACAAATGTATGATCATCTATTGATAGCATGAAGGCATTTACTTCCCTTGAGGTTTCCGATCTTGTATTATTTTTATAATTCTTTGTTTTGTTGTCTTCCTTTTTTGGTCTTCCATCAGCTATCCATTTATAACAAACTTTAAAATCCAGTGGCCTTTCTTTTTACAATAATTGCATGGATATAGGTACCTTTTATCTTTGTTGTTATCCTTCTCTTTTACTCTATCTTTGACAATTTTCTTGTCTGTTAAGGCTTTCTGATTAACACTTTCTGATTTAGAGTTTAACTTGCTTGCTTCTGTGCAGAGCCAGTTGATGAGATTGTCCAATTCCTTTCTTTATCTTTATGAATCATAAGCCAAGTTGTTTGAAAATTGAATAATCTCTGGGTAGAATTTCAAATATCTTGTATATAAGAAAAATTGGTGGTAATTTTCCATTATTGCTGTTTGGACATTTTCCTGTTTTTTCTTGAAGGTTGTTCCAAAGTTGCCTAGTTGAAGACAAGTTTTCAGCCATATCTAGATTATCTTTCCATTTACAACCAAAAAACTCCAAACAAATTTCAAAGACTTTATTTTCTTCTACACCAGCAAAAAGAATTGGGGAGTTCTGTCCAAACCTCATCTGGGCTTAAAAGATGTCATATTTGAGCTCTCATTTTTGAACTCAAGGTTGAAACTAATAGAAACATTATTTCTGATTGTGTCGTGTTAAATTTTTCCAAGTCTTTCTTGTAGACATTTTTTTTATGCTGCACTGCTACTAGGTTCTTTAGGAAATCTTAATTTTCCTGAAATTAATTCCGTTGCATTTAGAATTCCTTTAAATTTGATATGAAGCAAATATTTCCAATTTTCCCAGTTTTCCCTTCCTGGAAAAGGTTCAATTTTCTACACGACTTGTTTCGTTTTTTTTTTATCTTTTCTCAAGAAAAAAGTGGCGTTACGGTTAGGAAACGTATTCTGTGTTCATAACCTATTACAATAAAACCATCCAATATAGTAAAGAAAAGTCGTATACCGATGTTAGGAAGATTAAATGCGGTGACAGATAAAGAAAGTAGACAGATACAGTAAAGCGTAAAACGCAGTTTCTATTACAAAAATTTTTTAATGACATAAAAAGAATTTGAATTAAATCAACAGAACACCAGCTCGAGCAACAAAACCAAAATTAAAAAAATTTAGTTGTATCGCTCATTTACATTAAAAAAATACAACAATATATTATTCAACAAGGTCATGTTGGCTTCAGTATTTGCCGTGTTTATAGTCTTGATCACAGAGAAGTAGTATACAGAGGGTTCACTGCCATAGGAAGCAATGGACTTATAAATAACATGGGGAATCGCATAGACGCTGGCGCTCCCAGCGGGGGAGCCGGACCCTACTATAGCGTTTGATCTAGACCTCGTTTCCATAACAACCAAACTAGGTTTCCACAACAGCTATCAGGCTATTTTATTTTTTCGAAACCCAATTTGCATTTTTTATTAAAAGCTAAATATTCTTTAAATAATTTTTAGCATAAATGCTTCAAAATAGCACTTTTTTAATGTCTTATGAACTTTAAAAAAAATTATTTATGAAATCTTACCAATGTATGAACTTTTTTTCTTTCATTTTTGTTTATTCTTTTATGTGAATGCTTCTTTAAAAATATATTCCAAAACATGTATGATTTGGAAAATTGTTGATCTCTGTAGATAGTCTGAAATATTATTTGAACGAAAAAGTACATAATAAATTTTTTTTATTAACTTAATCAGGTACATTATTCATTTTTGAACAAATTATACACTTTGAAAAAGGAATAGAAAAGAAGTACTGTTTATGCAGAAGTCTCCTCGAAGCTCATTTAGTAGTAAGTCAATCACACACACGACCAAGTGATAGTGGACTGACTGTATAAATTTTATTGTTAAATCATGAATGCAATCACCAATAAACAATTCTTCCCTGTGAAGAAAATAACACAGAAGGGTATTGAACCCCAAGGCTAAATCTTTCACGCTGCTGTCTCCCCACACACTCAGAATACAAATACAAAAAGAAAGAAGTTGGCGCCTAAAAAACTAAGATATTACCTGACCTTGTTCTGAATGTAAAAGAACATAGTTCAGCTACTGTTATTCGCTTATACATATTTCTGTGTGATCCATCTAGAACAATTTTAGCATAACTAACAATCAGGGGTGCCAGATCAGAGGTTTTACCTTCAGATCTAGAGGTTTCAATTCGCTTCAGAGGTAAAAATAGAGGTACAAAGTGCTCAGAGGTAGAAACAGAGGTTTGAAAAAAAGAACAGAGGTTTATTTAGAGGTCTGAAGTATATTTGCCGTTAGTAAACTAGCCCAGCAGATTTTTGATATTTTAAGTTGGCAACACTGGCTTGTTGCTTTTTCAAAAGAGATTATGATTCACAGAACACGCGTTTGGCGAGGCTATCAGGGTCCCGCTCTTCAAGGTCGCAAAGATAGATATTTGATTTAGAGGAATAAATAAACATAATTTGTATGCGGGACCCTGCTAGACTCAACCAGAGGTGCCAGTGGTGTCAACTTAGACGAGCAGAATCAACACCACCTAGACCAGGGGTCGGCAACATGTGGCTCGCGAGCCGCATGCGGCTCTTTTGATGTAAAGTTGCGGCACTCCAGTTTCATACGAAAAAATTAATAATTTATCATCAAAACCCTTAAAAAATAAGAAATATATTTTTAAATACCTAATTTTTCAATAGCTTCTATTTTCATAATCGTTAATTACAAATCTCTACGCTTAACATGACCGCAATGAGATAAATTTGAACTATTGTTTTGTTCTTAGAGATGAGACTCCGTGACCATGTTTATCTTTCAGCCAATTGCATTCCATTTCCGTCTCACCCAAACAGCCACCGTCTAGAGCAGGGATGGGCAAACTTTTTCGGTCGCGGGCCAAAAATCGAAAAAAAAAAGTTTGGCGGGCCAAGATAAATTTTTCTAAAATTTTAAAAACAATATACCAGTATTACAATTTAAATATGTTAATGAGATAAATGAAATTCCGATTTCATTTTTAAAAGTTCCTTATATTGAGGTTCGAAGTGAGATGTACTGATTCTAAGGAACGAGGGTAAATGCTCATCAGTCAGTCTACTTCTGAAATAATTCTTTCTAAGGTTCATAGTTGAAAACACTTGTTCACATATTTAAGATGAAGCAAACATAGCACTGATTTTCTGGGCGTGAGATATTAAATTTGGGAAATTTACTTTCGATAATGATTTGTAAAACTCTAACTTTGGCATATTTAGAAACAACTGCATGAGATGATTGTTAGATTACAACTCAATTAATTCAAGCTGCAAATCTGACCTCACTGCTTCACAATTTACGTTGAAAGGCATGGTAAAAAAATATCCAATTCTGTTTGAATGACACTGAAATCTTGAAATCTGCGTTCGAACTCAAAATGCAGTTTTTTCAAGCCGTCTTCATAATTCTTAAGTTCCTCTTCATTTACTGAGGGTATTGAATTTAACCTCGAGAAATGTGACAGGTCATTCTTAGCTAGCTCCCCAGCAAACAGATTAAGTTTAAAAGCTTTGAGATATGCCCAGATATCGTCGATAAATTAATTTTCCCCTTGCATCTTGACATTCAAGTTGCTCATATGACAAAGAAGATCTGTGAAAAATGCAAAGTCCGAAAGGCATTCTGTGTCTTCTAACATTTCGCACTCCGCAGAACACTGTTTCTCATGGAAGAACGACACAATGTCGTCTTTCAGCTGCCAAATTCGCTTGAAAACACATCCTGCAATAAGCCACCTTACTTTCGTGTAATACAGTACATCAGAGTATTCAGATTGCACGGACTGAAGAAATTCTCGAAATTCTATCCGCGGGCCGGATAAAACCTTCTGGGGGGCTGGAGTTGGCCCGCGGACCGTAGTTTGCCCATCCCTGGTCTAGAGTGTAGACAACACGTCTAGAGGATGAGATGGTGAGATCTCATATGGTGAGTACGTCAAAGATTGTTTTATACGTGCATCTGAAGAACTGATTCGCAATTTTAAAAACAAAGCAGACATCATGAAAAAAATCAAAAATTTGCCATTATCTGCTAAAACAGTGCAAGGCAGAACTGCTAAAATGTCTTCAAATGTAACACATATGCAAGTGGAAGACATTCAACTGGTTTCTGTCTTATCACTTGCTATAGATGAGTCTTGCGACATAAAAGACACGGCACAAGTTACCCTTTTCGTCAGGTATATGTCGTCCCAAGGTCCAAAAGAACTGCTAGGATTGCTACCGCTCTCAGGGTAAACTCGTGGAGAAGATATAGCAAACGCTGTGCAAAAATGCCTGGAAGACAATGGAATCGATATAAATAAAATCGTTTCTATAGCAACTGAGGTAACATCAATTATAAACAAAATAAACCAAATATTTCTGGCCGAAATAGTTGAGGTCATGAACTTGGTAATTAAGATTATTAACAGCATCTTGGCAAAAGCACTCTACCATCGTCAGTTTAAAGATTCCTTGAAGAAATAGATAGCCAGTTTTCTGACCTACTTCTGCACAATAAAGTGCGATGGCTTTCCAGAGGTAACGTATTGCAACGTTTTGCTTTGTGCTTGAGTGAAATAAAAACATTCTTCAATAAAAAAAATCATTGACCATCCCGAACTGGAAGAAGACAAATGGCTGCAAAATTTCAACTTCATGGTAGACACCACAATGAAACTAAATGAACTAATCTAAAACTGCAAGGAAAGGGAAACCCAGCCTACGCCTTGCTTGAAGAAGTAGTTTGTTTCGAAAAAACAATACTTCTTTTTGTTGAAGACATGGAGAGAGAGCGGTAAATTACTTCATTTTAAAAATCTGAAGCAATATCACGATGAGACCAATGCAACTATTGACACGAATGACTTTAGCATAGCTTTAAAAAACATGAGGGATGGATTCGTTGAGAGATTCGAGCAATTCAAAACAAACAAAAGTACTTTCGCGTTCATAGTAAATCCTCTCAACACAAATACAAATGAGATCGCTTCAAATGCAATTGCTAGATTTGAAAACCAAAGACTTGTGGAGTGGAAAGTTCACAGAACTCAAGAGCAAGTTGGAAGAGTTGGAGGTCCAGAAATGCATACACATCGCGCAACACAAGTGGACAGCTCTAAAAGAAATTCCGCAAGTTGAGGCCTTCATATTCGGCGCATGGAATAGTCTTCCAGAATACTACAGTGAGGTGAAGAAGTTGGCATATGGTTACGCAACAGTTGCTGACGATCTTCAGGTCGACATATTCGTGCGAGCAAGCGTTCTCTTGCATGAATATAATAAAGAGTAAAGTAAGAAGTCAACTAACAAATAAAAATCTAGTCGTGCTTGAAACTTAAAACAACAAGTTATAAGCCAGATTTAATCAAACTTTCAAAAGGCATGCAAAGCCAATGCTCCCATTGATGTAACTATCTATATTTGTGTTTTTAAATGAATAAATATTAATTCGTATTTAAAGCCGTTTATTTTAAAACAAAAATCGAATATATATAAGCAAATACTATAATAATGATACGAAAATTTTTAGTGGCTCTTTAAAAACTGGGAAATTTTGTAAATTGTGTCTTTTGGCTCTTCCATAACAATAGGTTGCCGACCTCTGACCTAGACGAACAAGGCCCTGTTTCTGAACCGAAACTTGTCTGTGACGTCACACCAAGTAGGGAAGGAAATGCCGAAGACAGAAGCTTCCGCTCGCCATTATTCCTCTGTTGACCGTGACTTCGTTACCACGCAAAAAAGGTTAGGCTCAACGTATGCATTCATTATTTTAAATTCGTTTTAAAAAGTGATGGTGTTGCGTGCCAGGATGCAGGGGCAACTATCCAAATAGCCCCAAAGTCCAAGTGTTCTCTTTCCCGAATGAAGAAGTATTGAGAAAGAAGTGGATTCGCGCAATTTGCAGAAAGTATTTCGTGCCTACAAAATATTCTAAGGTATGTAATTCATTTGTTCAAAATATTATTTAGACTTAAAAACACAGTACCATCGCCACTTCATGGCCGAATATTTAGAACAAAAATTATAATGTTTTTGTTTTGCTAAAAACATTTGCTAGAACCATTTTCTTAAGATTTACACTGCTTTTTGTTTTACATTTGTAATAATCGTTCTTTTTGAATATTTCCTATTTTATTGAGAAAAAAAAAGCTTGATGTGCAATTAAGTAATTGGCTTTACTTTGTTTTCAAAATATGTTCTCGGCTGCATAATTAAAACAAACAGCATTTATTTGTAATTTTAACGTTTTTTTAAGAATGTGTGATTGGAAAATATTTATATCTATACAGGTATTAAATTAATTTTTCTCTAAAAGTATGCTAAAAACTTTTAAATAGATATATATAAATACAGTTGAATTACTAAAATTTCTTCAAAAATGCAATAAGCTGTTTGCATTCTCTTGAACATGTTTTAAATAAAATATTTCTTCATATAGGTATGTGAACTACATTTCCCTAAGGAGTCAATTGAAAGATGCGCTACAGCCTATGATCCTAAGACTGGAAAGCACATTTCTGTTTCTTTGAAGCGATCTGGGCTTAAAGTTGATGCTTTTCCATCCATCCTGCCAAATTGTCCCATTTATCTCTCGTCTACTTCTACCACCAGAGAAAGTCACGATGAAAGAAGACTGAGGGTGGAAAACGACAATTTACAGATTTGCATTGCTGAAAGTATATCATCCAACGAACAGCATGACAAGAAAACAAAGTTTCATTCTTTTGAACAGTTAAATGGATGTTTAAACGTAGTAAATGTTCCTGCGAGTTGGAGCATTGCCTGTTGTGAACTGATAAAATACTGTTTCTTCTTATGGACACAACAGATGTACACATTATCAAATCTTCTCTCATCATAAATGAAAGTTTAAAAATTTCTGCTTTCTTGGGAGACATAGCATTAAAAAATTTGGTAAGTTCTATTTCCCTCAAACTGTAAATGATATAAATGTAATATTAGAAATTTTAAATATTTTATCTGATAAAGTTGATTTAAATGCAACAGAAATGTTACCATCAATTGTTACATCTATTGTGAAACTATTGAATACTTTAATGGTAAATGTAAATGATGATAAAAAAATTTCTATCCAATTCCTAATTGAACAAATTAATTCCATTCAATGCATTAAATTTTTATTAAGATACTCTCCTGAAATGCTTATATTTTATTGTATTTTACATTCAATATCTCCTCATGCCTATAACTTTTTAAGAAATTCTGGTTATGTTATGATTCCACACCCAAGGACTTTGAAGAAGATTTGTGCATCACTGAATACTAACCCTCAACTAGAACAATCTTATGAGAATTTTTTGATGTTCATATCAAGACAAATTAACTCATTAGAGTCTTGTGACAAAATAGTTGTTTTGCTAATTGACGAAATACATATTAAACCTTATCTTGACTACAAAGGTGGAAATATATTAGGAATGGCATTAAATTCTGAAAATGCTGCAACGTCTGCTCAGGTTTTTATGATACAGAGCATTCTTTCTCCATTTAAATCTGTTGTACATATTATACCTGTAAAAACCATAAATGCAAACATTTTAAATGAAATTATAAAAAAAATTCTTGTTAAGCTCCATGATATAGGATTTAAAGTCATAGGTGTTGTATCTGACAACAATGCTTTCAATAGTAAATCTATGTCTTTATTCCATACTCCTCCAAAAGTAAGCATTGTGTATCCCCACCCTTCTGATGCTACTAGTCCTTTATTTTATATATTTGATTCTGTGCATATCCTAAAATGCATCCACAACAATTGGATTAACCAAAAAAATATATTTCAGTGTTTTTATTATCCAGATTTTAATGATTATGAAAAATTTCCGCTTCTTGAAGCTAACTTTGGTACACTAAAAGCTTTACACGATGTTGAAAACAATAGTTTAGTAAAATTTTCTTATGGGTTAACACTTAAATCATTGACTCCTAGTAATCTAGAGATGCAAAATGTGAAGCTAGTCCTTAAAATATTTAATGACTTTGTTGTTCAAGCTCTTTTGCAACTAGGACAGGAACATAACTTAATAAGTTACAAACCAACATCCAATTTTATTACTTTGATTTGCAAATGGTGGAAAATTGTAAATGTTAAGACTCCACTCAAAGGACAGCGTCTACAGGATCCATTTCAAGAACCAATAACTCTGTCCACAAATGATGTAAAAGTAGAATATCTGAATGATTTTATTTCCTGGTTAGATGCATGGAAAGACAAAAAATGCTCCACAGGTAAACTAACAAAAGAAACACATTTAGCCATCTCGCAAACAACATATGCTCTTCTTGAGATGTCTAAGTATTGCATTAAGGAGTTGAATTTTACATATTTTTTACCTGGTAAAATTCAAACCGACTCCCTTGAAGATCTCTTTGGAAAATATAGAACACTTGCGGGTTCACAATATCTAATATCAGTTTCACAAATTTATAAATCTGAGGCCAAATTAAGGATGCAAAATTTTCTTCCACTTGTTTTAAATTCCAACATGTATGGTGAAGTAGAAATTAAAAACACTGACCCTGAAAATAACTGCTCAGAAATTAAGGGAAATGTTGGATATTCCCAATTTGTATTAGATATTTCTGAAACGGATTTTGATTTAAAACCTCTGCTGCCAGTTTTAACATATTTATTAGGTTATTGTGCTCGTTCAGCAATTTCTAAACTCAACTGTGACGCTTGCTCAAAATCTTTAGTTCTAGATAAAACTTTAAATTTAATTTCGGACTACATTCTTATTCGGAATTTAGACAGAGGTGGTTTGCTATGCCCATCTCCAGATGTTGCTACTGCTGTTACATATAATTACATAGTTGTGCAAAAGCTAGTTAACCAAAAGAATGAACATTTGTTTTTGAGACAGAATAATCAAAGGGAACTTGTAATGACTATTAGTTTTGATTTGATTAATATACATGAATTTTTTCTTAACGATGAGAGTTGTTCTAATGGGCATTCAACAGACCATGTACTGAAACTAATTTTAAGACCTGCAACAAATGCTTTACTAAACAATTATTGCACTTTAAAAAAATGATACACCAAAACCTGTTTTACTTGCTAAACAGCGTAAACTAGAAACAGTTAAAAACTCCCCAGCAAATGCAACTTTACCCCAAACACATAAAAACAAAACAGCCAAAGAGTAAAATATCCCTTAAAAATCGTGTAAAGCACCAGAATAAATACTAAAACTAAATAATATTATTTTAAGGTTGATTAATATGAATATATGAATTTGAATATAATCAGAATTTTATCATGTTTACCTTTACATAACTAAGATAATATAAATGTTTGTTGATATTTGTATGTGTGCAAAAATAAAGTTTGTTCTTACTTTTATTTGTGTTCCATTGTGTTTAAGATTTGATTTACTGACATTCAATTTTAACAACAAATATTTATAAAATTCTATTGCATTTGTATTCTTCAAGGCAGCTGCTGAAAGTATTTTTTATTTGAAATTAACTTTCCTTTTCAAGCCTAAATTTTCCTTGAAAAGAAAAAAATAAATAAAAAGATTAAAAGCACATTTAGGCATTTGTTTTCTCATATCAAACTGCGGTAGATAACCGAGTAAGCTTATTTTTGGTTGCACTTGTTAATGTTTTGCGGTGTCATTGGGAGAATCCAGCTTCACCGTTTCCCTACTTGCTCTGACGTCACAAATGAGCGCCGCGGCCTTGTCCGTCTAGGTCAGTGTTTCTCAACCTTTTTTGTGACATACCCCACCTAAGCCTTTCTAAAATTCTTATGCCCCCCTATGTAACATATACATATTTTTTAATATTAAAAAATTGAATTATTCACTTAAGAAACTTAAATGATAGGTTTTAGGAAGAAATCACTAGATACTCCGAATATTGACGAACTTTTTTTCTTGCTTGCACCACTCATTTTACTATAGGCTGAAAGAAATATATGTAAGATCAATTAAAAACTAAAACGAAAGTATGTGTTGAAACTAATGTGACATAGAGTAAACGTATACTAAAAAATACATATTTATTTAAATGTATATAACACATTTACCACACCGCCACCGCAAAATAACATAATTTTTCCATTTGACAAATTTTTCAGGAAAATTATGCTTCTAAAATTAAAATAAATAAAATAAAATAAAATACTTACCAATTTTATCTATACAATGTATACATTTTTTTAAACAATAAAACTTTTACAACAGTTTTTACGGACGCCTATTTCAAATTAACACCAACTGAATGCTGCGAAACACTACAGAAGTTGCCACGGGCCATTCAGATGCGAACAACTGCGTTGTTTAGCGAGATTTTAAAGCGTCTGGGGGTCCACGCGGAGCCTTCCGTCTGCCGCAGGGAGGTTAACTTGACGACCCCAAAAACCCAGTTGATATTTTGGTCTCGTCAAACAAATTTATAATATTTATTGGCCGCAATTATTTAAGAATTTGCATTTTTCTTTCAATTTTGGCACCGAAATCTAGCATTGCATTTAAATGGCCCAGAGCAAAAGCGTTAAACTCGTGTCGAGTCGATTTTAGAATTGCCCCCCTTAACAATCAAATTGCCCCACTGTGGGGCGTGGGCCCCACGTTGGGAAACATTGGTCTAGGTGGTGTTGGCAGAATACGGTGGAGAATGGGCGATACAGACTGCTGTCGTGGTTTATTTTTTTCCAGAAACAAAACAAAGTGGCTTTTTTATTCACTAGTCCAAAGTTTCCAACTTCGGGATCGTTGAAGATAGAGTGAAAATTTCAACGGATTTCAAATCAGCGTAAAATTCTACGCCAGAACGATATCAAAAACAGATTTATTATTCAATTATTGACCATTTGATTATTTAATTATTTATTAAATAATTAATATTTATTAAATAATTAATTATTTATAAAAGAAAATATCATATATAAGGTATCGATCTCGTGAAAATTTTCCCGCAGATTTTAAATCCGTTGAAATTTTCAATCTGTCTTGATCGATCCCGATTTTACAAAAACAAAGTAAACAATGTCAGTCAAATTATTTTTTTTGCTTTCCTCCGCTCGAATTTTTTGACGCAGGAAATGAAATGTTTCCGCAACAAGAGAAAAAACGTTCCCCAACTCAACTGTTTGAGACCGCTATGACGATCGTCATGCATATGGGCCACTAATTTTCGTTATTGTCACAAGGAACGCTCTCTTTTATTTAGACTTACCAATCAAGAAATAGACTACACAGCAGAGAAACTACAGTAGGGTGGAGCGAAAAACACGAATTTCGGAAATTGAAAACGCCTATGGTGGGAATAGTTGGGGACTACCATGCTTATTAACAGTACAAAATATGAGCTAAATCAATTAATATCTTCAGGTGCCCAAATCACTTTGAAATTTCGAAATTTTGCCAATTTTTTCACAAAAATAATAATAACGCATTTAAAAAAAATTAATACATCTTATTTAAAGCCATGGGTGGATGAAATGAACTTCCCTGCGTGTAAAAAAAAAGTTTTACACTTAACATTATCTCGGAAAATAAAAAATTTCCCCTTTTTCTAGAGCGCCATCACGCGCGTCTCCACTCCTCTCAATAGACTCATCATTGCGACCACGCGTTTACACGGGCGCTTCCCCTTGCAGCTCTTCGCTTTTTTTTTAATTATTAAAACAACCCAGAACTTAGCTGCATATCGAGTGCAGAAACCATCAAGATTTGATGATTTTGTTATGCTTGCTGAAAATGATGAGCCAGCAACGTTTCAAGAAGCCATTCATTCAGCTAACACAAGTGGGTGGAAAAGTGCAATGCAAGAGGAATTGAGTTCACTGAATGAAAATAACACTTGGAAGTTAGTGGACCTACCGGATGGTAGAAAAGCCATCGACAATCGCTGGGTTTACAAGATAAAGCGAAATGCTGATGGTGAAGTAGAGCGTTTAAAAGCCAGACTCGTGGTGAAAGGTTTTTCACAGAAGCACGGAATTGATTATCAAGAAACCTTCAGTCCAGTTGTTTGTTGGGATACCATCAGAACTGTTTTAAGTGTTGCTGCAAGAAATAATTTAAAGTTAGCACAGTTTGATGTAAGGAGTGCATTCCTATATGGTGAAATCAGTGAAGAAATCTATATGAAGCAACCTCAAGGATATGAAGATGGTTCTGGACGGGTCTGCAAATTATTAAAAAGCCTGTATGGATTGAAGCAAGCTCCCAGATGTTGGAACCAAAGGTTCAAGAGCTTTCTTCAGAACTGTAAACTTGAGCAGATGGATAGTGATCCTTGTTTGTTTGTAAACAACGATAAATCTTTGTTCTTAGTTCTCTATGTTGATGATGGAATTGTTGCTGCCAGAGATAAAAAATTGCTCGATATGTTTTTTGGAAAACTCGCAGAAGAGTTTAGTATCAAGGTTGAATCTGCAAATTATTTTCTAGGCATGCAAATCCAATATTTAGAGGATGGGTCCATTTTCATTCATCAAGAAAGTTATTGTAAGAAAGTCTTGGACTGTTTCAACATGTCTACTGCCAATCCTGTCTGTGTTCCTATTGATAAGGATATATTATCAGTAGAATCATCTGAAAAACTTGACAGTGGAACACCCTACAGACAAGCCGTTGGTAGCCTCATGTACCTGGCTACTGTCACAAGACCAGATATTGCTTATGCAATTAGTGTGTTATCTCAAGTCTTGGACAAGCCATTAAAAAGACATTGGTGTTTAATCAAGAAAGTCTTGAAGTATTTGCGAGGAACCACTAGATGGGGTATTTTGTATCAGTCAAATATCAAAAGCTCATCACTATTAGAAGCCTTCAGTGATTCTGATTACGCTGGCGATCCCACTACCAGAAAATCCACCTCAGGAATGGTTTTCAAGTTTAGTGGAGGAGCGATTACCTGGGCCAGCCGACGACAGAAATGTGTGGCATTGCCTACAACAGAAGCTGAGTTTGTTGCTGCCAGTCAGGCATCGAAAGAAGCTATTTGGTTACACAGACTGTTCCTGGATATTTCTTCCATCAGTGTTCCTGTACTTCAGGTGAACAATGAAAGTGCTATAAGACTGATTAAAAATCCTGAATTCCACAATCGAACAAAACATATTGATGTTCGATACAAATTTGTACGAGAAAAGTTCCAGGATGGACTTTTGGACATTCGGTTCTGTAGCAGTGAATGTCAGGCTGCAGACATTTTCACGAAACCTTTACCCAAGTTTCGGTTCCAGAAACTTCGTGAATTAATTGGAATGTGTCAAGTTGACACTGGAATTTAATTTCCCCCCTCATTATATATATGATATTTTGTTTGTTTTGTTTCCTTAGGTGTATTGTAGGTATGGATTTAGGGGAAGTGTTAAATTATAAATCAATACCTGTTAAATATACCTCGGTAACTGTAACAAAGTAACTACAACTTTCACTACAGTTAGTCAAGTCTTTTTATTATGCTGTTCTTTTTTTTTTTTTGATTGCTGTATGTCCGTTTTGCATGAGATACGTAACAGGAATGATTAATGAATGGAATGATTAAACACGCCCCTTGTCGCCATATGATTATATAGGCACTCTAGGAGGTAGTGACTGAAGCCAGCTGCGGGGGCGGAACATAGAAGTGAGAACAAAATCTAAGAAGATATCCTCACCCCATCTGAAAGGCTTCTCAACAGATAGAATAGTTTTAAAATATGATTTAGATGCTTCTTTGAGTCTTCAGCTGGATGTACTCTTCATAAAGTCTGCATATTAGAAAATGGCTACCGCTCTGAATGAAAAAAGGCAAACACCGCCTACAATTTGGAGACAGGGTCCCCTACTGAGGGCGCTGTAAATCATGCTTTCAGTGAACCCTCTGCCCTCCTGTTATTTCGGCTTGAATTTTAATTTCGCTTGTTCGATCTGGCAACACTCAATATTCCCTCACTAAAGTAATGAAACCGTGGTAACAAAATTTTTCGTTTGAGTGTGGTGGCGAATTGAATTATAAAACATGAAGGTAACATTTTAATTAATGAAAATTAAAATAATACTGTCCAATATGTGTTAATTTGCAAAAGATTGCTCTGTTTCATCATTCTGCTATGCTAAATTTTAAGAATATGAACAGATGTATTAAGATTTTACCACCTCGACCGGGCTCCATGCCCTGTTTCTTGTGTCATGGGAATTTAATTTTTTGATGTTTTGATTACCTTCTAAATGTATTTAGATCTTATTAGTTCATGATATTTTACTTTTTTTATTTGGTTTTCTCGGAATTTTGCTAATTGATGTGTTATGATCCTCAGTTGAATATATCTTACCCCGCTACTGGCTGCCAAAAGCTGATTGAAATCGACGATGATAAAAAGCTTCGTATGTTCTACGAAAAACGTATGGGGCATGAAGTTGAAGCCGATGGCTTAGGTGATGAATGGAAAGTAAGAATTTAATTTAGTTTTTTTTGCTCGGATTTGTTTACATTTTCATTCTTTCCACTTTTTAATGACGGAATTTTTCCAATTTCATTTCCTCAAGTATTACACACTATCATCACCTTGTAAGCAATTTGGATTATCCAACTAATTATTCCCTTTATATGTCATGTACAGATGCAGCGCTTCATATGAACTTTGCAAATAAAATGTGGCTCTACTCTGTATTGTTAATAATTATATTTGACCATAGATTTATTTTGATAGTTTGTGTAATGAGGCGCACGCACACGCACACACATGAATTTGGCATATTAATATAAGTACAGCATATTTTTCAAGTTGTCTCAAATGTTACCGCATAGTGGCAACCTTCAATATGTGCTTTTTTTTAAAGGCAACCCTAATTACAAGTATTTACTACGTATACTACCACTTTACCATACTGTTGTGTGGATACTTTATATCCAAATAAAACACGTAACGCAACATTTCTTAAAATAATTGTAAAATCTTGAAATTTTTGCGGACTATCTAGGAACCTTGTGCCTCTCCCAGAAATCAGATGTGCTGGGCATTGCAAAAGAATGGTGTGATAAACCATGTCAAATAAGTATGCTCCCCTCCTGCCAATAACAACTGGAAATACACTGCAGTGCACTTTCTTTTAGGACCTGTCAATGGCCGATCATTAAACAGGCGCTGATTATTGTTAGTAATTTGGAGGCAGAAACCAGAAATGATTCCAATATACAGTGATGAGAAATCATGTGTCCAAAATAAATTTTGACAGCTTGCTGAAAATAAAGTTTGAAACTTATTTTAAAAGAAAGCATGTACACTCGTCTTATCATGGTCCCCAAACCGCTCAGATCAGATTTTTAATCTTGTTGTCCAATCGTACTTTTAGAGGTCTCGGATCAGCGGACAACCAATGAACTGTTTCGAACGCTGCTTATATATTGTGCTTATTTCATACTCATGTTCTTATTTCATACACTTCTAACACTGCATTTAATTTTGTATTGTAAATAATTCAACTTTAAATAACTTGTAACACTTGATAGATTGTGTTGACATTAAGCAATGCTTTAGTTCCAGTTGGTAGGTATGAGATATGGTAGTTTAAACATTGCTTCTTGTGTTGTGCTTTTTACAAGAGCTTTCCTCTCTGGTCACATTGATCCCTTTGGCTTTTTCACGTGAGTTGGGTGGTCTGCGTAGAGGGTTAGGGGGAATCAGTAACCAGACGGTTGCAAGTTTGAAATAAGATCCAACCAAATACCATTGTGTTTGTGGGGGCTGGTGGATGTTAAATTTGGCATGACCTCAAATGTTCACTATAGAGTAATGTGGAAATTTGGAGGGTTGGATGTCAGCTCGGGTGTTAATCTTGTCATCTGACCGTGGTTCAAAATGACGTGTTATCTTAATCTGATGCTTTGGGATTAATCCTGGACTGTTGCGAGTAAGCTGTTGTGTTGTTCCAGTGCTGTGTCAATGGCAACTAAACAGAAACAGTTGTACTTTGGTGACTATAAATCTGTATTCTTAAGAATTTTGTTATTTAACCCTATGGATACGAAAATAGCCCAACCGGCTTAGATTTTCGCATTCTCTGGTTACGGAGGGGTTGAATTCTTTGACCTCAAACTGCTGAAGAAACGGCAGAAGCCCATTAAGATTTCCATAGCTCTGTTTCATTGATAGGAATGTCAGGGTCCTCTACATTTCTCCTCAAGTACTTGGGTTGTGTAAATGAATTGTGAAGGAAGGAAGTTACCTTTAAAAAATCAAGGAAAGTTTTAGTTTAGAGCATGCAAAAAAGCATTTTTTTGCCTGGAGTGTGTTTGTGATATCCGTAGATCGTAATAAGATAGATAAAGGAATCTAAAAAAAACTGGAAATTAGCACAAGGTCCAGAAATTAGATAATGATAGAAAAAATTGTCATTAACATAATGTAATTTAAAATTTAAAGATCCTACAACTTCACAATTTAAAAATTAATATCAACTATTTATTGTCTGAAAGGGTACTAATTTAGGGGCTTTAAGGCATAGGAAGTAAATATATTTGTAGTTTCACTTGTTGATGGAAATGAAAAGTTTAGATTTATTATTTTGTTTCCTTTTTGAAAATAAAAATGCAGAATTGCTGCTGAAAAATCATTAATTAAAAATGCTGGGATTTTGCTAATGATTTTACACCCTCAAAATTGCAAGCACTTTATCAACCATAATCATATAAATTTAAAATTTGTACGAATTTATGGTCTTCTGTACTTGTTGAACTTGTAACTGTATGAATTCAATTGCAAGTGTGGTTTTTATCGGGAAATGTTTTTATCAGGACATTTTTAACTACTGCTGTATTTTATGAGTCAAAATTTTTTTAGACAATTTTTTATTAATTCCACAATGGAAGAATAATTGAAGAAATGTTTTTATCGTGTTTAATTCAGGTTATTATTATTTTTTTCCCATTTCTGAGATCAATTCCAAAATGAATAATATGTTTGATATATTATTATAGTTAACAGCTATAATGTAATTCAAGCAATATTATCTAAAATTTATGAGAATTTCATAAATGCATCATTAGAATGACACATCAGTAATGTAGTATTTGTCCAGTAATCCTGAGCAGAGGAATCTATCGGCAAATCATGCATGGGCCCTGATCCTTATGTATAAAGAAAATTCGACTGTTGAATTTTTTCGTTTTTTATTTCTTCAATAAATTGAATGAGGAATCCTCATCACCTTTGGCAGTATTATCTCCATCTTCTCTTCACAAATACTGGTACCCAAATCGGTAATTTCGTCATCTGCAATATTGGGATATCCGTCTTCCTCTGATTCTACGAAATCTGATTCATCTGTATCCTCAAACAGACTGGCAGTAATTTTTGCCTGCATTAGAGATATCTTTGGACAATACATAATGCACACAGTATCTTTATATGGCAAACCAAAAATAGTCTTTGAAATACCTTTTTTGTTTTTATTTGAAAGTAACAGGGAATAATAGGTATTCAAACAATGACCTGAAAGTAAGGAACAATGGCAAAGCTTGTCTGATCAATATGAACTGAGGCAAGACAACAGAATAGAGCTGTGAGGAAGCAGGCTTTTATGTGTCTCACTCAAGAAAGGTATGCTAATGTAAAATGGAGGATTATAAAAAAAATTCCCTGTGATACCCAGTGATCGATACCCTTAAAAATGTTGCCGGAGACTCCTTCTAGTATCAATGATCATACATATTGAAGACACCACGGTCCTTTCAGTTTACCCACAATAGAAACGGTAACATGTTATTGTGAAAGTACTAATTGCATTCCCTCTCATGGGGGAAAACAGTCCCCAGGAAGAGTGACGAGTTATGCTGCGTTTAAGTAAGCTGCTTCTTTCGGCCGTTTCTGTAGCGAAGGTAGAAAACTATATTATGTTGCTCTGTATGCAGTGGATAGATATCCATAGCCAGGGATAGAAAATTTGTGCATTCATTTTGATTCTACTCATTACCATCCATTTACATTTTTCTATCAGCAGATTTTGAGTGCATCTCTTTGTTCCAGGGATATGTGGTTCGAATCAGTGGAGGAAATGACAAGCAAGGTTTCCCCATGAAACAGGGTGTTCTAACATCTGGTCGTGTCAGGCTGCTGCTATCAAAGGGACATTCATGTTACAGACCACGCCGAACCGGTGAAAGGAAACGCAAATCTGTACGAGGATGCATTGTAGATGCCAATTTAAGTGTGCTGTGTTTAGTGATTGTAAAGAAAGGTGAGTGATATCTTTAATAATTACATTGCTCATGTAACTCACTAAAATTGCATTAGACTTTTAAATACTGTAAAACGACAGAATCATTTATATATATATACTTTTTTTAAGTTGTGACTTTTAACAGTTTCTGGAATATCTGACACTTTTATTTTAGGTGAGCAAGAAATTCCTGGCCTAACAGACACAACTATTCCCCGTCGTCTGGGTCCAAAGAGGGCCAGCAAGATTAAGAAGCTTTTCAATTTGTCAAAGGAAGATGATGTGCGTCTATTTGTCGTAAAGCGACCCCTTGCACTAAAAGAAGGTAAATGGAATGAATTAATTTTTGCATGACTTCTATGTAATGAGCCAGTGGTTTTTTTTTCGTGTATGAAATTTCTATTTAACTTCATGAAAAGTTGCTTTTTTAGTTCTTTTTTAAATTCAAAGAAAAAGTGAATTAATAGATACAAGTATTGGGTAAAATTCAGGTTAATGTGTGGCATTTGCCCGATTTTAATGGTAATGAGTACTGATATGATGCAAACTTTGGCGGGATGGGACCCCTTGCACAAAAAGGCTAATAGCCTGAGTTTAATTTGCATGACCCTAGTAGCAGGACTGAGTTACAAGTATTGATTAACTATTTCTATAATGCTTTTGCATTTTTGGTTTAGTTTTGTATGTTTAAAAATGATTTATTAAAGGTTTAAAATATATTGAGTTTTTGAATTTCATTGGGGGCAGGCTCCCAAGAGCCAATGTCTGTTAATTGAGCTGTTGAACTTAATGCTCTGATAACCTCTGTTCTATATTATTTTATTATGTAATTTGCGTGACAACGAAAACTAGTCAATTCTTTGCTGTTGAGTGTGTAAAACATTGATTGTGAAAGTACTGCTATTGTCTGAGATCTGCCAAGGGAAACCAAAATTGATAATGCTAAGGTGCCAGCTTACAAAACTGCTCTTGATCTGAGTAGGATGATATAGTTTGCAAAGAATCAAATAATTTCATTAATATTGCATAATCCTTTCCCCATAAAAATGAAAAAACGGCCAACAATCAGATTCCACCTTTGAACCCTACTCCATTTACCTAAATTTTATAGCTTGAGTATTAGTAACAGGTGCCTCAAAGCCCAGTGAATATTGACTAATTGTCTAATTGAACTTTTCAGCATTAACTGTCTAATCGTTTAACATCACACTTTTGTTAGAGATGGTTTTCAGAAGTTTTAAAATAGTTGCATGTCGCTAATTTCAAAGTTGTGAGTTCAAAGTTCCTTGAAATAGGTCTAAAATAGTTCCTCTATACAAGTTATAGCAATCATGGTGGCTCAGTGAATTTGCCCATTGCTGTCAACCTGTATGTTGCAGGCAACACTGGTTCAGTTCCTCCTTGGATGTATTTCTCTGTTATATCAGTAAAGCGCTTAACCAACCGTACTAATTTTGCATGTGTGTTTCTGTTAAATTATTGCATTTACAATTTGCTGGAACATATGTTTGCCTTTTGGTAAATAATTTTTCAAATTCAACAATAAAATTTGCTCAAATACTAGACTTGTAGCTTAGGGCCCCCATTCCAGTTAAAATCTGGCCATTTCTTGAGGAAGGGACCCTGGCACCAGATTAACTTTTCTTACATTCCTAGCATCTACTAAACACTTTGCCATCCATTTATTGAATACTAGCCACTTTATGGCCAGCACGGTGTTGCCTGTGACAGTTCTTTTCATGGGGTCAGTATGACCACTGCTCGCTTAAAAGAAAATCAATTTCCCCACAGATTTCAAATACGTTGAAATTTTCATTCCATCTTAAACGTTTGCTGATAGGAAAGAGCACTTAAGAACAGGTCATCTGCCATGATAGCCTCTAGGTTGTTATTAACAAAGTGAATCAAAACACGCTATAATAAAAATATTAAATAGTTTCCGTTCCCAAGATATAAAGGCAATTTGGACGGAAAACATCTGACGTCAGAGTTCGAAATGCCAAAATCTGCTGGCTTCTTTCTATTCTGACATCACTCCGGAAGGGAAGAAAAAAAAGGTGGGAAAACTAATAAATTCATTTAAAAATGTTCTAGATTAAATTTTAAAATTTGGTTGCATTAGAAAAATTGCACACAATTTGGGACTGCCTGTATGCCAAATTCCATTATTGTAAGTGCCATAGATTTATCAAGACACAAAACACAAAAAATTCCTTTTATAATAGCAGAGATTTAACATTCCTTGCTCATCCTAAAATATTTTAAAATCTGAAGTTTGCAAAAATGCACTTGTTCTAGGTCAGAATTGAAAAGGTATTTTATAGTTTTGGAATGTTTTGTCATTGATATAGTGTTTATTTAATATGGTGCATATTTATGCATTTCTAAGAAGTCTTGTTTAAATTAATTTACCTGTAGTTAATTACTTTGTTTAATTCTTTGCCAGTGTTTAGTTTACAAATATTTTCTCTTTTTTATAGGTAAGAAGCCTCAGACTAAAGCTCCCAAAATTCAACGTCTAGTAACTCCAGTTACCTTGCAACGTAAGCGCCATCGCATTGCCCTGAAGCGCAAGCGTGCACAGAAGCGAAAGGATGAAGCTGCAGATTATGCCAGACTTTTAGCTCAAAGAGCCAAGGAGGCAAAGGAAAAACGAGCCGAAGAAGTGAGGAGAAGGCGTTCTGCATCGCAGAGGGAATCTCAGTCCTCTGCCGGTGCAAAAGTGAGCACTAGTAAATAAAGGATGTATTGTTGAAAAAAATAAACAAATTATTTGAAATGCTGTTGAAACTTTTTTTTTTATCCTTATGGTGCACAAGTTTTCAAGAAAAAGTAGTTATTCAAAAGTCAATCTGCTTTAATTGGTTTGGCATTGAATTTTAGGCATTTTAAAGTAAACCAATCGGCAATGTTTTATGCTGTGATGAGAGCTTAAATGTCTTGTGCCTTAGTTAATTTATATTTTAAAAAAATACTCGGTTTATCCATATATAAAATCACTATTTTTAAATGTTACTTGCATTCACATGAAAAGAAATTAGGAGAAGACAACTTTTGTATCAACTGTGTGTCATAAATAAAAATATCAGTTTTAATTTTTAAACAACTATCTTAACTCTTATGGGAAGCAAATCAAATAACACGGGTTCCTTTGATAAACATTGATTATGGTAATATAAACGCCATGTGTATATTTTTAATTCATTTTCAATATCCTTTGAGCAGTTTTTAGTGGTGGCAGGCATCAAATCAAGTACATTAAACTATACAAAATTAACTTAATAGTGCAAATGTATTCATTAAATTAATTTAAAATACAAAATTGAATATTTAATTAACTAATATTAGGAAATTGCTTTATATCTAGAGAGGTGTTAAAGACCTCCAGTTGTATTCAAAGTTTTAGGTTAGACGATTAGATTTTTTAGTGGGGAGGTTTTTAATTAATGTGCATTTATAATTGGTATATAATACTTATGCATTTTTCAGATACTGCTTTGTTTCAATCAAGGCAACAATTTGTTATGTGGTTTCCTTTACAAAATCTTCACACTGCATTTTTCTCATTTATACCAACCAGTATGGAAAATTTTGTATTAGGCTACTGTCCCTCCACTTTATAAAATCTAAGCATTGACTACAGACAACTAAAATGTTGATATACCTGCATATGCTAGAGTTCGTGATTTGGTTGCCTACAGTTGTGCCATTTGGCCTATGTTGTTGATGCCATACTTTGACTTGTTATCTTTGGAGCTTTATGTCTGGTGTGCCTACATCTACATTTTAATGGATTATTCATGCATGAAATAGGTAGTGAACAGTTAAGTTTTTTAGAAGTGCTAATTTTCTCATGTTCATTTAATGGAAAATGGACTCTAAATGTCAGAATTGCTGCTTTACCACCCAATCTTTGAAATTATTTAAAAACATCTTAACGAGACTCTTGGAGCCATATTCTCAATTAAAAAGAAACGAGTCGTAAAATAATCCATTGTTAGGGGAGTTAAAAGGCAAGCCTTGTCATTCTAAATCTTGTCCTCGACTCTTTCCCTTTGGGTTTGATCCTGGATTGTTCCCAATAGCCTGTTGTGTTGCTCCAATACAATATTAATTAAATTATGTCCCTACCACACCAATGTAAGGATATTCATGGCCATGACAAATTTAACATACACCAGTCTGGTCAGATCAGGTTTCAAACTTGCAACCCTCTGGTTCTAATCTTTGACTACTGCAGCCACAAGGATTTACTTTGAGTTAAAGGGTAGGTAAGTTGATTGAATTAATTGCAACACAAATTAAGGGGAACAAAAAAGTTTGAAAACTAGTTCATGTTGGCAACAGGGCATGTTATTTTATAACTACCTAAAAGAATACATTTTTTGTGCTTCATTTTGTTCCCTGCAATTATACTGGTCTTTTCCCCTGAATTACTTTAATAAACTCATTTTGTATGCTTTGAAAAGTAGGTACAAGTGGAATAAAAATTAATGAAGCAACACAAGATTAATTCGAAGTTAAATATTTCAGCTAAAGTACATAAACAAGGGATAATTTTTCTGCGTTATACTCAGGGTTCCCACGGGTGCTTATTTTGACCTTCCATTTCTAAGGGCCCTTAGAAGTGCTTATTTTGCATTAATAGTCCTTAGAAAGTGCTTATTTTCCTTTGAAAACAAAATTCATTTTTCATATGACGATATTTTTTCACAATATTTCTGACCTCTTTTTAGCGGCTGATCGGCGATAAAACCGCTTACAAGTATGGTTTTGGTGATAATTCAGGAAATGGCTTGATACATGACATACAAATCGTCGATGGACTCTTGTTGAACTCGTAATACACTTTAAAAACTTATGAAAATCGGTCTGTTTTCGACTTGTGAGTGGCTCTTGCAATGCACGAAACAGTTGCCCTGATGGAGGAAACTAGAATACAATCATCAAATGTTAATTAATTTGTTTTATTCAGTTACCCGCGAGTGTGCAATGCTTTAAAAATTTACTATAACTATGGGGAAGCGTATTTTTAAGTTTGTAGGTGAATCGAGAACAATATAAAAAAAATTTATTTTTATTAATACTGCTATCTGAGTGATAACCCGATGTGTTGCAATTTTTTTTTAAATCTAGCTTTTTTTTTATGCTTTTAATTCTTTATAACAACTATCCCAGAAAAAAAAAGAAAATTTTTGAAGATTTTCGGGGGTGATTCTGCTTTGGAAATTTGAAGCAATCGGTTATCAGTTCAAAAAGAAAACCAACCCGCTCGTTTAAAAAAAAGATTGCTAAAACGTAAACCACAGTGCTGGAGAACCGAGAATAGTCGGAGAATTTCAATTAATCGGAAAAAGTCGTTTGAAAACTGGAAATTTCGGGCTCTTATCGTTGAACATATTGGCTGCTGACCGAAAACGAAAGTAATTTTTTATATGCTTTATAATTTTTTTCTCTTTGTATCCGGGTGACAAATACTCAATGGCCGACTGTTCTTGAATTTCACTTTCTTTTGTTATGCCATGCGCAATCTGTTTCCATTGCCAGATAAGATGATTATTTTAAAATTAATTTTGTTTCATTTAAATGATGTTTGGAAGCATATCGTGTAGAAGCGGCTGGTGCACCTTAAATCTGTCGTGGCTGAAAGTCCTCACGTTGGGTTGGTGACAAGTCCGGTCCTCATGAAACTTAACTCTTTCTTTCCCTTTTTATAAAAGCAAATGCACTGCAAAGAGATAAAAGAAACACATCCAAAAAAATTTTCTTGTGTTCTCCAATCTATAATTTGTGTATGTACTTACACATATACAGGGACGTGCCAACGTTTTGGAGACGGGGGGGGGAGGGGGGTTCTCCCGCAATGTATGAACTGTACCCCCAGTAAAAAGGCTGAACAATCCATCAGGAAAAAATTCAGGACAGTTCACTCTCAGGCCGTTACCCGTATTTACTTCAAATAAGAAAGCCGACAATTTAAAAGACCCTATATTGTAAATAATCAAAATAAAAGCAATGACAGATTTGTTGAATGCCCTTAACTTCAAACGACATTTCCGTCAGTTGGTATGGCGCTTCTTGTCTACTTAGGGACCTAGTGCCATAAAACCCTAACATCCAATCCGTCAGTCGGTCATAAAAATCAATCGTTTTTTTCGAAACTGTCCAAGTGGGCACCCAAAAGAAAGGTGATCGCGGAATCGTTTGCCCGTCAAAGATATGTTCGAGCCCTGAAGGGTCTAGGGGGTGAAGCCACTAAACAGCAATTTCTTCGAAAATAGATAGTCATCTCGTGGCATTCAAGTTCGAGCACCACGTGCATTCATTTTGGGAGTAGAACAGAACCACTTTGAAGTCGTAAAAAAAAAAAAAGCGATAAGCAAGCAATAGAAAGCGATACTGGGCCACTTTACTCCACGCATTCAAAGGAAGAATTTAATTTTTGGGTACTTTCAATGGTAAGAAGGTAGTGAAACGAAGAAGTAATTTTTTCTTAGACAGGCGATTTGAAAGGAAAAGTGTTCGTGGGAGGTCAAAATACTGAGGGCGCTTGAGTTCAAAGGTGAAAGGGGATGGGAAGATATATTGACCTATTGGAGAAAAGACTGAAGGAAAGAGGGATGTAAGGGGACTGGTCTCTGTAGAGAATTGTGTTAAGGGGGTTAGCTTTAACTATCGTGACAGGAAATGAAATTAGAAACCAAAGTTGTTTTAACGGCACTGTTTTAATGTTACTTTTAAAGTTAAAATTTTAAAAATGTTCCTTGATTGTGTGGGGGCGCGAAATATACCTTTCGCCCCTTCTCCTCAGTGACAGGGGGGGGGGGCTTAAAACCCCCCTGCCCCCCCTGTTGGCACGTGCCTGCACATATACTAACTAGAGTGCCTATATAATAAGAGTGGCGACATACGGGAAACACTTTCTGATTGGCTTAGAGACCTTTTCTACCGCCCGAAGCGGTCTTTTCCCAGCTCCCGTAGACTTAACATGGGAGCTTTTTGTGTGTTCGAGAAAAACGTGTGTATATTAAATTTAAAAGAAAATATAGCTTATTCGTGTTCTATTTCGTGTTCTAGAATGTCTATTTATAATTATTTTAGTGTTTTGTCAGTGTAAATGTGAAGACTTTTTAAGTAAATAGCTTTTTTTTGAACAACATGCTGTTTCCCGCTACTTTGGCGATGTAAGCATCGCGCCAAAGGCAGTTAGCAAGTTTTAAACTTTTGATAATGCGTTGTTTTTTTAGCTATTTCCTTATTAAAGGTTTACAATAACCTATGTCGAATTGAATCATCAGAAAAGCAGAGAGTAAATTGTAGCAATGCTTTATATAAAAAGAATAAAAGAAATGTTTACATAAAAGTGTTATTTTTGATGCTAACTTTCATCTTTATTTTGCTGCTAGATCTCGGAACAAAACCACCAAATCAACATTTATCTGTGAATTTGGATATAAATGCGTACAAATGATGTTAACTATTTTTTATCTTGAGATTATTCTTGTATGTTTAGGCCAATATTTGCTCATAATTTAGTTTCAATCTGTTAATACTATTTTTCATATGAAAATGTGGTAGATTTTTTAACAAATGTGTACTGATGGTGTTGATTATTTTTGAAATTACATGTCTTTTGACTTGTATAAATGGATGAAACTTAAAATTAAATTTAAGTGGGTTAAAATTTTATGTTATGTATTAAAAAGGTCAAATAAAAATGTTCAGTATCATGGTTCGGTTAATGTAAGGAAAGGATTAATCACACACTAAAAAAAAAACTACATGTGTTGAACAGTTGGTTGAAAGAAAGTTTTATTTTAAGGAACTATCCATTAATAGTAGGACATTTCAAATCTATTTTTTATTTAATGTTATAAAATTAATGCGTAAACTTCTATCACACAGCATGGAAAGACTTTAAAGAAAAAACTTGTGCCTGTGAGAGACAACACATCATATCTTATTTTATTTAACACTGAAGTTATAAGCTTAACTTTATTCATTTTCTTGTTAATATTCACGAAAACAAGTTCAATAAGTCGTGAGCATAAAAATTACGGGACATAAATACTATCGCCAAAAGAAAGAGAGAGGAGGAAATGTGGGTAATTGGTAAATTGGTAATTTTAGTTAACGTCGTACTAGAGCAACACAACGGGCTATTGACGACGGTCCGGGATCAGTCCCTTAAGGGAAAGATCCGAGGACAACACTTCGTAATTTTGAACCACGGTCAGATGACGAAACAACACCTGAGCTGGCACCCCACTCTCCAAACTTCCACGCCAACCCAACGTGAGGACTTTCGGCCACGACAGATTTAAGGTGCACCAGCCGCCTCTACACCATACGCTTACAAACATCCATGCCTGAACCCGGATTCGAACCAGGAACCTTCCGATCTAGAAGCTAACACCTTAACCACTATACCGGTTGGTCGGCAATGAGGAAATGTGGGAAACCGATGGAAGAAACATATTCGCCCAGCAACCGATTCTGGTAGAAAAATGGCTGCCGCGCATGTGCATTGGGCCAAATTTGGTCCCTTGTCGCCACTCTTACTATATAGGCACTCTAATACTAACTACTAGCCACTCCTTGGCTAGCCCGGCATCGCTCGTGTGACACCACGGGCTACGCCGTGATGTTTGGTGTTAAATTTCAAATCCGTTAAAATTTTTATTCTACCTTTAAAAATCTCCGAGTTAGAAAAAAGCACTGATAACTTTAGTAATCTTTTGCTTTACTGGAATCCATTTAGCAGGAAATCAAAATGAATAATTCTCGAAACATACGAAGGTCATTCAAATGTGTTCTCTCCTCGGAGATGGAAAAAATTGGCATGGTTCCAAAGGCTGTGGGACACGTGAGGGTGAAAAGTCTAAATTTTGATGTTTCTTTATTCCTCTGATTTACCGCAGTAGAATGAAGAAAAAAAACTTTTTAATTCATTTTTAAATGTTCTAGATTGAATTTTAAATTTCGCTTCGATCCTAAAATTGGAAAAAATGTGTACTACCTGTGTGCCAAATCTCATTACTGTTAAGTGCCATAGACGTCAGGACTTTGTGGTCAAGATACAGACAAACACTTCCTTTTATAATAGTAGAGATACGTGTACACGTAAATGCCCACATATTAACTGCTGAATTTTGTAAATTTCAGACTGATTATTTTGAAAAATCTCATTTTTGTGTGGCATTATTTGTGTATAATTTTTAGAAAATAGACTTGAATATTAAATTTTTTTACATACTACTGTTTTTATAAGATTAACTAATCTGTAAGAGCATCCCCATTTGGTCGAAAGTCTGGTATTACATTGTGAAATACAGTTTCCATAATGTTTTATGCAAGTCCTTACTTGGCCATATTTTGCCAAGCAGCACTAAATACAAGACAAACATCAAGTAAACACATAGAAACATTTAGTGCCACAGTAGAGAATTACACCTAGGGAAGAATTATTCTTTCCTAAAGTGTTGAGTACATTTATATAATCGTAAAATCTCATTTTAAAATTTATGCAAAAACCGTATTTAGGTTTCATTTTTGTTGCTTTCAAAATGTAAAATCAATATCTGAATGTAAACGTGTGAATTTTTTTTATAACAAGTAGTGATGGGAGTATTCAAATACAAAAGAACTCATGTACCTTGATACTTTCCCAAAGTATTCGGTTACCGTACTCAGTAGTAAGCCCTGTTTACACAAATTTAGTGCTTATCATTAGTACTAACCACTCGCACATAGTAAAATAGGACCTGCTTCTATTCACTCACTGGCATTATTACTAATACTTTGCTTTACATTTCCTGATATTAGTACTACTGATTAGCACTAAGCTCGTGTAAACAGGGCTGTAGTAACTGGAAGTACTCGAGAAGCATTTGGATACAAGAGTTCGAATGCCAAAAGTACTCGTCCTGCATTTTCATCTTCAGTAGCATTGTCACATTGCATGAGTATCCATGGTTCTAGTTAAGTGTTGTTTCTGGTCTCGATTTTGCATTTCCCAATTTTACATATCTTAAAAATGCATGTGACAAATAAATTCCATCGAGTTGTTTGAATTTCTGTGAATTACACATAGTTAGCACATTTTATTTTTGAAAATCAAGTTGAAAGTTTTCATATTTTTATTCTCACTATATATTTGATTTTTTTTTTTTTTACATTTAAAATATCTTTACAAATGAGATATTATGCTTTTCTATTTCATCCTTAAGATGGCTGTTATTATTTTTTAATATCTGACAATAAATAAAATTATTTTTTTTAAATATGACAAAATCTTTATTACGAAAAAAATTATTACAAATATTTTTTCTGCTTTGACTTTACATCTTCTCATTCCAGTCCAGCTACCCAATCCCATTTCTTTTTCATCACAAACCAACACTCCTTTTGCAGTCTATCCTGTGTGTGAGACGTCGAAACTATCTTAATTTGTATAATCCCAATTTGACTTGCTGTTCCATGATGTTACAGCGAGGGCCTCTCTCGCCAACCCCCGGTGATTGCTACGCAATCTCATTTAGTTTGCTTCGCAAGTGATTTTGCTTTTTTTTTATTTAAACACCCAATGCACCCTAAACTAATTGCCACACCAGTTAAAAAACCATCTCCATCTTGAATAAAACATGTTAATCTCGTAACTTTCTGATCTGTACTTAATCTGCAAACCGTCTCGAGAATCAAGCATTACGTCTCAGCAAGTTTCAAGGACATCTGGCAAACTTGTTAGACAGAAAATGTAACCTTTATTTCCATGAACACAATCGCTTCACGATTTAAAAAATACGAAATTTGTATGACCAACTTTTGATTGCATCAAGTTTATTCATGAACCAATTTCAAAAATAAGTAATAATACTGTAAGAGAGAGTACATTCTATGGTTTGCTACGATGTTTTCAAATTTAAAAACTAAATGTAATAAAATATAGAGTTTAAAAAAAAGTAACGAAAATGTACCCAAATTTAATACTTTTATTCTTATTTTCGAGGCTACCTCCAAAATAATATTGTTTATCTTACCTGTTAAAAGTGATTATCAACAATTTCCTCAAAATATGGTAAATCAAATCGATAAAATGGAAAAACTAAAATTAAAAAATGATTTGTAAAGTGGATTGTAAAATAAAGAAAATTTAGTAATTTGCAAATGGGTTTCATTTTATTTAAAATTTAATTGTTTTATTACAAGTTTAAAAAAAGAAATTAATAGTAGTTTTCCCTTTAGAACTTAAAACGTTTTTTAAAATTTATATTAATAATTCTGAAAAGAAAAAGTTTAAATATAATTTATATAAAAATTTGAGTTTGTAAAAAGACAATTCGCTTTCTTTACTAAGCACAGCTTAATAATAATAATGTTACAATTCCAGGGCTCTATCCACTATACTAAAAAGGATATAATTGCTGGAATGATTATTTTTACACAGTTGCCATCACAATCAATTAATTGTTTTTGTATACGTATTCAAATACTTACTCGATACTTGAATACCAAGTATTTGTTTCCATAACTAAACATGAGTAAATATAAAACATGTATTAATATTTTTGCTATCCACTCACACATTGCTAAACTGTTATTAAACAAACTGCATACATAAGTTATCCATGATCAAATGAGATGCATAAGAATTTTTTAAAGGCTTATGTGGGGCATAGCACAAAAAAGGTTGGGAAACACTGTTCTAGAGGGTTCCTTCTTTTGTCCGGTACCCTACCCTGTCGACCGTGAGGTGTAAACGCTTTGGGGGAAAGGCAGAAGGTCGCTCCGGTGATACATATCTCACGCCACACAATACTAGGAAAGCATGCAGGCGAAAGAGCCGTTCTGCGAAACGATTGAACAAATATAAGCGACACAGCGTAAAGGTTAATTTGTTGATCTTCCAACGTCAGGGAGACCTGGCAGCTAATACCATGGTTCCAAGTTTTTGGAATAAGGTGTCAAAACATTCTACATGAAAAAAGCCATAAAATTTTCTGAAACAGTATAAAAATATTTTACAACACAGAAGTTTTAAATAAACATTTTATATGCATTTGGAAGAAATACATATGCGAAATGGTTTTTACAATGATCAAGCAACAACAAATATCTTATAGGCTGAAAGAATCTGATTTGGGTGGAAAATGCCATTCAGAAGGGTTTTTACATGTTTTATTAAGGTCCAAATTACACAAAAACTGCATAAAATGAACACTTCTAATTCTCCTCCATCAGTTTCACTGGTTGGTCTTCTTCCATCTTTTGTGTGTGCATTTCTTCTTGTTTCGATTTCATTTTGTTTGTGGCTACAAAATAAAATAAAATTATGTAAATCATTGTAATAATTTTTTTAAATAATTTTCTTTTGGAATGTTTAGTCAAACTCAAATTAACAGAAAAAACAATGAAATGCTATCATTATTTCAGAGTAATATCTAGTGAATGTGTCACTTTTGAATAGTAATGTCTACATTTTTATTAAATTTAGGTTTCAGTTTGCTCCATAAAAAAAAAACCCTTTCTTTATTCTCAATAAATGTTACTATTTCGTGGATATACAAAAAAAATTTCAGCAATTTTAATGGTTGATTTTATGGCACATGGCCATATTTGATCAAGCAGTGCTTAATGCAAGAGTGGTCAAGCAAAAATTTCAGGAAGGAAAAGGGATTGAGAATTAAAGTGCAACACAATGAGGGTATTGGTGACTGGGGTCAAAAGCAGAAAAAGATGGCCTAGGTGTATCCTGGAACTCCCCTCCGTTTACTAAAAACAGTAAACCTCATGAGAAAATCAGCAATTTTAAAAATCTGATAACATTGAACAGAATCCACCCAACTAAATTTCAAATGGAAATTTAAAGTAAAAAAGGAATTGCAAACTTTTAATTCCAAAAGTAAACATTAAAATTTTTTTGGATCCAGCTAAAAATTAAAAAAAAAAAAAAAAAAAAAAAAAATTATTATGCAATCCATTTTTTTGTCCAATTGATTAATGTTATAGTTGGTTACTATAAAAACTATTTTCACATTGCCTGTACTAGACATTTCATTCATCAGAAATGATGAAGTCAAATGTAAGATGAACTTTTTCTTTAAATTACAACTGTTAAAACACACAAAGATGCAGGGGTCAGACAAATTACACCCAGTAAAAAGAAAATTAATTTTCTCTGTAGACTTAATTCTGTATTATATTTGAAGCAAATACATTCCTGCAAATTTTAATAATACATGTATTGAAGATTAATGTAAGTGGACAGGTTAGTATTGATATATTGAGGCTGTTCAGATATACAATTTAGTGTTAAAATGAACAAAGGAAAACCCTTGTTTATTCGTATTTTAATTAACTTTTTCAACTTGAATTATAGAGACTACCAAACATACCTGCTACAGATCTGATAAGACTGATGTCCCTCTGTACTTCCTTCAAGTCTTGCTCCTTGGCTAAGACTTTTCCCTTCTTCAGCCTATAAATAAAACATAAGTCAAACCTTAGAACAGGGTGGAAACTAGCTAATTAATTTTAACATAAATTGCAACTGCTTTTAAATTCAATCTTTTTTTTTTGTTTGTTTTATAATAAGGAATAAATACATTGGCTATTTACAGATAGTATGAATATTAAAGGTCTGAAATATCTGAATAAAATAATTTACTGTTGTGCTATCACCCTCTTGATACACTTTTCTTATTAAAAAATTATTAATTTTTAACTCATAATTTCAGCAATATTTTTATTTTAAAGGGAGGAATACATTGGTAAAATGCAGATAGAACGGTAATTAAAATGCGATAGCATCTAAATGAAGTAATAATTTAGAGTTCATTATCATCCTCCTAAAAACGCCATTTTAACACTACCCACCTGTTTATAGCTACACAAGTGGTATGAACTATTATGAGTAATAGTTTGGTTTAAAAACTAGTAGCTCAATGATTACTTTACAAGTGTCTCTGCACTAGTTTATAGATAATTGACAAAAACATGTCATGCAAGTGAATATATTATAGTTCACATTTTACAATCAAACACAAAGAAATATAAGTATTTACCTTTGATTAATAAAGCATGCTTCTCTCCTCGATTTAATTTCTGATACCTTTTTCATGGTTTTTACTAAATAAAAAAATACAATCAATGACAGAGAAATTATCAACAAAAACAATGAGATTTGCAACAAATTAACACTGTTTGAAAGAAAAAACAGCACAATATCTTCAACGTAAAATTTTCTATTTTCAGTTATTTTGTTTATGTTACACAACAGAAAATTAAAGTTAAAAAAACTCACATGATAAGTACTATGTTTCCGGTTCATTTGAAATGCTTCTCTGTCAATTAGGAAACCATTTTTCATAGGTTCCGTTTGTCAGTTATCTTTTACTACCAGAAAGCCAATTTTAATGTACTTTCCTTATGAGTTATGCAATAATTTTTACCTTATTTCTGTGCATCTAAACATCCAAACCTAATGAAATTACCAGTTCAGTATTACGAAAGCCAGCATTATTTCTTAGGTCTATTAACTGTTCGTGTGCAGGCAGCCCTCCACCTCTTTTCAAAGCCATTTTAAAAACCATGGTAAACATTATCTGCCATATGCTTAACTGATAATTCATATAATAGAGTGAGAAATAAATCAAATTACTTGTTTCTCGCCACAGTTCACGTTGATACTGCACTGGAACATTGCGTCTTTTTTCAAATTCCAAAGAAGGATCCACTGTAAGTTCTTTTCCTCCAGCTTTCCTAAATGCCTTTGTCCATTTCAGCTTTCTGGGATTCTTTTTACGATTAAACATTTTCCTGCACTTGGAACGGCAGAAACGAAATATCTGTAACAATGAAAAAAAGCGTTATTAAATATACGAGTTTGAAAAAAAGGAAACAATTAAAACAGCTTTGATAATATGACATATTTTATGGCAATGCTTTTGATGAACTTTCTTACAAAGCCAAGGAAGAATTACCAACACTGTTTCGGATTCATATTTACTTTAATGGAAACATTGTTACTTTTTAAAAATTATTGTTATAGAAGTTTGCACAGGTTACCTAACAGTTTTATAGAATTAGGCTGACATGAATGTTATTAAAAAAAAAATTGCATTAAATTTTGCAAACTAGATGTTTTGGAATCGTAAAACAAAAAAGACAATGATTTGGAAGAATTAATAAGAGTTAAACACGCAGGTTGCCATAAAGTTAATAAAATAAAGCCGGGTATACTTTTCCAGCCATAGCTTCCTTCATAAACAATCAAATCTGCAATGCACATTAAAATTGGCCTTTGGTGTACCTAAATAATTCTTTTACTGGAGTTAGCAAAATTTATATTTGAGCAAATATTACCCTTACTACTTTTTATACCTGTGTTCCTAATTTACGCTGAATACGAACACAGGTTTGCATTTGAATGTAATGTTTGGTTTGTTATTGAGATGTTCTAGAATTAGATTGAAATTAATTTTAGGGGTTCATTATAGGCAATGAGCAGCAAAATTATTTTCAATGCTTAAATTTGAACAGTGGAATGGATTATCTGTATAACAAAGCAGGTTTTGTCAAGGGTAATTCTTAAAATGTTTCCAACAAGGAAAGTAGGTGCATTGATCATTATTGTAGTAGGTATTCAAATACAAATATTGACGACCAGCTACAGGCTCAAGCCCAACAAGGCTGGTCCTCTGTTTATGAATTCTCCAATTCCCACTGACTATCCAATTGTGTCTTAAATTCGTACATACACTCCCTTTGAATTAACTATATTTTCTGGCAACTCGTTCCAAATGTCTATTACCCTATTAAAGTAGTAGTTTTTCCTTAAATCCCGATTAAAATGTGTCTTTTTCAATTTAAACCCATGGCCCCTTGTTCTGTTATCCCTATTGAAATTTAAGCCCTCTGTGTCCCCTTGTTTTACAAACTTGAAGAGCTGAATCAAATCCCCCCTCCTCCTTCTTCTTTCCAGTGTATACATGTTATTCAAAGTATATTGATCATTTTATAAAATTGTTGTTCTTAACCATACATATGCATGTATATATAATTCTGAACTCAGTATTATAGATATAGGCATAATTAAAATGTTTAAAAAAAGTTTCACGAATTTCTTTGCACAAGACTCTTTTTCAAGGCGTCCCGATGCATTTTTCTAGAACTTGCTGAACTACATTTTATTTTCATGAGCTGCCCCATATAAGACGTGAATTTGCATACAAAAAAGGATCGCGCAGAAATGCTTTATTTTAATAATTTTTTGAAGTAGCAGAATGACGGCCACGTTTATTTCCGATTTAGCAAATTGCTGCATTAATGGGTTGCTACATAAATTCGTATTTCCTTGCGGGAGTTAAAGGCTCAGAGAGTACACCAAAAAAGAACATCAAATGATTAAAAAAGATCCCTAATATATATATTTGAACCATTTTACAGAATTCACATTAATCCACGAGGTTTGACTAGTAAGAACATTTCAACTTACTTTGCAGTCATTTCTAATGAACTGTATACCGTGGCCAGGATAAAGTGGTGACGAACAAAAATAACACCTCTCGACTCTCATGATCAATTATTATTTCCCTTTTTATTATTTAAATTTAAATACTTGGTACGAATATGTTTTCAATCAATCATTGTAACTTCACTTCAATTCGACGCAGGTCGCAGAGGTCTTGAGAAGAGTTGAAGTGTGCTTCTACTTCTTTTGATACAAATTAAACTATTCTGATTTTATTTTTTCACGTTGGGTTGGTGTCGAAGTTTGGAGAGTGGGGTGCCAGCTCAGGTGTTGCTTCGTCATCTGACCGTGGTTCAAAATTACGAGGTGTTGTCCTCAAATCTTTGCCTTAAGGGATTGATCTCAGACCGTCGTCAATAGCCCGTTGTGTTGCTCTAGTATGATTAATTACAAATGACCAATTATAATCTGGCCGACCAACCGGTATAGTGGTTAAGGTGTTAGCCTCTAGATCGGAAGGTTCCTGGTTCGAATCCGGGTACGGGCATGGATGTTTGTAAACGTATGGTGTAGAGGCGGCCGGTGCACCTTAAATCTGTCGTGGCCGAAAGTCCTCACGTTGGGTTTGCGTGGAAGTTTGGAGAGTGGGGTGCCAGCTCAGGTGTTGCTTCGTCATCTGACCGTGGTTCAAAATTACGAGGTGTTGTCCTCGATTCTTTCCCTTAAGGGACTGATTCCGGACCGTCGTCAATAGCCCGTTGTGTTGTTCTAGTACGACGTTAACTAAAATTACCATTACCATTACCATTACCAATTATAATCAGTATACTGATTTTATTTTCGTAATTCACTAGGTGTTCGAAGGCCAACTTGAAAGTATGAGGGTTGAACATATTTTATGAGAGGATTTTTCTTTCAAATCTAATTATGAGAGATTTTCAGTGCAAATAAAAGAACGTAATAGGGAGAGAATGGAATAAAGTACTACTGGCTTAAAAATAATTCCATTTATCACCATACAGACGATATTAGATGTTTGCATTTTATATGAGCGGTATGTTGAAATTATTTTCCATTTTCTTATCATCTTAAGGGGGGCTACGGTAGTCTAAATGCTGTTGTAACGGATTAACACCCAGAGGGTTGCGAGATCAAAACTAGGTCTAACCAAAGAACGTATTTTACACGGAGATGGTTCATATCGTTTGTCCGAGCCTGAAATGTCATTACATTATCGTATTGTGTAAGTTTGGAGAGTGAAATGCCAGCTCGGATGTTGACCTCGTCATCTGACCGTGGTTCAAAATAGCGTTGTCTTGTAGCTCTCTTAGAGTTACAAGGCAAGAGATGAAGACAAGCAATACTTCCAAGTAATAATATTTATTACAGCATGCAAAGAACGAACATATTAATTGGTATTGCCAAGTTTTGATGTAGAGCCTTTAAGAAAAGAAAGATAATACTCAGCATTCACAAATGCTACTTACGTTTAACCCAGCATGCACAGATGCTTCTAAGTTACATTGACCGCTACATCACTTCCTTCACAGTAACTAAGTTACGATGAAGAGAGGAATAGGAATAAAAACAATTTACAGTTATATACAAATTATTAAAGTATCTAAAGAAAATCTTATTTTACAATAATCCAAATATCCTTTTTAAAACATCTTGAAATATAACAATAATGACAATATATGTATAAACAATATATGATATGGATAAAAGAAATAATAATATACTAGGGGGCCCACCCCCTGCTCGCTAACGCTCGCCAACCCCCGGAGGATTGCTTCGCAATTCTCATTGGTTCGCTGAGCGAACCTATGCTCGCTTCGCTCGCATCAATGAAGACACGTGTCCTAGCAGAAGGGATTGATTACAAAATATGATATTCCAAAAAAAAACCCTTTCAAATCTAAATTTGTCGTATTACATAAAAGATATATACAGTACCTCTGAAATCAGAATTTAAATGAAAACTTTGAGCAAATTTTTACTCGCAATGTGAGCGCTGCTTTGGAAATTGAATACCCAGCATGTTGTTTGTGTGTACATTTCCCCAGTACTCGAGCCACCCATACACTTTTTGACTGAGTTTGTTGTCGAAAGTTTTAGTGCACGCGTCTTGTTGTACTATAATTGTTAGCCTTGAAAAGGACCGTTTTTTAAATAGCCCTGAAAAGATCCTCCGCTTTCTTAGATTTCTATTACAAACCGCAACAGCTCGTCTAAAATAAATTTTTTTTTCAATAAAATTGCATCCGATAACGCTATAGATTCAAATGAGGCGCGAAGCTCCTAGTAAAAAACAATCGCACAATGTTGCCAAAACGCGGTAACAAATAACGTCTTTTTTGCGTGCCACGTAAGAGAAATATATATATAGATAGTTAAAGTTAACAATAATTTGTACATTCAGTCTCTAAAACGAACAGATCGATGAATCTTTCTTCCAACATGGGAAAAGCCTTGTTCTAGAGGCTTATCTTTGGTAACGTCCGATGTATCCGCTAGTACAGGTACTAGTGGTTCTGGATGCTTTTCATCGGCGGCCAAAATGTAATCAGGCTTAAGCCGGTCAATAGAAATGTTAACTTCTTTACCTTTTATTCAGACTAGGAAGTATTTCTCAGTTTTCAGAATCACTTTGAAGGGTCCTTCATATGCAGGCTCAAAGGGTTTATTGACTCTGTTCTTATGAACACATGGGAACACATTTTGAGATCTTTATGTATAAATGCTTTGAAGTTATTTCTGTGCCTTGTAGTTTTTGGTTTGAAAGACTGCATCTGCTCTTGTAATTTGTGCAGAAACGTCTCTGGCGTCGTAGAAATAGTCGGTTCATCAAAAAATTCTCCAGGGAGTTTCATGGTTTTTTCCATAAGCCATTTGTGAGGTTGAATGTTCAGAATCCTCTTTTATAGCTGCTCTGAGACCCAAAAGTATAGTTGGAATAGATTCTGTCCATCGAAGAGTATTGTGTGACCGTATAGCTGCTTTCAGTGTCCTATGAAGTCTTTCGATTTTGCCATTACACTGTGGATGATATGCAGTTGTGTGTTTAAGTTTCATTCCACAAATAGCTGCCAAAGTTCGGATGTAAATTGCAAACCTCGGTCTGTGATGACTTCGTAAGATACTCCAAATCGGGTTATCCAACCTTCGTAAAATGATCTTGCTACGGTTTCGGAGGTTATATCACGTAAAAGGACAACCTCCATCCAACTACTAAAGCGATTATGCAAGTTAAACAGTAAACAAAGTCATTAGATGGTGAGTAAGGTCCAACGATATCAATATGAACTGTGCTGAATCGTTCATCCGGTTCTTTGTAGGTTCCTAATAGTGAGTTAGTGTGACTCGTAATTTTGTTTTTCTGGCAACTGATGCATGTTTGCGACCATTTTCTTACGTCTTTCCGAATGTTTTTCCAAATAAATCTTGATGTCATTTGTTTCACTGTTGCTTTGATACCTGGATGGGCTAATCCATGGATTTTATCAAACATTATCCTTCTAAATATCAGAGGTAAAAAGGGTCTAATGTTTGAAGTTGAGGTATCACACCATAGAAGTTTTCATATTTGGAACACGAACGTCAGTTCTAGATTGTCTGTCAATGTTCAGAGCAGAGATTTGTTGTTCTAAAAAAAGAAATTTTGTCGAGGATTTTGGTTGTTTACGAGTTATTGGGAGTTGCAGAAAAAAGTTCCGTTTTCGGATTCATTTCCAAAATTTTATCAGCCATAACTGAAAGATTATCAAGGCTTTCTACGCTCACCAACAAAATGTTCTGAATGGATTCTGGTAATTTTTCGAGCCATAACGTGCGTAAAACCTTCTCGGAGATGTTCATTCCGCCAAGCGATTTCATTTTACGTAGCAATTGACTAGGCTTTACATCACCTAGTGAAATTCCAGTAAGTAGACGCTTGATACTTTTTTCTTCGCTTTCTTGAAAAGTATTTAAAAGTCTTTCCTTTGCTGCAGAATACTTGTCACTTCGATCACTTCGGATTATGTCCCAGATGTTTCAACCACTTTAGGTTCCATCTGTGCAACCAGGTAATTGAATTTCGTTTCCTCTGTCACAATATTCGCGATAGAAAACTGGGCTTCCACCTGATAAAACCAAATTTCAGGTTTCTCTTCCCAAAATGGAGGAATTTGGATGCTCACGCAATTTGTTTGCAGGCTCAAATCAGTTTTGTCAACTTTTGTATCCATGCTTCCTTTTTGGGCGGGATCAGTATCGACCATTTTTGCTCGTTCTGCTGCTTCAGAAAATATTGTTATTTCGGGTCACTAATTTGTAGCTCTCTTAGAGTTACAAGACAAGAGATGAAAACAAGCAATACTTCCAAGTAATAATATTTTTTACAGCATACAAGAACGAACATATTGACTACTACAAAACTGCTGCTCAACTGCTTTTTAAATCAGAATAATAAGCAGAACCACAATCTTTCGTTTGCAAAAAATTGTTCTCTTTTTAATTGGTATTGGCAGGTTTTGATGTAGAGCCTTTAAGAAAAGAAAGATTATACTCAGCATTCACAAATGCTACATACGTTTAACCCAGCATGCACAGATGCTTCTAAGTTACATTGACCGCTACAGTCTCATTTAATCTTTCCCTTCAGGTAGGGTCGTCAATAGCCCGTTCTGTTGTGGCATTACGACGTTAGTTAAAAACACATACCTGTACCTACCTTCAGGTAGATACATTTAATTAACGTACATTTAATTAACGTCGCACTGTAGCAATACAACGGGGTATTTGCAACGGTCCGGTATAAAACCCGAAGGAAAAGATCCGAGGAAAACACCACGTAATTTTGAACCACAGTCAGATAACGAGGTCCCTCCTGTGTTGACACCCCACTCTCCAAACTTCCACACCTCGACAAAGTGAGGACATTTGAAGTCACGACATATTTAACGTTCACCACCTCCTTTGTACACGACATTCTTTGGTTGAATTTAAACTCGCAAGTCTGTAGTTGCTAATCCGTTATTCTTCCAACCGGGCAACCGCGTACCCCTTTCCTTTCAGGATTGATTCCGGATCGTCATCCGTTGTATTATTCCAGTGGGGTGCGAATTCCTATCCTATACCATACCAAGTTAAGCCAAGAGTTTTGATAAAGTTATATAAAACTTTACACTAGGATCTTTTGCATTTATTTGCCGGGTCGTATTAAATAAATATAAATTTGGCTCATACGCCCAATTGGGCGCTTTTGAACATACAAACTATTCCTGAAATTTCTGGCTGAACCTCACTGGCAACTGCTTTTCTTTTGTATTTGCCAAAAAATAGCGGCAATCTTGTTTGTCGTGGAAGAGCTGAAGTCGGTAATATGTTGAGGTTGGTAGGTATTTAATTAACTTCGTATTGGAGCAACACAACGGGTTATTGGCGACGGTGATATTTTGAGGGGAATGAAGGAGAGAACGTTTCCATTCGTATCCCGCCTTTTCAATATCCTCTTGGATTTTATTTTCCTGTTCTTGAAATTTGTTGGAAAGTAAATGTAAGAAAAACATCACACAGCATTATAACGGGCTATTGTTGACGGTCCGGGTAGGTTGGTATTTTAACTAATGTCATACTAAGAAACACAACGGGCTATTGGCGACGGTCCGGAATCAATCCCTTAAGGGAAAGATCCGAGGACAACACCACGTAATTTTGAACCACGGTCAGTTAATGCTGAAACGTGTTGGACTAAGTGGATTCGAATGGGACAAAGAAACAAAAAACTCTTGTCTTGTAGGAAGAAAGATAATTGATTTAAAAAGAATTGGATATAAACAATCTAGACACAATGACACATTGATGTAACACAATGATTCGTTGAATATCTGCACCGTCTTTTTTGAAAGCGAGACGTATTATAAGGTCACGTTACCACGTTAGTCTAAATCGACTGTTTAAGCTTTTCGATAAGGTTTCCAGATACAACTTTCTACATTGACTGGTATCACTAAAAGGAATTTGCATTCACAGAAAAAAATATAAATTATTCAGAAACTAAAAGTATTTATGATTCATGAAATACACAATTGTATAGTGTGATATTTCAGCAGGTTTCTTTTCATGGAGTGAGCATGTATTTCTATTATTATGTTCCCTCTCGGTATTTCGTTTTTCCACTGCCACCAAATAATGGACGCACAGAGATGTGTACTTCGACTCAGAGAAAATAGTACATACAAAAACATTTACGGATATCAAAATAGACCCGTTTAAAACAATTTTTTTTAATTGTTTTTCTATTTTAGAAATTGCTTTTGGATACAACTGATTCCATTTTTCATAACGTAGCTTTGCATGCCGTTAAAGTTCGAAGCTGCTCCCTAATTTAAATATGTGATTTTCTGTATGGAAAGTGACTATTTTCTGTAGAATTAGTATTATTTTGTATTATCGCTACACACATTTGAAACATTTTATTTGAATGCTGTTGTAGAAAACCCGATTAAGACCTACAACTAGTGTCAGTCCTCCAAAGGAAAAACTAGAGTTACCGAACAAGAGTTCAATAACTAATTAAAAACCTTGATGATAATTTCCGTTCATAATTTACCGGTACTTAGAAATGTCGTTAAGTTTCAGACCTCATAAATCTGTATTGTGTGGATACATAGGTAGATAGTTGAATTTGTATAGTAATGGAGCAACAAAATGGGCTATCCCGAAATGAGTGGCATATACGAAATTAACAATAAAGAGCGCAAGGTATACTGGTATACAAAACTCAAGGACAGTTATTTTTAACCCTTCTGGTGATTTATCTTCAAGTCGAAATCTGCCCTGTAGTGGTCAACCTCTGGTGCAAAAACCTGTTCCAAACTGTCACCAGGTCTTGACTAGGGATAATTTGTTTTTCTACCTGTATCTTCTTGTAGGGTAGTTTTGCGTCTATGAGGTATCTCGTCAGTAGCAAACCTGGCCAGATCTAGATGGATGATACATCTCACCAGTTGCAAACCTGACCAGATCTAGGTGGATGATATTTCTCACCCGTAGCAAACCTGACCAGATCTAGGTGGAGGAGATATCTCGGCAGTAACAAACCTGACCAGATCTAGATGGATGAGATATCTCGTCATTATCAAACCTGGCCAGATCTAAATGGATGAGATATCTCGTCATTATCAAACTTGACCAGATCTAAATGAATGAGTTATCTCTGCAGTAACATACCTGACGGGATTTAGATGGATGAGATATCTTGTCAGTAATAAATCTGACCAATCTAGATGGGTGAGATATCCTGTTAGTAACAAGCCTGACCAACTCTAGATGCATGAGATATCTTGTCCTTTATAAAATAGACTAGATCAATGTTTCCCAACGTGGGGCCCACGCCCCACAAGGGGACAATTCGAAAATGGACTCGACACGAGTTTAACCCTTTTGCTCCGGGCCATTTAAATACAATGCTAGATTTCGGTGCCAAAATTGAAAGAAAAAAGCAAATTCTTAAATAATTGCGGCCAATAAATATTATAAATTCGTTTGACGAGACCAAAATATCAACTGGGTTTTTGGCGTCGTCAAGTTAACCTCCCTGCGGCAGACGGCAGGCTTCGCGTAGACCCCCGGACACTTTAAAATCTCACTAAACAACGCAGTTGTTCACATCTGAATGGCCCGTCGCAACTTCTATAATGTTTCGCAGCATTCAGTTGTTGTTAATTTGAAATAGGCGTCCATAAAAACTGTTGTAAAAGTCTCGTTGATTTAAAAAATATATACATTGTATAGATATAATTGGAAAGTATTTTATTTTATTTTTATTTATTTTAATTTTAAAAGAATAATTTTCCTGAAAAATTTGTCGAATGGAAAAAATATGTTATTTTGCCGTGTGGTAAATGTGTTACATACATTTAAATAAATATGCATTTTTTAGTATACGTTTACTATATGTCACATTAAATTAATTTTAACATATACTTCAGTTTTAGTTTTTAATTGATCTTATATATATTTCCTTTAGCCCATAATAAAATGAGTGGTACAAGCAAGAAAAAAGTTCGTCATTATTCGGAGGAATATTTAAAATTTGGGTTCATACCTGATGTCCACGATGAGCGGTTTCCTTTTTGTCTTTTATGCCAGCATAGCTTGACCAACGAATCAATGAAGCGAGGTCGTCTTGAGGCGCATTTGAAGGCGAAACATAATGCTCATATTAATTCAAATTTTAATTACTTTTAAACTTTAAAGACAAATTTTGAAAAGAGGGTAACAGTAAAGTCTCTATTTACTGCTCACACTTCAACTCATAATTGTATTCTTGAGGCTAGTTATCAAAGTTCTTTATTCACCGCTAAATCTGGAAAAAAATCATACTATAGGAGAGAATTTAATAAAACCGTCAATATCAGCATTTCTTAAAACGGTTCTTGAAAAAGATGACAAAGATGTAAAAGCTATACCACTCAGTAACAATACTGTTAGCAGAAGAATAGATGAAATTAGTGAAGATATTGAAAAACAACTTGTTGAAAAGCTGAAAACAAGAAATCCTCAGTGCAAATTGATGAATCAACTTTGAGAGACAGTGAGGCAGTATTGATAACTTACGTAAGATATATTGGTAAAGGGCATTTTGCTGAAGAAATGTTGTTCTGTAAAAGATTAGAAAGCACCACTACCTCCAAAGATATATATAATAAGCTAAAAAACTACTTAGATGTCAATAATATACCAATAAAAAATATAACATCTTGTGCTGCAGATGGTGCTTCTAATATGATAGGCAAGAAAAATGGCTGCTTAAAATTGATGAAAGATGAGATACCAGAAATGATTCTTGTGTATTGTGTTATTCATAGGGAAAACTTGGTAGCTAAAAACATCTCGCCTGTTCTAAATGAAGTACCACATTCAGTAATAAAGTGTATCAATGCTATTAAAGCTAATGCCAAATGTGAGCGTCTCTTCAAGCTATTTTGTGAAGAACAAAATGCAGACCATGTGAGACTTTTACTTCACACAGAAGTAAGATGGCTCTCTAAAGGGAACTGATTGAAAAGATTTACATGGAACTGTTTGATACTCTTAGTGATTTTTTTAAACGACAAACCTGAAATGAAGTATCTGTTAACAGTCGATGGTTAAACATTTGTGTGTTATTTAGCCGATATCTTTGAAAAACTAAATACATTAAATAAGCAACTTTAAGGAACAAATAAAACTTTTGTTGATGCAAAAGCGAAGATATTTGGTTTCATTACCATTATTGAGTTATGTCAGAAATATTTTCACAACAAAAACTTTGAACAGTTTCATTGTCTCCAAAAATGTGAAGTAAATGATACCGCTTTACTTGTTATTGTCGATAATCTGAAAATTCTATCGGCTGATTTAAAAGAAAGATTTTCTGATTTAAAACGAATGGATTTTCCAACATGGATGATGCAGCCAATGTTAGTGGATTTGTCTGATATATCAAATATGCAGTATCAAGAAGAACTCGCAGAAATGCAAAATGATGAGACAGTTAAAACTTTATTTAATATAAAAGGAGCTTGGATTGTGAGGCTTTGTGAGGAAACAGAAATCAAATACCCAAATTGAAACAAATGTGCAAGAAAACTATTGTTACCGTTCCCATCTTCATTTTTAGCCGAATGTGGATTTAGTGCTGTAAATGATTTACTGGTAAAAAAAAGAAATCGTCTGGATATAACACAACGGGTTGAGACTGAAGCTAACCAAATAGGAACCTAACATAAAATCTTTGCGCAGCAAGCAGCAATCACAAGGATCTCACAAAATTAAAATATTAAATTACTATAGAAAAATCTTTATAAAATTATTTCGATTTTGAATTGCAGTTTTTCATTATATGTTTTGAAAATTTATTTACTGTGTTTCGTTAACAATTTCCTAGTGATTTCTTCCTAAAACATATCATTTAAGTTTCTTAAGTGAAAAATTCAATTTTTTAATATTAAAAATTATGTATATGTTACATAGGGGGGCATAAGAATTTTAGAAAGGCTTAGGTGGGGCATGGCACAAAAAAGGTTGGGAAACACTGGACTAGATCTTGGACGAGATATCTCTTCGAAACACTTGGAGGATTAAAGGTTATAATCACAAAATTATACGAATCAGCCTATGACGATTTGCATAACCGACGATATTCAGCACAAAACTAGTGTATATCTAAATTTTGTAAACGTGACGTCAGAAGCTCGGACATATAGGCATGAGTTCTACTACCACAGAACACATCCACCACACTATTCTTTCTATGCAAACTCGGTGCATACGTAAAATGTGTACCCGTGTACCTGCATCAATGTTCGAGGTGGTCATACAGCCAGCAATGGACCGTCTCATCTCTTTTCAAAGTTTTCACAATCACCCTTCCCTGTTGTAGTACTTAGTGCAGTGTCACCACTTCAGTTTAAAGTTTTTCCCCCTCGCTTATAAGGGGAAGATATAACCGGTTGAAAGAGAAGAGAATTACAAACCGGAGGTTTGCGAGTTCCATACTCGATCCAACTAAAAACTGTCGTGGCGTTACTTGGCCTCAGGTTCGTGTGGTAAGGATGTTTAGAGAGCAATTCAAAATTATGAGATGTTGTCCTCGGAAAGGTGTCGCGTTTATAGTTGTTATTTAAAACCCAATTACTCTCGGATATTCCTTAAAATGAAAAGGTTAGGCATAAACACCATTATTTATAATACCAGCATGCCTGTTTCATGATAAAAAAGGGTTTAGAAAGAGGTTGCGGCGTTCCGCATAGTAAGTTAATAGGATTTGTTTGAAAAACGTTTCTTTTTGAGTAACTTATATTTTGGAATTTTCACACCAAATATGAAACTACCCAAAATATCTTCTTTGATTGAACTAGCATTTATTTTTGAGTTTACTTAAATAAACTGGGTCTTCCAATTTTTAATGTAAAATATTTTGCAAAAGTCATAAATTCTACGTGTTAACTTGGATTTTGTCTACAATCTCAGTGTAGCAACCAATCTTGTTAAATAGACACCCTTTAATGTAATAATATTAGTATAACTAATTTGGAATTATTTTCCATGATTAAGAATGAAATAGAACTCAGGGAATGTTTGTCAATCGTTCAAAAATCCTTTCAAAGATTTAGTAAGATTTTACTAGCATAGTATAACTGTCTACGACACATGAAAATAAAAAACAATTTACTGATAATTACTTTTAAATTATAAGCATATTACTCTAGAAAACTATACTGTAAAATAGCGTTTGCGATAAGTGCTATGCGATTCAAATTCTGTTCAGAATTATACACACATATCAATAATTTTCATTATTCTAATTTCAGCAATTTTTACTATTACAATTTCAATAATTTTTATTACTCTAATTTGAAGTTTAAAAGTATAATATACGTAGAATAATCCTGGACGTAAATTGTATGTTGGTAGAAAATCGACCATGTCCATTTTGTAAGCTTTTAATAATAGTACTTAATTTAGTAATATGTATTTTTAAATTTTTAATGCAGTAATTATTTTGTAATTATTAATATACAGTAAGTTCCCGTTACAACGAACTTCCCGTAACCGTAAATTTTTTTCGTTATAATGGAAATTTCGCTGTAACGAAATTTTGCTAATTCGAATAAAAAAGAACATTTTAAATATGTAAATTCGGCTTTTGTTTCAAAAGAAGAAGTTTATTGCAATTCATTGAAATCAGCCAGAGAAAAATAATTTTTTCTAATAAATACATTGTTGTAGCATTTTCTAAAACCTGAAAAAAAAATTGACTTACCTTTTTGGGAAAAATTAATCCTAAATGAGAGAGAGAGAGAACAAAATGCGAGGAAACAGATCTTTATTTCAGAAAATTTGCGATTTTATTCTGAACAAGGTTTGCTGTTGTATTTGAGAGTAAATAATTTTGCAGCTGATGAATGTCCGGCACATTGCTTCGTGACGAAATAAATGTCCGTATTGTCTCCAAACTTGTTAAGGCTTCTGAAGAAGTGACATTGCGTACATCATCTCCAACCACAGCCTCTTCATCTTCGCTACTTTCATTGACCTCATCTTAGCTGTCCCTTTATGAATTGGATGATGTTTGCTTCGGTCAGTTCATAACATGTTGAATTGTCCCCCCCCCTTCCCCCATCTAAACTGAGATAATTTTTCAAATTCACGTCGTCAGGAACCGAAATTTTATTTTTTGTAGCGTTCCAAATTTTCTCCAACTCAGATTGCTGAATGTCGTGCGTATTTGATTCATCTTTCAATTCGGCTTCTTCTGAAACTGAATTGGCGTCTTTGGCTATGGGTGCATATTTTTCCAACAGTTTGTTATTGTTGATTGACTAATGTCATCCCAAGATCCACATATCCATTCGATAGCCTTCCTTCACGTTGCATTTTCTTTGCACATTTTTCTCCACATCGCATAGAAATTGACGTAACAAAAAGGTTCTGTAGCGTGATTTTACAGCTCTGATGATGCCTTGGTCAAGAAGTTGAAGTTTTGACGTGCAATTAGGCGGGGAATACGGTTACGACAATGACAAATTTCTGCTTGTTTCTTTGAAAACCAATCTTTATTTTGGCAGCTGGTTTCAGCCCGACTAAAACGAAATTTATTGAATCTAAAGAAACTGCATGCTTGTTATCAGTTGAGTGAACCATGAAAGGAAAACATAATTTTGCCTGTACAAATAGTTCGTTGTATCGGGATTTTCAAAAATCGATCATTTCGTTATATTGAGATTCATTTAATGTTGTTTTAATTACTTTTCGGATGGGGACTTCCATGACTTTCGTAATAACGGGATTATTCGTTGTATCGGTATTCGTTGTAACGGGATCTTACTGTATTAGCAAAAATTACTCTCCAATGTTTTGATTGTTTCATAATGTTTTGAATGAGGGCGCTGATACATTTTCTGTTGTAACTCACATTACCTTGAAGTGATTTCTGAACGTACACAAAAGCTTGGAATTTGTACATTGACCCTTTTTTTACCGTCTGTTGCAAAAGTCTACTTCTTTTGGTAAAATAGCAATTAAATTCAAATAATAATTTACAGGTATAGAAAAATTACGCGGCGTATCTCTACTAGTATAAAAGGAAGTGTCTGTGTGTCTATCCAATGCCTTGACGAATCTATGGCACTTACAATAATGAGCTTTAATACGCAGGTAGTCCACAATTTTTGCGATTTTTGTGCGAAGCCTGAATTTTAAAATTCAATCTAGAACATTTAAAAATGATTTTAATGGAATTTTAATTATTATTGTTTTCCTTAGAATGGCAACAACATAAAGAGATGGCAAATTCTGAATTTATTTTTTCCGTTTCATTTTGCGAGGAACAATTTTTCAGTAGACGTACAAAACAAAACAAAAAGTTTTAACTGGAGTTGTGCAGTTTTTTTTCTTCTATCTCCTAGACTGTTAAAGATAGAGTAAACATTTCAACGGATTTGAAATCTGCGGAAAATTTCATATTTGATCGATACCTAAAAATATGATTTTCTTTAAATAAATAATTTTTTAATTGAAACTTTTATATATTTTCCGATTTGACCTTCGCGAACGAGAAATCAGATTCCTTTTCCTGCTCTCAAACGCTTCCAACGCTGGTAAAGCAAAGCAAAAAAAATTTGACTGGCATTGTTTAGTTCTTTTTTTTTTAATCGGGATCGTTAAAGATAGATTGAAAATTTCAGCGGATTTGAAATCTGCGAAAAATTTTACGCCAGACCTTATACATTCGATTTTCTTTTAATAGAGATTTTCAAAAAAATATTTATATTTTCGCAAGAAATTATGACGTCACGTCGATTGGATTTCTTCGCAATTCGAATTTGGCCGCATTTGGCAATGACGAGGCCATCACGGCGTTGCCCGTGGTAATGGTTTGCTTCGTCACTTTATTTTGCTTCGCAAACCAACACCATGGAGAACGCCGTGATGGCTGTTAACCAATAGGCTTTGCTTCGCAAACCAAATGGGAATTCGTAGCAATCATCGGGGGTTAGCGAGCAGTGGTCACACTTGACCCCACGAAAAGAACTGTCACGGGCAACACAGTGGCTAGTGATGAATAAAGAAGGAATTAAACAATTAACTCTTTATTTAACGAAAAACTATACGAATGATATTGAGTAGCCTCTGCAGCGCAGGCTAAGAAATTAAAAAGTTGATTTAGAACGCATAAAAGTCAAGAATTGAAAGGTTAAATATGTATATGAATAAAATTATTTTATTCTACGACAGTAGATTAATTTCAATGGAAATCAATGGAATTTTGATAAAGCTCAGATTTAAAACTTGGGTCTAGAGAAAAAAAATCGTGATAAACAAAGGATTCAAAACAAGAATCTCAAGAGTTGTTTTATAGCATGAAATAAAATCATGTATAGAACAAATACATGTTTCCAAAGTCACTAACTATACGAATTATTTTCAGTGGACGAAGCTATGAATATCATGCGACAAGTTTTTACGTGTTTAAGTTTTTATGCCTCTTTCATTTCTACCTTCGTTCTTAGACCCGTAGATTAGACCCATTGTTATGAGTTCAACGCTATTCATTTTTCAAGATGTGTGGAGAACTTTATGGGTTTGTGAAATGTGTTTGCTTGGTATAATAAAGCACCTCGAGTCTGTACGGTTGTACCCTTTAAATTTTTTTCTCAAAAGAATTCGCATCCTGTGATAAATTTGCGTTGTCTGTTGGAAGCTAGAGTTCAAATTGTATGTATTCAGAAATTTTTTATATTTTTTATTTCCAATGGCAAGGCAGTACAGTTGCGAAGACAAATACAAATACAATACAATATAATACAAAGTTGACCGAGGTCATTTTAGCCTTATACAAGGCCAGAAGTGATGGTCACTTGTGAAGGGGCACCCAGTGGGTGAACCATCATTGTTCCTAACAAAGGACAGTACAATTAATATCCATGCCCTAACCCCGGATTCGAACCAGGAAACTTCCGATCCAGAGGCCAACACCTTGACCACTAGACCGGTTGGTCGGCTGCATTCAGAAATTGTGTTCAGTGTTTTTGTATGGTATTGCTCTAATAAAGAATAGGTTAGTCTGGATAAAACAGTGTATAATAGAAAATATCCTTTATTTAACTGCATTAATCTTTATCTTATTTGCAGGGACGTTTATCAACATCGACTATAGTCATGTCAGTTTTCCTATCAGTAATTTTAGGGCCAAACTACTAAGAATTTACGGATTAGCAATTGGGGGCTTGCGTGTTCAAAACTCGGTCTAACCAAGGATTGTCTTGTACATAGGGGCTGGTGCACTTTAAATCTATCGTGGTTTCAAAGGTCCTCATGTTGGCGCGGTGTGTAAGTTTTGTTAGTGGTATGGCAGCTCGTGTGTTAACCACGTCATCTGATCGTGGTTCAAAAACACGGTGCTTTCCTTGGATCTTTCTATTTGGGGTTCATCCCTGAGCTTCGCTACTAGCCAATTTTGCTGTTCCAGTGACATGTATGATGTGATTCGTTATGCGTGACGCTCTTATCCATCTGTTTTAATTTGAGATTCAACTTTGTTTTTTGACCTGCAATGCTTCCCTTGAAGATGTTTCATAAACTATTTTCCTGTTGTACATTTATATTAAAGTTTTTCTCTTTTTTGTAGTAAGACATGTCTATTTTATGCTTGATTTGACATACCCTGGATTTGATCCACAGAGAAGAATAATATTGCTAAAACCCTACGGAAGAACCATTACCCGAAGAACTCGCTGCTCTAAAGCAATATAAAATAAAATACTATGAAATTCATTAGGAAATTTGACGAGGCCATCACGGCGTTGTCCGTAATGTTGGTTTGCGAAACAAACCAAATGGGAATTCGTAGAAATCACTGGGGGTTAGCGAGCAGTGGCCACACCTGACCCCACGAAAAGAACTGTCACGGGCAACGCCATGCTGGCCACGCATTGGCTAGTAGTAGATAAGTGCGAGTTCAAAAACAATAAGGTGCTAGCTTCGAGAGGATGTCTATATGCTTTATAATCTTATGACAGATTTCTCTTTGAAGGTATAGCATCGAAAATTAAGGTGTATATGAGCAGAATATGGATGACTTTTTCGACTCATGACTTGTAGGCCTCTTTCTCTCACTCTACTTATCAACCCAGTGCCTCACTGGGAAAAATGGGCAATTGAGAAGACCTTACTGCTCTCTCAGGACTTCGCAATGGACACTTGAATAGAATGAAGGTCGAATAACTGATTCACCAATGAATATCTAATGATCGATTCAGTAATGGAGATTTAATGATCGATTCATCAATGAAGACCGAATTGGGTTCCAAGCATTTCCCTGTGCTAAAGGTAATTCAGTTCTGGTTTCAAATGAGCAAATCATACATTGTGTTTCGGTTGTTCATCAATCTAGCTGAACCTATTTACTATCCTGAGCTGGTTCTTATGGGCATCGTCTTGCGGACTGAATAAACTTGGTGTAAATTTTTTTAAATGCCACATGAGATAAGTAAGATGATTTGGATGTTTAAAGTACACACCCACCAAAATGCTATGGTATTACAATTAAATCTATTGAAATGTACTTACATAATATAATTTTGAAAATAATTTCTAATTTGTGAAATTTTTGGCATGCACTTTATTGAAAAAAAGAATAAGTAAGATCAGTAAGAAGCACAGGAAATGCTGCTTTGCATATTTTATTAATTTTATTTCTTTTTTGAGTATGAAATGTGCATATCCATGCATATATACATTGTAAATGGATTTAAATACGATATGAAATACGTGTACCGACAATGTCACCAACATAGATTAGGAACAATTAAGAAACAGTGGCGTAGATTCAATTCGCGGGTATGTTAGTAGATCTAATTTAAGAAACTAGCCATTATTACTCATCGATTCATCCATTGTACTTCTCTCTTCAGTATCAGAAAAGCTTTGTGTGTGTGCAGCTGCAAAGTATTTTTTTGTCTAACGAAATCGATTTTGAAAGTCGTTGTTTCGAAATTGTTTGAGAATTCACCTGTCTTTCAACATGTCCTAATTCCAATGTTGACTGACGGCTCAAGAATCCACGAACATCTGTAAAAGAAAGCAGTCAAAACTGGTATTCCTTCAATATTGTTCTTTATCTTTCTGTTGCATCGAATTTCAATATTTTCATAATGGTGATTCTAATTGCGCATGGTGAATTTCTTTTGAACTATGCAATTGGGACTATATATTTTCAGTGTCATGATTACAACCGCCTCGAATCCATTTATTCTTGTTTTAGTTTAAAGAGAAAGTCGATATGATATTGCATTGCAAAAGAAGTGAGTATGCATTTTTTTATAGACTTGCTTTTTTATTTTTCATCTTGCTATTTCATTTTTTCCCGTATTGCTCCTATAAGTGGAATTTGTTGACGTGATCGGATGTTTTATCTGTAATAATGATACATAATTTGTTACAAGTCACTAAATTGTTGCTATTTATATCCTTTCCTACGCGGAAAGTCTTATCTTAAGCTAAAATCAGTAGCTTTATGTGGCATGTGCGATTTGGTCTTTTATGCTACAGCTAAACTGTTATGTACTTACATTATAAGTTATTAACTGATATAAAATTAAAAAAAAATTAAGCGACAGAAGCATTGAGGCTAAAATAATAAATTAAGAAGTGTAGGTTTGGTTTGAATGATCGAAGTAAATGTATGATACCACTGTCAAAGCTAAACATGATGGTAGAAAAATGCGAGTTCAAAACAGTGAAGTGCTAGCTTCGTGTGGACAATAAAAAAAAAGGACGGTTGAGGAGGATGAGATTTCAAAACAGGACTAATTGGAGGAAAACGACTCGTGTATTGAAAAAAGGATAGGAGGAATTTGAACAACTTGATAGAGTAAGAGTAAGAAAAGCAGATAATATTTTGGTACAAACATAAAATTTATGGAAGAGGAATTTCTTTAAACACATTTTACTGACTTTCAGGTTTTTTTAGTTTCATTCGAATTTGGTTACAAACCTTTCAATTTTAAATTTCTTCATTTTTACAACTCGGTTTCAGAAATATTTTATCGACGCAATTGCATGTCTTATTGTTTCAAATTGTTCCTTTTTCTAAAAGCTATTCCCCAATTCTAATGTCATTATCCTACGATCTTCCAATTTTTGAACTTTCATCCATCTTATGGGTCTTATACTCGCAAACATTGCTCCTCACCATAGGTGTAACTAGGGTTGTTGAATAAGGGGGGGGGGAGGGGTTGGTCCTCCCAAAAAGTTTGGGTTGTACCCCAGTAAAAAGGGAAGATTAAATTAATTATATTAATATAATTAACACATATTAATTATTTATAATTAATTATATTAATGTGGTTAATATATATCAATTATTAAAAATTAATTAATTACTTACATTGATGCATATTTATTAATTACCACTTGATTTACAAAATCACAATTTTTTTTATCACTTTATATTTTAAAAAAACGTTGCCGCAGCCGCCGTCGCAGGGTTGAAAACTCGCTTATTTTGCTCGATTCTTAAACAGTTTGCCGAGAAAGTACGGATCAGAAAATTACGAAGTTAACATGGTTTGTTCAAAATTGTACAAGGAACACGAAAATGAAGATTTTTTTCCGATGCGGCTATTAGTTTAGGATATATTGTGTCTAAGTGAAAAAGCGAAATTTCATACGCGAGTGAGCAAAAGATGAACAAATTTTCAGTCTTCAGTCGTGATTTTTTAGAGTGCTTCTAAACGTGAATTTTGGCAGCTCGTCGAGCTATTTTAGAAATTCAATTTGGTTCCTGGTAATATTTCTTTGAAATTCGGGAAAAACCGGTAAATTTTCGTTATTTTTTTGGTAAACTGTCATATCTATAGCTTATTACTATTAATTTTTAAATTTAAAAACATCGCACAAAACCTTAGAATATACTCTTTCTTACGGTACAATTATTTTTGAATTGGTTACTAAATAAATTCGATGCGATCAAAAGTTGGTCATACACATTTTGGAATATTGGTAAATTTCAGTAAATTTTTATTACCTGTCATATCTATAGCTTATACTATTATTTTTTAAATTTGAAAGCATCACTGAAAACCTAAGAATGTACTCTTTCGTATGGTACAATTATTTGAAAATTGGTTAATAAATAAATTTTCGATGCGATTATATGTTGGTCATATAAAAATTTCGGGACTTAAGATCGTAAGTTCCGATACACAAAACTAAAACTGTCATATGTGTAGCTTAATGCTATTAGTTTTAAAATTTGAAAATACCAAGTGAAAGCTTAGAATACACTCCTTCTTACGGTAAAATTACTTTTAAAATTGGTTCATAAATAAATTCGATGCAATCAAAAGTTGGTCATATAAATTTCGTAATTTTTAGATCGCGGAGCGATAGCATTCATTCTCCTTCACGGAAATGAAGGTTAGATTTTCTGACTAACTTATATATTTGCAAAATATGAAATTTATCATATCAACGATTTTTTTAAAATTTGGCGAGGAAAAGGGCTCGCTTTTTTCACTCTATTATCAGACGGCTTCCCGAGAAATTATTGATCAGAAAATTAAGAGATTAACATGGTCTATTTAAAATTGTAGAGGGAACAAGATGGAGAAGGTTTTTACTGATGCGTTACTGATACATTAAGTGTTAAAATAAAGAAAAGAGAAATCACTTGCGAAAAGAATGTTGGTTTGCAAAGCAAACCAAAAAGGATTGCGTAGCAGTTCCCGGGGTTCGCGAGCAGGGGGCTGAGCCCTTTGTTTATACAATATTTACCAGATGTTTTTATGGAGAATTTTAAAATATACAGTACACATTTAAATTAAAAATTAAAACGTCGATTATTTCGTAACTACTTCGATTTAAACTTGATTTGCTTGAAGCACATCGGTAAAAATTCTCTCGATTCTGATTCTGTCGTCTATAAGTGCTCACCATTTTTTAATAAGTGTATTAATTATATACTTGTGAATAACTACATGCAACTGTAATATTTATGATGAGATTAAGACATGAAATCATTCATCAGTATTGGAAGAAACATCACTGTTGTAATGTTAACAAGTGGAAAAATAACGTATATTTATCACATTAACGTTTCTATTGAATTTTTTTTAGTAAAAAAGTCATCTCCCGAAAGTAATATTTAAATTCTAACACAATTACATCAAATATGTCTTACCTTAAAACTGCAATAATGCTTTCGGTCTGTTATTTTTTGTTATGTCTTGTAATAAAGGAAAAAGAGTGTACTTCCAAGTCCAACAAGATATTTAATAACTTTAAAGGAACATCACAATAGACAGGGATAAGTACGAAACGAGCAGCGTAATGACTCAGAGGCAATTGGGCGTCAATTACTGCGTATTATAAAAGATTACATCAGCCTGTTGTAACTGATTAGAATATATATTTACTAGAAACAGTATTGTTTAACACTTGACATCATAAATCTAAATGTCGGGAAGAGTAATGTATAAACATTTGTGATTAACAGCACTCATAATATAAACACTTAAAGGAAGTATACAACATTTTTAATACTGAAACATTTTAAAGCAGAAGTAGTGATGGGCAGAATCGAGTACTTTTGAGTATCGAGTACTTAGTAATCGAGTACTTTCAAGTATCGAGTACTATTCGAATACACGAAAAAAACGATTAATCGATATAAGAATCTGATAATTACGATATATGGCTTTTATTTGTAAAAAAACTTAATATGTCACGTGTTACTTGGTATAGTGGTTAGAAGCACGGATTTGGAGTAACACGGAACGCGGTTCGAATCCAGATCTAGGACTGTGCTTCCTTAAACAAAAAATAATAAAAATCAAATTAGTTTAATTTTTTTTTGCTTTGTAAAAGGATTGGGTTTTTTTCTCTCACAAAACTCTGAATGTTTTCTAAATTAAATGTTTGAACATTGTTTTTCTTCCGATTTATTAATATAAATTTTTTTAAATTTTGTTTAAATGAAAATTACTATTATTTCTCTTTTTGAACTTGTTAAAAAACAACTGTATTTTGCAAAACCAAAATACAATTTACAAATTGCCGAATTTTTTAATTTTTATCTCGATTTTACAAATCATTTTTTAATTTAAGTTTTTGCATTTTATGGATTTGGTTTTCTACTATAATTTGAGGAAATAATCACTCAACAGGAAACAAGACAAACTTTTATTTTGAAGGGAACCCCAAATATAAGAACAAAAATTCTTTTTCTACAAAACTCTAAAAATATTTTAAAAGATGTAAGAGTGTTATTTTTAATACCAGAATCTGAAACTTTAAAAATATTTCTGTAAACTTAGCCCTTATTTCGATTCTTAATTTTTTTTTCAATATGGTATATTCACATTTAATAAGATTAAAATCTGCTTGTTGAAGTTCAGACAATTAAATTAATACATATTACACTTGCACTGAACTAGTAAAAATTTGTAATTCCAATATTTAGGTAGTAATATTAATAACGATATACATATTAAATTTTTATCATGTCAGGATTTTTGCTTCACATACTGAGCAATATAGGGCTCTTACAATGACAAAATAGGAGGGCATTTATCATCGTTTCATAACTTATTTCATAGTTCAGAAACCTGTTCGGTGAGACGTTGAAAATTCAATTAAAATAGTACTTTATTTCTAGTCCTCGTCTACAAGTTCTCATAATGGCTTTATTTTTATTCCGTGCTTTCTTTGAATATTATTTCAAATCAGTCACAGTAATACTCCCAAGTGCTGTGTTCGCATTAAACGTCAGGGTGGTCATGTTCGATGAGATTTGTTTCATTAGCAAAACTGACCGTATCTTGATGCACGATATATCTCATAACTAGAGGAAAACTGACCCAATCTTCATCTTGTAATCAGATATTTTTTGTACTTGATGTTTTTCGTTGCAACCACTAGGGTGGTTAAACTGAATTCTTATTAAATTTGAAATTTTTAGAAACTTTAAAGCTTATTATTGTGAACTTAATGTTTCTTAACTATATTAATTTCAAATTTTTAAAATACCATTTGGTGTTAAATTTTGAGTAAATATTTTTATTCCAATCAATTGAATAAAAACACCCAAGCTTGTAAAATCTATATATTTTAATTGGATTTGCTTAAGTGTAAAGAACCATAAATTAGTATTTTTTTGTTAAACCCACAGATCTTAAGAACATGTCATCCACGGCTGAGTGTCAGTACAATAACCAACTAATTAATGTAAATGCCGAGAATGGAACAAGTATTGTTCAGGGGCTGTTTCTTCTGGTGTCTAATTTCTCTCTCTTCCAAGGAAGGCACTTTGGACACAATTGTCTTGTTTGAGAATTTTTCTGCTACTAACAATACTCACTAATGTTACATAACAGGGCACTGTTTATAGGCAACGCCATCTACATTTTTAATAAGTATATTTCAGACTGAATACACCAATTTGATGTTTTAAAAGCTATTACAATTATATTCTGTAACTTAAAACATGTCCTAAAATGAACGATTCCATTTCCACATCACCCATGGGGTAGGAATCATGATGCACTTTTTTTATAGAGGTATCGCCAAGAGCTCTAATCCTCTTTAGCAGAGGTTCTCACCTCTAAATTTAATAACCAGTTTACGATGTAAACTGATTTTTCCTGTAGGAACCCTAGATATAGAATGCATGAAAAACTAAATTTAAAATTAGGAAAACTGCAAACATTTAAATTACTTTACAAACTTTAAGGAGGGAAAACACAAGAAAGATCAAGCTAGAGAGGAAAACCACTGCTCTTCTTCAGATTCCAAATGCCTAAAAGAAAAGAGAAAGCAAACATAAAAACATGTGTGCCGAACTTAGCCACCACTAAAAAAATTAACTTAAGTTTACTAGTATATATAACTAGCAGTGTAACTCTTCTTTACTTTTGGTAGATACACGCTGCTAAACATATAATGTTTAAGAACAGTTCACTATCGGCAATCTTCAAGCAATTTAATGACTGATTGTCAGGACGTAAATGAAACCATGTATCTTCTTGGCCTCGATGGTGGACACATCTAATCTCGCTTCTAATTTAAGAGCCTAAGTTGTGTCTAAGATTCAAGTGAGACGAGAATTAACCATCTTTTCAAAAAGTTAGCACATGCAGCTAGTGAGTGTGATTGGCTTATTGTTATATGCATTTGTTGGATCTTTACAGGTTTTTGAAAAGGTATAAAAAAGGAGTGTATCCAAGCCAAAGGGAAGACATGTTCCTCCAATATGTGATGATACAGATGTAATATGTTATAAAGTGAGTGACAGAGGAAAGATGTATCATTAGATATACAATGCCATCAGGACAGGCACAGTTTTTCTGGTCCTTTTTAAAGCATCACATCAATCCTTTTTCTCTGAATTGAGTTATACGAGAGTTCAGATCAAGAATGGAAATTAATGCAATGGGATTATGCATGTTTTGTGCGCTGAAATGTCTCTGGATAGGTGTTAAAACAGGGAGCTGCAGAAAAAGCATGTGAAATGGCATTTACTATCGACAGGCTCTGAGATATGTTGCCCATTTGCTTCAACGAAGGAGATCGAATATAATCTCATTGCCTTCCGAAATCTGTCCCATAACTGTGTAGGAGCAGCAGATGTTATGCTAAAAGCATATTTTTGCCAAGATTCCCTTAGGCCTTTGTGTCGCACTCTTTGAGCATTGCCTTTCACTCGTTACTGCATAAATATGAGCACTTTAGGCGCTGAATATCACTTCTTGCTTCAGCGATCTAATGTACATCATGCTTATCTTGTCTCATATAGAAATCTTTGTCATAATATGAACACTTACGTTTTTATTCTTTTAAACCTGATCTGGATGACTCAGTTTCAAATATATCTTGGTAATGGGAATTTTAGTTAACGTCGTATTAAAGCAACACAATGGGCTATTGACGACCGTCCGGGATCAGTCCCTTAAGGGAAAGATCCATGGACAACACTTCATGATTTTGAACCACGGTCAGATGACGAAGCAACACCTGAGCTGGCACCCCACTCTCCAAACTTCTACACCAACCCAATGTGAAGACTTTGGGCAACGACAGATTTAAGGTGCACCAGCCGCCTCTACACCATACGCTTACAAACATCCATGCCAAAACCCGGATTTGAACAAGAAACGTTCCGATCTAGAGGCTAACACCTTAACCACTATACCGGTTGATCGGCTCAAATATATCTTGAGATATTTAAGATTCATACACACGATGACATGCAAAACAGGGAAACATATCGAAAACAATATACAAATGATAAAGCAGTTGCAACTAATTCAAGAGTTTTACTGGATTATACTAGATATTAGAATCAATTAAATTTTAGAAACATTAATTTAAAACATAAATGAAAACAAATAAGAACTGAAAGCAACACAACATTTACTCAAATGCAAGAAAGAACCCAACATACAAATGATAAAGCACTTGTAACTAATTTAAAAGTTTTACAGAATATTCTAGATTTTAGAATTAATTATAACTTTTTAAGCAATAATTTTTAACCTTTATGAAAAAGTAAACAAGAAATGAAAGAAACATTTAAACTTAATAATGACCCCAAGTAACTTTGTTAAGACTAATACTATCACTTAAAAGAATTAATCTAGAAATTAAAGAAACGTAATAGAACTGATAATACTTAAGTGATTTTCCTAACCGACAGCAAATTGTTCTTGTAGAAAATAAAGGGCATAGCATGTGTACTTCACTGATAATCCAGCCTGTCTATTCGGGAAATTGCTTCCAGAAAATTTTAAATCCAATTTCTTAATCGATGGAACTTTTCAGCATTTCATGCAGCACATATTTTTTCAAGATAGCATGTAAAAATTGGGAATTTGTAGCCATTTACTCTGGTCAGGTACTTTGAAGAAAGTAACAGCCATCTCAAGAATGAAATAATAACGTTATTTTACTTGAAGAAACAGAAAAACATTTTGAGCATAAAAGTATCTTATTTGTATAGATAATTTTAATACCAGAAATAAAGCCTGAAAATTAAAATTTTAAAAAAATTGACAAATTTAAATACAATTTTCAACAATAAAAGGCAAACTCAATGTCTTTTGCAAAGAAATCCAATCTCTCAATCGATGGAATTTTTCGACGCTTCATTCATCACGTGCATTTTCAAGATTTATAAAATTGGGAAAAGCAAAATCGAGACAAGAAAAATAAAACTAACGAGAACCATAGATATCCATACTTTTACAATATGACACTTCTGCTACTTAAGAATACGATGAATTCTCAGGTGTTCGAATACGCAGCGACATACTTTTGGTATTTGAACAGCCAGCATGAGTACTCTTGTATGCGAATACCTTGGATGAGTACTTACTACTTTGTATGAGTACAGGAACTACTACTAGAGTACTTCCGGTACTCAAATGAATACTTTTGTAACCGATACTCCTAGGATGAATACAACTACTTTAGTACTTCCTGTATTCATGAATACTTCCTGTACTCATATGAGTACTTTTGTAACCGATACTTTGGATGAATACAACAACAACTACTTGAGTACTTCCGGTACTCATATGAATACTTCCGGTACTCACATAAAAGTATCGAGTACAGCGGTTACTTTTAAGTATCGAATACATGAGTACTTTTGTATTCGAATACTCCCATCACTAAGCAGAAGTACAGAAGATGTGCTGTGGATAAGGTTCACCACAACATCTCTGTAAAGAGAATATGTCCTCTCACCCTTAAGGAATTTAAGACTTTTAATAATATGCACGCGGTTAAGAAACCATGTTTATAAAGTGAAACTAGTAGAACTTAATGAGTAATATATAAATGCATGTCGAAAAGGTAATTGGTAATTTTTTAGTTAACGTCGTACTAGAGCAACACAACGGGCTATTGACGACGGTCCGGGATCAGTCAATTAAGGGAAAGATCCGAGGACAACACCTCGTAATTTTGAACCACGGTCAGATGACGAAGCAACACCTGAGCTGGCACCCCCACTCTCCAAACTTCCACGCCAACCCAACGTGAGGACTTTCGGCCACGACAGATTTAAGGTGCACCAGCCGCCTCTACACCATACGCTTACAAACATCCATGCCCGGACCCGGATTCGAACCAGGAACCTTCCGATCTAGAGGCTAACACCTTAACCACTATACCGGTTGGTCGGCATCATGTCGAAAAGGAAATGAACCACCAAAAATCTCTATTCATTGACGAGTGTAGTATCGAGAATTCCTTTGCGCGGACCCTTGTAGTAATCAGAAGCATAGGCGTGACTTGGGTTGATGACTGAGGGGGGGAGGGGGAGTTTAGTCCCGAGAAGTATGAACTGTTCACCAATAAAAAGGTGAAGCATCTGGAGACCTTCTCAGAGAAATTTTCGTATTTTTATGTTAAAAATAACACGATATATTGATACTTTTTTTCCGTAGAACATTGATAAAATTATTAAAAAATTTGCGTCTAGCAAATGTTAGTCACTATATCAAATGTACTACTGCAAATGTTTCAAATAAAGTCGTTTTAAACAATGTTATATTATAGTATTATACATGAGAAACACATTGTTTGGTTTAACAACAAATTATTTAAGGATAGTCTTGAATTACACTAAAACCTTGCTAATTCAAACCCCCCGTTCATCCGAGTTTTGTTAATCCGAACCATCTGTTTTTAAAATTTTTGAAACAAAATACAGTAAATCAGTGACAACATATATTACAATTATTGAAATATAAAACATCATTGGTAAGGATGCACATACATTCAGATTTCTAGATTATCATAAAATTAGAAAGAATAGAAAAATAATCACTAAAACTTCATGAACTATAAACATTTGGATAAAATTAATTAGTTTTTGCTGTGATAAATACATATAAACAATTTCCTAGTTGATTCTTCAAAAAAACACATTCTAAGTTTAACATTAAAAAAAATTAAGTGAGTAAAAATTTCACTTTAGTCGAGTATTTACGTATATTTTCGTGTGTAAGCCGAGAATGTTTGGAACTTTTTCTAAAGCTAAAGTGGGGGGAGGGGGTCGGCTTATATAAGGATCCGCTAATTTCGCAAAAAACTAAGGTACATTTCCGTTAGCCGGGTGCAAGCGATAAATCGCTAACTATCGACAAATATAGCATTCTGTATAGACCGAAACAAATGACAGTCCGAAGGGGCTATGTCGGGGCTATACGCCGGGTGTTCCAAAACTTATCAGCCAAGTGTTACTAACGTGTCCTTGACCACTTTTGCAACATGCGGCCGTGCATTGTCATGGAGCAATTTGACGGGCCGCAAACCTTTGCCAGTAAACGGACGTTTTCGATCGATTTCCTGTTGTAATCGCAGTAATTGTTGTTTATAGCGTTCAGCAGTTACACTTACACCCGACTTCAGCAATTTGTAATAGAGTACTCCCTTCATATCCCACCAGATGCATAGACCTTTATAGCAGGGAATGTCTCTTTTCGGCGTTGATGTTGTTGCTTCGCCGGTATTCAAACAATATTTTTTGCCTTTCGGACTGTCATAACAGATTCATTTTTCATCTCCGGTCACGATTTTGCACAAGAAAGATTTTCTGTGTTGCCTGTTTAGCAGATTCATGAACTTCAAGACACGGTCGTCCTCAATGCATGTGGCACCCATTTTCCTGCCTTCTAAAACTTTCCCTTTGCATGTAAACGATTAGATATCGTTTTTTGTGATACTCCTAACTGTTCAGCAAGTTCATTTTGCGTGTGAGATGCATCTTTATCGAGAAGTGTTTGCAAATCGTCATGGATAGCCTTCAATGGAGCGTCGCTACATTGTCGAGCACTAACCTCAAAATCGTCATCTTTAAAACGTCGAAACCAATACTCACATGTGCTTTTCGATACGATATTAACCCCTAAATCAAAACAAATTGATTGACATGCTTTTGCAACACTTTTGTGCTGGTGAAATTCGTAACGAATGCAGTGACGAATAAATGTCTTATCGTATGACATCTTATACCTTCAAAATTTCAACTTACGTTCTCCTTTTCCCTGGCTTCTGCGTCGTTTTATATCTCTGATCCGGTTTCTATCACATGACACAAACGTGGTGTACTGATTGGTATGCTATTTTGCAGTAGACGTCATACAAAACTCGCTTTAAAACTTCTTACTACACCTAATATATATATATTAGCAAATTTTTTTCAACTTAATGGGGGTGGGGTTGAACCTCCAAACCCCGCCCTGACGGCAATGTTTACTACACAAGAAAAACATTTTTTTAAATTAAGCTATGAATAGTTTGTGTAGTTAACAAGATATTAATTTATGACAAACTAATTATATATATTAGCTAAATTTTTCTAAACTGAATGGGGGAGGGGTTGAACCCCCAACCTGACGGCTATGTTTATTACACAAGAAAAACATTATTTAAAATTAAGTTATGAATAGTTTGAGTAGTTATTAACAAGGGATTAATTTGTGAAAAACTCATTATATATACATATATATTAGCAAAATTTTTCTCAACTGTATGAGGGAGGGGTTGAACCCGCAACCCCCCTGACGGCTATGTTTGTTGCACAATAAAAGATTAATTTAAATTAAGTTATGAATAGTTTGAGTAGTTATTAACAAGGGATTAATTTGTGAAAAACTCATTATATATATATATATATATAATGAGTTTCTCACAAATTATATATATATATATATATATATAATGAGTTTCTCACAAATTAATCCCTTGTTAATAACTACACAAACTATTCATAACTTAATTTTAATTAATGTCTTACTTGTGTAACAAACAGAGCCGTCAGGGGGGGGGGGTCAGTTGAGAAAAATTTTGCTAATATATATGTATATATATTAGCAATATATATATATATATATACTTATATATATATTAGCAAATTTTTTTTTCTCAACTGAATGGGGGGGGGGGGGGGTTGAACCCCTCCCCCTGGTTACGCCTGGGGGAGGGGTTCAACTGTATGCTCCTCACTGTTCTTGAACCCTGACTTTTCTACTACTCATAATGTTCTTATAATGTATTCTTAGTATACAATATCGTATAGGCTTAAGATAAAAATGGCCGTGGTAGCCCACCAAGAAGAGCAACGGATTAAAAAGCGGAGGGTTGGGTGTTCGAAATTCGGTCCAACCAAACACAGTCTTGTACACAGGGAACTGGTGCACGTTAAATCTCTCGTGGCCTCAAATGTCTTCACGTTGGTGTTGTGTGGACGTTTGGAGAGATGTTCCATCTATGGTGTTGACCTACATTCATCTGACCGTTGTTAAAAATTATGAGGTCATATTCTTGGACCTTTCCCTTCGAGATTGATAACGGAACGTCATCAACAACCCGTCGTGTTGTTCCAGTGCTACGTTAGTTAACTACCTATCTTAAGAGAAAAAAATTCAACTCATCATACACTGCTAGCCACCGAAAATGCAACAGCATGAAGGAAGCATTAAAATTTGCAGGATGCGTAGATCGTGGAAAGGTATGCAAACGACTAGAACTGCAGTATATATGTAAATCATCTGCTTCAGCTACTCCTTATGTAATCCTAAAAATACGACAATCATACCAGAACGTTTTTGAGTTTGACAGACGAAGTAATGTGGCTTATCGGGAATACGGATTATCCTTCTGAGAATCCAGAATTCGCGACGAAATCAAGTCACAGTGACGCGTGCGGGTAATCGGTGTGTGCAGGAGGGACGAATTGATCTATGGGAATGATTGGAGCAGCCTCGTCGCATCACCGAATGAGAGGGTAGAGATCTTGTTCAAAAGGCTATTACGGATCGTTCTGTAATGTCAGGAGTTGGGTGTGCTGCAAAACAACCTGTGTCAGCACGTACAATTCGACGTCGTCTGCAACAGCGAGGAATTATTTCAATTTCTTTATTGCATTGATTACCTTTGACTCTGTACCATAAATGTCTGCGGCTGCAAAAAAAAAAAAAACGTATCGGAGAACACCGTTTATGGAGAAACGAATACTGTGACATTGTTTTTTTATCTGGATTCTGTCTACAGTATCATGATGATCGCATCATTCGATTCCGGCGGTACTGTGGCAACAGGCTGCATGACACTTGCATTATGCATCGCTATTCCAGTCCGTCATATGGTGTGGGGCGCCATTGGTTTCGTCACCCGCTCCAGCCTAGTACGCATTAGCAGTACACTGAACAGTCACCTCTATGTCTCTAAAATTTGGAAGACTGTTGTCTACCTAAGTTTTCAACATGACAATGCATTCTCACAACGTACAATTCCTCAATGCTACACGGTTTCCTTCTACTATGCATCTTATACCCAGATCTGTCTCTCATCGAACGTGTCTGGTCGGTGTTCACCAATGTCTTAAGTTCAATTACAATCATTTTAATATCACATTTAGTATAATTGGCAAACCGTCGCTTAATGAACTGAAACAACACAGCTTCTTCTAACTACATGGTCACTAGTGGTAGCCCAAATTGGTAAAATCCATTCTTCTGATGGTTCCAGAAGATGCAAGTGTTGATGTTTGTGGAAAGGAGAAGCAGTTCAATATGAAAATTAATGAAAACTGAAAATACTCAACCAATTAAGCTTGGTTAGAGTTTGTCGACATCATTCCTTGAACCAAGATGGCATTTGTTTTGTAGATCAACGATAAAATTTCACACTATTCTATCCGATGCTTATTGTGGTATGTTTCTTAGTGTATCATCCTTCCGGTGAAGTTCAGTGGTTGTGAAATCGCTTAGTTTGGAGTTGCATATTACGGCAGAGTTGAACCGTTTGTTCATTTCACCGGTAGCGCGAAAGGCTGACCCGGGCTGGAGTTTCTAAACAATCGTACCCTATCTGCCCTCTCCCTGTACTACGAGAAAACGTCAACACAAATACTTGATCCTTTGGTCCTCTCAGATCAGTATAATAGACCGCATGCCACTATATAAAGAACAAATCTTGGCGTGTTCACCAACTAATGGAGTGCCTTTGGAAAGCCCTCGCACATCAATATATGCCCTACAAAAATGTGCGTGTAAGCTTTTTATTGTCACTTTCTAGCACTTTTTACTACACGAAATCATGAAAGACAGAGACATGGAGCTCTTTCTGTAGGCAATATCATGTTAAACATTAAGACTTCAAATATCAACCCTAACTGGGTGTATGTATACATTTCGTGTTAGTACAACTTACTTATTGTATGTGTAGTATGTCCATTACTTGACGTTGTCTGTCTTATGCTTGGCCCTTGCGCAATGAAACCCAATCAACCAAATATCAGCCGCACACCACTCGAAATAATCCAAGGTATGTATAGAGAAAGAACAATTGAAGGGTTTTGGTCAACATAATGATAAGTCACTTTTCAAAATTTTCAGTCTAGCAATTTTCAAGTTTAAAAAAAAAAAATTAATGGTTTTTAGATTGTTTAAGAGGTTTAGTTATTTTAAACTATCAAGCATTTCACTTATTCAAACAATCATAAATTATTTTGATGTCCTTGAATGTTTTGTTTTTAATATTGTGTTTCATTACAAAATTTTCATTTGGTGGTTTATTACTACTTTGCTCGGAGTCCTTTAATTCTATCCAAAGGTAGTCTGGTACCGTTCTGAAGTTTCAATAAAGCCGGCATTTTGATATTCTGATAGATGGAAATTTTTCAACATAGTGTATTAAGTGGTTGTAACAAAAAAGCCATAGCCGGTACCAAGTATACAAACACACGTATATACACAAGTACAAACACACAAATGTTATTAGAGACATTTTAGAGTGTATGCGTTCAATGTAATTTTGTTGTTTTAAATTCATTTTATGACTGGCCAAGACCGATTAAAAAAAACTTTTATTTGTCTGTTTGGTACCATTAAATACAAACTCGACTTGTTAAAGTACCAGATATGACGAGGGAGAGTTGAATTAAAGTCTCCCTTGTAGCGTCGTAGGGGGTCTCTCTGACCACAGCTTTCATGGTGGTCTATGAATTTATGACCGGATGGGGGGTATCCCCTTGTCTTCGAACTGTAGCGGCTTAGGAAGAACGTGTGGGGTCTTCTCTCGAGGAAAAGGAGAATCGTGGAACGCAGGAGCGTGAACGGACGCAGAACGACTCTGCTCCGATTGAAGCCGCGGGACTGAAACCCTATTTGTATGCAATATAATATCTATTAACCTCGAAATAGCCTTAACTTATATGTATATCTTAAGTAATTAATTAAATGTGCTGTATTTTTAAATGTCGTTTTAATTGCCTTCAAGCGACTCGCCACGTAAATTATACTCACGACGTTACACCCTTTAGCAACACAAATGACTATTGGCGACGATGGTACGAGAGAAATCCCGAAGAGAAAGTTCTGAGGACAACCCCATGTAATTTTGAACCATAGTCGGAGTTAACACGAGCTAGCATCCCACTATTCAAATTTCTACACACGCCAACGTGAAGACATTTGAGGTCACAATTGATTTAACATGCACCAGCACCTACGGAAATGGTCTTTGGTTGGATTGAGTCTCGAACTCGCAACCCTCCAGTTGATAATTCTCTATACTCTTCCAACTGGGCTACCGCGATCCCAATATTACAGGGGACAATACTGCATTAATTTTGAACTTTAATTTAAATCGAACCACATTAAATCCGTGAGACTCATTTGTAATTTTTTAGCAATTGACAATTTCAGTTAATAATAAATAGCTGAGTTACAGACAGAGGTTTAAAGACTCTGGAGATTTGAAAATACACCGAAATTCAAATGTTCCCCCTCGAAATTCATAAACCTTTCCTTTTCCATGTATTAAAAAACTCTATCAGGTCATAACTGGATGACTCGTGAGAAAAGTGGATGGAATAAAAATCTGTCTTAAGGGTCTCACTTTTTCCTGCCTTCATAGAATCAAAAGAAGTAAGTTGGCTTATATTACAGCTCTTATATTTTGAATGTACACAGTCATTAAGATCTATCGATTCATTTTTATCAAATGTAGAGTTTTTGTTGCTTTAAACAGTTAAAAAAAACGTACTGAAAAATATTTTATTCTTTACCTTTTTTTTATTCTAGTTTATCTTCAAGGTAAAAATAGTTTCATTCAACTGTCATAAAATTCTATCTTTGGTGAAACTTTTAATTTAAGTCTCATTGGGGGTGTGGGGGTGAGGAGGGATAACCAAATATTGAACATTTCAACCTGAAGGAATTTTTCAAATTGAGAATTGTTTTGTACATGAATAAGTTTTTACCTAAAAGTATTAGAAAAATGTCATAATTTTTCATGAACAATTATATATTTTATTATAATTTTTATACCTTTATAAAAAATTATATCCTTTATGAAAAAAAGTATACCCACCACCCTTTTTTTACAAAACTTTAACATACCTTCCAGTTTTTGATTCAGCATTTATAAATAGAATCTTAAAATAAACGAAGAAATTTGCAAAGAATATAAGGGTAACACCAATTTTAACTTTTATTTAAAAATATGCATTTCGACGGAAAATAATGATATATTCACAAGTACAAAAACATGGGAATTCTGTTTTAAAATATTATATATATATATATATATATATATATATTCCATTATTTTCACTCTCATTGGGGAATACTCTGGTGAGCTAGAACATTGATTCCAGAATACACACTCGCACATGTTTCTGAACTATTCTATTTTGTACCAAATGAGACTGATAACTGAAAATGACCAATAGTCTGACTTGTAATTCCACCATATATAGATATAGAATAAATAGCGTCAGACCATCAGACTAAATAGTTAATCGTGTGTAGAACTTGTGAACATATTCTTAATTCGAACCCACTTGATAATGAATTGTTGAACGCAGCTAAGAGTGGAAAGAAATACTATTGGAAAAACTCATAACTATATAATTTTCGCTTTATTATTATTAGATTTATTATTATTAGATTTTAGATTTATTATTATTACTATGTAGGTATATAAGAGAACCATCAGACTCGTATAATAATTAAAATTAAAAAATATCTAAAAAACACTGCATCACTATTTTTTTTCATATTTTTTTGTACATAAAAATTTTTTCTTGGAAAACTACGTACGTTACGTTAAGAGGTTTCTCAATGGAGAATATTGTAAAAAGACATATATATATATATATATATTTACGAATTTCAGTTTTTTGCAATATATCCCGGAATTATCTAAAAAAATTGGCAACCCTAATACGTATACTTACAACACCACCAATCCCAAACTCCTTCCATCTATTTTTCTATGGTTGAACTTTTTTCAATGAAAAAACGTTTCATTAATTGAGTTTGACTTGTAGTATTTGACTTTCTTTGTGCTTTTTGCAATTCACGTGTCTTTACAGCTCCTAAGTCTTTGTACTTCACCAAAAATATAGATTGGTGCCAATTACATCGGTCATTGTAATGTCTTCTTTAACAAGCAATCCCTTAAATTTCTCATACTGCGTCCATTCATCTTTGTAAACAGACCATCTTTTAATTTTCTTCGGCGGTGTACATGTATAGCTGCTGGTAGGCTCTTGTTCATTATGACTATTTGAAACATTCTTTCCATCTTCACTGAAAGAAGGATAGGAAAAAGTAAAGAATAACAAAGACACGCCCACAAAACATTCAACAAGTCAAACGATCTTAACAGACTGACATATATATTACAAGCAATCTTCTAAATTTCTCATCTTGCGTCCATTCATCTTTGTAAACAGACCATCTTTTAATTTTCTTCGGCGGTGAACAAGCATAGCTACTGGTAGGCTCAAAATTCATTATCACTATTTGAAACACTCTTTTTATCTTCACCGAAAGCAGGTATAGCAAAAAGTAAAAAAAAAATACAAAGACACACCCACAAACAATTCAATAAATCAGACAATCTTAACAGACTGTGAGCCGCGGTAGCTCAGTCAGCAGAGCGTCGGGCTCGCATCAGAAGGGTTGTGGGTTCTGTCCTCGGCGGAGCCTACAATTCTGATGATTGCGAGATCGGCGCTTCGACCTGGCTAAAGACCGTAGTGTTCACTAATGGTGACTGGGGCACGTTAAATAGGTCGTGGTCACAATGTCCCCCATGTTACCATACCATATCAATACCTCTGGGGGTACCTGATCAAAGGGTTATCGGCCTCTGATTGGGATCTAAATTACGATATGTGTGAGTGAATGGATGTATGAAAGGGACCTTCCTGTAAAACGGATGTGTCATGTATGTCGAGCAAAGTCGTACTTCCTCCCAATGGGGCTCAATAACATGGAAGGCGCACCCCCCTCGCCTCTTGCCGTCTTCGACGGGCCTGGCATTCTTCGGGTCTGCCAGTGTAGGCATAAGAAACAACAAACAATCTTAACAGACTGATAAATATAGTATTGGCTTGAGACAGTAGTGAGTGGACGTTCAACGGATGGGCACGAAGTCATGTACAATAGAAAGACTAATAGGTGGTATTGGTAGATAACTTACTCTGAAATTCCGGGACAGTTTGACATTCAACCGAGATTCTGGACGGCAACTTCAATTCCGGGACAATCCGGGACGGTTGGGAACCTTAAACCGTATAGGGATTCTTACACATATTTCTAAATAAATATGACATCTACTGTCTTTTCGCTAAATTTAAATTTGTATGCATGACCCCTTCATTCACTGACTTAACCCACTGCTGGCGGTCTTCTGAGTTGATGAAGGATTTATATACAACACTTGCTTACACTATATCAACAGCAGAACTTTTATTTTGAAGTTTAATAAAATGAAGATTGTTTGGAACATATTAAAGCGTATTTAAAAAAACAATACATTTTACTCGCATAATTTTTATTCATTATAACATTTAGATACATTTTTAAGATGTAATGAACTTCATTTGTTTCATTTCTAAGATGTAATGAACTTCATTTGTTTCATTTCTAATGTCATACTTCTTTTCATTAGAGATTGCGTTAGATGGTCGTATGCGATCAATATTAACAACATCTCTGTGATCGATCGGTATAATCTTTCTAGTGCATTTACTCTTAAAATGGGGTGTACTCGTACAATACTGTTTGTACAAGTAAAAACAATATTCGTCTACTCTTACCCATCTAATGCCATCTGTAGTTGGGACAACTTGTCCGAGTTCATATTTTTTTCCTATTCATTAACTTCAATTTATTAGTAATACCATTAAGGTCATGAAAGTGATTTGTCATGGTGGTAATGTGAGTATTTTTTTGACACGCTTCTCTAAAGATCTCTCTGTACTGATCAGGTGTTATAGATAACACTTTTTATTTCTTAAAACTTTTTGCACTCGGCCAAAATCACAATCCGAATCGAAAAATGAATGCCCCACAGCTGGGAATTTGTTGTCTATGCACTTAAAGTTTTGGTTAAAAATGAGTAGTTGGTAAACAAGAATCATGCTAAAGTTCTTGTTTCGACCCGACATATGAATCCGACCAAACCAAAATATTATCTTTGTGCCAAAATTCAAATTTTGGACGAACGTGTAGAAGCAGCTCCAGGTGGATGAAGTGGGTGCTTCCTGATTTCCATTCCCAGCGCACGTTGAACAGGTGTCACTTCTAGGATGACCGAATGAAAGGATGAATTTGCTTGAGAATTTTTGAATATGTGCACTTTTGAATAAGTTTTAAGCGTTCTGGAGGGTTTAACATTTTAACTACGGCTATAGGTATAACAAATTCTTTCTTGGCGCGATTCTAATAACTTTCAAGGCACAACTGCTGTAACGGCCGTAGTCTAAATTCTTTTTTGGCGCGATTCTTGTATTTTCAGGGTAGAACTGATGTACTGGTCGTTGTCTACTTTCTTGGCGCGATCATGGTACAACTTCTGTACCGGCCGTAGTCTAAAGGTTAAAGTTTCACATTCGTTTATATAGATCCAATGCATTAGGCTAATGTTAAGGTAATACTATTTGTGTGGATTGCTGTTTCTATTGTAGTGGGATGACTCAGCTGGAAATTGCTATATGTGTTCATTGACTGACTGTTCTACCTCTTCCAAAATCTTATAAGGTCTATTTCGAAGCCTTTCTCTTTTGTTCAGCTCTCCTACTTTTAAACAACAAACAGTTTTTGCTATTAACGTCCAATGCGTAGACATCTTTTCAAATACTGTCCCTCTCTTATAGGCTGAATCGTTATGAACATTTTAACTTGCATTTCTCAGAACAGAGCAAGTCCAACTGCCTTTTTTGGAGGCTTAGTTTGACTATTATATGAAACATATTGCAGCTCATGTTCCCTAGCCAACTTAACAATAGTTTTTTTTCTACGTTGCAGCGTTCCTCTGTCTCTTTTTCTAGCTCTTTTCTTATGCAGCGTGAATATAGTTTGTTTATGCTTAGAGGCTCTGCTTCTTCCTGTTCCTCAAAATCAGGATCTGTGATCGTTCGTTCCTAGTCGTGGTTAACGTCGTTACCATCTTGTCCTATTTCACGTTCCTTACCTGACTGCGACTCACTAGAATCCAAAACATCAGGAACATATGAGAGGTCCCCTGAGCAACCAGAGGAGGATTCCGCAGCTAAGAACGAAATTCGTACAGTATTTAAGTTCTTCGGTGGCCAAATTACTTTGAATGACAAATAGACACAGTAAAAATAGGTACTTACAAGACAGGTCATTATCATCCTCATCTACATGTTCATTCATTTCAACTAAAATGCTTTCTCCTTGTATTGAACTATGGCAATGAGTATTAGCATCACATTGATCTAAAATAAAAGTAGCAAGCTTAATTTTGTTTAATTCATACCCATGTTACGTATTACTATGTTTAAAAATATTTTTAATTATGATTAAAAAGGTATATGTTTTAGAATATTTAAAATCAAATAAGTAGATATTGCTAAGCGTACGTACCTACGACTCTTTGTTGGGCTAATTGCAGTATTCTTCTCGTTATTTCAGAATACATTCGTCTTGTTCTTTTAAAATACATTCCGTCTTGTTTTACAGAATACATTCTTCCTCTTTTTTAAAAACTTTCAATAAACTTATCTGGTATAAAATAAGATATCGGAAATGTAAACACAACTATTATATATATACAACAAAGTAAAAAGGCAACTTGGCGCATGACTACCTTACCAAGGTGTTGAAAAAACAATTAATGCTATGGAAGAAGGGACTATGTAACGCTCTTCATCTCTTAACCCCTTCTTCCACCACGTGTGACGCTATATAGTGTACATAACTCGAGGCAACTTCAAAACTGAAATAATCCCAAAAGTAAACAAATTTCACATAGCCCCTTCTTCCACTCACCCCTTAAGTTAGTTTAGTGAGTTTATATTTCATTTATGAAACATAAATGTTATGAAACGGCTATATTTACTTATATTTATTTACTAAACGTTTTTTTTTAAATATTATTATTGTCCTGATTTACCTATATTGCCCCTATACTTTGTCCTGACAGCTGGGCCTAGCTTTACACTTATGAACGGCAGGAAATAAGCGCAGCATGTGCACAGGGCTTCGTGCTATATCTTCCGATCACTCGGTTTGAAGATCTTCAGGTAATGATCGTGTGGCAATGGTAGAAAGCACGAATCCTTACTTGGTATTGGCCAATTATGGCCATTGCGACATAAGAATCCCCAAAACAATCAACCAACCTCACTTGGGGCTATTTGACAACGTGATCAAGAACATTAGTTTTCGCTTCGATAACCAATCGGCCCAATTACATTCCTAATCATAGTTGATATAGACTTCTGAGACCTTACGACAGAGTCATTGCCCATTCGTTAATTAGAAGGTTGAAGAGGAGGATGAGATAAGAGGAGAAGATATAAGAACTGAATTCTCTACTTTGACTGGACATATTAAAATGAAGTACAATTAGACGATAGCTTAAAGATTAATTCAAAATGTACCATTAACTGTCGCGATGTTGCCTGGTAAATCGAGTATAATGTATCGTGGCGATGAAAACTCGCTCTATTCACTTTTTGGCTGATCATAATATCAAATCGATTTCATTGAGCAATCATAGATAAGCTTTTTGGTTGCATTCATAGAAACGAACACTTAAAAAAATTAATAAGGAAAACTAAAGACGATACGGAATTACAAAGAATAACAATCAAGTACCTTTTTCATTTCGTCTCGAATTTTTTTAAATTCCAAATTAATTTTTTATCGCATTCCATATCATGGTTACCAATTCATGTGTGTATAATTGCAAAATACATTCACAATATCATCGTTTGCACGTGAATAATAGAAAATTCATTTACTAATACTATAGTTTACACGTGCTTAATAAATATAACAACGTTTACAAATACAAAAGGGCAGCAGTTGCAAGCACGCGATAAAAAATAAAAGTTTTGGAAACACACGCACGTAATAGATATTAAAACCTCAGATCGCATACACTCGCTCATAATGTCCTTCGCACAGAGGTCTTCTCTGTGGTCCTTCGTATGATCCAAAGTCTAAGGTGGAAATACAAAACACGTTTGTGTTGGGCATATTTACTATCTTCGCAAAAAAATTATCAGTTGATGGGGACAAATAATTTTTGCATTTATTGAGTTAATCTTTTCTATTTTAATGTCTTTCGATTTCCGGCTTTTGTTCTCCTTCTCTTTACATTTATGTGTGGCATGAGATACTTTTCTGTCACTAGATATAAGTGGTGGTAGTGTTTTTGCTACAGAACTTGTTTACTATACTCCGGACGTGACGTTAGTTTTCAAATAGGATTTCAGCACTTCAATAAAAAAAATTCCAAAGCACGAATAATGAATTAATATATTGTTGTCTTACAAATAAAATACTTCGTTGAAAAACATAGTTCTGAGAAAACGAAGAGGAAAATTTCTAAGCACTAACTGTTTGCTTCTCAAGACGAAATTTAACCTTCATGGAAAGAAAAAGGATTCAGTGTAACTAAGAATCACCACACTCTGATCTATAAAAGCTAAAACCTCATACCTCGAAAAACTAGAAGTAAGAATCTCAGTAGTTGTTCTACTGTAATGTGACATCAATTTAACTTAGAATGAAACTTCTTAGTTTCCTCAATTGATATTGTAAAATGAAAATATCAAAGCAAAAAACTTCTTACAGGGGACAAGGAAAGAAGAAAAGGACCCGAATCCCATATTATTTTAAGAGTCGTTGGTGGCTCCTTACCCCTCCAAATGGTTTCAACGAGATATGTCGTTCATTAAGATCTGTTCAATTTTGTCAATGACGAAATTCCTCGTCTCAAGATGTTGCCAATTTTGTGAGGATGAGATCAAGATCTGGTCAATTTTGTTAATGACGAGATACCTCGTCGATATAACGATAAGGTTAAAACAGGTTTCCTTCCACGATTCTCTCAAGTATATAAATAAAAATTGCGCGTTTGTTTGTACATTGAATATTTTCGACCCATTTCAAGTTTTCTATCCGTTTTCGACCCTTCTGATGCCACATCCGCCTCTTGCGCGTTTGGTGTCTGTCTGTCCATCTGTCTGTCAGTATGTTCATCTGTGTGTCTGTATGTGTGTGCCCAATGCACGTCCAAATGGTTTTATATGTATTTTCATGAAACTTTGAGTACTGTGAGTACTTCATTCATTTAGTGACTGAACTTGGTTGCGTAAGTCTGTCTGTCCGTCTTTCCGTTCCAAGTTCGATTTTGTTTTTGTGTGTTTGAGCAAGCATCACATGAATTTTATTCCATATATTTGATTACAATGTTCTAAATTTTATACCTCATTTGTTCGTTTAGTGAATGCAGTATCAAACGTTTCTTTGTTTCTGTATTTAGATACGTTTCATGCTAAAACAGCTGAATAAATATACTTAAATCAACCATAATTTGGTAGATTTGGAAAATATGGAATGTATATTGAGTATTACGATTACTTGGATTGTTTTACCAGTATTGCTTAAACAGCAATTATTTTTGCAAAAATTATTTTTTTAATGGAATTTTGACTTTGATACTTCATTTATTTATAGTTTTAGTTTTGTTCTTTAACAAAATATAAACGTTTTCCGAATATTTCGGACAGACGATATTTTTCAACGAACGGAAACTCGTGTTGGTTGTTCACGTGCAGTGATATTTTCTATTTTTTCCGCTTAGAATTAATTCAGCATTTCTAAATTTTGTGCACTTTTAGTTGTAAGTTGTGGCAACTGTGCGATATCAAGGAGATAAAAATGAATCACGCATATCTTTCATCGACCTTAAAATGAAATAGACGGATCATGTGGGCGGAGTCGCTGTCGTAAGATCTCTGAAGGGTAAATCACAAATCGACTTATCCGATTGGCTCTGGAAGCGCAGACTAGTGTTTTTAATAACTGTGAATAGTCACGGTAACCAATTAATAGTTTAGAATTCATGCTTTTACCCACAACCACGTGACACATCTTCAAACCGAGCAACTGCACGAAATAACTTAAAACAGCGGTCGCATGCTCCATCTATATCATTTTAAGGTCGATGATATCTTTAGGATAACGTATTTTCTGACTGGTTTTATTTTGTTTTATTTCGATGTTTACTGTTGTTTTCTGTTTCGAATATTTACTATTTTAATAAATTGCATTTCCTTTTTATCACACGCAAAACCCCGCAAAGAATTTTATTTAATATGACAGATAAGTCGGGATAAAGTAAATTTTAAGTGTAGTTTTACTGAAAGAATAATGAACATTGAAAATTTTCTAACTACAACTTCTGAAATATTAAAAAAATTATTTGTCATAATAACAGGAGGTAAAGGTGGATAATTTTACGAGTTGAAGCTATATTTGGAACAGCTACACTCTACGTTTAGGAGCAATGGCAACGGCCTTGGCGATTTTTTTTGGCGCACTTCTAAAGTCGCCAAGGAAATAATTATTTTCTAACTCTTTATCTGTCACAATTTTTTTTCTTTTTACAACACACTTTTTAAACGCATTTCAGAACGTTTTAAAAAGTATATATATTTTTAAATCTTTCACAAAAAGTAGTAAGCTTAAGCACATATCAAAACACATTTGTGAACCAGCAGAGAAACTAAACTACGAATGTTGGGTAAGAATACCCTGCAACTTATCAATTACACTAAATACAGTGGGCATGTTGAAAAAGAAAGATTTACAAAAGAAAAAAAAGCAAGAAATAATACAACCTGATGACGTCTGAATTCTTTCTTGAAAACATAATGAAAACAAATATGGTAAAAAAAACAGAACTCTTAATCCTTTTGTGAAAACTATTATAATAAAATAAAAATTCCACAACTGTCAAAATACAAATAAATGTACCAATAGTATCCCCGAAAACGATTTAAAAGGACCAATTCAATCAAAGGATATTTTAAAAACAAAATAACCATTGGGAGTAAAGAAATAATTTCAAACGAATCAATGAAATCAAACGATTTTAACGGATATTGGAAGAACTTTCTAGAATATTCAAAATGAAAATTGAAAGTTTCCGTTTGCCGAGGTTGCTATGAAAACCACAACAACCGTAACGAAAAATGGGTTGCCTTTATTTATCGTAACTCGCTACTAGAAGCGCGCCAAAAAAAAAAAAAATCGCCAACCGTTGCCATCACTCATAAACGTAGAGTGTAGCTGTATCCTATATTTAAACACCTTATTTATATGTGTTAAGAGTTCATTGAAAATAATTATTTTATTTAACAAAAAGCGGTACAGCTACACTCTACGTTTATGAGTGATGGCAACGGCTTGGCGATTTTTTTTGGCCCACTTCTAGTAGCGAGTTACGATAAATTAAGGCAACCCATCTGTCGTTACGGTTGTTGTGGTTTTCATGGCAACCTCGGAAAACGGAAACTTTCAATTTTCATTTTGAATATTCTAGAAAGTTCTTCCAAAATCCGTTAAAATCGTTTGATTTCATTGGTTTGTTTGAAATTTTTTCTTTGCTTCCAATAGGTTATTTTGATTTTAAAATATTCTTTGATTGCATTGGTCCTTTTAAATCTTTTTCTGTGATACCATTGGTCCATTTATTTGTACTTCGACAGTTGTGGAATTTTTATTTTACTATATTAGTTTTCACGAAAGGATTAAGAGTTTTGTTTTATTGCCATTTTCGTTTTGATTATTTTTTCACGCAAGAGTTCTAATGTTATCAAGTTGTATTTTTTCTTGCTTTTTTTCTTTTATAAATCTTTTTCTTTTTCAACATGCCCACTGTATTTAGTGTAATTGATAAGTTTCAGGGTATATATATATATTCTTACCCAAAATTCTAAGTTTATTTCTGCTGGAACACAATTGTGCTTTGTAATGTATTTACCTTTTATGAAATTTAAAAAATATATACTTTTCAAAACGTTTTCAAATGTGTTTTCAAGTTTTCATTTTCTTATGTGAAAAGAGAAATGTTTTTGAAAGAAAAAGATTTTTGAAATAATTAATTCCTTGGCGACTTTAGAAGTGCAATGGTAATAAGTTACATTTTGTTGTTCCAATGGTAATAAGTTACATTTTGTTGTTCCAATGGTAATAAGTTACATTTTGTAGTTCTTTACTGAAGGCATTCAATTTTAAAACAACTTCTGTTATTATTATACGTGTCACAAAATGTAATTTTGAAGAAACAATTTATTCGTCTTAAAAAACTTAGTGATGATTATTAAAGATGACGAAATTCAGCAATGTCGCATGCTGATGCAAGAGTGCCTTCAAGAAGAAAATATTATTTTGTTAACTATGCCGCACTCATATATTCGTCATTTTAATGAATTGATTTTAGCAGTTTTATGTGAAAATAACGTAAGAACAGGAATTTCAAATCCCCTTAAAATCGTGTTTGGTAGTAGTTGAAACCATCGTGTCACCTTTCGTCATTTGTAGCTTTGTCATACAGCAAAGGTACAATGTATATAAAATGTATTGCATGGATGGATATGCATGTGTAGGATTTGTGTCCAAAGTAAGTTGTACAAATTATAAAAAGATGTCAAGAAAAGGTGTTAAAATATTATTTTATTCCACGAAAGATATACGCGGTTGACCTTTTCCCCTCTACAATCTAGAGTTAATCAATTCAGCACGACTAAGGTCGGCAATTTTGATACTGACTAATATTGTGCAACAGATAAAAAGTAAAATGTTCAAGGTCACCTAAATAAAAAATTCAGAGAAAAAGTTTAGCAAACTTTAAAGACATGTAATTCTGCCGGAGAGACTGTGAATACTATCTTACATATTTTAATTCCTTTTAATATACAAAATTCAAATCATTAATCATAGTTCCCAAAAAGAAAGAAAATTAATGTATAAAATGTTTGCCAATAAAATATTAATATAGAGAAGGTATCAAAAAAAGTTGATACAAAGATGTGACGATTCCCAAAGCAATTCAATCAAAATACGCCATTTCCCACTTTTCTATTAAAAAAATCTTTTTATCTGGAGATCAAACAGGTACAAAAACCTTATTGCGTTTCTTTTTTTTTCAGATGGGTTGCGTTTCTCTGATGAGTGATGACAAAGAATTTCTGATGTTGTGTGGTAACGATCACAGATATAAAGTGAGAAAAAAATTTGTTTTATGTAATTTTGAAAGCCAAATTAGGATAATTTAACCATTGTTTTCCATCAAGTCAGGTTTCTTCATAATAGGTAAGATATTATTTGATTATACTGTTCATTTAATATCTATTAAATCTCCCAGACTAGTAAATATGACATTTTTATAAAGGGCACTGATTGAGAGCGGTGAGTGTTAAGTCTCTCACATACTGTAGAGAGCACGTTGGTGGCATTCAAACCTGATGAGACAGAGGCTTTCTTAGCCCTAGCGAGAACAAGGCCTCTTAAGCCCAAACGAGAACGAAGCTTACTTAGCCCTAATGAGAAAGTGATCCTTCCACTATCTTGTTATACTTGTTGTCAATAAAATGTTTGTTGTTACAACGAATTGTGTTCATTAGAATAGTCCACTAAACGAGCTATCGGACCAACAATGTCCTTGACGTAGAAATATATAGATTATAAATATAATATTTGACTGTTTTGCATACATAATATTAAGTTATACAACTTAGAAGTGGAATTAAAATGCATCTAGGACTGCTACCAGTGCCAACCTCTGAAAGCATGTGTGGACAGGAATGCCCATCTATCAGTTCTATTGTCTGACTGAGACGAATATTTCAATGCCACTTTCTTATGGGTTAGACATGTTGCTCCAGTGCGAAGTTAAAATACAAAAATACCAAATACCATGGTTTAGGCATACGGGTTGTTTTGGTATTTTATTTGGCCAATATGATCCAAACACAAGACAGACAACTTCGATTAAAGTATTAGACACCACAGGTGTCCTCCTTTCCCCTCGTCCATGGGACAGGTAAAAGTGTTTTTTGCGGACACACTGCGGAAAAGTGGTTGGAGCCCACCAAGACTGAGTGTGACAGCTTCGGGCGAACCTTTAACTGTGTGTTTTAGCTTCAGGACGGGGCAGAACCAACTTTGTTTACGTGGTGGGAACTTCTCATGTGAGGGTTTCCGTCATGCAATGTAGAAATAAGAAGAAAATGAAAATATAGTAATAATAAAATAAAGTAAATGGAAGAAACATCAACTTATGTTAGTTGAAAGCAAAAGTTAAAAGTTAATAAAAAAGGGCTAGTTAAAATAGAGCTCTAAAAGGATGAAACCCTTTAACAAGTAATGAACAAAGTTGAAATGAATTGTAAGCAAGTCTTATTGAATGAGGATATCGATGCTTTCCGATATGTACTTCATAATTTGCATGATATTTGCTTGCGCTTGTCTGTTACTTGCCGTGTTTGTCGCCCATGCCCTGTAATTTTCGTCTGTTGGTTGTGGTAGATGATGGAGACACGTGAGAGGGCAGTTGAAAACGTAATGGTTTGGCGTTCCTGTTTTCCTCATAGGCAGTTGCTTGATGTTGCTGCTTTAAATCTGCTTAGGTAGCTGGGAAAGGGTCTGTGGCATGTGTAAAAAGACGTGAGGTAGGGTCCACATGGTTCTTTCCTGGGGTTGATCTTTAGAAGAAATGCGAAGGTTCTTCTTCCTGTTTCTTCGGCTTCCCAGTCCTCCTGCCATTTTTGTAGGGCTGCCTTCTTCATAACGTTTTTAGCGGGACTCATGGGTAGTTTGGCGAAGACCGTGAAATTAGTTTCTCCCATCGCTTTTTCCTTCGCTAGTTGGTCGGCCCTTTCATTTCCGGTAACGCCAATATGGGCTTTAACCCAGTTGATGAACGTGTCATTAAATTTATCGTTAAGTAGTGTTCTGATTTGTTGCGCAATTGAGTCTTCAGTCTGGAACTGTTGTAAGGTTTTTAGACAACTTAAACTATAAAATGTCAAGAAAGGGGAACAGAGAGAGGGCAGGGAAATAGAACAGAAGGAGGAAATGATAAAAGTTCGCTTAGGTATCCCGCAACCCGTGCTTACTAAAGACAGCCAATCCCATGGAAAGAGAAAGGATAACGGGATTATCTCGGGTCCGTGGATCCTGTACACACCAAAACGAGATGTGCTCCTGAGAGATCTTAGGCATAAGGAAAGGATTCCATTAAAAATTTCTCCAAGGATAGTTCTTTGATAACACATTTTAGCTGGGGAAAAAGCTATGAAAACTTTATGAATTGCAGAGGATTGAAATGGAGGTTTCTAGATTCCTCAAAATACATTACTTAACTTTGCATGTATTGTGTTTGTCGTAGTATGATCAAATGTTGTCATTCCACCATGAAGCCCAACCATCAAATAAATTGAATATATAATTTGAAAGCAGTTTTGTCCGAAATTGTGACGCGATAGACATATTTGCAAAACATTTTTCATTGCGTTTTTGTTTTAAAATATAAAAACGTTTTTCAAGCAATTTTTCCGATAAGAGAGAGAGAGAGAGAGAGTTTGTTCAGGCATGTATAAATGTTTTTACTGGTATATCTAGTGTCCGTTGACGTATTACCGCACCAGGATGAACGGTAGTTGGAAGTTGAATTTACTTCGCAATACAGCAACACAATTTGGTTATTAGAGACAGTCCAGAACAAATCCTGAAAGGAAAGATCCGAGACAAAACCTCGTAACTTTGAATCACGACGAGGTCAATCCCTGAGCTGGCACCCCACTCTCCAAACTTCCTCGACACGCCCGCGTGAAGACGTTTGAGGCCATGACAGATTTTACATGAACTCGTAACCCTTTGGTTGTTAATCTGGGAACCTACGGATTGGGCTTCCACGGCCTCACTAAATATCGATAGATAGTTAATTAACGTCACTCTAGAAACACAAGCAACACAACGGCATAGCCCTCTAAATATCGGAAAATGTTTTTTTGAACCTCTTGCTTTGATTGATGATGGAGTCCATATATTGGCATATTTTTTTTATAATATACTCTCTCTCTCTCTCTCTCTTTAGTTCAAACCAAGCACGACACACGGTTTTACTCTAGACCCATTCCGAACATAAAAGCCCACATTTTAAAAATATTTATTAACTGCAAGAGAATATTTTCATGTCCTTATCAGCTTTCAGATTGGTGACTATTCACAAATTATCAAACGCTTGTGATGAATGTTATAATGAAATGAGAGAGTTTAAGTTACATAGGAGTTGTGCCCCTCTCAAAAGTCAATACTTGAAACGGAGAAGTGCAAAAACACGCCTCACGAGTTTCAGTATTCCAATTTATTTTTCATTCAAAGTATGCGTCAAGTATTCAATCATAAATAAAGGAAAGGTTGTTGCAACTTTCCTACGTCAGCATTTGTGTTTATTGCAGAAAATTAAAGTTTCAATTCCCTTAGATGTGTTTTCCTCGCCTGTGATAGAAACACTTCCTTTATATATGTGACAAATACTTTATGACGATTAATAAGTAAATATTCGATCGTAATTGCATATGCACTAGCAACTCAGTTCTACATTTATTCAGATTGTTTAGACTACTTGCCTCTTTCACAGATAAAGCAGAATTCTTGTTTAAGGAAAAATATATATTTTTGAAAATGTTTTTAAGTGGTGGTGGCCCAGATGGTTTACTCGGTTCAACCAAATACCGTTGTCTACGTGGGGACTAGTGCACATTAAATCTGTCGTGGCTTCAAGTGACGTTGCCATGATGTGCCAGCTCAGGTGTTAACTCGTCATCTGACCATGGTTCAAAACGACGAGGTGTTGCGCTCGGATCTTTCTGATCGGATCCAGGACCGTCACCAATATCCGTTATGTTGCTTCAGTGTGGTGTAAGTACAACTCTCAACCCCACACTACTACATTGGGCGATGTGGTGGGTACGACAGAGCTGTTCAGATCGCCACCCAAGTTTCCTGATCTTACACTGAATATTTCTTTGGGGGTGAAGCTGTCGTGGTAAAGCGGGTATGTCCACTGCTTTGACGACCTGCCAGATTTAGGTGGTGCAGGTTGAATTCCTCCCAGTGTGTAATTTCTCTTATGTGTCAGTAAAACTCTTCCCGTGATGTTTATTACTGGATGTTGTCTGTCTTGTATTTGATACAGCATCGCCAAATATGGCCCTTGCGCCAAAAACTCCAAACCAACTAAAAAATCTAGTTATCTTAGGATAGGCACAACAGAACTCCTGATGGCATGTGTGCATCCCTGCGTCTATTTTTTGTTATAAGAACAAGCTAATGAGATAGTGAAGATGAATGTAGGACTCCTTGTCAAGGTGTTGGGAACAAGCTGCCTGAATGTAAGAAACTAAAGACAAACAGACTTACGGTAAAAATTAAAATACTTAAGGGGGTCCGGGACACATAGGAAAAATTTTTTTTATTAATTAATTTAGAATTTTGATTTTTTTTTGTACTGATTACCCATCTAACTAATAAGCAAAATCACAACACAAAGTTTTCCAAAAGTTCTTTAAAAATTTTAAATTAAAATTTTTTGAAAAAAAGAGGGGTCATTTTAAATTGCTAAGGCTCAAAACATTCTTGATCAATTTTTAAATTTCTTGCATTAAATTATTCACAAATTTATTAACTTTAATTTTGATTCAGGAATTTAAAAAATATTAATTTAATAAAAAATGAAAAAGATTTGAATGAAAATTTTTGAAAATTTTAAGGTACTTTTTTTTAAAAAAAGTCATATTTTTGAAAGTAAATATTTGTTTTAAATTTGCTGAATCAAAATTAAAGTATAATGTTTGAAAAAGATATATTCCAAATTTCAATCCTTAAACTTTATCGGTTTTCGACTTATAGCAATTTGAATACAGGAAATCTTGAAAAAATGCATCATGGAGAAAAACGCATTTAAAGTTTTAAGGACGGATGTTGTTGCCATGACAACAACTGTCAAGAGTGTTAGATTTTCAAAACAACGCACCACAAAAATTACTATTTCTCTAGTTCTAATCAAGATAGAAACATGATTTAGACGTCATTTTAAGCAAAAAAACACAGAGAATTTCTTAAAATAATAAAAAAAAATTTCGAAAATTTGACGATTTTTGTGTCCTGGACTTAATTAATTCAGTTAAAAACCTTATTAAAAAACTATGTTGATTATTCGCATAAGGAAGTAGACGTAATCGATTCCTTTTCTTAAACTGTTCCATGTTTTTAAAGTTTGTTCGTAATGATTTCAAAACATTTTAAACATAAATATTCAAATCTTAAGCGATGAATTGCAACTTTTCAAAAAGCAATTCCAAATGAGTAGAGGAACTAATTTCCATGAATTGTAACTTATTTGTCTGGCATTGAAAGAACAAAATTTCAGAACGATTTCCCATTTCAAAAATATGTTCTGAGTTTATAGCACCTTGAAATTATTTTAAAGTAAGTTCAATTTTTATGCTTTTATTTCATTACAAATAATATTTGTGACACTTAATTTAGTTTGTTTTATATTAGTTTTCCTTGAATAAATGTGCAGAAACGTGTTGTATAAATTGAATATAATGTAAAGCAGCGAATTTTAATTGATTCATCTCGTAGTACATATAAATTAATTACTAAAATTCTGCTGCACAAAAAAAATGTATAGTATTTTTTATGACAAATAATTGATATAATTTTGATTGATTTATAAAAGAAATACCATTTTTTGCCCCTAAATGGCTTTCTAAGCAAATCTTTTTGAAACAAAATTTTTTGTGATACTTCTTAATAAAAAGTTGATGCACTCGACATTTTTTATTCGAGTATAAAAAAAATCAAATTATTAAAAATTCAATCAATTATAAACAAGTACTGCCCCTATCTCTGTGTTACGTACGTTAGTGAAATATACAAGGTATGTATGCCAAAAGTCACGAGAGAGTTTCGATAATTATTAACTTCTTTATACTTTAAATTTAGAATACCGTAGAATATTATGCAGTATCTATAGGATATAAATTTACTTTGGGGAACGGAAAAACTTTTAATGACATCCATTTCCAAGGCGTCTTTCGTAACAATTAGTGCTTCAGCTTCCAGTGCTCTGATTTCAGCCCGAATAGTATTCTTCAGCTGTTGGAATGTCTAAGACTTGTTATAGTCATATAGTCATATTGAGTGGGTAGGTCAGGAAAGCCCTAGGTGCTGATTCCTCTAGGGCAGTGGTCCCCAACCCCCGGTCCGTGAATCAAATGGTACCGGGCCGCCAAAAGAACATTAAATTATTTCAATTTTATTTACTGTGGTGTATTTCTCTCGAGTTTGTGCGGTTCTTATCTATAAAATGTCAACTCAAATTAGGAGGCGGTAAATCAGAACTTGAAATTTGTTACTAGAGCTTCAATTATATATATATGATTTCTGTATGTCTCTATTTTCCAATTTTGACAAATGCGACAACTGTTTTCAAGTTGGCAGACAAAGTAGCTGCATTTAAAGCCAAACTGAAGTTGTGGGGACGGCGCGTGAACAGAGGCATTTTGGACATGTTTCAGACATTAGCGGGGATTTTAGGCGAGACTGAGCCTAAACATTCATTCTCCCAGTTGGTGCACGATCACCTGTCTTTGCTTTTAAAAGAGTTCGAGCGCTACCTCCCAACCACAAAAGACCCACTAACTAGTAAGGAATAGATCCGCGACCCATTTGTCAACAAATCAGGCGAATTTAGAATGTCTGTGCAAGAAGAAGATCAACTGTTGGAAATTGCAAATGAAGGCGGCGTTGAAACTACGTTCGAGACAACAACTCTGCCGGTGTTCTGGATTAAAGTCATGGTGGAATACCCTCAGAATGCCACCACAGCATTTATATCCCTATTGCCATTTCCGACAACCTATCTATGTGAAGCGGGGTTTTCTGCAGTTACAGCAACCAAAACAAAACAAAGGAATAAACTGGACATAAGCAACACACTTCGGGTGTCATTGTCTCCTATTACCCCCAGATGAAACCGTCTCGTTGCAAAGAAACAAGCTCAGGGCTCTCATTGATTAAGCATTCTAGTGAGTTAAAACGTCAAATCACTTAATATTCATTTTTTGGTGTAACTGTATTTTATTTTAAACGTATGTTTAAATACAATTAAATTATTAAATAAAAACAATCTAAAATATTAACAATCAAAGTCCCCACCCCCAGCGGGCCGCGCTAAAATTATCAAACGTTGATCCGGTCCTCGGCGATAAAAAGGTTGGGGAGCACTGCTCTAGGGAATATTGCACCAAACAACATTGTTTTTCGACACTCCTGTCAAAGAAAGCCAGATTCCTTAAGAAAGGCCAAAAGGTTTTTGACAGGTTCTTCGTGAATTGTATCAAGTTCTGTTCCAAGACCTAGACTTGAGTGCCTTATGCAAAGCAGAGCTTCGCATTCAAAAAGTATATGGTGGGCTGTTTCCTCCACCATATTGCATTTACTGCATAGAGGTTCTTCTTTAAAGATTCCCATCCTATGAAGGTGTTTTCGTAGGTGATAGTGGTCTGTGAGAAATCCAACTATTACCCTCATCTTATCCCTGCTAAGATGAAGGATCTGAGATGATATTTTCATGGAAGGTTCTTGAATCATAAGCCTCGCATGTTTTTGATCGGTGGTTTACTTCCATTTTTTTGTAGTTTCTTTAAACACTTTTTCTCCTATCACCCTTTTTGCGGTAGTCTTAGAGATCCCGTAAAAAGGTTCAGGGATTAAAGGAAGGTCTGCAGTCCCCAGTTTGGCTAGCTTATCTGCATTTTCGTTTCCTTCTACACCAGTATGCCCTGGCACCCAAGTAAGAAAGATCCTATTATGGGTCCCCAAGTCTTGTAGAAGGTTCCTACATTCCCAAACAAGTTTGGAGCTTATTTGAAATGAGTTTATCGCCTTTAAGGTTGCTTGACTGTCAATAAATATGTAGATTTTCCTATTTGAGTAGGATCTTCTAGAACATTCATGTAGACAGTAGATGATAGCAAGCAGTTCCGCTTGAAATACTGTGGCATGTTTTCCTAATTTTCGGGCAATCCTTACCTTAGGTCTGACCCCACAGATTCCAGCATCTGCCTTTTCGTTTTGTCTGGAGGCATCTGTGTACTACACAATGTCTCCATTTGTGAGCTTGTAGTTTTCCTCTTACCATTCCTATCTTAGGTCAATAAGTACCTCAAAGGGTCTTTAAAAGATGAATCTTGTCTCCATGATGTCAGAGGGCATCAAAAATATAGTGTCAAATAATTTTTGGTTAATACTGGTGTGGGACTTTTGGCTGGCAAAATTCATCCACAGTCCAGCATTTTCCAGTCTGTAGGAACTTCTTCTGGCAGCACCACTGATAAAGATATCAAGTGGGACGACAGATAGAATAATTTCCATGGCTCTGGTGGGAGTGGAGAACATAGCAACTGTTATACTCAGGCAGGCAGCTCTTTGAAGACTGTCTAGCTTGGTATTAACAGTCAATTGTTCCGTCTTTTTCCACCAGACCACAGCCGCATAGGTCATAATGGGTCTAATAGCCATAGTGTAAAGCCAATAGATCATCCTTGGCTTTAGACCCCATGATTTACCAAGAACTCTTCTACATCGTAGTCCAACTTTTGCTTGTTTAATTTTACTTTTCAAATGCTGATTCCAGGTTAATTTAGTGTCCAGTATAACTCTGAGATATTTAACCTCGCTCAGCATATTTACTTTTTCCCCTAGTAGGGTAGGTATATCACTTCTAAGACTTGTTAACATAATCAATGTCTTCGAGGTCCTACGGGAAACATAAGAACACCTTCGTGGTTGGTGTGCTTGAGTCCACTGCTACACTTTTTCATATGTTTAACTGTGACTTCGTTTATTACCGACCGTGGTTTGTCTGTTCGTGGAAATTCGTTAACTGAACCCTGTTTCTCTTAATCATTGATTCGCTTGAATCTTTCACGCCATAATGGAAACGATAAACTTGTTGGATCATAATTCATTATCGGGTTTCATATTAAAATTCTACAACTGTTCGCTGTTCGATGGTGAATTCTTCCATGGTTAATTCCTAGATCTTTGTGTTGTTAGAGTATCTGCAGTTTATTAACACAAACTTTGTCTTCGAATTAGTGCCATAGGACTGCCTTTGATTGATGTGCTTGGATCTTCTGCTACACTCCCTCACATGTTTAACTGTAACTTCCATCCTAACAGACCGTGGTCTGCCTTGAAAGGTCGCTTACTAAACCCTGATCCACAAAACTACAAATCGGAAGTCTAATCACTGATTCGCTTGATTATTTCACGCCATAATGAAGACGATGTACTCGTTGGGTCAGAATTATTGATCCACGGGTTTGATGATAAAATTCTACAATTAGCGTGCGTTGAGGGTGGCGAATTTTCCGGAGGTTAATTACTTCTTCACGGTCAATCTCTTCTCATTTGTCTTTATGAAATCTGAAGAAAAATAAAAGTAATTTGAAAAATTATGTTAAAATTTCAGAACCATTTCTTAATTTTCGGCCCACACTGTATAGTTTTTAAAAAAGCACTGAAAACAAATAAGTCAAATATCCACAGTTATAAAGAGAAATGCAACAATCTAGGGAACGAAGTTGTTTCCTGCTATCTCCTGTGAGTTGGTAGGTATTTCATAAACGTCGCTTTGAAGCAAGACACAGGTCTATTGGCAACGGTCCGGAATCAATCCCAAAGGAAAATATCCGAGAAAAACAACTCGCAATTTTGATCCACGGTCACATCGGAGCTAGCACCCCACTCTTCAAACTTCTACACCCCACCAGTGTGAGGATATTGAGGTCTACGACAGATGTAATGCGCATCAACCCCCTCTTACATGACGATCTTTGGCTGGATCGAGTTTCGAGATGGCTAATCCGCTACTCTTCCAACCGGCCTACTGTGGCCCTGATAAATAAAGGTTCTTAAATAATACACAAGAAGACAGAATACCGATAGTTATGCTCTAATATTGCATGTGGGAGATCGAAGGTATACTCTAGTGCATTCTTCAATGGGGGTCTGAGCGCAGATGAATGAAATAAAAAATAGCAAACATTTCAATGGAAATCAGATTACCGAAATGTATACATTATCCGTACGATTGTGTTGCAAGATATGAGTCAGATGGCAGAACAATAACGGGATGTAGAAGATTCTCCCGGGAGAACTTACTACTTTCATGGATTTCCCATTGAGACAATACTTTGTAAAATTTTCTAGAGGGCACTGAGATTTGTGTGAAGTTTTTATTATATGAGGCGAGGATAAGACGACGAGGGATAAAAAAATTGACGTCCCTCTCAATGGAGATGCCGTTGAAGTGAAAAAAAATGCATTTGCAATTCTTTTATTTTCTTCTTAAGTTACTATTATTCTTTCAATGTATTCTTAAATTACTTTTTATCGGTCCTCGTATTCCACAAACGAACTTTATCGAAACTCATACTTTACCTTTCTTCGGCTGATTGTCAACAATCTCAAAAAGTTCGGGTCGAGTGAGACTAGGGGTTAACGCCAATATTCTCTGTCTCTTATTGCAGTAGGTATATTTCTATGTGTGGTTTCCCTTATTTCTCTTCTTAATCATATGTGTCTTATCTCTTGATTTTCTTTTGGTATACGAGGATCTCTAGCTTCTTCTATTCTGTCGTATCTTAAGCCCCAAACATCAACCATTTGGAAATGTAAGTGAAAAAACGAATGTTCTTACTCTTCAATGTAAATATTTCATTTGATTTTTAAAAAAAGTTGAATGCTTTATGGACGTTGGATTTTTATTACGTACACTTAAAAACATAATTAAGATAAATATATGCTCCATGACATTTCCTAAGTGAAATAATTTTCTGAGTTCGATTATAGAAAGGTAATTTAAAGCTTTCAGTTAAGATTTATATGGATCAGAGTGAGAAAAGGAAATAAAATTTTGAGAATTATAACTTTTGAATTATATCGACCGCTTACAAGTCAAACAAACTCAAAAGTTTCTAGATGAGTTTCTTTCGTGTGAGGGGATTTTTAGACTGGTTAAGACCACGAAGTCGTTTTTTTTTTTCTTTGTATGAAGGCTGTATTTCTTCTTGAGAAACACACTTATTGAGCACAAATAATGAATAAAATTTTGTCCTTTTCGTTTTCTCAACACTCTTTTTTTGACTTGATATGTTTCACTTGAGGGCCGACGACACATTGGTTTTGTGGTCAGAAATTATTTGACGAATTGCTTTAAATTAAATACACGTATACAATTTAAAAAACTAATTTGCATCCTAGATACTGGAAACTTTTGCTTCAAAATCGACAATATTAAAAGAAACTTCTTGCATGTGAATCTTTTTATACGTGATGGATTAGGTAAATTACAATTATAATACCATAAGGAGTGCATTTACTGAGAATAATTTCTTATTAATTTCTTTATATATTTTTTAAATGCTAGTTAAATCGCATCACATCACCATCTATTCCTCAAATTAGTCTCTTTAATCCTTCTATATAAGAATAACGGAACTCGTATTGTATTGACATATAAATAGTATTGAATATTTGTGAACTTTTACTGAAAGAATTTTAAATATATAGGATATGAGCGCTAAATTGGTATCTTAGATGACTCTAACAGCGTTTGTTTTAAGAAATATTTCAAAGTATGTGATTACCGCTTTCTTTCAATGTGTTCATCAAGTTAATATCAAACAAAATTCGCTTGTTTTGTATTAAATGTATTGAAAAATATACAAATTCATTTTAAGTTCTTGGCATTTTTAAGTTTGATGTCTTCCTTTCTTCAGTGTTTTTTTTTTTTGCTTGTAATTTTTAGTCTTGTAATTTGTGTACCAGAATGTTATTTAATTTGCGGTAAGAAGAATGGGTACGGTATGAGTGTACCATACATGCTAGTAACAGAAAATATTAACTGTGATAGGTTATATATATTATTTCTGAAGGTATTATTGACTCAGACGTTAAACCTAATTATACTGGATTAGCATTCCTCTTGGACATGTTTCATCCTTGAAAAGAGGTATTGTCGGCTTACAAGTGAAACATGCTGTCAAAACTTCCAAAATATGAGTTTCTTAGCTTTTCTTTACCAGAAGGGGGGGGGACGATCCTTACACTGGTAAAATCTACTAGATCATTTTGTCTTTACATGAAGTTTAGATTTCTTTTTTGATGAAACACACATAATGTTTAGTTACTCAGAAGAAAATTTTCTCTCTGTTTTCTGTTTTTTGACATAGTGGTCTTTTAAGCCGACAATATATGATACTAGCAGTATTACCCAGCGTTTCTAGGGTTGACTTGGTTGAATATTGATTCAAAAAGAGCATGTCTGTGATCTTCGTTTACACTTTACTCGTTCAATAGACTCCTTGCTTAAAAAAAGTCATAAAAATTACTTTAAAACGCTTTATATCACCAAACGAATATTCATAAAGAATATGATAAATATATGGAAAGAAATAAAAAATAATTTCAACCATAAGTATTAGAATTTTAATTTAGTAAAAATGAGTATTTCGAAAAACATTGTTTTTTTTAGTAAAGCTAGAAATACATTTAACCGAAATCATAGCAAGAATAAATGTTATTTCTAGAGATTTCAAACAGATTACAGCCACTCCGCACACCCATAGCAAATAGAACGGGAGTTAAAAAGTAGCCTGTGTTACTTGCAGGATTCTAAAGAATGAGTGTACCAAATTAAGTGTGTGATTGATAAAAAAATGTAGATTTGTATTGAGAACAGATAGACGCCAACACTGCTTTATGGACATAGATTTGGAATTCGATATGTTTTACAAGAAATCCAAACGCTAGCTTGAGTGTTACGCTATGTGTTAGAAAACTACAGCATTTTCGAAATTAAACAGTCACTGCATTTGGATTTTGAATCTTGGCCTAAATATACATTTTTCTGTGTACTTCGTGTAAAAATTGCTCATACACTAGCGTTTACTGCTTTTTTTGCTGTATCGTTTTACTCCTCATATGGAGGAAACACCATTTTGTGATTCTGTGTTGTCTGAGTTAGGCTCCTCCACTATGACGCTCTAATCCACCAAAACTTTCATTAAATTTTTTTTTTTTTTTTTTTTTTTAAATTAGATATATGTTATAATAACAGAAATTATAAGCCTGCAATCATAGTGCTGGTTCAAAATGCAAAAAGAGGCAGAAATTCTCTAACCAAAATTTTATTACTTCAATAACATACTAGCAACATTATCAGGCGTGGAGGTTGTTGAGGGGACGGAGATTCGAACGTCTCTGAGAGCTTCCTATTCTAAGGACCTCATGTAAAAAGGGGCTCACGTAAAAAGTGCATAGTTCACACAATAAATTTGCCAAATTGAAAAGAATTAAAAGAAAGACTATTGGATCAGGGGATCTAGCAAGAAGTTTTATTGGTAGAAGTCGGGAACTAAGCGAAGGAGTAATTTTATCTTTGGCGATTTGAGAGGTAAAGTGGTCATGGAAGGTCAGTCACACTCAGAGGTCCTGAGGTGAAAGGGGATGGCAAGATATATGACCTATTGGACAAAAGAGACGCAAGACTGTGAGGAAAGTGGGGTGTTCAGGGACTGGTTTCTGGCGAGATTAATCCCCTGGTCTCGGTTGAGAGAACGGAATTGTTGTTTTGACTACTCTCAAACGTCTGCGCAAAAGGAGAAAGGGATGATTCACTAACAGCTGTACGACCCCCTCCCCCACTTGGCTTAGAACGCAGGTCACGGTCACCCGAGTTGGCTTCACTCGAAGTACGCACATACTCATGGTTTCTAGGGTAATGCAATGAATAGTGCTGCCGTCTCTTCTGCCCCTCTCGCTTACACAGAGAACAAGAAAAATGTGAATTACAGTTATTGACCAGATGCTTGCCCAGACAATTAAAACAACAATTATTTTTCTTAATGACCTCCACTCTGTCAGAAACAGGCAAAGCCATATAATTATTACATTTGAACAAGGAATGATTTTCAGGACACAGAATGCATTTTGAACTCTTACAATCAGAAATAAATATTTTAGGCATATTTCTCGAATAGGATGTTTTAACACTTTGATTATTGTCCATCGCTAGTGGTTTTCCCCGGGACACAAAAAAACAGGTCAATTTCTTTTAATAATTTTATCGGATCAAACCAGGTATCTGATTGCCTATCACTAATATGGGACGCGGTTTCTCTGTCTAATGTATGAAACAATTTGTCTGATACTATTAGCTCATTTAATTTTTTAAATTCCTTTCTTCCTCAATTTTAAATAGTACTCCCAACTCGTAATCAAACGAGAAGCAAATTGCGTATGTTTCATTAGGTTGGCGAGTTATTTTTCGTAATTGTTCAAGACACGATTGAGGAGTAGGCTCAAATTCACGCAACACAATAGATTTGACTTTTGCATAATCAGTCAGCTCATCATCCCCAATGTAAGTGATAACATTGGAAGCTCTCTCCCCAAGTAAATGTAACAAAATTTCTAATTTATATTTCTCAGAAACAGCTTTAGAAACAAATGCTCTTTCTAAGGAAGCAAAAAAGTTACTCCAGCCTTCTGGCCAACTCGGAACTTTTATTGTCAACGTCCGAACACTCTTCATCATTTATCTAAAGAATCACAAGTTTCGACTTCATTCTCAGATTTACTGTTTAGTTTTCTTTCGGCTCGGATTTTTGCAAGTTCAAGTTCTGCCTTAACTCTTTCTAGCCTAAGCTTTTGGAGTTCCATTTGCTTCTGTTCCGACTCAATTTGTTTCTGTTCATTAGTTTTGCGATCTTCGACAGTTGAATTAATCAATTCCATGACCATTTGAATATCTGATGCATAGTATTTATTACTTTTGATGAGCTCAATTAGCTGAATAACGGTCATTTTCTTATTTACCTCTTCACCTAACTCAGTAGCAACCTGCCTAAGATCTTCCTTTCTACAGTTGTCAAACATTTTTTTAGTTTTGATACTCAATACAAATAGCCTTCTCATACAAGTTCAAAATTTTCACTTAGTTCAGACACAAGCTCGCACTTTTTTATCTAGTTCACTCCGGCGTGGTAAGTACCAGATGTCTCAAGGCTGAGGATAGCATATGCAATGAAAATACTCGTGGACTGTATAACAACACAGTTTATTTCATATCTCAATAAGTGATTATTGCTCATCTGTTAATGCGGCTACATTCCTCGCATGACACGTCACTCTTCAAGGGATTTCACTCGAACACTGACTGATTATATATATATATATATATATATATATATATATATATATATATATATATATATGTATGTATGGTTTGTAGTTTAAAGAAACTAAATCGTCTGAATTTCAATTACATTTAATTAAAGACGATCACAATTATGTATTTACAAAGTTTAAAGAATGACATCGAAAGCACGTTATTGCTTTAAGTAACAAATTCTGATTGAGAGTTTGGCGTCTAGAACACTGTTGCTGCAAAATCTAATACTCATCGTCCGCCGTCTGCAGAAAACCACGTCTGGTATCCTTCGTTCCCTTCTTTCGTCTGCGGGGTCGGGGCCAACGACCGAACACTGCACAGGGGAGGAATGTCGGTTGAGGTAGAAATGTCGGTTGGTTGCTATGCGGTGCGGGGGTCTGTTCTTACAACTCGGCCATATGACATCTCTTTCGCCCTCGAAAGAACGAGTTCCAGAGTCTATTGACACATCACAGCAACATTGAGTAGAAATACCTGGAAAAATTAAGAGAAAAAAAACAGTATTATGTACAAAACAAAAGTCTCTAGTCTGAAGACCGGGGCTTCATGTAATCAGCAGCTGTGGAAGTTGCATTTGGCCCATCATGACTTCCAACTTTTTCCACATCATAACGATTTTTAGGCTTGACCTTGAAAATCCGGTACGGTCCATGAAACTTCGGTTTTAATTTTAGTCCCGTACCAAACTGTGTCCGTTGTATGGCCACCAACTCACCAAGTTTGTAGAGGCGTGCCACTTTTCTTCTTTTGTTGAAGCTTCTGCGATTCACCTTTTGAATCTTCAATATGTTTTCTCTTGCTTCCTCTCTCGTGTCGTCCTCCATCATTGCTTTCATGGATTCCTCCTCCAATATTTCCTTTAAATTTAGATCTGCTTTGTCTTTTAATTTTACTCCCGTTAAAAGCTCAAAAGGGGTAAATTTTGTACTTCTTGATATAGTGCTATTAATTATTTTTTGTACCGAGGCGACATGTTTGAACCATTTCGTAGGGTCCGTTATAGAGAGTTTTGATAAGATGGGTATTAAAATTTTGTGCATTACTTCAATTTGTCCATTTCCGCGAGGAATCCCGGTGGTTATTTTGCTATGCTCAATGTTCTCATCTTTGCAGTACGTTTCAAACTCTTTTGAGGTAAAAGCTGAACCTCTGTCCGTTATTAATCTGGATGGATTTCCAAATGTAACTTGTTGGGATCTAAGTTTATCTATTGCATCTTGAGTAGATGTTGATTTGACCGGATAAAACCAGACGAACTTGGTAAAAGCGTCAACTACCGTAAAAATGTACTGATAGTTCTTATTGGTAGAGGGCATTGGCCCAATAAAATCTATGTGATAAGTACTTAAAGGTACATTTTCTTTTGGAATGGGGTTAAGGAAACCTTCACTTTTCCCACGTTTCCTATTACAAAGAATACACTGAACACAATTTGCAATCACATTTTCTATTTATAACCTCATCTTTGGCATGTAAAACTCTTGTTTTAAAATTTCTTCCGTCTTAGCTACAGCGTAATGTCCCCTACAATGGATTTTTCGTACAATTTCCCTTTGTAATGACTCTGGTATAACGAGCAATTCTCTTCCCTTATCGTATTTGTATAGAACCCCATTTCTCACAATGGGTTCACTATCTTCTCGATTCTCAACCAAAGCTTTTAATATTTTAAGGAATTCGTCTTGATTTTGAGCGGCGGCTATTTTAGCGGTCACTTCACTATGTAAACGAGTAACAACAAGCACCGCGTTTCGACTAAGAGCGTCGACGTGCGTCATTTGTTTTCCTGACCTATGTACGATATTGTAGTCAAATTCTTTTAACTGTAAAGCCCACCTTGCGACTTTTGGGGTAAGATCTTTCTTACTCATGGTTTGCTGAAAAGCAGAACAGTCAGTCACAATTTTAAAATTAGAACCCAGTAAATAATGTCTAAATTTTTTTAAGGCTTCAATTACAGCCAAAACTTCTAGCTCATAACTGCTATATTTTTCTTGCTGTGGAGATGTTTTTCGACTAAAATAATGTATAGGGTAAAATTTATTGTCACTTCCTTGTTGTAACAACATTGCTCCGAATCCTTGGCTGCTAGCATCTGTATGCAGTTCTAGGACTGAACCCTGTTGATAGATGTGCAAAACTGGTTTCTTGGTTAAAATACCTTTAAGCTTTTGAAAAGCTTCCTTTTGTTCATATTCAAATTTAAACTGAATGTTTTTCCTCAATAGATCACTAAGTGGTTTTGCAATTTTTGAATATTCGGGTATAAATTTTCGGAAGTACCCGGTAAGTCCTAAAAAGCTTTGTACTTGTTTAACAGATTGTGGTTGCGGAAAGTTTTGTACCGCTATTGTTTTCGATAAGGATGGTTGAATCGTTCCGTTTTCAATCTTATAGCCTAAAAATTCTATTTGTCGTTTCAAAAACTGACATTTTTTAAAGTTAAATTCCAACCCGTACTCTGATGCTACCTGTAGAACGCGTTTTAGTTTCTCAAATCCTTCTTCCTCATTTTTGGACGGTATTATGATGTCGTCCATATAAATTAGTACAGTTCCGTCTTGCATTAAATTCCTGAATACAGCGTTTATGTATCGCTGGAACACACTCGGAGAATTACAGATTCCAAACGGTGTCTTGAGGAATTCCCACTGTCCATGGTGCGTAACAAAAGAAGTGAATTTTGTGTTATTTTCATGCACGTCTACATGAAAAAAACTGTTTCTCAAGTCTAAAGTTGTAAAAACTTTGGACTGTTCGAGTTTGTCCAATACGTCTTCTATGAGAGGTAAGGGGTAGCGATCTTTAATCATTTTTTTGTTTAGGTTACGGTAATCAATACACAGTCTATAACTGTCGTCCTTCCTTTTACACAAAACAACCGGTGCGGAATAATCCGAACAACTATTTTTTATTATTCCCTCCTGTAGCCATTGCTGTATCTGATCTTCTACAATTTTTTGTTCCTTAATAGGCAACCTGCGAGGACGCTGGCTGATAGGAATATCATCGCTAAGGATAATGTTCATTTTTAATTCCGTGCTTTTCGTTTTGTTTGGTCTATAGCCATTTACGAGGCGACTTAATCCCGTCTTTAAAGAGTTACCCATATGACTCATATCCATTTCTTCAATATTTACGGTATCTGCCAACTGAATTAGACAGTTATCCCATAACTCACATGATTTTGCACTTTCGGTATTGCTAGGGGTATGTGTTTTTTCCTTACTGACATCGTATCTCCGTTCAGTGGAACGCACTGATTTGGCTTCGGCGTTTTTCACCAACTGTGCATAATTGACACGAACTTCATCTCCCCTTCCTTCTATTTTAATTTCGTTTTCACAAAACTTAAACTTTAAATTTCTCAACACGTCCATGCCGATAATAATTTCGTTCGACATTATTTCTAACACATAGACATTAGTTGATATTAGATATGCGTCAATTGATACATCACAATGAAAGAAACCTAGAGGAATAACACTCTCTTCACTTATGCCAGTTAATTTTACAATATCTGTATCCAAATTAGGTTCACCAATTTTCAAATAAAAATCATAATTAATCATACTAATATCACTTCCAGTATCAATTAATGCATCACTATTTACACCACAAATTTCAACTTTCTTTCTAAGCTTATTTACAATCTTTGATGAATTACGAATGTATGCTTTATTAGATAGAGACACTTTGAAATCTTTTTGAGGACAACAACTAGCTTTATGGCCGTAGTTATTACATTTGAAACATTTCAGGCCATCTTTTCTGTTTTTGCACTTTATCTCTCTCTTATTATAATAGTTATCATCAACATAATTCCTTTGAGCACGAATGAGCGATTGTGGTGAATATTTAGAATCTTTGACGAAATCTGATTTACTTCTGTTTTCGGAAACTCGTAGATTTCTGTTTGTTTCTTTTTTAAGATGATATCGTGCAGCTTCGTATTCGTCTAGCTTGTTTACTAAATCTTCTATTTTCTTTACTTTTGGCAAATCGTCAATAAAATGATCGCGTACGTCATTCGGAATTTTACTCTTTATTTGGTCAACGACCATTAGTTGCTTCAAATTTTCAAAATTGGTTACTTCTAATGAATTTATCCATTTTTCGAAAAAGTTGTTAACTTCAAAACCAAAATCTCGCCACGAGGATGATTCTCTCTTATGAGTAAATAATTTCTGTCGAAATTGTTCGGAAGTTAATTTGAATCGTTTAAGTAACAGTTTCTTGATATAATCATAGTCATTTGCTGATGGATCAGGTTCACGGGCAATTAAACTGACTATGTCGAGTGGTAGCAATCCCAAAAAATAAGAAACCCAGTTTTCTTTTGCTATGTTAGCCCTACTTATTTGTTTCTCAAATAACGAAAGGTAAACACTTATATCTCCGCTGTTATCGAAATTCTTTAAAAACTTTAAAAAATCAGTTCTAGGCGGTGTTTCTGGCACTGATAATGTACCTTCCTTACTCCTTAACTCTAGTTCTAACACTTTTAAATTATATTCACGCTCGCTTTTTTCAGCTTCGACTTTTTCTAAATTTTCCCGCTCATTAGTAATGGTCAAAAGTAAATTCTTTGCAAACTCTTCGTCGTAGTCTTTCGACTCCATTATAATTCTAGTTAATTGCTGCACTTTAGCGTTTTCCGGCGCTGTTAATTCTAACTCGTCCACCAAAGTTAATAAATCGATCTTTCGTGCTCGTCCAAGAAATGCCATAGTTGAAAAGTCAAAGTTCTACTCACAGTTTCTTGCTTTCTTTTCAGCTCGAAGAGCCTCACAGTGTTGGTTCACAGTCTTTTTTAACTCGTCAAAACTTCCAGATCTTGTTCCAAATCCGGGCCGAACGCCCAAGTTTTGTATGGTTTGGAGTTTAAAGAAACTAAATCGTCTGAATTTCAATTACATTTAATTAAAGACGATCACAATTATGTATTTACAAAGTTTAAAGAATGACATCGAAAGCACGTTATTGCTTTAAGTAACAAATTCTGATTGAGAGTTTGGTGTCTAGAACACTGTTGCTGCAAAATCTAATACTCATCGTCCGCCGGTTCCGCCGTCTGCAGAAAACCACGTCTGGTATCCTTCGTTCCCTTCTTTCGTCTGCGGGGTCGGGGCCAACGACCGAACACTGCACAGGGGAGGAATGTCGGTTGAGGTAGAAATGTCGGTTGGTTGCTCTATGCGGTGCGGGGTCTGTTCTTACATATATATATATATATATATATATATATACAGGGCCCGATTTAGAAAATTTGGTATAGTAGGCACAACACGCAGGAAGGGGTCCCCATGTTATTTGTTCATCACAAAAACTAATTTTATAACAATAATTGGTACTTGCGTATTTGACTGTTGACCGTTTCACAGATGTCACCAAAAAGTTTGAGAAAATCGTGACATTACTTACAACTCTTGGCAAAACAAAATAAATAAGATGAAAATTAAAAACATAATAGTTAGATGATTAATGTAATTACAAGAATGTGATAGTGGGGGAAACGGTCGACGGACATTTACTTAAATACCCAATAATTTATGTAAACTGCTTAAAAACTTTTAAAATTTTTTAGATACATTGGAAACTTAGGGGCCTTTTAAATTATGGGGGCCCTAGGCCCGTGTCTCACGGGCCTAATGATAAATCAGGGCCTGCATATATAAAAGGCAGGTGGCAGCACATTGCAGTGGAGTGTATATAAAGGATGTCTTAGGGCATCGGAAAGCATTTCAATCGTTGACGTAATGCAGAAACGTAGCGATTTATACGGCATGATTATTGGCTTTCGGGCTAAGGGTGGAAGCTTTTCTGATACGGCTAATTTTGTGAACTGTTCGCGTGCCGCCGTGGTAAAAGTATACCGTGCATGGCAAATTGGCACTATCCAAAACCAGCGGCACATGTGGTGCACCACGGGCTATAGATGACAGAGGCGAACGAAGGCTACGAAGATGCGTTCGGGCGAATAGATGTGCAACTGTTGAGCAACTGACCGGCCAGATGAACCAAGGGGCTACCAAGAGTGTATCCTCAACAACGGTTCAGCGAACGTTGCTGCGCATGTGCCTCCGCAGCAGACGCCTGGTTAATGCACCTATGCTGACTGCTGTTCATCGGCGACGAAGGCTGGAATTTGCACGCCAGAACCGCAACTGGACGTCCACAGAGTGGCGACAGGTGGCTTTTACCGATGAATCACGTTTTATGCTCCATCCGACAGATGGACGTTGGCGTATACAGCGTGAAACGTCTGAAAGCAAACACCCTGCAACAATTACCGGAAGGATCCAGGCTGGAGGAGGGAGCATTATGGTTTGGGGAATGTTTTCCTGGCATTCACTGGGTGCACTCATCATTGTGGAAGGCACGATGGATCAACACACGATGGATGGCATCTGTCCTTGCGAACCATGTCCACCCCTACAAGCGAATTATTTTCCCTCAGAATGATGGCATCTACCAGCAGGACAATGCGAGGTGTCATACAGCTCGCAGTGTATGAGCGTGGTTCGAAGAGCACCAGGATGAGTTTACCGTACTCTCCTGGCCAGCAAACTCACCGGATTTATACCCAATCGAGAATCTGTGGGACCACCTCGATCGGGTTGTCCGCGCCATGGATCCTCAACCGCGTAATCTAGCGAAGCTGACCACGGCACTGTAGTCGGCATGGCCCAACATCCCAGTGAACACTTTCAGAAACCTAATTGACTCTCTTCCTGCACGTCTCGCAGACTAGAATCCCAAATGGTTTGCTGTTTGACCTTTGTTTCAAGGTGTAATTGATTTGAGTCTTCGTCTGGTTCGTGCATGGTTAATCGTAGTGTTTCGGAATCAACTTTAAGATGTAGGCTCCGATATACTCTGGTATAAGAAATTAAAAGAATTTCCAGACTAGGTCGATTATCTCTAGAACTACTGTACCGATTTTAATGAAATTTGATTTGTACATACATTGATACAATACAAAACAAATAACCATTCAATAATTGTAATACACACGCATGATCGTGCGTAACACTCGTTGGAGTCGGAAGGTATGAAACAGCGGTTGCAGAATAAACAAAAAAAATGGGTTAATAGGGGGTATGGTCCTCTCTTACAGATATACAGGTCTCGCAGCGTGATTTCATACTTGAAATAAGGCAGTTTATAATTTCCTGTGGCAATTGGTCCTACGTGTTCAGAACCGCTGTTTTCATTCCCTGGATGGTTCTCGGAGGGGGCTTGCGAGTTGCAATTGCCCTCCCCAGAGCGTCCCAGACATGCTCTATAGGGTTAAAGTCTGGAGATCTGGCTGGCCAATCCATACGGTGAATACCCTCACTCTCTAGAAATTCATTGACCAGAAGATCTCTTTGTGACCTTGCGTTATCGTCCATTAAAATGAACTCAGGGCCAACTGCACCCCTGAAAAGGCGAACATATGGCTCCAAGACCTCATCCCTATACCTCACACCAGTCACACTGCCTCTTTCAAAGACATGGAGAGATGTACCGCCATCCAACATGATGCCTGCCCAGACCATTAAACATCCTCCGCCATAATGGTCGATTTCGCGGATATTGGAGGGTAGGTAGCGGGTCTCTGGTTCTCTCCATATGAACGTACGGCGAAAATCGGTGTTTAGGCTGAACCGGGACTCATCAGTGAAGAGAACGGTCGCCCATTGATCCATACTCCAATCTCTATGCTCTCTGCACCATGATAAACGGATTCTCCTGTTCGTAGAAGTGAGCGGGACGCAAACAGCAGGTCTTCTTGCGAACAACCCTCTCTTATACAACAACATAGGAAACAGTCACCCTTGATACACGGGTTCCTGTGGCTGCATACAAGTCACGAGAGAGCTGAGAAGCTGTAGCACTCCTGTTACGCCTCGCTATAATCGACAAATGACGATCTTCTCTGGCCATCGTGGCTCTTGGACGACCTTGCCCTGGCTTTCTTTCGATGGATCCGGTATCCTGGAACTGTTTCCATAAGTTAAACACGACGCATGGCGTTAAATTGAACTATCAACAAATTTAGACTTGAAATTGGCCTGCTTCTAACCTCAACACAATTCGCCACCTCATTCCATCATCTAAACTTTGGTGGTTACTCATTTTTACTATTACAATTTGAAATTAACCGATTGCTGCAAAATAACACCAAGAAATTCGCCAAGGTGTGCTAGCGAATGAAACGCGTCTTAACTTACGCGCGCTTATAAAGTCTGTTTCTCTACTGCCTCCGTCTACACACACGTGTACGCTTACGTATTTGACGTACAAGATTTTCATTTTTGTCTAGAAACAGTGGTTTTACATTCAGTTCAGTTCTTTTCATGAAATTCGATAAAATATGCAAATTATCTTAATTTATTTCACCCACAGAGAAGTAGTATACAGAGGGTTCACTGCCATAGGAAGCAATGGACTTATAAATAACATGGGAAATCGCATAGACGCTGGCGCCCCCGGCGGGGGAGCCGGACCCTACTATAGCGTCGGATCTAGACATTGTTTGCATAACAACCAACCTACGCTTCCACAACAGCTATCTCAAGCTATTTTATTTTTTCGAAACCCAATTTACATTTTTGATTAAAAGCTAAATATTCTTTAAATAATTTTTAGCATAAATGCTTTACAATAGCACTTTTTTAATGTCTTATGAACTTTAAAAAAAAAAAAACCTTTTTTTATGAAATCTTACCAATGTATGAACTTTCTTCTTTCTTTTTTGTTTATTCTTTTATGTGAATGCTTCGTTAAAAATATGTTCCAAACATGTTTGATTTGAAAAATTGTTCATCTCTATTGATAGTCTGAAATATTATTTGAACGAAACTGTACATAATAAATTTGTTTTATTAACTTAATCAGGTACATTATTCATTTTTGAACAAATTATACAATTTGAAAAAGGAATAGAAAAGAAGTACTGTTTATGAAGAAGTCTCGTCGAAGCTCATTTAGTAGTAAGTCAATCACACACACGACCAAGTGATAGTTTTACCATGATTTTATTGTTCAATCATGAATTCAATCACCAATATTCAATTCTTCCCTGTGAAGAAAATAACACAGAAGGGTATTGAACCCCAAGGCAAAATCTCTCACGCTGCTGTCTCCCCACACACTCAGAATACGAATACAAAAAGTAAGAAGTTGGAGCCTAAAAAACTAAGATATTACCTGACCTTGTTCTGAATGTAAAAAAAAAGAACATAGTTCAGCTACTATTACTCGCTTATACATATTTCTGTGTGATCCATCTAGAACAATTTTAACTCTTTAGGAAACGAACAATAAAATACACAACATGATATAAAGGAATGAAATACTTTATACTAAGTTACAGGCTTACTTGTCACAATAGGAATACGCTGAGAGCAAACGAAACAAATAGTTCCCAGCGCCTTGTCCGATATTTGAGTGCAATGAGGCACTGCAACTTATAAATGTGATTAATTTGTTAACCCCACACATATATAATGATTTTTTGACATAATTAGCGTGAAATATTGAATATTTTGCCTTTTACGTCATTTAGAATCGTGCGCCAGCCAATAAGAGCCAACCAGCATTTTCCGCGCGCTCTCGATTCGTGTTGGCAACATTGGCAGATATTTAGTATTTACATATCTTTCAGCTTACGTGCATTGCATTTGTTGTTAGAATTTGAATCTACATTTGTGTATTTTGTGATTAATTTTGGAATTAACTCCGGATACTAACTAAATTTTGCTGAATTTTATATCTATCATGAATTTATAAAATTGTGAAGAATACAACCTTCCCATAAGGGTTTTTAAGGAGGTTCATATCCTATTTATGGAATATGCGATGATTTATTTAGAGGACACTCAAGGTTATTCTATTTATTTTACAAAGTTATTACATTTTTTATTCTATTAAAAGTTTGTAGTAATGTTAAACAATAATCATTAAAAAAATATTTACGTACATTACTTACAAAAATTGTTATAAATATAGTTCTAAACATTAAAAGTTAAAAAAAAAATTATATGTTTTCTTCAATTTTATAAACTATTATATTTTTTAACGAGTAATATTTTTAGAATTCTTAAAATTTAAGATTGCTGTAATCTTGTGTACCCTCTAAATAAACAATCACATTAGCCATAAGAAGTATATTGATTAATATTGAATGTAAATAACTTAATATTGTGAAGCAGATATTGAGTAATGTTAAAAAGAACATCGAGCAGTATCGTAAAGCTAATAATGAGCAATGACCTAAAACTCATAGAGCAATGTCAGAAAAAAAATATTTATCTATGTCGAAAACCGATATTTAGTATTATTGCCAGGAGGTAATTTTTACTCTGGGCAATATTGACCGACATATCGCACCCCGGCAAGAAAAGTGACAATTCAAAATTGCAGCATTTTGGAAAAATCACAACTTTAAGGATACTATAAAACTTATATTAAAATATAAGTTTTATCTAATTGAAGTACAATCTTCTTTTAAATTTCAAGCAAGTATTTATTGCGGTAAATTCTATTATATTCGTACGAACAGTAATATAACACGTTGGGGCACACCTCATACATATTTTTCAATGACAACCTTAAAATTTTCATTTGCTACCTGAGGCACTTCTTTTTGAAATTTTTTAGGTAGCAATAACTTAAACAAATACCATTGCAAATTCAAAAAATATCTTTCGATATTATCTATTACTAGCTGTATAAAAATGTCTAAAAACTACTATAATTATGCTTTTCTTATATAAACTGACAGGCAAGCTGTCAAAACATTTACGTGCTAAATTTAAGGCCAAATTAGATTACTGCGCCAAGTTGGAAGCTTGGAAGTGTGACGTCTCCTCGAAACCTCTCCATGTAACCCAACAGGAGACGGATCACTCACTTTACCCCTCCGCGAGGGCGGAGCGTCTGTGCCAAGAAACGTTGCAATCTAGTATAGTAAAATAAGCAACGTAACAAGAATCTTCATTTGCCTTCCAAAGAGTAAAATTCATTGTTTAGCATTCATAAACAAGCTAACTCAATGTAATTCACCATTTAGAGTAGCAAATGATAGAGTAAAAAAAAATATTACTTAAATAATTCATTATTGGAGCTAAATCACACAATTTTTTACCATTTAGTGTAGCAAATAAACTATAAAATACACAACAGGATGCGACAATTTTGGTATCTCTAATATCTTCACAGGGAAAGTCTAGTTTCAGGATATGTTGATTTAAATCAAGTTATTTTTGTATAAAAAAAATATCATTATTAAATTAAACTTTTAAATTTAATTTTCTTTTCTGTATTAAGTTCACAGTGAGTATCACACAAAAGCATTCCAATTTTGGAAAAATATCTTTATAAATGTTGACATAAAACCGGTTATAATTCAGAAAAAGGTAAGTTTTAATTACACAAAAACAGAATGTAAATAAAAAAAATCAACAAATACACAAAATGCATAATGAATAGAGCACAATTGTACAGAATTCTGAATACCACATGTTTCTTAAATTTAAGAACGATTGATTTTGATTAAATAAAAAATGCACAAACTAACACTAAAAGATTTTTTTTAATTACATAGTTATCTTGGGCGAATAGTCTTAAAATTAAATAGAACGATTTCATTTTTTCTTCCTTCAATTGGGTTTTAAAATATGTGTTATTAATTTTACTTGATTGTAAAACGATTTAAAAAATGGCACATAATCACATTAGTAGTTTCCAAGTTATGATATTTTAAGAAAAACGAAAGCAATTTACCTTTCAATGGTTTTTACAGGCGGTAAACTTGAACAACGGCTTTTTTATTGATGATGGTATAGTATTTTAACTAACATCGCACTCACTCTGCGCTTTGGAGCAACACAACTAGATATATGTGACGGTTGGGGATCAACTTTTTCTGTTGATGGGTAGTACAGTTTTTAAATAATTATTAAAATGATGCAAAGAATATTCAGTTGTATGACGCTTCAAGATCTGCCGATTAGAAAATAAAAAATGGCTTCCGCTCTCGCTCTGATTGAAACATTTCAAACTCCGCCCACAATTAGGGACTGGCTTCCCCACTGGAGCGCTATACCTCATGGCTTCAGTGAACCCTCTGTATACTACTTCTCTGTGATTACACCAGTGTAATTATTCCTCGTGTAGCAACAAGCAAGATTAGGACTCGGGATTCAAGAAACTCATGTCTGTTTTTAGTTTGTATGGCAATCATGAGGAAGAAAAAGTGACTTTTTCTGTGAAGATAAATGTAGACGATGTTGGTGTTTTTGTGGAACTGGTTTTTGTGAGCATTCCTTATTGGTAAACCAGTTGTAAAATCGTCTTCAGTTGGTTCGTTTGTTAATCCTCACATTCAGACCCAGTAAATTTAAAACTAGAGTAACTGTTGGTTGGATGTTTTTTGGATTTCATGACACAAGAGAAATATTTTGTCAAGATGCTCCAAACACAAGATTGACAACGTCAAGTAGGTAAGTAATGTAAGTATTTTAATAAACGTCGCACTGGAGCAACACGATGGGCTATTGGCGACGGTCCGGGATCAAACTCGAAGGGAAAGGTAAGGTAATTTTAAGTACCGTCGTACTAGAGCAACCAAACCTATTGACGACGGTCCGGGATCAATCCCTAAAGAGAAAGTTCCCAAGGCAACCCCACGTAATTTCGAATCGTGGTCAGATGACGAGGTTACACCTGAGCTGGCACTCCACTTTCCAAACCTTCCCATCATGTCATCGCGAGGGCATTTGAGGACACGACAGATTTAACCAGTGCCAGCCCCCTTTGTGCACGATGGTCGGTTGGATTCTCGCTACCCTCCTGTTGCTAATCCGTCACTCTTCCAACCGGGCTACCGCGAACAGCATCGAATAAAGATAAAATAATAGCTGGTGCCCGTTAAATCTATCGTGGCCTCAAATGTCCTCACGTTAGAGGATTTGGAGAGTGAGGTGCCAGCTCAGATGTGACCTCGTTATATGACCGTGGTTCAAAATTACGTAGTTGTGTCCAAGGATCTTTCCTTTCGGGTTTGATCCCGGAGTGTCGTCAATAACCCGTTGTGTTGCTCCCGTGTGACGTTAGTTAAAATACCTACATTACACGGTGTCTTTGAGGAAGACACTGTGTGGGCTAATGAAATAATCAGAGTTACAAATGTGTATACTCTAAATGCATAAGCTCTTTTTATACACTGAAGTTGGCAACGGTGTGTGTAATGTTTTGGTGCACTGTCAACAAAAGATTGATACCAAACTCCGGTTCATCAAACTTATGAAATTTCAAATTTTTACCTATAGTATGTAGCAATATTGATAAATACCGTAATATATAAACAAATTGGAAGGATACATCTATATAAGAATCCTAAAACTCTTGTTTTATGTATCATTTGCAATGCAACTGATTGAAAATAGTGTCTGAATCATCGGTATTCGGCCCAACATTTTCACTCATCGTCATCTCAAACTGGGTTTTAATACTGTATTGGGTGAGTACCTATGTTATTAACTTTAATTAATTGCATAATTTGATTAGAAGTTGACAAAAAGTATCATGTATGATAGCATTAAATCAATTTAAGTTTCATGAGTCGTATTAATCGAGAAAATCTGAAATGTCAAAATGCATGACGATAACTTTCGATTGAATCACTTCAAAACCAATGAATTGTATTGAATGGACAGTTTTATTCCTAGAAGAATACTTTAAATCAAAATATATTTTGAGGGTAGGAAGAAGTGAGAAATTTTTGTTTAACATATTTTCACGAGAAGTTTATTTCAATGGTTATAATGTATCAATAGCTATAGAAGTGTAAGTCTCAATTTATATATAAAGTTTGTTTTATGACTAATTGTGTATAGTGGGAAATAGTTACACAAGTGGAAATTCTTCCTGATTCTTCTTAAAAAATAGTTTGATGTGATTTCAGTCTAAAGAAAATGACAATAGTCAACTGTTGAACAGTGGGTGATAACGATCACTTTTTTTCTTTTGAAGCAATTCTTTAGTAATAGGCTTGCTTGTTAGCCCATGCCTACCTTTGGCTGTAAGGTCATTTAGTGAGTCGCCAATTAGTAGAGACGGGAAAGCTTCCTCGTCTTGTCCTCCTCGGTGTCCGATTCTTGGTTCATAACCGGGCACTGGTGCAGGTGGGCAGCACGCACTATGCCCTGGCCCAAGAACATCCAGAAACCCTTATTTAGAATGACCTCAGTCCGGCCTGTTCACTTATCTAGAATGGCCTTGCCTGACCGCTCAGCGGGCATTGTTGGGAGGACAACACCGACGCCTACTACGTTGGATTAAAATTAAAATTTACCTATGTGTCGATGTTATGTTTACACCGATGGGTTGTCAGTGCCGGGCACTGGAGACTGGTGCAGGTTACTACAACACCATGTTTGAGGGTTGCGTCGCCGTCGAGGCTTACCAAAGTAATTATGGGGAGATCGCAGCCTTTCAGGAAGAAGCCCACGAACTATCCAAGATCAACCCTCCCACCAAGGAAGTTTTCCTCGTAGACTCCACAGTAGCTATTCAAAACTGGACCGTACTGTACTGTACATATCACTTACGGAGCACCCGCTGCGAAGTAGCTCATCTCATGGAAAAAGGAAAATGTAGGAAAAGAAATTTCTTGTTGTTTCTTATCCTCCAAAATGGTGAAGAGATGAGTATATATCCTCCCTAGAGAGGTCCATGCAATCCAGGATATGCGCAGCAGAAGCCTGGTGTGCGTGGCACTTTGAGCATATAGCGTAGAGTTTCTTGCCCTTAAAAAAATCAGACTTTTCAAATGGCCGCTGGCAAGACGTGAGAGGCTGGTATGGGACTGTCTATCGCACGAAAGGGCTAGAAACAACCCCGGCTTACCCCCCATATACCAATCGTGGTTTGGAAGTACCAACCATTCTTCTTTGTTTTGGGATTTTTTCCGAGAAAAAGTTCCAAGTAGGTGAGTTCAGAAGAGGGGGGGTTGGATGACTGCAGCCCTCCTTTGCAAGATTGTCAGCTACTTCATTGAAACTTCTTAAATGAAACTATTGTTTCAATAAAAATAAAGGTTTAAGGGGCAATTAGCGCAGCATTCAAGTGGTCATCCTCCCAAGAGCTCGTCCTGACAGAAGGTGCTAAACTTTAGTGGTTGAATGGGCAGACGGACGATCCGCAGCGCCCCTGATGCTTTTGCAGATAACAAGCTAAAGTTAAAACATTAAGGGTGGGGTTATAGGAAAGAAAGCAACTCAAAACGTCACGAATAGCAGTGATATAAACTGACCATTAACATAGAGTACAAGAATGTTCTCTCCCCAGGGTGCTTGGAAAAGGATTGCAGGTATACCTACAATGGGTGCCAAGTTATGTAAACATTGTAGACAATGAAATGTTCGACTCGAGTCGGATTTGCCTCAGTTGGTCTATGCTTCAACCTACAATTATTTAAATAAGGGATTATTAGTATTTTGAAATGACAAATGACTCATAGAAATCAAATAAATTCATGGACTGCTTTATAAGAAACTTGTTAAAGGTTCTACCTGGGTAATTTGTTGTGTAGTAGACAAGCCAAAGATAATTTGATAGAATATTGCGTCAAACAGAATCAATAATTTTCCAGTGAAATGCAAAATTTATAAATAATAATTTTCATACAAAAATGAAATGACGTAAATAATTGAAGGACATCGGGAAACCCATGATTGATAAGTCACTTCAAATTTTCCAGGATAGCATTTTTCAAGTTTAATTTACATTAATTTAGCTTTGAAATTAGAAAATTCCAGCTATGATGGTTAGTCATTATTCAAGAAAAGTGTTATAAAATAAACTTTTAAGTATTAAGCACTCTTTCTAACATTTAGAATTTTTGAGTAGCTTGAAAATATTTTTTCATCACGCAATTTTTGTTTTGTGGCTTATCACTATTGCCCGAAGTCCTTCAATTGTTTTGAAAAGAATACAATTTAAATTTGCGATTTTTAGAAATATATTGTATATTTTACCGATAAAAATCGTGCATATGACAGAAAATTTAAAATGACAGTAAATGATACTTAAAAATGCTGTTATCTCCAAACAATCAATTTATCGGATTCTATTTTCCTTTATTCGAGATGTTAGATTAGAGTGGAAAAACTCGTATTAGCTTCACTAGAAAGTACTGTTTCAGGGCTAGGAGGATTTTGATTAATTGAGTGTACTAAGTTTTGATTATTCGTATGTATGGTCTGAAGCGACGCGTGGAAGAACAAACACAAAAAATGAGACATAAACAGAAAAACATATTTATTTACATCATCATTGCAAAGTGCTTCTTTGCAGCAATGTTTACAATAAATGCTCAAAATTGCGACCACCAACATTAATACGAACTCGGCAGCTGTGATTGACTGGCAATATTGTAGGCAGAGGGCAGTAGTGTGCCTGGTTATCAGTGATCTGACGCATCTGCCTGAAAACGTCATTTGCAACCGTGCTGTTGGCCATGATGGGAGATATTACAAATAGTGGAAATGCATATGATGCACGGTGCTGCTAATGGGAATGGCATAGCAGCTCTACGAATGCCAATTTTGCGGGGCGATGTATTGGGCATGGTTGACCAGTCCGATGGCCAGATTTATCGAGCATCCTTTACTGTTATCGTTTACATCTGAAGACCATCGTTTACGGGACTCCAATTGACTTAATTGAGGACCTCGTTGCTCGACTGTCCATTGCGGCTGCAAGCTTGCGCGAAATGGCTGGCATCTTTGAAACTGTTCGCCAATCACTTCTTCGACTCTACCAACTATGTATTACTGTTGGTGGTCGCAATTTTGAGCATTTATTGTAAACATTCCAGCAAAGAAGCACTTTGCAAGGATGTTGTAAATAAACAATGTTTTTCTGTTCTTGTCTCATTTTCGCCTCCACGCGTCACTTCCGATCATACATTCCTATGCGAAAAATGTATGTTTTAGTAAGCTGTACCACCCCTCCAAGTTTGTCCCATGACCGTAGAATCACCCTTTATTAGGACTTGTGCAGAAAGGGTGTGTTGTTTTTGTACAAACGTTCTTTTAAAATCGGTTACAAACCTCGAAATGCACACTTCAGATAAATAAAAATAGCTCGTTGTGTTGCTCCAGTGCGATGTAAATTAAGCTTCCGCCAGATGAATAAAAATTGTCGTATTAGACAAGTTATTTGTATTAAGCTCTGTTAAGCTTCGATCAGTCATCTGTATTGGCTCAGTGGATTTTCCCGCAACGCTAGCAACCAGTTGTAGGTAATGCAGGACAGCATAGAATTGGAAGAATGCGAAAATAACGCAATTACAATTTGCGATTTTGTGAAATACATTGAATATTCTACCAATAAATTATATTACATATAACAGAAAATTTAAATAATCTAAAGACAGGAGGATCAAAGAAATTGAAGAGAGCAGGGCTCGAAATAAGATTTTGAAGCTGGCAGCAAATATTGCTGTGAGCTTTTATCAACTGGCAGCAAAAACTATTCATCTCATGGCAAAACTTAAAATTTCCATAATAACGGTAAATCGCAGTTGCAAATTTTTCGCTGATCTATAAAACAATGGAATAAATAATGCCAATGAAAAGAAGAAAATACTTCACTTTTCGTGTAAGTTTTCTACAATTTTATACGAAACCCTAAAATACATACGAGATAATAAAAAAAAAAAGAAACACTCAAATAATACAAGAGTTTTTCAAATGAAAAGGTACGTACGAAACGACACTGTGGGTATAAATGAAGACTTTATTCAAAGTATACACCATAGGCCTGAGCACAACGATCCCATTGATTAACGAGCCGAAGGATTCCTTGTTTCCAGAATTCCTGTGGTCACGACGAGATCCAGTCCTTCACAGCGTTCTTGAGTTCGTCGTCCGAGTTGAAGCGCTTCCCTTTCAGATGTTTATTCTTGGGACCAAACACATTAAAATCGTAGGGCGACAAGTCCGGGCTGTAGGGCGGATGGTCAAGCTGCTCCCACTTGAACTTGGCCAGTTCCGCGTGCGTGACCCTGGATACGTGTGGACGCGCGTTATCATGGAGCAGAACCACACCCTCCGTGAGCAGCACCCGTCATTTGTTCTTGATGGACCTGCGCAGGCTTCGGAGTGTCTCACAGTACACATCGGAGCTAATGGTTCTTCTGTGCTCGATGAATTCAACAAGTAGCGGACCTTTGATGTCGATAAAGACGGTGAGCAACACCTTCCTTGCTGACGCCACGGCTTTGAACTTTTTAGGGGGAGGTGAAGACGCATGCTTCCACTGCATGCTGTCCCGCTTTGTCTCTGGCTCCTAGTGATAGCACCAGTTCTCATCACCTTTGACGATCCGCTCCAGGAAAGCGGGGTCTTCATGATATTGAAACAGATGTTGAAGTGCTAGCCCCATGCGCAGTTCCTTTTGCTGGTCGGTGATCCGCTTCGGAATCCATTGCGCGCACACCTTCCGATAACGCAACCTGTCGTGGACAATTGTCCACACTGTTCCAACGCTGACATCCACCTTCACCGCCAACACTAGCAATGTGACACGCCGATCACATCTCACTAGGTCGTCCACCTTGTCGATGAGATCGGCCGTGATGACTGTGTTTGCATGGCCTGGTCTCGAGTCATCAACCAAACTCTCACGGCCTGCACGAAAACGGCACTCCATTTTCTCACTGACTTGTAGGACACACAGTCTTCCCCGTATACAGTCACAATCCGTCAATGAATAACGGCCGATTTAACACCTTCCGCTATCAGAAATCGGATAACGCCACGCTGCTCCTCAATCGTCGAATTTTGCAATGTGAACGCCATCTTGTCCTCACACGCACTGCCGCGTCAATTGGACGGCGCTCTTTAAAAGAGCATCTGCTCTCTCTACTGCGCATGCGGGCGCCCGCGCATGCTCCGATCCACGCCAGAGATTACAATCGCATCCCTAGATTTCTCGCTACGTTCTCCCATAGCGGCATAGGCAAATATACAGGGTGGTCATAAAAAAACTTGGCCGATATATGGACCTCTAGCAGCCGTTCCGTTCAACCGATTGAGATGAGATTTCAGATATAGTTATTCAGAGGTATGAGCTCGGGATTCTGTGAACGACAGCAAAGTGGCACTCACGGTTACAGTTATAGGTAGAGAAACTCGAAATTTTCGAATGGCAACGCCCACTTTTTCCAGTCTCAAAATGCTCAGCGCATGCGAAAACCCTAAAGAGCGTTGAAACGGTACGTGTATCACAAAACACTGACGCGTTATGCACGCACAAAAAACAGTTCTGCGAACGGCCAACAAAACCACGTTCTGGGCGCACGGAGAAAATTTGCATATAACAGAGGCAAGACACCAACCACAGAACGCTTTTCGCCAGATACATGGGACTCGTATGTGGAGATGGTTTCGACGGTAAACACGCAAGGTCCCTTCCACGTCATTCATCCCATTTTAATAATAGAATTTTACCAATTTTCCATTAACTTTCGCTGACAGAGTCATTTCGTTGGCATGTACGAGCTCCCGACTGAAGATCTGGCTGAATATTTGGCGAAAGGCGTTCTGTGGTTGGTGTCTTGCCTCCAACAAATGCAAATTTCTTTCGTGTGCCCCGATCGTGGTTTTGTTGCACGTTCGCAGAGCTATTTTTTGTGCGTGCATAACGCTTCCGTTTTTTGTGATACACGTACCGTTCCAACGCTATTTAGGGTTTTCGCATGCGCTGAGCATTTTGAGACTGAAAAAAAGTGGGTGTTGCCATTCGAAAATTTCGAGTTTCTCTACCTATAACCGTAACTGTGAGCGCCACTTTGTTGTCGTTCGCAGAATCCCGAGCTCATACCTCTGAATAACTATATCTGAAATCTCATCTCGATCGGTTGAACGGAACGGCCACTAGAGGTCCATATGTCGGCCAAGTTTTTTTATGACCACCCTGTATATGTTAACGATTATGTTGTTTCGACGTTTCGTACCTTTTCATTTGAACATCCCTTCTATATTGTAAACACACGTTTATTTCCTTATTATCAACTTTACGAAGGCCTCAGTCAATAATTAGGCTAGAGAAAATTGCAGTTGTTTCATAACTGTATAGCTGAAAGCAAGGTCTGCGATCACCAGCACGAAACCATTTCTGAACTACTTGATCTGCCTTAAAAGCTGAAAGGGAAGGACCATCCGGCACTTCCCTTCATTAAAGCACATAGCTTTTCTTTTTATATTTTTTCAATAGCTTGTATTTGAAAGAGAAATAATGAAACATTCGGATTCAAATACTCGCAGCAAAACTTGCCGTGAGAACTGTTGATCGTCGCGGCGATTACGGCATTTATCGTGGTTACCGCGACTCATTTCGAGCCCTGTAATGGAAGCGAAGAGATTGCAACTTCAACTTTATCCATGAGCAGTTATATGTTTTGAATTAAATTTGTAATTTGATACTTCAAAAAACAGTATGAAAAGTATACTTCCATGCATTCAACATTTCACTGCACCTCTGATTTTTCAACATTCCAGGAAAAATAAAATAGCCCGCTGTGTTGCTCCAGTGTGACGTTAATCAAAATACATACCTTCCTACCTGCCGGGCCGACCAACCGGTATAGTGGTTAAGGTGTTAGCCTCTAGATCGGAAGGTTCCTGGTTCGAATCCGGGTTCGGGCATGGACGTTTGTAAGCGTATGGTGTAGAGGCGGCTGGTGCACCTTAAATCTATCGTGGCCGAAAGTCCTCACGTTGGGTTGGCGTGGAAGTTTGGAGAGTGGGGTGCCAGCTCAGGTGTTGCTTCGTCATCTGACCGTGGTTCAAAATTACGAAGTGTTGTCCTCGGATCTTTCTCTTAAGGGACTGATCCCGGACCGTCGTCAATAGCCCGTTGTGTTGCTCTAGTACGACGTTAACTAAAATTACTAATTACCATACCTTCCTACCGGGGAAAATAAGTTTTTTAATATCGGAAATCCAATTTTTTCGGTAAATTGGTAATTGGTACTTATTAATTAACGTCGTACTAGAGCAACAGAACGGGCTATTGACGACGGTCCGGGATCAATCCCTTATGGAAAAGATCAGAGGACAACACCTCGTAATTTTGAACCACTGTCAGATGACGAAGCAACACCTGAGCTGGCACCCCACTCTCCAAACTTCCACGCCAACCCAACGTGAGGACTTTCGGCCACGATAGATTTAATGTGCACCAACGGCCTCTACACCATACGCTTGGACTTGGACACCGCAGGTGTCCCCCTTACCCCCCATCCATAGGACAGGTAAAAGTGGTTTTTTGTGGACACGCTGCGGAAAAGTGGTTTGGTTTAAACCGTGAAGGCACTCTTTCTATGGTTTCATGGTCAGAACTTCTCATAATGAGGTTTCCCGTTATGCACTACATTATGTATACTGTAATAATACAAAGTTACATACAAAAAAAGACAAATTAGTTCAGTCGTGGTCAAGATACTCTTGGATCCGGATATGTAGAGGCAGATGAACAGTTTATTGGATGAGGTAGTCTATGTTGTCTGAAAGGAAACTCATGACTGATATTATCTTTGACTGGGCTTGATCGTTGCTGGCTGTGTTTTTTGCCCATGCCGCATAATTAACATCTGATGGCTGCGTGAGATGATGAGAACACGTTAGAGGGCATTTGAAGATGTAATGATTGGGCGTTCCTGTTTGTCCACAGGTGCAGTTGCTAGAATTTGCCACATTGAATCGGCTCAAGTAGCTGGGGAAGGGTCCATGGCCTGTGAAATATGACGTGAGGTAGGGTACACCATACGCTTACAAATATCCATGCCCGGACCCGGATTCGAACCAGAAACCTTCCGATCTAGAGGCTAACACCTTAACCACTATTCCGGCTGGTCGCCCCCTTTTTTCGGACCCATACTCCTAAATTTGTTGGAAAATAATTTAAGCAACCTATTTTGGATTTATAATATATTAATTTTTTTAGCTGAATAGATATTTCCTAGAGATTTACCAATGTATTGCATGTTTTTCATCTGCCTTAAAATCTGAAAGGGAAGGTCCAAATACTTTTGTTTACTCTTTTCACTGAATAAAGAAGCATGACCCTTGTGATATAAAAGTCATCCCCCTCCCCCCACCCCAGAAAAAAAACCGACCCACTCCGAATATATAGCATTGTCGTCAATAGCTCGTTGTGTTGATCCAGTACGATGTTAATTAAATATTTACCTACAGAAAAAAGTGCGCGGATCTTTCCTTTTGTGATTGATCCCGGACCGTCGTCAATAGCCCGTTGTGTTGCTCAAGTAAGACGTTAATTAAAATACCTTCCTACCGAATCAAGTGCGAAAAAGTTTATCTGTTTATTATTTTAATTACATTTCAAACTTTATAGTACATTTAGTGAACCTAAGATAATGTAGGAAATGAAAAATGTTTAGTTTTGATGCAATAGTTCGAATTTCAATCGAATGTCTGCATATTTATGCCTCAATAGATTTATGTAATTGTAATTTACATCGTACTAGAGCAACACAGCAGGCTATCAATCAATACATTTTTGAGTCTCTATAAAATAAAATTTAAAAATAATCACTAACATATATTCCAAAAGTGTTTTGTAGTCTTTTTAATGTGATTCATATATTTTTTCTATTCTTAATTTGTATGTATAGAGAGTAGAATGAATATTTCTATATTTTTATCATTTGAAGTTCTACATGGTTACGGAGGTTCTACATGGAGCAGAGACGATTGCTCTGACTAAACTAACTTTGTGGTAGTCACCTTTGGTGTTTTGTAGTTTTGTCATAGAACAAAATGCGATGTATATGTGAAAGGGATTTTCTATTTGCTTCCAAAATAAATTGTAGAAATTGTAAAAATGTCGATGTTATTTATTATTACAATTATATTTCTGACTAATGATGTTGATATTTCTCTACAAAAGAGAAAAGTTATTATTCTGGATGTTTTTAGATCTTAGCATTCTATTCATTTTTTTATTTTCATTTATCATTAAAGTAGCTCGGTTGGCAGAGTAAAGGATCAGAAGGTAGATAATCGGAAACTCGATTTAACCTAAAAACGTCGTGTACGTGAGGGCTGTGCACGGTAAATCTGTAATTTCCTCATGATGGCGTCATCTGGACGGTTGGAGAGTGTGCCAGCTCAGAGGTTGACTTCGTCATCTGACCGTGGTTCAAAATTACAAAGCATTCGAGATTGATCCCGGACCGTCACGAATAGCCCATTGGGTAGCTCCAATGCGACTTTAATTCCACTATCTAGCTCACTGCTTAATCTTTGTTTATATATATATATATATATATATATATATATATAAACATAAACACTAGACTTTTCGAACTCTTAAACGTATCCACAGAAGCTCGGTTGCATTGTCACAGTTATCAGTTATTAATGCAAATATATTCTTCAGTAATGGTAAAATTGTCTCTAGTAGAAACTAATGCCTTATACATTGCATAAAACTGTCACATAAATGTTTAACGGGATCCAAGTTTACAAGACCTGTAAATCCAGTGAGTCCAAGGCCACTTTGAATTCTGTAGATGCATTATACATACGGGACATTTATTCTATTGTTGGAACTGTTGAATACTGGACACAAATAAATATCAACCGTATTCTGGGATGATGAATGAGTTGAATGCTCATTAGAAAAAAAAATCTACGAATGAATCTATATTCGATTGATTCTATTGTTTGATATTATGAATGTATGGGAAGAACACACTATTCTAGAACATCTCTACTGACATTTGATGCCGTGTATGCAGCGTATAAAACAATTGAGGACGAGTTTTATGGCTCTTGAATTATTTGTTTAAAGCAAATATTTTTAGAGGGGAAATATTATACATCCGGAGCATAGTTATTTTTAATAAATTGTCAACACGAGTGATTTGAAACTGAAATAAATTTTAGATCTTATAATGCTCTGGAGTAATGTTATTCGTAAAAATCAGTATCAAACATTCAAGTGTAAATTTCAGTTATTGAGCCATAGGTTCGCGTTATTGTTGTAGCACAGCTTGTTAAAATTTGTCCTATACCCCCCATAAAACCTAATCAATCAATCTATCTAAGTTATCGTTGGAGAAGTGGAAAACGTTCCCTTTCTTCAGCCTTCACAATATTCAGAACATTTTGCTACTGTGGGCGAAAACTGCGATAATTTAAAACTAAACTTACCGTTACGTTGGTTCGAATCAATATTGTTTTTTACAAATTTCTAAATATAAAAATAGACGGCCTTATCTGACATTATACGTTTCGAAATACTGATTTTCACTTAAATTTATCTTCAATTGCATTAAACAGTGTAAAGCCAAACGAGGCGATAGGATACCAAATCGGCTAAACAAATCCATTCTTCACAGATCAGTCACATTACTTCTAGTCGACATGTAATCACATGTTTTGAAGCTCCCTCTCAATAGCAATGATCAGTCTGCTTATATTTCATGTCTATGGTGGTCTAGCAAGAGAGGACCTCGATGGGAGTCTTGATATATTGTTGGATTTTCGCACGGGTGTTTGAACTCATGGTCTTGGTCCAGCTGCTTCGTTAAACCTTATGGAATAAGAAACAACAGACCTGGGTTGATCGAAATATCGGAATAAAAATTATTCTGAAGTTTTTTTAAAAATATGGCTGATGAATGTTTGACTACTATTTATCACTTACACATAACTTTTGTATTTCAGCTCTTTTAAAGTATTTTAGGAGTGAAGAATGGAGGAATCTAAGAAATCGAACTCGAAGAGTGGATGCTTCGAAGTTAACCTGTACAAGAACGATGATCCCAAAAATAATTACGGTTCGTGCAAATCAAACATCATGGGGACTAAATACATGCAAAATGAAGATACCAATAGTGGCGTGGACGATTGCAGCTACAACAAGAGCATGGACAAAATGGAAAAATGCTTCAGGAAGACATCTGAGTGCGTTGAAGTCAAGCTCTACAGGAGGAGATTCGTGATGCTGTTCTTGTTCGCCTTCTGTTCCATGATGAACGGTGTGCCGCAGTTCCAGTACACCGTGGTCGCGGATATCATAGCCTGTTACTACGGCGTGGAACTGTCCGATGTCAACTGGACTTGTGTGGTGTACATGGTCGGCTTCCTACCACTTGTTTTTCCAGTCATGTATCTAATGGACAAGAAGGGGTTGAAAATCACATTAATATTGGGAGCACTTTTTAATTGTTTAGGTAACGATTACTTTTTTCCTATTGTTTTTACAATTGAAGGAGTGAGTGGAAGGAGTTATATGGCATATCGCACCCCGGCAAAAAAAGTGACACAAGTCAAAAAATAAAAATTTTGAGGTTGTGTCATTGAAAAATATGTATGAGGTGCCCCAGCGTGTTATATTACTATTCTATAGAATATAATAGAATTTAAAAACATAAATACTTACCTGAAAATTAAAAGAAGCTTTTACTATTTCAATATAAGTTTTATAGTATTCTTTAAGTTGATTTTTTTCACAAATGCTGCAATTGAGTTGTGTCACTTTTCTTGCCGGGGTGCGATATATGTTTACATTTGGGGATTATTGCAGTTTTCAAGTTGTCTCGTGGTGAGGTATGACTCGTGCTGACAACTAGAGCAAAAACCCCTATGTGGATACTTACAGTACCACCAATCCCAAACTCCTAACTCATCTCTACTATTATAAAAAGAAGTGTTTGTCTGACTGTTTGTTGCCGCAAAATCTTGACGATTCTAAGGCACTTACAACAATGAGATTTGGCACAAAGGTAGTCCAAATTTTTTGCAATATTTGGGTCGCGGCGAATTTTAAAATTCAATCTAGAAGATTTTTAAATGAATTTAATAGTTTTATTCTCCAACGGGGTTCTTCAACGCGTTTCTTACCGGAGAGAGAAGAAAACCTTGGATTCATGCCAAGTTTTTTTTCATCGCAGTAGATTCTAAATATATTTTTTCCGCTTTCATTTTTCCCAGAGGATTGATTTTCCAGTAGAGGATAAAAACAAAGTCTTAACTTTAGTTATGTAGTTTTTTTTCTATCTCCTAGACCGTTAAAGATAGAGTAAAAATTTCAACGGATTTGAAATCTGCGGAAAATTTCACTTTGGATCGATATCTAAAAATATGATTTTCTTTAAATGAATAATTTTTAAAGTGAATATATCTTTTATATTTTCGCAAGAGATTGTGACGTCACGTGAAACCGATTGCATCTTCTGCCCTTCGCGTTAAAAAAAAGGAACAGATTAAATTTCCTGTCCTATTCCATGTTAGGGAATGAGAGCAAAAAATAAAAAACATTTTGACTGGGATTGTTAATTCTTTTTTGTAAAATCGGAATCGCTAAAGATAGATTGAAAATTTCAACGGACTTGAAATCTGCGGAAAATTTTACACCAGATTAATAACTTTCATTACGGCGTTTCCCGTGGTGAAGGTTTGCGACACGGCCACGGGCAACACCAGGCTAGCCACGCAGTGGCTATCTAGTATAAATACAAATGACTGAGGCCTAATATTTCGAAACTACAAAACTGTCACATTACCTCTTCTTCCCCTCACTCCTTCAATTGTTCTATTAACGCTGTTTTTGTAAAAAATTTTGATCACATTATATATATATATATATATATATATACATTACATCTTTATACATGAGTGTGGCTTAATAACGCCGATTTCACTATGTCTTGCATAAACCAGCAATGCAATATACAAGGGAATGTCAAATTTTTTCGCAAATAAGTTTTTAATTTTTCTACATAGTCTCTTTCTTTTTCGATGCACTTGGTCCTTATGGTGGCTTCACACCAACGGCGACACCGACAAAATACATGTTTCTTCGCTATTGCGCATGCGTATTACAAACAAATTTTGTTTCTTCCGGTTTGTCTCTGTCGCTGTCGCTGCGCTTTCAAGTCTTGGAAGAAGTTCAACTTTTGTCTCTGTCGCCATGCCAAAAGCCAATCAGAATAAAGATTGTGACTCTCGCTACCAGCGTTTTTGTTTTTGTTGACGTTCTAGCTAAGCTTTCTCTATAGCTTTGGTTTCAGCAAACTATTTCAGTGAAATACACGGAAATACTATGAAAGAAATTTTAATTTCTGTAGCAATCGTCTTCGCTGTAAAAGGAGTTTTGTTAAATGCGGACGTGATCTGTCAGCCATCTTGCAAGAAGAAGAAATAATCAAATAAGTATTTTGCTTTCGAAAAAAATTATGCGCATGCGCAAATAAATTCTTGTCGCTCGTGGTGTGAAGGCTTTTTTAACAGCGACAGAGACAAGCAACAAAATGTTGCCTGTCTTTGTTGCTATCGACGTTGGTGTGGAGCCACCATTAATGTATTTATGAGATTCACGAACCGGATGTGCTCTAGTGATCTTTTTTTTCACATGGGGTTTATCGTCTTTACTAAACATGGTGTCTTGGGCCATAAAACTCCATAACAACCAATCGACTAACCTATGACAAGAGAGTGAGGTTATTTAAAAATCACTAACGTGCTTGAAACTTGGCAGGAACAGAATAAAGCTTTGTTAAGAGAAACAAGACAGCATTTGCGTCCGTATTTTTAGAATAGGCATATATTTATCAAAATGTTAGTTTGTTCAAACGGATCACCTCACTAACTCATTCAGGTACGTTAGCAGATAATACAGTATTCAGCGACACTGAAAGGCTTTTGTGCGAGTATGAATTATCAGAGTAATATTTTAAAACCACACGTTTCACGAAATAGCTTTAACGCTCTTGTTTTTTCATTTAGAACAAATGATAAATAAATATTTTTGCTTATTGAATATATTCTAATGATTTATTGTTGAAAAATAATTCATGTTCAATATAATTCTCGTTATTGTGGTACTTAATTGTAGTAAATGTTGTGAGCGATAGTAAAATACTTTGACATTTTAAACTCTACATTTGCCCAAAAGTAATAAGAAGTTACCAATGAATTCCCAATCTCCACAGCATTCGATATAAATTCAATTTTTTTAAGCCTAATTTTTTAAAACAATCTCACCAAGCCTTATTGTAAAGATTAACTTAATTATATAAATACTGTGGATTTCATTAAGGTTAGTTTTATTTTTGAACCCCCTTGGTAGTTGTCTCAAGAAGGTGACTCATAAACAAAGCTGTCCAGATCTCGTCATCAACAAATAATCGGCAATATCTTGATGATGAGATATCTCGTCATTAGTAAAATTGACCAGATTTTGATAGACGAGATATCTTGTTAGAAGAAAACTGATCAGCTCTTGATAGACGAGACATCTCGTCATTGGAATAAAACTGATCAAAATGTCCGTCTTTAGAAGAAAACTAACTTCTCTTCGTCATAAAAAAAATCTATGATATCGTGATGACGCGGTATCTCGTCATTAGCAAAACTGGTCAAATCTTAATGGATTTGTATCTCGTCGAAACCAGCTAGAGGGTAAATACTAATGTAAAGAGCTAATTCTAAAGAAATTTATTTTCACTAGCATCGATTTATCTTTTCTTTGCACATACTGTTACACATTATGCTGATTCAAATAAACTGATTGATTTGAGCATCAATGCTTATTTGCTTCAGTATAAAACTCGTCTTTTAATATGTAAATCTCTGTTTTCTTAGGATCATGGGTACAGTGTGGGTCCTTGTCACCTGATCGATACATAGTCATTATGGTATGCCAGTCTCTTTACTCAATTGGACAAGTATTGGTTCTAAGCATACCACCTTTTATCGCGGGCGTTTGGTTTGGCGCTAACGAAGTGGGTTTGGCTTGTGCTCTGGGTGTCTTCGGAAATCAGGTGAGTGGTCGACTCAAGCGTTGTATTGAATGTTTGCATGAATGTTTAAAAATTTAACTGATTCTTTTTAAGTCTTGCATTATATTCTGCATAGGGTAAATCAATAATTACCGCAATACAGTTATCCGAAATTTCTGTTTGAAGTATCGTCAGTATCCCTCACATTACCAGGCGAGGTTTGTATTAACCTTCCTGTCTTGGAGTTTACTCGTCATTAACAAGATTTGTCAGATCTTGACAGACAAGGTGTCTTGTCAAAACCACTTGGAGCTTTTAAATGCTTACCAGATTTAAATTTACTACGTCAGTTCCATTGTTGCTGTCGTTAACCGAGACCGCTATCCGTTTTCTTCCATCAGCGTTCAGCGTTACATTTTTAGTGAGATGAAGGCGTATCAAAAGCCAAATTCAATCGAAGGGATTCAGCGCAACACAGAGCAGTACTTCGCCATATACGGTAGATAGTTGAATTTTAGTAGCATTGGAGCAAATCAAAGGGCGATTGTCGACGACCCGGGATCCATTCGAAAGGGAAAGATCTCAGAGCACCATCTCGAGATTTTGAACCACTATCAGATGACGAGGTCAACGCTTGAGCTCGTACCGCAATTTCCAGACTTCCACACCACGCCAACGTGATGATGTTTGAAACCACCATTTCATCAGCCCTCACGTACACGGTCTTGAGCTGAATTGAGTTTCGAACCGGCAACTCTCCGATTGTTAATTCAGGCCGCGGTTTCTGGTTTGGAAGATTAACGGATTAGCTACTGGAGGGTTACGAGTTCTTATCCAACCAAAAACGTCGTGTACAAAGAGGCCTGGTGCACATTAAATCTATCGTGGCCTCAAATGGGGTGTGGTCGTTTGGAGATCAGGATGCCAGCTCAGGCGTGATCTCTTCATCTGACCGTGGTTCAAAATTATGTGGTGTTCTCGAATTTTCCCATGCGGGTTTGATCTCGGACCGTCATCAATAGCCCCTTATGTTGCTCCAGTATGACGTTAATTAAAATATCCTCCTATCGATTGCTTATTCTCGACTCTAACAACTGATCTATCGCGGCCCGTGGAGCCTATACGAATGGATTATAAAGGTACACAAAATGATCGTACTTTTGTTACCCCCGAAGAAGCTAGACAACAGTTAGTAGCCACAACTGATTTCCACAGACATTTATAGTGTATGGAACGTGGTCTAGTTACTGACGAGTAACGATTTTTTTTACGAAGTGGCAAATTATTCATTCAACAATGACCAAGATCTGAAACAAGCGGTGCATGCGTTGATCTCTTCTCGGCCAAAGAGCCTCTTTGAGAGCATAAAGGTTTAGGGCAACGATGGTGCAAGAACGTAAAAAAATAAGAATACCTTTGAAAAATTACGTTACATTAAAAGTTGTCTATTTTTATTGAAGTAAAATTTGTAGCTGCATTGCGGATAATTATTGGCATACCACCGTATATATATATATGTTCCTTAAATTATTTTTATATTGTATTTTTTGTTATTTATAGTATCCTAATGGGCCGCGATCGCCCAATTGGTAGAGTCGCGGATTAACCACCGGAGGATTGCGAGTTTCAAACTAGATCCATCCAAAGACTCGTAGACGCGGAGGATCAAGTAAAATAAGTCGTTGCATGAAAACTGTTATGCTACGACTAATTGAATGTGATCCTCCGCCAACATGAGGACTGTTCATTGAACAGTTGTCATGCTATGGGTGTTTAGGCGTGGTGTCCCAGCTTCTGTGTTGACCTAGGGGACTTTTCTCTTCAGTATTAGTCACGGACCGTTACCTATAGCCTGTTATGTTGTTCCATTGCTATGTCAATTCAACTACCTACCTAAAACCAAAATTCTAATCTGACATATTTCTACTAACGAAACTTGATGTTCGAGGGTCTCCAAGTCTTGTTTGCTACACTTCGTTTTGTGACAGATGCCTACTTTAGTAGGCATCTGAGGGCCCTGAGGAATCAGATAGAAATTTCAAAGGAGAAAATTATGTACCATTAAGGTCAGTCTACTAATATATGCACACTGTACAATGTCTATCTGGTCGTTCCATGATAAAAGTAAACTTGTTTTCGCTTTTCGCTTCGTGACTACAGTACATAAAGGTCTATAAGCTTTTTTCGCGCATCTGTGACACTGGCCCGAATATGTTGCATTAATATGGAACATGGATATACAAATAGGCCTGTCACGCATTTTATGACATATTTCAGGTGGAATTGAAAAATAATTTAAGATTACGCTCACTGATATAAAGCATCTATTTCCCCCCGTAATTTAATATAATTGACTAATGCATGATTTTTTTGCAGTTAGGTGTAGCGCTAGGATTTATTATTCCTCCCATGCTCATGACGAATGATTGTAAAGACCAAGTAGATATAACGCACGAACTTAGTCTCATAGCGTATCCCATGGCTATAGTAAATACTATCCTTTTGGTTGTTCTTGTTATTGGTAAGTAACTTTCTTGTGTAATTACGAATGTAATATATTGGGAAACTTTTCTATTTAAGAATGTGTTTTAAAATCTGCGTACATTAAGTACTCTATGACAGAATTTTTATGACACTTGGTATCTTATTTGTAATGTACCTAAATTACTTTTTCCAATAGAGCCCCCTTGTTGAATCAACATTTTATCAAGATAATTTCTCTAACTTTCTATCAAAAATTAAATTCTCTATTCTCTAAATCTATTTCGAAAAACATCATTAGCAATCATTATCTTAGCAATGATTAATAACATTTTCATACCAAAATGATGAAGAATCGAAATCTATTTCGCAAAAAAATTATCTTTAGCAATCATTATCTTAGCAATTATTATTAACATTATCACAGTAATATAAACACTGAAGAGCCAAAACATTATGACCATCCCCACATTTTTCAATGAACTCGTCTGGATAAATGACGTAGTGGGCACGTGATTAAGTGAGAATGGTATTTAACTGCTGCTGGAGAAGGTAAGTAATCATTCTTGCACTTAATTTTGCAAGTGATGGGAAAGGCTGCTGACTAGGAACGAGCATCACCGAAACTGCACGACTGGTAGGTTGTTCACGATTTGCCGTTGTTAATATTAATTAAAAGTGGATAAATGACGTTTACACCAGCATTAGACGCCAAGGTGTTGTTCGTCCACACGTCATCAAAGAAGAAGGACGTCCGAGACTGTCCCGATTGGTAAAGCAAAATCATCACGAGACACTGGCTGAGCTGACAGCCCAATACAATGCAAGTCTAAGCGCAAGTGTTTCGGAACACACAGTTCAGCGGACACAGTTGGATATGGAACTGTGCAGCAGACGTCCCACTCGTGTTCCTCTATTGACCAAGCGTCATCGTCAACTACGCCTACAGTGGGCCCGGGAAAATCGAGACTGGACAATGGATGAGTGAAAGAGTTACCTGGTCAGATGAATCCCTATTTCTCATTCATCACGTCGATGGTCATGTCAGGGTACGCCGTCTGCCAGGCAAAAAGTAGCCCCCCTCTTGTACAGCAGGTCATACACAGACTGGTGGTGGCGGTATTATGCTTTGGGGGACAATCTCATCTGCGACTCTAGGATCCGTAGTTGTGGTAGAACAGACCATGAACGCTGCGAACTATCTGAACATCATTGCGGATCAGTTGCACCCTTACATGGCGTCTGTCTTCCCAACTGGAAATGGAATCTTCCAGCAGGACAACGCCCCATGTCACAAAGCTTGGATTGTGTTATAGTGGTTCGAGGAGCATATTGATGAATTCCACTTAATGTCCTGGCCACCTAATTCGCCGGATCTTAATCCGATAGAGCACATTTGGGGTGTCATGGAGCGGCAGCTCAGATCTCAAGCACCACCATGTTCGAATACCTCGAATTTTCGTGACCGTTGCTTAGACATTTGGTACAACCTGTCTCCAGTCATGTACCAAGAACTTGTGGCATATATGCCCAGGCGAGCTGCAGTTATTTTGCAGGCCAAAGGAGGCGAAACGCGTTATTGAGAGGTGGTCATAATGTTTTGACTCTTCTTGACATTTCTAGGACCAACTAAGTACAAAACAGGAAAACTGAAAGTGCAAATATTAGTTATTTTATCTTAAGTATTCCTACGGGAAAATGTCCAGTGTTGCCAATTAAGTTGGCATTCACCTTGTATCTTTTACCAGTTATTTCAGAGTCGTGATACCCCTGCACTGTTTAACTATACCTTGTTAAATAGTTATCGGCACTGTTTAACTATATAACTATGTCTGTTTGTCCGTCTTTCTGTTTTATGTTCGATTTTTTTTGTTTGCATAGTCATTACATGAATTTTATGTGTGCACCGGGCCTAAATCAACCATAATTTGGTAGTTTTGGAAAAATTGGAATGTATATTGAGTATTACGATTACTTGGATTGCTTTACCAGTATTACTAAAAAAACAATTATTTTTCGACAAAATTTTTTTATTTAATTTTAGTTCTGATACTTTATTTATTTCAAGTCTTATTGTCAAACGATTTGCGAATATTTGGAACAGACGATATTTTTCAAAGAACGGGAATCAAACGGAAACTCCTCTTGGTTGATCCCACGCGTGCAGTGATATTTTCTTTTTCTTTCGCTCAGAACTAATTTCGCATTTCAAAATTTTTGTGCACTTTTTAGTTGTAAGTGGCAATTTTACAAGACCAAGAGATAAAAAAAAATCACGATTTAATATCATTAAAACAATTTTTTTCCCGACAACTTTTATTTTTCTGTATTCTTTTGTTTTTTGTCTTAAATATTTATTCTTTTAATTAATTGTATTTCCTGTTCATCACACGTAATACAACCACAAAGTATTCGAACTAGAACTTTTCAAACATTAAAAAATTCTTTGTCATATTGACAGGGGAAGAAAGGGAATTCCAAATCTCTTTCGAAATCGTCTTTTGTAATAGTAACTTTAGTGTCATCTTTCGTCATTTTGAACCTGTCGATACAGCAAGGGTGCGCTGTATGTGAAATGTATTTACATGAATGGATATGCATGTGTAGGATTTGTGTCCAAAGTAAGGTGTAGAAATTATAAAGAGAGAGGGGGATAGGCGTTAAACATTGTTTTATTCTACGAAAGACATGTCATTATATATTTTGATCATCGCTTCAATATAGGGTAAACTAATTAAAACCGAGTAAGGTTAGGTATTTTGCTGGTAACAAATAATTTTCAAAAGTGATTTGAAAAGAATTACTTGTTATTCAGCTTCTGTATTTTCTATAATTTTCAGCTTTTCAAGAAAAGCCTGCTGCCTTCCCTAGCGTAGCGCAAGCAACAAAGAAAGGTGGAGACACAGATTACTTGAAATCATTGAAGTCACTTTTCAATGATGTGCCATTTGTTTTGCTGCTTTTGGGATATGGTAATTTTTCTTATACGTTCATTAAGATTTGACCAATTTTGTTAATGACGGTACATTGGGTCCATCATAATATTGACGATTGTTTTATGATGGCAAGATGAAGAGCTGGTTAGTTTTTCTCCAATGACAATATGTCTCAGCCATCAAGATCTGGTTAGTTTTGCCAAGACTCGTGGAAACAAGTACCGGTGGGATTAAACTAATTATGATATTTGCATATTTGATAAAAAATAAACTGCTTATTGCTTATTTTATATTAGTTAAAAGAGGGTAGGTGTTCTTTTACATTAAAAACAAAACAAATTTAGATGAAGTGTCATTTTTACAGTGTAAACATTTGAATTCTGAATTATTGGCTAGTTTTTGTGGTTTGATTAAATTGTTTCTGTAATTATTTTGTGCAAATTTCATCACTGTACAGTTAAAGCTCTGTTTAAAAGTAATTTTCATGTTTCAGGTTTGATTACTGGAACCTACTTTGCTATGTCTACGATAATGAATGAAATGGTTTTAATACATTTTCCCGTAAGTAGTTTTCCAAAACGAATACATAAATCCACAATAGATGAAAACGGAATTTCAAATTCCACCGTTTTCTTTTGTCAGAGATATTCAATTACACTGCACTTATTTTAAAATATTTCGCGAAGTATAGATGTCTTAAATTTAAACCTACAATCATTGTTACAAGAATGGATCTATATGTTAATAAATATTGCAAGCAGTTAACTTTTCTAATGATAACTAATGGGTTTTTTTCCAATTTTTAAAACATAAAATGATATACAGTGAGATCCCGTTACAACGAATACCGATACAACGAAAAATCCCGTTATTACGAAAGTCATGGAAGTCCCCATCCGAAAAGCAACTAAAACAATGTTAAAAGAATCTCAATATAACGAAATGATCGATTTTTTAAAATTCCGATACAACGAACTATTTGTACAGGCAAAAATATGTTTTCTTTTAATGGTTCACTCAACTGATAACAAGCATGCAGTTTCTTTAGATTCAATGAATTTCGTTTTAGTCGGACTGAAACCAGCTGCCAAAATAAGACTGGTTTTCGAAGAAACAAGCAGAAATTTGTCACTGTCGTAACCGTATTTCTCGTCTAATAGCATGGCAAAACTTCAGCTTCTTGACCAAGGCATCATCAGAGCTGTAAAATCACGCTACAGAACCTTTTTGTTACGTCAATTTCTAAGCGATTTGGAGAAAAATATCCAAAGAAAATGCAACGTGAAGGAAGCTATCGAATGGGTATGTGGATATTGGGATGACATCAGTCAATCAATAATAACAAACTGTTGGAAACATATGCAACCACAGCCAAAGACGCCAATTCAGTTTCGGAAGAAAGCGACTTGAAAGATGTATCAAATACGCACGACATTCAGCAATCTGGGTTAGAGAAATTTGGAACGCTTCAAAAAATAAAACTTCGACTCCTGACGACGTAAATTTGAAAAATTATCTCAGTGTAGATGGGGGGGGGGGCAACGTTTCAACATGTTATGAACTGACCGAAGCAAACATCATCCAATCCATTAAAGACAGCTAAGATAAGGCCAATGAAAGTAGTGAAGATGAAGAGGCTGTGGTTGGAGATGATGTGCGCAATGTCGCTTTTTCAGAAGCCTTAGCAAGATAGAAGACAATGCGGACATTTATTTCGTCACAAAGCAATGTGTCGGACTTTATCTTTACAAATATTCACCAACTTCAAAATTATTTACTCTCAAATACAACAGCAAACCTTGGTCAGAAGAAAATCATAGATTTTCTGAAATAAAGTTTTGTTTCCTCGCATTTTGTTCATTTATGGTTAATGTTTCCCAAAAGAGGCAAGTTAATTTTTTTTCAGGTTTTAGAAAATGCTATAACAATGGATTTATTTGAAAAAATTATTTTTCTCTGGCTGATTTCAATTAATTGCAATAAACTTTCTAATTGCAGCAGCTAATCATAGTATTATATGTAGTCTTCTTTCGAAACAAAAGCCGAATTTACACATTTAAAATGTTCTTTTTTATTCGAATTAGCAAAATTTCGTTACAACGCAATTTCCGTTATAACGAAAAAATTTTACGGTCCCGTGAAGTTCGTTGTAACGGGAACTTAGTGTATTTTCAGTTTTTGCATGACTTTTCGTAAATATTTACGTCAAGTTGATAGTGTGACTTAAGAAAAGGTTTACTTCTATATTTCCCTCGAATGTGTAAGGTAGTCAATGGACATTTCCTGAATACATTTGAGTGTCAATTGTACTAAAAGAAGCGCGCAAAGTATATTAATTCTCGAATGTATATAAATAAATTTATCATCTGTATTTATGATTCAAAAAGTTATTAAGTTTATGATTTTTTTATATACAAAAAGCAATAATTCAAAACGAATCGTTTTGCAAAAAAAAATAATCTATTTAGGCTCGCCACATATTGGTAAGACACAAATCAATCTGAAATACGCATGCGCGTGTTCTAGTAACATGTCAGAAAGTGTGTGGCTTGCTTCATAAAACCCTGCAATGCAGTTCAAACCAAATTTCATTCCCATTTTAATGAACAAAAACGATCACCATGCGTTTCAAGCAAAATCTACCTTTGCAGTAATTTTTAAACCCTTGGTTCTAAACAAGGAGTTTTAGTTTTAGAAAACATACACATCCTAAGTGTCCAGTATTTAAAAATTATCTAAAAGAGCGTCATAATTTATAATTACACCAATGACTTTCGGGTTTTTTTTCAGGGTGAAGATGTAGATGCTGGTTGGATGGGAGCCATTATGGTATTTGCTGGAATGGTTGGCTCTGTTCTCCTGGGGGCATTTCTCGATAAAACGCATAAATACAAGTAGGATTCTTTTTCAAGTCCATAAAATTTTACTTTTATTATTTATTATTCATTCATCAAGTTGCCTTTACAAAAATTTATGAACATTACGAATGACCCGTTTATAACAAGTTTTAAATGTATGTTCATAAGTTATGCTCTCAAGCATAACTGAATTGAAGGGCTCCCAGATTTTTGGTTGGTTTTAGGTCTTCGGTATTCCTTACGAACCGTCACCTATAGCCTGTTGTGTTGTTTCAGTACTCAAGTTCAGGCTCAAGGTTCGTATTTAGCTAAGCTGCGCCAAATATAAAACAGACAATGTCACGTAATTGCGAAAACACATAATGGCGAAGAGAATGTAGAGCAATGTTTCCCAACGTGGGGCCCACGCCCCACAAGGGAGCAATTGGATTGTAAAAGGGGGCAATTCGAAAATGGACTCGACACGAGTTTAACCCTTTTGTTCCGGGCCATTTAAATGCAATGCTAGATTTCGGTACCAAAATTGAAAGAAAAAAGCAAATTCTTAAATAATTACGTCCAATAAATATTATAAATTCGTTTGACGAGACCAAAATATCACCTGGGTTTTTGGCGTCGTCCAGTTAACCTCCCTGCGGCAGACGACAGGCTCCGCGTGGAACCCCGGACGCTTTAAAACCTCGCTAAACAATGCAGTTGTTCGCATCTGAATGGCCCGTTGCAACTTCTGTAGTGTTTCGCAGCATTCAGTTGGTGTTAATTTGAAATACGCGTCCGTAAAAACTGTTATAAAAGTCTCGTTGATTTAAAAAATATATACATTGTATAGATATAATTGGTGAGTATTTGATTTTATTTTTATTTATTTTCATTTTAGAAGCATAATTTCCCTGAAAAATTTGTCAAATGGATTTTTTTTTTTTTTTTTTTTTTTGCGGTGGCTTAGATGGGCATAAGATTTTGATTTCTTCCTAAAACCTATCATGTAAGTTTCTTAAGTGAACAATTAAATTTTTTTATGTTAAAAATTATGTATATGTTACATAGGGGGGCATAAGAATTTTAGAAAGGCTTAGGTGGGGCATGGCACAAAAAAGGTTGGGAAACACTGATGTAGAGGAATCATATACATTTTTAGCTTTTCCGACTCATACGAAAAAAAAAAAATGTTTTAGTATGACGTATAAAATTACTTTGTCATCCTTTCGTTAATGATGGTGCGGATTCGTTTGTTTGGAAATATTTTGGAACATTTCGGGTGCAAAATTGCTACAGTTCAAACAAGATTTATAGGTTGTTCAGGTTTTATGGCGCAAGGGTCATATCTGGCCATGCTGGACCAAACACGACAGACAACGTCAAGGTACACACACATACACACTTAATGACACAGAAGAGAGGAATACATCTAGGGAGGAATCAAATCTACGTCTAGGCTTGCCACAAGATAAAAATCAGAAAAAAGAACATTTTGAAAAATTAATTTAAAAAAAAAGAGGACATGAAAACACTTATTATTAGTGTATAGTTATTAGCAGAGACCGGATTTTTATCCAGTAAAAACTGCCAAAATATACCATAAAATATGCAGTTAAAAATTCTAAAATATGCATTTAATATGCAGTAAAACGTGTCAAAATATACATTTTTATGCACTACAAATTAAAATTGAAAATGAAAAAGACCATATTTGAAGAAGCACTATAGGAAAAGAACAAAATGATAAAGTCAACTATAGACATCAAGTTTCAAATACAGATGCACATTTATTGCTTTTACATTGCACAGAATTCTCGTTAGTTTTATCAATAAACTACTAATAGAATTAAAAAAGTCTTTAAATCCAAGAAGTAATTTATACAAACAAATTATATCGACATGTTAAAAAAAATGATATAAAAAAATATGTTAAAATACTATGGCTATAATAGGAGTAGTTATAACTTTATTGTAGTTGCGAATTATTTAAGTTAATAAACAAGTATTTTTCTAATTATCTTAAGTAAAATTATGCCTACGGTCACTTAAAATTCTTTTATACTATAAAAAAAAGAGCGTTTCACATCCACAGACGTTATGGGGCAAGTTTCAAGGAACTTAAAATTTTAGGGTCCCACATGTCATTTTTATTTTGTTCGGTCCCTTCCTAGCCTTGAAGGATTTTTTTTTTAAAGTCATCCATTTTGTCAACCCGAGATTTGTTTTGACACATCATCTATCTTTTCTTTAAGTATGTTACCAGTTTTGACTGGAATCCAATTGATTTTCATTACCGCATCTTCAAGGATTAAAAAGATTTTTTTTTCAAGTTTTGGATCAAATTTACTAAAAAAGAGCAATGCGTTTTAACAAATGTATATGATTCAACGAGGTTTACTTTTTTTTATTCATATAGCTGCTTTATCTAAACGTGCAGAATCAGCATTATTTTTTTTTTAAATTTTCGAATCACTTCCTAATATTGTTTCAATGCTCGTCGTAGAACAAAGCAGCAGACAGCCATGTGCTCCATCTTATCAGAACAGGTGTCGGAGGTAACGAAACATTCATTAATTCTTTGTGAACTACCACAACGGAGGGTGCTTTTAGAAAGTTTTGTTTTCCTTGTCCAATAAAGGAATCTTTTCAGCAATAAGGTTTAGTGCATGGGCAATACATATGACGTGAACTAGTTTTTTATAAAACGTTTTGAACAATTTTCCAGCCTTAATCATATACGAAGCCGCATCTGTCAAAAGTAACAAAACTCGATTTTCTATTCTGCTATCATTGGGGAAGATTTTAAGGCTAGAATTAATAAAACGGCATATTGTGTCGTGATTTGTTTTATCAAGGATTTTAGAAGCCGAAAGAAATGGGTTGCCAGCTTCGTGGGAACTCAATTTTCCTATTAAGAGATTATCCACATAATTACCCCTAATATCAGTGGTTTCATCGACGACAAGGTACACGTAATTCTAGCCAATGTGTTCCCTGAGTTTTTGTAATGTTTTTTGATAGCAAAGATCTAAGTAATTCTTTCGGAGAGTGCTATCATCGAGGATATTTCAGTTCGTGTACTTCCAAAGAAATTCATTGAGGACGGATTCTTCAGTTTGAAGAAAGGAATGTCGGCCGAAATTAATGCCAGACATAAATCTTCGCAAAAACTGTCTTCCTGCTTTGAGGTTGATTGTGATTGACTAAGCAAAACTTGACGCTTAGAAAATCTTTGTTCGGCGGAAGAATGTGCTTCTACAAAGAAAAATTGAAATCAATGCACGAACTTAATCAAGCTTAAATTTGAATGTAAATGTTAAAGGTACGTACACTTGGACCTCCCTTAACACTAGAGTTACGCAGATTCTTTATATAGTTTATTGCTTGTTTAGTCTATGTGCCCGTGATTATACATCTTTATGAGAATCCAATGATTGATCGGGTTGTTCTGCAATGTACTTTTCTTTTCATTTTCATATTTCCTGTGTTACGTAATTATAATTGCTCAGCCGGCGATGTGATCATTTGGTTCCTATAATTCATTTGTGCGTGTTTGCGGTACCATTTTCAAATTCTATTCTGCTAAAAATAAAGGCATGTCTCGTCCCGAGATGCTCTATATATCATTGCAGAAAAGTTCTATAACATTTGAAATATCGATATTTTGGGTGAAATATGCAATATATGCAACAACCCTTCATTTATGCAATTTTATGGAGTAACCCCTCAAATATCCAAAAATATGCAATATGAAATTTCACTCATAGTATCCTTGAAGCATGATTCGGATAGAAAAAATTCATCTCCTGACTCGTATGTGGTGTTAAAACAAATATGCAACTGCATAAGAATCCGGTCTCTATTTATTAGGTATCTAATAAAAAGGATCATCTTTGATGAATCTTGAATATATTAACCACTAACTAAAATAAAATATGCCGAACATATTACTTATGTATTTTAAAAAACATTAGGGTAAAGGATTGATTTTTACATCAAATATACAAGAATTCTTCAAATCTCAGTGTAAAAAATTTATAAAATCGAAGATGTTTACAGCCGAATTGTTCACTTTTATATTTTTAAATATGCATGAACGATTCAGGTACGAAGTTAAACCAGATAAACAATGTGAATGACATTTTAACATGGAGCTCAATATATACTGGAGATTGAACTTCCTATTATACATTGATGTATTTTAATAATACTAGATCTAGTACGAATTTGAATAGCTGTGTTTACATATCGATATAATAGGTAATAAACTAGCACGTTCAGTTTGAAACGTGAAATACACTATCTAACAAAAAAAAAAGGAAGCACCAAGGAGTTGTCCGATTGCGATACAATTTTGTGGATGTAAAGAAAAGAACATACATAGAAAAAAAACTATTAAAATTTCAGAACATTTGAATGATTTATTTCAGAGTTTGACCGTTACAAAAGAAGGAAGTCAATAAGGCGTTGGTTAGTGCTGTAGTCGTAGAAAAAACAGAGGGTATACCATGGACGCCCACAGAATCTTTTCCATGGGGAGGCGAAACATGTACTTACTACTTTCACTTTCTACGGGGGGTAAAAAAAAAACACGTAAACACACGCAAATACATCTATATTATAGGAAATCCATAAGCCATGCGGTTGATCGTCCCCCTTGTCCCCCCCTCCTCCTTAAGCCCTTAGGGTATACTCTAAGGACCGGGGAATATGTTCTAATTATCGAAGTTCAAATTATTACCGAGAGAAAAAAGCCAATATTAACTTTATATTACACAGGAAAGGAATTGTGCATCTTTGAAGAAACTTCGATTTCAGGAGAAGTTCAAGAATTCGAGTTATTTGGAGTTAGTTTACTGTATTTATGCAAAGCAAAATATGCAAACTAGCATAGAGTAATATTCAAATTTGGAAATATCTCCATTAATATTTAACTATGATATAAAATAATTACAGGAAATGATAAGAAAAATATTCAAACACATATAAAGTAGGATATAATTTTGTTTTTTTTAAACTAATTTTAAGGCCTACCTCTATCAATTTTATTGAAATATTTTCAAACTACTTGACGAGAGAAATCCGTCTCTGTGTCTTCTTTTTGTAGCGCATACTCTTAATCTATTGTCTACTGAAGAGCGATGGTTGGCCAACCAAGAATTTACAAATTTTTTCCGGTTGAAAGTGTTCTAAAGGTGGTCTATTTGCATTAATACACATTAGATTGGAAACGTTCGAAATCAATAGAGATTATCTCAAATCTGTTACACTATGTTATTCATTAAACTAAACCCGCGCTCGCACACGGCCATGGAACATAATATTTCAATTGTTCTTAAGACAGGCTTTAATTTTTCTAGAACAACTTGGGCGTTTTCATTGGTCTCTCAAACCCTGAAGTGTGCACATTTCATCTATACCAAAACGTCGACAGATACTTTTTACCTTCTTTTCTCCATGGCCAATATCTCCTGTATTTATACTTTCTGGATCAAGCATGGATATATCCTTTAAAAGTTGACAATTTACTTCATTAACATCAGAACAAAGTCTGGATTTCATTCTATCGACAATACTTTGAATGAATTGCTTTTGATTAATAGGTATACGATTTTGGAATTATGTACCAAGGTGTGATATCTTAAAATATAAACTTTTCTTTTGCTTCTACGGCTATCTGCCTTTTACGTGATGTTTCGCACGATGTTTTCTAGGAAAAGCAAAGCGTGTACGTAGTTTTAAAGAAAAAGCAGAGGGTATACGGAATTTTCTGGGAAAACCAGAGGGTATACGGCGTATACCCTCTTGCCAAATTGCCAAATTGTCTCCAACTGTCGGGCTAAATGATCAACATTCCGGTACGGTTGCAATCGCCTTCCTATAACGTCCCAAATGTGGGTCTATGGGAGATTAGATCACGAGACCTAGCTGGCCAAGGAAGCGTTTGGAAAGCTTAAACACAATTCATAGCAACACGTGCCGTGTGCGGCCGGGCATTATATTGTTGAAAAGTAAGGTAAAAAAAGGAAAGGTAAAAAAACGGTCGTAGAATGTCGTCTACGTACCGCTGTGCTGTAAATGTGCCAAAAATTACCAACAAAGGGGTCCGGCTATCAAAAGACATGGCACCCCAGACCCTAACGCCCTGTTGTAGAAATGTGTGGCTTGCGATAGTAAGGGTAGGACCCCCACGCTGCCCTGGACATATCCAGACAAGTCTGCGGTTGAAGTCAGGACACAGTTGGATACGGGACCACTGTAATTCTGTACCTTTTTAGTGCGTCCATTATTTTGTTTTGAGTTTATATTTTTTTAACGCAATCTGAAATGATGGACAAAGAGTGAACCGAAAAAAAGAGGTCCAAAAATGATCTGATTAAAAAAAATGAAAAAAGATCCGAGCGGAAAAAGAGGACCTGTTCTCTTTAAAAAAGATGTTCTGACAACCTCACCTGAGTCGTCTACAACTCGAAGGCAAGATTCACAGAAAAAGTAACTGTAAGAAAATTCACCGTAGTTTCATCATTTCAAAAGCTGAGTAATATTATACTATTTACTAGAATAAATAACCTGGGTAATTCTTGACAAGTACTTTTAGTTTATACGTCATTTTAAACTCACGTGTGATTTTTCTTATTTCAGACAAATTTCAATATTTTCCTTCTTTGTGAGTTTCGTGCTTATGGTTTGTTATACAGTTCTCATACAGCTCGAGCATATTTGGATCCAGTTTTTATTATTTACGCTTTTAGGGTAAGTATTGTTTTTATCAGAACAGTTTAGGCCCGGTGCACACATCCCGTTTTTCAACGTGCGGCGTCGTTGCCGCAACGCAAGTGCGGTCTGGGATACATAAGATCCAATGGAGTAATACACACATGCCTCCGGCGCCGCACGTCCAACTTGCGTGCAATTTCTACCACGATTCCCCACGGAGCCGCAGCTTGCCACACACGCTCAAGAACCTTGTTTTCATAAATAAATGGAATATAAATAATGATTAATAAATGGTCGTGTCCAGTAACGTCTATTTTGTTTCAAAATATACTTTTTTTACACCAAGTAAGCGAAATAAACACGTTTTCTTCGATAGAATATTTATCGCAAATAGCGCGAAATGAGTACTTGCGTCATTTCACGGTTATGTGTGCATAGTTGGGCTGCGTTGCCGCAGCGACACCGCACGTTGAAAAACCGGATGTGTGTACCGAACCTTAATCAACTTTATTAACACAATTACCGCGTATTGTAAAGTTGAGAATATTTTGATAATGCATTATGATAAAATATTGTCGTATTTCTAGTGAAATACATTAAGTCAAAAAAACAGTGTTACGAAGGGTAAGAGGGGAGACTCCGCTGAGCATGTGTTCGCAAGTTCGAGTAGCGGATTACCAACCGGAGGGATGCGAGTTCGAATCCCACCAAAGACCGTCGTGTACAAGGGGAGGGGCTGTGCATGTTAAATATGTCGTGGCCTGAAATATTCTCACGTTGGTGGGGTGCGGAAGTTTGGAGTGTGAGGTGTCAACTCATTTGTTACCTCGTCATCTGACCGTGGTTCAAAATTACGTAGTGTCCTCGGATCTTTTCCTTCGGGTTTAATCACGGACCGTCGCGAATAGTCTATTGCGTTGCTTCAGTGCGACCATAATTAAAATTCCTACCTTCTCACTTCAAGAAGAAATCTTCATGCGATTAAAAAATAACGAGATGGACTTCGTAGTTTAAAGATCAACCTATACTGCGATAGGAAAGCTAAAAAGCTTATACACTGGTGTACCAAACGAAAGGAGCAGTGAGGATTTAAACACTCATTTTTGTAGTGAAGTGACCTTAATGTGTGATGGCACGATAGGTGCTACGAGAATAAGTAAAAAAAAACAGAAGATAGCCGCGGTAGCTCAGTCAGTAGAGCGTCGGGCTCGCATCAGAAGGGTTGTGGGTTCTGTCGGAGCCTGCTATTCTGATGATTGCGAGATCGGCGCTTTTACCTGGCTAAAGACCGTCGTGTTCACTAATGGTGACTGGGGCACGTTAAATAGGTCGTGGTCACAAAGTTCCCCATGTTCCCATACCAAATCAATACCTCTGGGGGTACCTGATCAGGAGGTTATCGGCCTCTGATTGGGATCTAAATTACGATATGTGTGAGTGAATGGATGTATGAAAGGGACCTTCCTGTAAAACGGATGTGTCATGTATGTCGAGCAAAGTCGGACTTCCTCCCAATGGGGCTCAATAACATGGAAGGCGCACCCCCCTCGCCTCTAGCCGTCTTCGACGGGCCTGGCACTCCTCTAGTCTGCCAGTGTAGGCATGAGAAACAACAGATCAGAAGAGAACAGGAAAAATGTCTGTCAACTAAAAAATTATCTTTGCTACCACAGAATTTGATATTAATGAATTTATAATGCTAACTGTGAAAAATCCAATTTTTCGATATATTTTGGTAATTTTGAAGCGTTTGCATCTTGAAAATTTTTACTTTAAGTAAGTTTAAATTTAGAAATTAAAACATCTTTAAATGCGGGTTTTAATAAGACAGTTGACAGTAAAAAGGAAGCGTTTTATGCTTGAAGAAACAATGCAACTGTTCACCACCTACTAAATGTTAATCAATAGGAAAAATCGATGAGATTTTTCATTTACTAAAACTATCGCTTTGGGGAATCTGAATGAAAATATGCAATTCCAAGGTTAAAGTAGGTATATTTACTATCATTTCAGGTATTAAAAAAATACTTATCGTTTTCATGACAATCACTCTTGCTGTCTGCTCTGAACCGTAACGTCGCTCTATGTTCCGTGGTCGGTGGTTGCTATGGTTTCTCAACTCCAGGTGATCGTAAACGAAAAAACAATTGAACGGTGTTTTACTTTATACCCAATGTAACTATAAATTGATGGATGAACTAGAATTTTTTTAATATTTGAGGAAAACGGTAACGTGGTTGAATCCAGAATCATTGACTGGTCTCAAAAGCCTTTTGTTTTTTTAGCTACAAAAATACAAAAAAGTAACATTGCCTTCCTGGTTTACTTATTATAAAGAGATGTTTTCTCGACATGCTATAAATATTTCAAGTCCATCAATCCAATAGTTTCATTGAAATCGTGCCAACCCCTACTCTCAAAAAGCTGTTAAGAGTAAAACGCGTTTAAATTTTACCATCTACGCATGTCTGTTAATGGCTTTAACTGAGGCAATTTTGATTTGAAATTAAACATGTTCTTAAAGAGGATAGACAGGTACTTTAATTGACGTCTCACTGTAGCAACGCAGCGAGCTATTTGTGACGGTCCATAATCAAATCCCCCCCCCCAAAAAAATACGAGGACCCCACCACGTAATTTTGAACCATGGTCAGATGACGAGGTGACACACTGAGCTGGCACCCCACTCTCCAAACTTCCACACCAGGCCAAAGCGAGAACAATGGAGGCCATGACATATCCACCTCCACCGCACCAACCTCCTATGTATACGACGGTCTTTGATTGGATTCGAACTTGCAACACCCCAGTTGCTAATCCACGTTCTAAAGAACCCCCCCCCTCCAAAAAAAAATAATAATAATCATAATTCTCCAGAAAAAGAACACTCGTTTAAATAATTACTTAATTACTTTAAAAATTCAAACTCAAGATTGTGCTCTATTTACGACAAGCAACTAATGAACACTAGTTTCATTAAAATGTTGATCCTGCTCAACACCAGATTTCAATTTGGTTGGTTGTCATGTTAACATTATGCAACATGAGTTCGAATCCAGCCATAGACCGTCATGTACAAAGGGCACGTTAGATCTGTCGTTAGAAGTTTGGAGAGTGGGGTGCCAGCTCCGGTGTTGCCTCGCCATCAGATAGTTGTTCAAAAATACGTGGTATTGTCCTCGAATTTTTCCCTTTGGAATTGATTCCGCACCGTTGTGGTGCTCCAGCGCAACATTGATTAAAATATCTTACTAATCAATTTGTAAAATTTTGCCACTATACCTGTCTCAAATGAAAAAGCATACATTTACGTAGTAAATACACAAATGTTTTTTAAAAGGTTTATTTAGAATCTATATATATATCACCAAATAGAGAAATTTTCATTGAGACTCGTCACATTCGAACGGTGTGGAAGTTTGAAGAGTGTTGTGCCAGCTCTGGTGTTGCCTCGTCATCTGATCGTTGTTCAAAGTTGTCCTTGAATCTTTCCTTTGGGAATTGATTTTGGACCGTCGAAAATAGCCTATTACAGGGCTCGAAATACCCGGTGCACAGGTGCACTGTGCACATGAAAATAAAATTGTGCACCTAATTTTTTCCCGCTGGGTGCACGCAATGCATCTAACGGTAAAAAAGGGAGGCGGGGGGAAGTGTTTTATGTTATTTTGATGTTTGAACAAAATATTAGCATCGACCTCTCTCGCTCTAAAGGAACGTCATTAAAATTCCTAACTACACACTATGCGAAAACAAAATCGCTGGGCCGTAACGGGATTATACAGGAGGAAGATTTACTTGTGTCACTGCCACCAGAACTTTCCGATGATCGAAACATTTTCCAGATGGCTCTGTTATAGTGACTGTCGTGACAGCCGTACAACGGAGAATTGAGAATTTCGATTTTTAAATATTTTTATTTACTATGTACTAGGGAGAGATGCGACATCGACAGCAAAACATCGATGTTCAAAATTAAAACATCGATGTTCATAAAACATCGTTCCAAAAACATCGATGTTTTTAAAATTCAGTGTATTTAAAATTTTTTTCTCCATTTCTTAAATCTGGTTTAGCAACTAAGGATGTAACATCGACAGCAAAACATCGATGTTGATAATGCATCGCCCCAAAACTATCGATGTTTTTAAAATTCAGTGAATTCAAACTTTTTCCCCCATTTCTTAAAACTGGTTTAGCACCTAGTGATGCTACATCGACAGCAAAACATCGATGCTCAAAATTGAAACATCGATGTTAATAATGCATCGCCCCCTAACTTTCGATGTTTTTAAAATTCAGTGCATTTAAACGTTTTACCCCATTTCTTATAACTGGTTTAGCAACTAGTGATGTGACATCAGCTCCAATACATCGATGTTTTTAAAAAAAACATCGATGTTTTGAAAACATTGACATCGATGTCGTATCCCTATTTTTCAGACCCTTCACCTTTGGTCACTTTGGTCTAAAAGTATGTTCAATTTGCTGATTATGATTGGTTATTTTTTAAATTTTGGTAACGGTACTTTTTTCATTTAAAAATAAAACATCGATAACGTAAAAACATCGACAAGTATAAACATCGATGTTACAAAAACATCGACCCCAATACATCGATGTTAAATACATCGATGTTTTTTAAAAAACATCGATGTTTTGAAAACATCGACATCGATGTCGCATCCCTACTATGTACTACGAACCTATATAAACATACCCAACTAAAATAAAGCAGTTTACATTACATGAATACTCTTATATTTCTTTTCTTTTTAAATGTGTACCTAAAATATAATCTGTGCACCTAATTTAAAAACTTAGATGCACGAGGTGCACCTGTATTAAAAATCTATTTCGAGGCCTGGCCTACTGTGTTGCTGCAATGCGACGCTAATTAAAGTACCAACCTACCTCATATTGAGACTCGATTATCAATTTTCAGATTCATCATGACTGGTTATCTTCCAGCCGGATTCGATTTCGGTGCCGAAATAACGTATCCACAGCCAGAATCTATGTCAGCTAGCTTGCTCAATGCTTCAACTCAGGTACGACATACTGATTAAAATACGCTGTATTAAGAACATCTCAAAGTTGTTAAACTGAAATATCGTGCATTTAAGACGGATAATTTAAAAAAATCATAATGGCTTAACACGTTTTCTTTTTCTCGTTTCAGTTATTTAGTATAATACTTACGAATATCGCTTCGCCTTTGCTTCAGATGTACGGAGATTTCTTTTCTAATGTCTTTTTCTGCGCTTGCTTATTGGCTGGAGTTATCGTGATGGGTATGTGTATTGCTTTACTGTTTTGATATCATTTATACAATTTTATTTTGTACATCTATGATTTCATAATAATTGAATTTAATTTCTCCCTAACGAATAATCGCCAAACAAGGCTCTTGTGCCATAACCCCCCAAATAAAGCGATCCTAACGAATAGAGAAAGTGAAAGCAATTAAAGGATAGACGACATTATTACCAATTAACACCATGCTTTCACAATCAATCCTGGGCGCAGAAAGTGCTTAAAACATACGTAGCAGAACAAAGTCTGCAGAACAATTTTTTCTTAATTTTATCAAAATTTTGGCCTTTTTTTTTATCAATCAAACCTTACGATGTTCTGCAGTGCAAAGTGCGCTCATTGGGACATTTATCCTTGTTTTCTAGATTCGGAACAACCTCCCTACACCGTCCATATTACCACAAGCACTTTATAAATAGCACATCTTCCATGTCAATGACAAAATACTTAACTTCAAAAGTTATCGACAGAATTGCAAATTCTGAACGTATGCCTTGGTTTTAAAAAAAAGTAAGTTAGTTAGTTTTGATGTGCTTTATTATAAATATTTAATACATATTTGGACGATAATTGTGTTTTACGTCTGTTTTTGATTGTAGTTTTCAAAATTCGAACAAAATGCCCATAGAATTGCAATTACTTGGAGTTGTGTTGCAGAACACTGAATATAATTCTACACCTGGGTAATCAATCGAATTAAAGGAGACGACATAATTTCTTTTAACACCAAGCATTGATTGCTTTCAAAATCAAGCGAATTAAAGGATAGACGACATAAATTCCCAACTAACACCATGCATCGCTTGCATTCACAATCAATCTCCCAATTCCGAAAGTCAGGTATTCATGAAAGTCAGCTCCCCGGTCTGTATTTCTCTCCTCTGTCAGCAGAGACTTTCCTTGAGTGTGTATGTTAATTACTTGATATTGTCTATCTTGTATTCGGCGAAGCATGGCCAAATATTGCTCCCTTGTGCCATAAAACCAAAACAGACCAACCCAGTTCCGAAAGCATGTTTTGTTTTACTCTTAAAGATATGTCTTTGACTGGCTAGTTTCCGTATTCAACCTCCTTTTAAACATTTACAATCGCCCAATAGGTGATGTTCACGTTCTCACGTTCCTGTCACCTGATTGAGACAGTGAATGGCAGAATAAAACTTATCTAACTTAACTTTCCTAATCTTAGATCGACGAGGTACTACCTCGTCTTTATCAAAACTAACCAGATCTTGATGGACGAAATATGTCGTCAGTCAAGACCTCGTCGTCTCGTCATTAGAAGAAAACTGACCAAATCTTGACCTCGTCATCATAAAAAGAATGAAATATCTCGTCATTAACGAAATTGGTCAGATATTGATGGTTGATATATCTCGTCGAAACTACTTGGAGAGTTAAAAGGACAAGTTAGCAAATGTATAAAAATCTCTAACCTCTAGTTTGAAACGGGCAAATTTCTTTCTCGAACATATGAGGTTTTCAAAATGTACAGAGAACAGAAAGTGTTGTCAGACTCATTCAGCTCGACTTCGAGCTCCTTACTTGAATGAAGTACCTTCACGATATATCTACGGGGCTGGGAATATAAACGAATGGAGTCTTGGAAAGTATTTACAACAATTAGCGCTGAGGCGACACTATTACAGTAAGAGAGTTAGTTCAAAGGTAGTGTGAGAAAGAGGAAAACAAAAGCGAATAAATTTAATACTAAGTCAAATACGCTGAAATAAAATAGATAGATTTGGGGGCATGGTGTTTACGTATGACTGATTTTATCACTCATTCGCAATTAAAAGAAAATTGCTGTGTGTATCAGATACACAAATCAAATACTTTTATAAAATTGTTGTTTTTAAATAAAATTGTCAGACAGATACCATTTTTATCACACGCTCAGCATCAAGCTCTACTCAAAGTAGCTTATTAACCCTACAGACAATTTCGACGAGATAACTTTAACTCGTCGTTAAAGATCTGACCAATTTTAATAATGACGAGATATCTCGTCATCAAAATACTGTTGATTTTTTATGTCGATGGGTTCAGCTTTCTTCTAACGACACGATATATCGAACATCAAGATCTGTTAATGGTTATGCTGATGACAAGCTATCTCTTCAAGACAACCGAGGGTTAAGACTGGTTTTTACATATTCTAATTAAATAAAATCACACACACACACACACACACAATGCTTTAAAAAAGGATTTTCGTATATTTCCCCACTATACTTTAGATACAATGACTAAACTTTAGTACTTTTCTATTCATCGAAATAAATTATTTTCATTAAAAAAAAAAGCATTTTTTAAAATAGGAAAAAAAAGCATTATAAATAGATAATTAGAAAGACGTAAAAGTATCTGCAATCCAACTGACCTGCATTAAAAACGCATCCTTTGATGTTTTATCTTGTGTTTGAAGTAGTCTGTTCTGGACCTTGCGTCTTAAAACCAAACCTAAAAGCTTATTAAATGTAGCATGGCGTAGCTTGTCCGCTTTCGGACCCTGCGGCACAAAACCCTAACATCCGATCCAAACCATCCAATGTGGCGATCCAAATTAGCCTTCTTAAATCCAAATATGTCCGTACAAACCTAACCATTCCTATATGCAGCCTGTCGTTTTTGAGAGTTGGTATGAGGTTATAGAAATTTCAGTTTTGATGATTCGGAAAAGATCCTTAGTTCGAGATCTGTGGTTAACGATAGCGTATCACGTTGCGTTTTACTTTTCTAGATTTGAAACAGAAGAGAGGAATTTTTAATAAAAGATATAGTGTCTTTGAGTACAATGGAGGAGAATTTCAACATAGAATTACTTCTATACATATGAATTGTACGTGACTTTCTCAAGAATATACATATTTCAAAAGATGCATATTTCATGGTTTTAGTTTTTGCTTTGGAAAATCGTGATTCTTTAATTTTTCATCTATGTTGAAAAAACACGATTTTCCAGCTAGTTTCTCAATAGAAAAGATGAGAGTTCTTTGTCACCATTTGGACAATCTTTGGGTCTTCTGGTGACTTTATGAAGTGTCACGAATGAAATAACGTACGTGTTTTGAAACCAGGTAACCTTTTACCACTTTGTTTCTCGAATAATTACACAGGTTTTCAAAAGAATTGTGAAAATAGCTTGTGTGAGCGAGGTTTACGAACGAAGCTAAGGTCATCTCTTCTAGTGACACATTATATTGCTCCATGTAGACGTAAATTCATCTACTAACCAACCAATCACCCTCTCTAATTTTGTGGGTTTCAACCACACAGCCAATCTTTTACTAATTTAGAGTATTTCTCGAATAATCTAAAAAATCTCGAATAATTTCAATAGAATTATGACAAGAAGCCTGTGTGAGTGACTTACTTGAAACGAAGTCCATCAGCTCTAATTTTGGTGTTTTGAAATCAAACAACCTTTTACATATTTCATGTTGTTCTCGAACAATCTCTACACGTTCTCGAAAGAATTGTGACAAAAAGCCTTTGTTCATTCCGTTTGCTCGACACGTAGTCTAATGCCATTTTTTTCTTATGTTTTGAAACCCTACACAGACATCCATTAAACCATTTAATGTATTTCTCGAATAATCGCTACACGTTTTCAAAAAGATTTTGTCAAAAAGCACGTGTGCGCATGCACGGTTTACTCGAAATGAAGTCTATCACCCCCTAATTTTGGTGTTTTAAAGCCACACAATCACAAACAAGCTTACCTATTTAATATATTTCTGGAATGATCTCTACACACGTTTTTAAAAGAATTGGGGAAAAGACCAATGTGCCTTACCTAAAGATTAAAATCGCCGCGTCCTTCTTCTTGAAAGGCAGAAGAGAAAATGCGGTATTTTTTCTTAAACTTTAAACTGTTTCATATTTTTCTTAGAAATTTCTTTCTAAGAGAGCTTCGTATGTCAATATGTATTTACTTATTTTTTTCTTCCCAACAGCTTGTATTAAATGTGAGTTGAAGAGAACAAACGCTGGTACAAATTCTGGTGACACAAAACCTCAATAAAACTATCATGGTGTATGAAACTCTTGAATCCAGTGATGAATCCTCCAACAGAAAAGAGACAATCTTTTTGTTCATTGATGTCAAAATGGTTTTCAAACAACTTGCCCTGAAACTTTTGCTTGTATTCGGCAAAGTAGAAAGATGTGTGTATTAAACGCGATTACGTAAACGAATACAGCAAGAAGTTTTTATTGCATAAAGGAAGAACAAAGTTTGTAGTGATAATGCGTTCAAAATTGCAAAAATTTTAGTTTAACTATTTTTAAAAAAAATATTAACGCTTTAATTTAGTTTTTAAATAACTAAAAATTGTTTTAAAACTCAAATAATTATTAAAATTTTTTTTGAATAATGATGTTTAATTTATTAATTTTAATTCTTATTAAACATTAAAATTATTTAGAAAACGAATTAAATTTTTAAGTAAAACAATTGTTATTTTAGTGTTTAAAATGCAAAAATTTATGTATAAACTTGCGATTTGTTTGGTATATAAAACGATGTTTAAATACACGAAAGGCCATGATTTTGATAAACATACACGTATATTCAACTTCGATTTACTTATTGGTTCCGACCGAATTTATTTGTTATTTTTAAGAAATTCAAATTAAAAAAAATATATGTTCGACAGTTTAAATATTGTTGAAAAGTTACATCCTAGTTTATGTGTTTGAACTGCTTGTAAGTCTTAACTGTCGTTTTCAAACATAAATTGACAATTTTAAAATGTTCATGTTCATGTTCATACCCTTTCCGTTTTAAAATGCATTTTCTTCTGTGGAAATACACTGGAGTTCGAAACGTAAGGAACAGTAAGGTTTTCAGTTTCAACTTAGCGGTGAAGTGAGTTGGATGTGGGACGATGATACAAGAGGTACATCAAAGCTATCGAACTCATGAGTGATAACAAGAACGAAAGCGAAAAGAAGAATCTTTAAACTGAAGGGGTGACAGTGCACTGGGTGCCACAAGACAGAAGAGTTGGAAACTTAAATAAAGAGAGGAGATGGTTCTCTTAGTCTGTATGCCCACCTCGAACACTAATGCAGACTTTATACCGCGTTTGCATACTGAGAATGAGGAGGTGGTTCAGTAAGTCCATACCTACCTTGAACACTGATGTAGACTTTGTATTTCCGCGTTTGCATATTGAGAATGAGGAGATGGTTCTCTTAGTCTGTATGGCAACCTTGAACACCGATGCAGACTTAGTACCACGTTTGCATACTGAGAATGAGGAAGTGATTTTCTTAGTCTGTGTGCCCACCTCGAACACTAATGCAGACTTTATACCGCGTTTGCATACTGAGAATGAGGAGGTGGTTCTGTAAGTCTATACCCACCTCGAACACTGATGCAGACTTTGTACCACGTTTGCATACTGAGAATGAGGAGGTGGTTCTCTTAATCTGTGTGTGTGTATGCCGACCTCGTACACTGATACAGACTTTGTACCGCGTTTGTATACTGAGAATGAGGAAGTGGTTCTCTTAGTCTGTATGCCCACCTCGATCATTGATGCAGACTTCGTACCACGTATGCATACTGAGAATGAGGAGGTGTATGAGTTCCTGCGGCAAGATAAAGTATTCCTCTGTCAGTCTATGACGTCGCGATTCAAAATTTGAACATGTACCAGCTTTCTACTGAATATCCTCGATTATGCAATTTCCCACAGGCGGTTTGGTTTAACTTTTACGTTGTAATCTTTAAAAATAGCTGCGTTCCTTAAGTTTCGTACCCCAGTATATAAAGCAATAATATTTTATAAAGTAATATGTAATGGACATCATGCAAAGGAGTGTAAATGAGTTTCTATGGAGATCTTAAATGAAATTTAACATACTATTTTAATAGACATGAATTTACGAGATTGTTTTAAAAATTTCAGTGCATGTAAATTTCAAGAAACTAGTTCACTTTTTGCTGTTTTTTTTATCATTTCCCTATTGTAATATCCATATTAATTCCAACCATGACCATTTAAGTTCTTAAATCCCATTCTAGTAAGCATTCAGTTTGTTAAATGTGATGTACGTTTCTTACAACAAATTTTGAGCTTATAAAGGATAGTAGATTTCTTTAAAGCGAAGCTTAACTTCGTTGTTTGAAACATTATAGAATTTTGTGGCTGTTATATTTTCAGTTTCTTTGTTTTTGTCTACACTTTCATTGAAAGTCACTACAGCTTTTAATTTTTACTAAGTTTCAATGAAGCTTTATGGATGTAAAGTTGTAAGGATGTACTTGTTTTGTAACTATTCTTCCACGTTTTAGTCTTATAAAATTAACGTAGATTGTAACGTCTTTCTGTTTTAATGATACTCTAGTTTGTTGTTTGGGGTTTTGACTAGTAAATGTTTCATCTTTTAATTAGAATAACTACTTATTAAACTGTTGTGAAATTCAGAATGGTTTAGTAAATTATGTAACGTTTTCAATTTATGCTACAAATTGTATACTAAAATTGTATTTTAACTGTATTAACTTTTAATTGGCCATTTACATTGATGGATTTAATTCATTACAATTGCTTTAGATGAATATTTTAACTATTTTAACTAGTATGAATGACGTACTAAATTTTGTAATTGTTATTTTTAACCTCCGATTGTACACATCATTGTTATGCTATAATAAAAAAAACGGTAAGTTGCATTTTATAAGATAAGACTGGCAATTTTGTACTAACTTTAATGATCAATGTTTGTGATCTAATCAAGTTCGAGTGTTTTTAACAAGAATAGAATAAATAGTACGCTCAATCATACTTAAATGCCTTATTCCTTGAGATTATAGCACGAATTGTTAGAAACTTCTGCTAGTCTTCTATTAGTAGTTGAAAACTGCAATACTTTTATTAAATAAATACAATTTTTGAACAGAGCTTCCTAATTATTTCACGTTTACTAAATCCATGCAATTTATACTAATGTACGAAATTATTTATTTAAAGTTTTTTTGTTCATCGAATAATGTGTATATGTATGTTGTGAACCAATCCAATTTTATTCATATAATTACACCACCATAAACCTCAATCAATAAGAATGTCAATCGTTCATTTGGTTTATCAATCGGTAAATGGAACAAATAAAAGGTATACAGTAATGAAATTTATTTTTCAGGTATTCTGTACTAAGTATAACACGCTGACTTAAAAAATTCAAGTTCATCAACAATTAAAAGATAATAGATTTTATATATGAATGTTTTTTACTATCTAGTCATACCAAAAAAGAAAAATGACTTCAAATACAGTTGTTTTACTACTCACTTTACATAAGATTATCCACTAAGAGGCCACTTTATTAAGATCACCCCGCCAGTATGTCGTTGGGCCACCTTTTGCCTTTAATACAGCGTTGATTCTTCTTGGGCTGAACTCTACGAGATGTTGATAGGTCGTTTGTGAAATCTGAGAAGAATGGCACTTTCCAATAGTGTGAGATTGGATGATTGTGGATCTAGATGTCTGATGGCTCTTTCAACTTCATCTCAAATGCTCAATATGATTAAGTTCTAGAAATTGTGAGAGCCACCTGAACAAAGTGACATCTCCTTCATGTTCCTCAAACCAATCCTGTACAATACCAGCCCAATGGCAGGACGCATTATCCTGTTAAGACGATCCTGGACTAAGATCTGCTGCAATTTGCTGCACTGTTACCGTCCTGTTCTCTTACAATTCGAGAGACTCCGTTCAACCCGATCATTCACCACTCGTTGACGACCACAATTTGCACGTTCAGACAGTTTTTTGCCTGACATTCCAGTCTTGATACACTTTTACTACAGCTGCTTGTGAACATTTCGCAAATGCGGCCGTGTCGCTAATACTCGCTCTATACCTTCGAGCTTCTACTATCATCCCACATTCAAAGTCCGTCAAATCACGTTTTTCCCCCCATATATTCACAAACAATTCACCTATACTACTGTCTCATTAACACAGCTTTTTTTCTTCTATACTACCTTAGCCCACTAGCGGAAAGATTGTGACGCAATAGGTTATTTGCTTAAAACTATCAGGTGGTCATAATAAAGTGACCACTCAGTGTATGTTATTTTTGGAAAAAGACTTGACTTCATAGTTCTGATATCTATGTCGACGTGGCATTGAAAATAGAACTAAACGTTTAAAAGCAAGATAAAGTTAGCCTCTTATTTTCTCACTAGGAAAACACCTTTATGTACCTCATGGCCTGGTCGTTAGATTCTAGTTTCAAACACTTTGGTTCAACAGATCCTGGGTTTGAATATTAGTCAGACATGAATGTTCATTCCTTGTAGACTTGAATGTTCATTCCTTGTAGACATGAATGTTCATTCCTTGTAGACATGAATGTCCATTACCTTGGTTTAATCATCTCTTGTGTAGTAACGAAAGAAGATAACAGACCAACAGTCGGGTACCAAACCACACTATAAAAAACCTTTTACAAGATAGAAATGATAAATTTTTATAGAAGATATTAAGGAGAAACGGTAAGGGGAATAACCATTACCATTTCTTTATTTTTATCTAGGAAACGGAAAATTAATATCATATTCTCAATAATACGAATATAACATTCTAAATAATAAGAATACCGACATAAAGAAAAAACAAATTCATACACTGAATATAATTCTGTATAACATTGTCAATAATATAAAAAAATATAACATTCTCACTATTCATATAATACTCAAATATTCTCAATATATTCTTTAAAATTAGGGGTCGTTCTCATGGGCGACTCTGGGACCCGTAGTTGTACTAGAACAGACCATGAACGCTGCGAACTATCTAAACATCATAGCGGATCAGTTGCTCCCTTACATGGCGTCTGTCTTCCCAACTGGAAATGGAATCTTCCAGCAATACAACGCCTCATGTCACAAGGCTAGGATTGTGTTGGAGTGGTTCGAAGAACGTACTGATGAATTCCACTTAATGTCCTGGCCACCTAACTAGCCGGATTTTAATCCAATAGAGCACACGTGACCGCTGCTTTGACATTTGGTACAACCCGTCTCCAGTCATGTACCAAGAACTTGCGGCATCTATGCCTAGGCGAGTTGCAGCTGTTTTGCAAACAAAAGGAGGCGCAACGCGTTATTGAGTAGCTGGTCATAATGTTTTGGCTCTTCAGTATACAATGTTATTCACTAGTACATAGTATGCCAATTTAGATTTACTAAAATTAGGTCATTTGAAGTTGAGTTACTTATCGTCATGCTAATTAGCAAACCCAAACACTTTGAGAAAACTATTACGTTTCAAGAATACATCTGGGCTGTACTTCTAGATTTTTGTACAAATTGGAAGCACTTTTGTTTTTTAAGGGAAGGCGAGACTGCTCATCACTTGTCTATATATAGACGATATTCAATGTGAGAAAAACCTTAGAAGCCCCAGTGTACTATTTAACTATTTCAAGGAGATGGGATAGCAGATGTCTGGCGTAATAACTATTCGAAGTCTTGGAAACTGTTATACTGGATAAATAAAAGTCAACTGAGAAATTTGAAATAATGTCATTTTTTTTCTACGACAATCAACGAGGCTCTGTTAACAAATAATGTGGAACAATAGGGTAAAATGAGTAATTTACATTGATGGAAACTCAGTATTGAGTTCATACGAAAGTAGCTAAACAAATTAGTCCGTTCGTCTGGGTCAGGGGGTTCGTCCAATCTGCTAACAACTTGCGAGTTGTAGGGGGTACAGGTTCAATTCCTCCAGGAGAATATTTCTATCTTTGCCAGTTAAACTTTCCTTTGCGTTTGTATGTGAAAATATTTATGCTTGTCTTGTTCTTGGCCAAAACAATAGCAGCAGTGCCCTTGCATCAAAAAATACAACAAACCTAAATCCGATTCATTTGCCAGCCGACCAACCAGTATAGTGGTTAAGGTGTTAGCCTCTAGATCGGAAGGTTCCTGGTTCGAATCCGGGTCCGGGCATGGATGTTTGTAAGCGTATGGTGTAGAGACGGCTGGTGCATCTTAAATCTGTCGTGGCCGAAAGTCCTCATGTTGGGTTGGCGTGGAAGTTTGGAGAGTGGGGTGCAAGCTCAGGTGTTGCTTCGTCATCTGACCGTGGTTCAAAATTACGAGGTGTTATTCTCGGATCTTTCCATTAAGGGACTGATCCCGGACCGTCGTCAATAGCCCGTTGTGTTGCTCTAGTACGACGTTAACTAAAATTACCATTACCGATTCATTTGCCAGCCGACCAACCGGTATAGTGGTTAAGGTGTTAGCCTCTAGATCGGAAGGTTCCTGGTTCGAATCCGGGTCCGGGCATGGATGTTTGTAAGCGTATGGTGTAGAGACGGCTGGTGCATCTTAAATCTGTCGTGGCCGAAAGTCCTCATGTTGGGTTGGCGTGGAAGTTTGGAGAGTGGGGTGCAAGCTCAGGTGTTGCTTCGTCATCTGACCGTGGTTCAAAATTACGAGGTGTTGTTCTCGGATCTTTCCATTAAGGGACTGATCCCGGACCGTCGTCAATAGCCCGTTGTGTTGCTCTAGTACGACGTTAACTAAAAATTACCATTTTATTTTTACCGATTCATTTGCCAACTAAAATGGACATAAAGTGTGAAGATCTGTTGATTATTATACTGGAGTAGATCAGCTTTGAGCACTCGAAATGTTTTTATTTTCTTTACTTCTTCTGTAATTCGTTGTAATGAAACCTGAAATCATAACTTAATAAATAAATCTAAGCAATACAAACCAACAATAAATATCTAAATAATAAAACAATTGATGCTATTTATACCTATCGTATTACATCAACGGAGTCGCAAGATATGTGGTTAAGACGTAGGTGACTAGTTGAACTAACATATCACTGCAGAAACACAGCGGACTATTGGCGAAGGTTCGAAATTCATCCCGAAGAGATTGGTTCGAGAACAACACCTAGTGATTTTGAATCACGATCCAGATAAGGAGGAACTCCACTCCACGCTTCTACACAACGCGAGAAAATTTGAGATCACGATAGATTTAACGTGCATCAACCCCAACATACACGACGGTCTTTCTTCGATCTGTTGGTCTTTTCGAATCGAGTTTCGGATCTGGTGGTCTTTTCGAATTGAGCTTTAAACACGCAATCCTGAGAATGCCAATCTGCTAATCTTCCACATTTAGGCTCGTCATCTGATCGTGGTTCAAAATTACGGGGTGTTGCCCAAGGATCTTTTCCTTCGAGATTGATTCCGGATCGTTGCCAATAGCCCGCTGTGTTGCTCCAGTGCGAGGTTGATTAAAAATTTTTACCATCGAAATTTACGAAAGGTAACGTAAGGTAATTTTAATAAACGTCGTACTAGAGCAACGCAACGAACCAAAGATAGGTTAGTATTTATAATTAACGTCGCACTGCAGTAACACAACGGGGATATTGTCAAAGATCCGGGATCAAACCCAAAGGCAAAGTTTCGAAGGCAACACAAAGTAATTTGAGCCATGGTCAGATAGTCGGGTCAACAACTGAGCTAGTACTCCGCTGTCCAAACTTCCATGCCTCGACAAAGTGAGAACATTAGAGACTATGACAGATTTAACGTGCACCAGCCTACCCGTACGCAACGTTTACGGTTGGATCAAATTTCGATCTCGCAACAACCTGGTTGCCAATCCGCTATTTTTACATACGGGTTGCCACCATAGATTTATAATTTATGGTTACCACATCCCCAGCAAATTTAGGGGATTAATATATGAAGAAATGAGTAGCGAATATATAAATGGATTGATTTAATCGTTTTGACATTCTTGAATAAAATATATCTTGGGATACATTGAACCAATAGATATGGTTATTTAGTCATGTGTGTTGTGGGGAAAATCAATATGAGTACCACTGGGAAAATCTCGGGGCGCTCAGAGGGACGAAGAAAGTGTTTTCCTTTATAAATTCGAAGCCTACATTTCGTCTTGGATATTAATCACTTCTACGCCTGGGAGAAGAAAGTGCTTAAAAGTGCGACAAACGCCGCAGAACAAAGTCTTTAAAGAACAATTTTTCTTTCATTTTATCAAATTTTTGGCCTTTTTTTTTTTTTTTTTTTTTTTTTTAATCATACGCTATGATGTTCTGCATTGAAAAAGCACGCTTCTTGCCACACTTTTTTTTTTGTTCTCTATCTACTAAACGACCTTCCTACACCGCCCCAAATTACCACAAAAACTTTATAAATAACGCATCTTCTATGTCAATGACAAACTATTTAACTTCAAAAGTTACCGACAGAATTGCAAATTCTGAAAGCATGCCTTGGTTTTAAATAAAGTAAGTTAATTAATTTTGAAGTGTTTCATTATCAATATGTAAAACGTATTTAGCCGATAATTGTGTTTAACGTCTGTTTTTTATTTTACTGTAGCTTTTAAAAATTCGGTAATAAATATTGGTAATTTTTAGTTAACGTCGTACTAGAGCAACACAACGGGCTATTGATGACGGTCCGGGATCAGTCCCTTAAGGGAAAGATCCGAGGACAACACCTCGCAATTTTGAACCACGGTCAGATGACGAAGCAACACCTGAGCTGGCACCCCACTCTCCAAACTTCCACGCCAACCCAACTGCACTACTCTGGTAAAGCCCAGTTGGTAATGGTAATTGGTAATTTTTAGTTAACGTCGTACTAGAGCTACACAACGGGCTCGGTTGGTAATGGTAATGGTAATTTTAGTTAACGTCGTACTAGAGCGACACAACGGGCTATTGACGACGGTCCGGGATCAGTCCTTTAAGGGAAAGATCCGAGAACAAAAGCCCGGTTGGAAAAGTAGAGGAATAGCAACCAGAGGGTTGCGAATTCGAAACTTGATCCAACCAAAAACGTGTTCTACGTCGGGGCTGTTTCACAATAAATCTAATGACCACACATTTTCTCACTTTGGCTTTGTGTGGAAATTTTTAAGGGTGGGATGCCAACTCAGGTGTTGACCTCGTCATCAGACTGTGGCTCAAAATGACGAGTGTTGTTATCGGATCTTTCCTATTGGTGTTGATCCCGAACCGTCGCCAACCGTTGCTCCAGTGCGACGTTAATTTAATGACCCCACCTCTCATATACACTAGCCGACCAACCGGTATAGTGGTTAAGGTGTTAGCCTCTAGATCGGAAGGTTCCAGGTTCAAATCCGGGTCCGGGATTGGATGTTTGTAAGCGTATGGTGTAGAGGCGGCTGGTGCACCTTAAATCTATCGTGGCCGAAAGTCCTCACGTTGGGTTGGTATGGAAGTTTGGAGAGTGGGGTGCCAGCTCAGGTGTTGCTTCGTCATCTGACCGTGGTTCAAAATTACGAGGTGTTGTCCTTGGATCTTTACCTTAAGGGATTGATCCCGGACCGTCGTCAATAGCCCGTTGTGTTGCTCTAGTACGACGTTAACTAAAATTACAATTACCATTACCTCATATACACTACCCTACAATAATGGACCGGACAGCAAGACGTGATGCAAGGGACTTTACTTTAATACGGAGATGGTCTCCCACGTGCTGCAATTACACTAGCAACCCTTCTGGGAATACTTTCAACAAGGTTTTGATACACAGCTATGAGTATTTGTGTCCCTTCCCGCTGCAAGAATGTCGCCAAATCTGCTATAGATTTCGGAAGTGGTTCCCTTGTCCGTAAGCGTCGCTCTAACTCGCCCCACAAATGTTTTATGGGGTTTAGGTCGGGACTTTGAGCAGGCCAGGGAGGACGTTTTATATCCATATCTGGATACCACTGCTTGACAAAGGCTGCAACATGACATTGAGCGTTGTCGTCCTGGAAGTAACATTTGTCCATTCCAATAAATTGCCAAAGTGTAAGAAGAATCTTAAACTGTCCAAAATATTCATGTAGGAAACGGCGTTCAAATTATCAGGAACAACATGCAAAGGTCCCAGGCCATACCACGAAACCTCCGTCGAAAATAAAGTCGGATTTTATGCAAATCCGTTGACGTCCAGTCCATTATTGTAGAGAAGTGTATTTGTATCTATTTATCTATATAAATAAAAATGGAGTGTTTGTTTGTACAATCAATATTTTCGACCCATTTCAAGTTTTCTATCCGTTTTGGACCCTTCTGATGCCGAATCCGCCCTTTTCTCGTTTGGTGTCTGTCTGTCTGTCTGTCTGTCCGTCCGTCCGTCTGTCTGTCTGTATGTTGTGCCCTATACACGTCCACGCGGTTTAAGATATTTTCATGAAAATTTTCATACAGTGAGTACTTATCTTCATTTAGTGAGTGGCATTGGTTGCGAAAGTCTGTCTGTCCGTCTTTCTGCTCTATGCTCGATTTTTTTGTTTGTGTGTTTGTGTAGACATCACATGAATTGTATTCTAGATATTTGATTGCATTGTATTTTATTTTATACATTATCTATTAGTTTAGTGAATGCAATATTAAACATTTCTTTATTGTTATATTTAGATGAGTTTCATGCTAAAACACCTGAGTAATTATACTTAAATCAACCATAATTTGGTAGTTTTGGAAAAATTGGAATGTCTATTGAATATTACGACTACTTCGATTGCTTTACCAGTACTGCTGAAAAGGTAATTATTCTTCAAAAATTATATTTTTTAATGGAATTTCAGCTCTGATACTTCATTTATTTCGAGTCTTATTTTTATTCTTCGCGCAATGAAAACGATTTCCGAATATTTGGGACAGACGATATTTTTCAATGAAACGAGAATGAACAAGATCGCGCGAGCAGTGATATTTTTTCTGGTTCTTTCGCTCTGAATTAATTTCACATTTCTAAATTTTGTACGCTTTTAGTTGTAAGTTGTGGCAACTGTGCGAGATCAAGAGATAAAATTGAATCACAAATTAATATCTTTAGAACAATTTTTTGCGACATCTTTTATTTTGTTTTATTTCGCTGTTTCCTGTTTTAAATATTTATTATTTTAATAAATGTGTTTTCCTTCTCATCACACGCAACAGCACCACAAAGGATTAGACTTAAAAATGTTAGGTAAGTCAGTATAAATTTTCAGTAAATTTTAAGTGTAGTTATGCCATTATTGAAAGAATAATGCCGTTATTTAAAGAATAATGCCGTTATTTAAAGAATAATGCCGTTATTGAAAGAATAATAATGTTTATTAATCCAAACTCGAACTTTTTCCAACATTAAAAAATTCGTTGTAATAATGACAGGAGAAGATTGCAAAATTTCACAATGGACCGGTATCAATCACAATACCGGAGGCAAGAGTGCCACAAGTAAAAAATATTGTTTTGTTGACTATGAGCGCGAGAACACTCGCCGTAAATCGTAATTTTAATTAATTGAGTTGAACATGAAAAGAATATAAGAAAGGGAATTCCAAATCTTCCTATAAAAATCGTCTTTTATAGTAGAAACCTTAGTATCACCTTTCGTCTTTTTGAGCTTTGTCATACAGCAATTGTGCGATGTATGTGAAATGTATTACATGAATGGATATGCATGTGTAGGATTTGTGTCCAAAGTAAGTTGTAGAAAATATAAAGATGGCGAAAGATGTTAAAATAAATTTTTATTCTACAAAAAACGTGTCATTATATATTTTGATTATCTCTTCAATCTAGAGTAAACCAATTCAAACCGAGTAATTTCGGGTATTTTGCTAGTATTCAATAAATTTGGTATGACAATCGGTTGAATTTCATAAAGCGTTAAAGAAGAATAACTACGTGCAAGTAGAGAACTACATTAACCCTTCTTTGCATAATGGTGGAAATTTCCATCATAACATTGAATGCCCAAAATTTATATAAAAGAACAAGTTCACTTTAAGTTGATCGTGTCTGGATACCTTTTTAATGTCCATTGCATAAAAAAAACATAGCTGTCAAAAATAAGCAAATGTCACTATCAGTAAAACGAGCTTGAAGTTGTCATTCCGCTGTTTGTTGTAGTTGCAATAAACGTATGATTTCGTTTTGAATTTTGTTTTATTATATTTGAGTTTCTATTGCTAAAAAAGTGAAAATGAGTGGAAGAAAGGTTTGTAACATGTGTTTCTGTTATTTTTAGAGCAATTTCTGAAAAAGTTTGCGTTTAATTAAAAAAATACCACGTGATACCATCATATTGTTTTTTGCTAAATCTATACTATAAATATATACTAAGATTTTTTTAACCATTTTTCCTTTAATTTTGAACATGAATTATATCACCTTGATTTATTCCATCGATAAAGAAAAAATCATGCAAAGAAGGGTTAATTACTTTTAGGTACTCATCTTACTTGCAATAACACAGGCTATTAGAAGTATGGCGCATATAGCAGCATTAGAAGGAAAGGGGCCAACGTCATCCAAGACATGAGATGTAATCTCTGTTATGATGATGCCAAATAACTAAAATATAAACAATGCAAATGATGCATGAAAAATATAATTGGATACAGTCTTTAAATCACATTTTGATAGAATACTCATGTTTTTAGTAGACTATTAGAGTAATTTCTTTTAAAAATTTTAAACTCATTTTTTAACTTTTTTTTAATGGATATACGGAGTTACCTATCTACCACAAATTTTTGATTGATGTAATTCGTTTTTTCTGATCACTACTGGACAGTACAGCATGATTAACGTTGGTTTCGTTTCCTGAAAGTAGCTAAATGATACCATTACAGAAAAAGATCACGTCATTAAAAGATCAACATCTGAAACGTACGTCTTCTATAAATTTTACAGACGCCATTTTACCGTTGTAGATGTAGATTCATTCAAAAATCTTAAGTACGTAACCCTTGATATTCAAAGATCACATTTAATCATTTGATATACACTCATTGCCATAAAAATTTCCGCACCAAGAAAAAGTCGTCAAAACGAAACGAAATTTTACACATGTAAGTACTATCTTGATATAAGTAAGTAATTAGAAAATCAAAGAAAAAGGATCATTTGTTGCAGAAAAAAGTACAAATGAACGGAAGTTTTAGTACTCTTTTGGACTCCCTCTAGCTCTATATACCTTTACTTTTATAAGCACTTTATAGAGAATGAATGACATGTAAATGCCTCTGAACTTGGAAAAAAATAGATCTGAAATGCATACTCACATTGTGGTTGAAGCGTTTAGTAAACTCGCTGAAATAACTTCAGGCTCTGGATAAGTTACTTCAATACCATATTCAAGTCCAACAGGAAGAAAGCTTGTTAAAAAGAATCTTTAAAAGAGGAAAGTTTCCAATGTCAATAAAAAGAAATGAAGCACATAAAATTCTTAGAGATGAATTAACGTCATTAAAAAATTGATTTCAACGAACGTTCTGTTGAGTGTACGTTTTATTTTCGACTTCTTTCAACAAATGCTCCTTTGAATAAAAAAACTTAGCATACACCTCTTAGAATCTCACATGTCTGTAAACTTTTACCTTTAAATTATCCAAATGAAATTTTAATCTTAACTATCCAAATAGACATCATCGGGGTACGAATACTAAATTATAATATTTTTAATATTTTAATCTTACTATTCTAAATTTTAATATTCTAAATCGAAATATTCTAAATCTTAATATTCAAAATCTTAATATTCAAAATCTTAATATTCTTAATTTTCTGTCTTAATACTCCTAATTTTCTGTCTTAATAATCTAAACCTTAACATTCTTAGTAGCATTTGATAAAATTTTAGTGACATTTTAATCCTAAATGCAAACCTACTGTACACTTTCTATAAAGTATTCTGGTGTGCAAAACTGAAGGTATAATAGAGGGCCAGCGGTAGCCCGGTTGGGGGCGTAGCAGACAGGCAGAACCCGAGGGTTACGTTTTTGAAACTTGATCTAACCAAAGAGTGTCGTATACGTGGGGGCTAGTTGACATTGTTTCTTTCTCCTTTAAAAGTCTTTGAAAATAATAATTTATCCTGTGTTAAAAGAGAATTTTCTTCAAAGCTAAATTAGAAAGCAGACTTTAATTTATGTTTACAACGATTTGTATTGCATTCAAAAATTTGTATTTTGCTTGAGTATACACTACCTTACAGTAATGGACCGGACACCAAGATGTGATGCAAGGGAAAGAATACATGCTTTAATACGGGGATGGTCCCTCACGTGCTGCAATTGCACTAGCAACCCTTCTGGGCATACTTTCAACAAGGTTTTGATACACAGCTACGAGTATTTGTGTCCATTCCTGTTGAAAGAATGTCGACAGCTCGGCTGTAGATTTCGGTCGTGGTTCCCTGGTCCGTTAGCGTCGCACTATCTCGTCATGATGGAGTTTAGGGATATTCTATGGAGTTTAGGTCGGGACTCTGAGCAGGCCAGGGAAGACGTTTTTCATCCATATCTTGATACCACTGCTTGACAGAGGCTGCAACATGACATGGAGCGTTGTCATCCTAGAAGTAACATTAGTCTATTCCATAGAATTGCCAGAGCATAGGAAGAACATGATTGTCCAAAATGTTCATGTAGGCGTCGGCGTTCAATTGACCAGGAACAACATGCAAAGGTCCCAGGCCATACCACGAAAAACACCCCCAAACAAGTATGCAAGTTTTATGCAAAATCACTGGCGTGCGGTCCATTATTGTAGCGTAATGTATATGACGTCTCGGGACTTCTTATTTCATGAATTATTTGTAGTCGAAATATAACCATATAACCAGCAGACATTTCACAAGTTCCATATCTGTTCATATTTTTGAAAGGAGTTTTTCTGCTTGGGATTCATACACTGACATGAAAAGTTCAAGGAACAGCAAGGTATTTAACCACTTCTTTGAGATGTAGGGAAACTTGTATTGGGGTAGGGAAATGGATATGAAAGGAAGACTTGGATGTAGAGAAATTATATGAATGGAATACATCGAGAGTTGCCGAACTGATGAGCAAAATTAAAACGATAACTAAAACAGAACAGTAAACATTTCTTATGGTTAAGTGCTGACACTGCACCGAGTCCCATTACTGTAAGTGCCATTGATTCTTCAGGACATTGATTACAGACAGACAGAATTTTTTTTTTTAGAATAGTAGAGAAGATGGCACGCTTGTTGTGAGTGGTCTGTCTACTATCATTCCCCTGAACAAGGTTCAATTAATAAATATCTCTCAATCAAGCATATCAAGAATAAACTATATAAAATTAATTACGCAATTATTTCTTAGTTCACTCACCCAAATAGGCCAATTGTAATAAATTGCACCCATAGCTTATCAACATACACAAAAAAGCTGAAGACTGTGAATGTTAAGAAACTGAATATGCATATTCCTAGGGAAGTGTGCCTGTAAAAATAAAGTAAACTATAAATATTTAAATTTTTAACACATTTCTTAGAAAGGTCATATTTATGATTATTTAGCTACACACGTTTTTAATTAGACAAAAAGGTCACTCATGTAAATATTTGTTGAAAATAAATATTTTAATTAATATGCAACTCGTTCAGAGGAGTTGGGATTTTATGTTTTGTTTTTACCTAACATTAAGAAAATATGGTAAGGTGCAGCAGAATATTTGCAGTATATTAAATTTTAATTCTGATATTTTTCTTTGATATTATTAGTATATTTTTATTAGTTTAAAAGTGTTTGAATGAAATAAATTAGACTATAACTTTCGATCGTTTTCTGTAGGAAAATTATTCATTCGAAATTATTAATACTTATCAAGATCCCTCGCGCATATTAAAAATTATGAGAAATTAAAAAAAATATATTTAAAATTATTATTATTTATGTAGTAAAAAACCATTGTGTCTTTTCTGCGCATGTGCCCCGTTTTAAAGTACAAACGTCTGTTCCGTTCGAAGGCGAGTAGCATCTGTTACGTTAGTGAGGGTGCAGTCGTTCTGTTGTTCGTTTTGGAGATGTATACTTCTTCATTTCTTGTCTGCAAATAAATCGTGTATAGCTCTGAGATTTGATTTTTGTATAGCTGGCCTAATAAGTTGCTACAATTATCAATTTAAACCTTGTTTCTGATTCTGTAGTGACTAAAGAGAACAGCGTTTGGATACTATAGCAGTATTAACATATTATTGGTCGTAAACGATTTTTAAAAAATAAATGTGCTATCTAGATTTAAAGCTTTGGTAACAATCACAGTATCGCTTTACCTACTTGAATTTGTGGGTGTAATCGAGAATGTGACCAACTAAAATAGATCCCACGAGTCCGGTTATAGTGAAGAGTGTTCCCATCCATCCGATTTCAACACCTGTGCCCTGAAATTTAAATTATGTTTGTTTATGATAAGAGCATTTTTCGGTTTAGTAATAAAAAAGGTTATCTCTAAACTATGTGGGGGGAGGGGCTTGGAGGATTAACTGAACTTTAGGAAATTTCGTCACGGATACTACTCTAAAAATGTTTAAAAGTGCAAAATTTGTTACTGCTTTATACTGAGTATACTTTAAAAGAATATATGAAAAATTGTATAGCTATGCAGTTGCATTTTTTGCGAGTTATTAATGCTTTTCTTCAAATGTCAGATGTGAAACCGTTTAATTTTAAAATTATAAGTCCTTTTTTCTTAGCCTTTTGATTTTTATGCCTACAGTCTAAAACACTAAGGCTTTTTTGTAATTAATATAGAAATTTGAGACTGTTCTTTTTGTGTGGTGTATTCGATAACGTTGTGCGTAGAATAAAGAATTTAGAAAAATAGTTCATTTTAGGAAATTCATAAAAATCGATTATGGCTATTTTTACTGGTTTTCATAGTGTCTGTTGTAAAAATATTTGCAGAAATAAATAACTGTAGTGCATGTGTAAATCCTTGCACAAAATTGTGTGATACACTTTAAAGAAAAGTGAGAAAAAACTTAATTTTTTCAAAATTTGGAGTAAAAATTTCAAACGGACGAAAATATTTTGAAAATAATTTAATTCTTTAAAATTATTGATAATGGTGAAGAAAAAACATTTATTTTCTTTTTGTGATGCATATTTCACGTGTATTGTAATAAAGTACACTAAAATATTTTATTGTAAATGCAAGATCATGAATAATTGTTGAAAAGGTACAGTATCCCCTTAAGAAACATCGACCTGCTTATAGAGTGTATGAACAGTGTGCAACCTTTCGTATAAATTGGCATATTGAACAACTTACAGGGCCCTTTTCACGGAATTTCGTATGAAAATGTGATTGCATAAGGAATTCCGGGTACTTAGGTTACGCCTATTAACAGATATGAGTGAATTCATAGCTTCTTATCGTATTTGCTGAGAAGTAATTTCAGTTTCACAAATTTTTAACCTCGAATACCACGTGACAGCTTACAACGCGCTAAGTCGTTGTACCTAAGAGAAATTGGCAATAGTAAGTATCTTATTTGTATGAATAGAATATATAATGAAATTTATGAATTCGCAAAGGATCACCGATGGTCCACCAATATCAATTTGTACTCACTGGAAAATATTGAAGCATTCGGTCATTCAGTGTGGTTACAAAAGCAAATTCCGTTCCCACCATCAGACCTAAAACATTAAGTACAGTTCAAGTGCATAGTTTAAATTCTTATTTCTTTATTGGTTCAGTTCGTATTCGTATGCTAAATGTTTGATATGTTTTACTGAATTTACCTTGGACTAAATATAATCTTACTATCCACCACCTGTGTACAAAATCACTGCTTCTCGACAGTCAGTCGTTGTACCAATCAACATTACAGATATGAGAAAATTCAAGGTGATTCTGAACTAACTGGACAAACTTGAAGGAAGGTAGTTAAGTAGGTATTTAATTAACGTCGTACTGGAAAAACACAACGGGCTATCGGCGGTGGTCCGGGATCAAACTCGAATTTACTTTAAGGAAAACCAAAAATTTAAACTTATTCGCATGGTATATTAGTTATAGTTAGTAGGTAGTTATTTTCCTAGCAGCTCAGAAGTGTGGTTTTAGGGCTCGATGGAGTGCACCATTCAATTGGCCAAAACGATCAACCAATTTATCATGCATCAAATACACTGACAACCCAAAACATTATGACCATCCCCATATTTTTCAATGAACTCGTCTGGATGACGTGAAAGGCACGTGATTAAGTGAGAATGGTATTTAACTGCTGCTGGAAAAGGTAAGTAATCATTCTTGCACTTACTTTTGCGAGTGATGGGAAAGGCTGCTGATCTAAGCGAATTCGATAGAGGACAGATCGTAATGGCCCGAAGACTCGGAACGAGTATCACGGAAACTGCACGACTGGTAGGTTGTTCACGATCTGGCGTTGTTAGTATTCATACAAAGTGGATAAATGACGGTGGCACCAGCAGTAGACCCCAAGGTGTTGGTCGTCCATGCGTCATCAAAGAAAAAGGACGTCGGAGACTGTCCCGCTTGGTAAAGCGAAATCGGCTCGAGACAGTGACTCAGCTGACAGCCCAATACAATGCAGGTCCAAGTGCAAGTGTTTCGGAACACACAGTTCAGCGGATACTGTTGGATATGGAACTGTGCAGCAGACGCCCCACTCGTGTGCCGTTGTTGACCAAGCGTCATCGTCAACTACCCCTACAGTGGGCCTGGGAACATGGATAAGTGGAAGACAGTTGCCTGGTTAGATGAATCCCGATTTCTTATTCATCACGTCGATGGTCGTGTCAGGGTACGCAGTCTGCCAGGCGAACAGTTGCTCCACTCTTGTACAGCTGGTCATACATAGGCTGGTGGTGGCGGTATTATGCTTTGGGGGACGTTCTCATGGGTGACTCTGGGACCCGTAGTTGTGGTAGAACAGACCATGAATGCTGCGAACTATCTGAACATCATTGCGGATCAGTTGCACCCTTACATGGCGTCTGTCTTCCCAACTGGAAACGGAATCTTCCAGCAGGACAACGCTCCATGTCACAAGGCTCGGATTGTGTTGGAGTGGTTCGAGGAGCATTCTGATGAATTCCACTTGATGTCCCGGCCACCTATCTCGCCGGATCTTAATCCGATGGAGCACATTTGAGGTGTCATGGAGCGGTAGCTCAGAACTCAAACACAACCATGTCCGAATATCTTGATTTTGCGTTGCCGCTGCTTAGACATTTGGTACAACCTGTATCCAGTTATGTACCAAGAACCTGTGGCATCTATGCTCAGACGATTTGCAGCTGTTTTGCAGGCCAAAGAGGAGCAACGCGTTATTGAGTAGGTGGTCATAATGTTTCGTACAAAAATTTTGTTAAAATATATGCTCCTGGGGTCACAGATGCTTTGTTGCGTGCACGTGCGATTTTAAATATTACCTATCGTACGACTTGTTACAGTTAAAGTAACACTTGGCTATAGGAGCCGCCAGCAAACGAAGGACCGTATGTGGGTCGTGGGCAGCGGTCTGTACATCCCTGAACTAGATACTAAAAGTTAGAGTATCTTCAGATTGAAACTGATTGAGCAAATTGTCTACACATAGTCTGAAATTGTTAGTTTATTGACAAAATTCACAGTTGTATTTGTATTTATTCTTGAAGTTACTTAGTTTTGATGGTAAATCATACTTACCGTACATTACGAAAACTAAGATGAAATTCTTATTTCTCAGCATGCTGAGAACTATATTGATATAAGTACTCGAAGAAACTGCTTTTTGTGACTGAGCCAAGCTTGGAGGTGACTTTGGGGAGTTCTGAAACGCTGAACAAGTCATAGATTAACAAATATTCTTTTATCAAAAGCGGAAATTAAGAACAAAATAACTATAATAAATCTAGAATTTGTATCGTCAATAATATTCACCGACATGAATACTATTAAATTGTATCATACTTGTAACTATATTAGTTATAAAGTATTGGAGATGAAAAAACAATAAGATCATCTGTATTATGGTTCTATTTCCATCTTTCAAATGGAAGAAATGCTAAAATTTTAGGTGTTGAATTAAAATGATTCTTTATTTAGACTGGAATGGTATTTGGTAATGAACGAGAAAGGATTGGAAACAATTTTTTTACTCGTGCTGTGCTTGATAAGTTTCTTCAGTTAGTCAAAATATTGATGGCGCTAATGGTTTTGTGCAAGTCTTTCTGTACGTATTCCGTTTTGAGTGAGCGAAAGTAAAATCCTCGTCTGGTTTTTCCTTCAGGTTTTTCTTAACACTAAAAATCCCTCTGATAAGGTGTAAATTGCGCCTGTAAAAGATTTCAGGAAACAGATTTATGCCAAACTCATAATGAGCACAAAAATAAGGTAGATTGTACACTTAAATTTGTATCTGAAAACTCCGATTTGTTCAGAAATTAAAAATCTTTATTAAATACTTTAATAGCACCCTGGATAATATTTATTTTTATGCTTTTTTTCTGTTCATGTGGTATAATTTATTTTTTAGTAGTCAAAGACGTAAAAATACATAATATTCAAATCTAAGATAAAAATTTTTTTTATTTTTTATTTTGCAATATGTCTATTAGATACCAGACTACAGTTAGTACAGTTAAGGAGTAGGAATCCTCAGAAAGGACAAAGTCGATTGACACAGCTGAAATTTTGACGGAAAATGTTACAAAAACAATTGAGTTCAACTTGAGTTCTGCTAGCTATGAACTTACATTTTTAATTGACTAAAATATTGGCAAACAAGGTAAGAGATATTTGAATTCGAAAATAAATCGAATTTCAATGAATAAAACTTTAAAAAAATGGCAATGAAATGAAACGTACTAAAAATCACAAGAATGAAGACAACTAAATTCAATGTAGTAAGGCAGATGGCCACCGTTCGTTTCCCTTCTTCAATGCTTTTTGTCAGTTCACAATTACTTGACACTAGAAGAGGGGAGAATATGAAGCCCAGAGCAAGGCCGAGCTAAACAATAAAAAATTCACTATATTTTATTCCAAAATAGAATAAATTACCTTAAAACGTTATCGCTTAATGTGAAAAACAAAGCTATAAAACAAATTTTCCTCTGTGTTAGAACATTTAAAGTTACTTTATCTGTGAAAGTTGACATTTTAAGAACATGCATTTATTGAAGTTACAAATTTGAAGTGATTAATTTTCAATTTGAAGATATATATAATCAACAGAATCATTCTCCCTACATTCAATTTATTCTTATTCTGAGAAACAGATTTGAACTTTGAGAGAAACAGAAATAAGCAAATATCTAGCTTCCTAATTCAGGTTCAAAATGAACTTTAGTGTGTTGATTTAACATGGTAATGGTAATTAATCAATCTCCTAGGAAAAGATCCGAGAACAACATCACATAATTTTGATCTAACATGAAATCACCCAAATAAATTACTGGTGATTGTAATATATGTTAGTAAGGAACGGAATACCGGAAACCACCTGCCATTCATAACATTTAATTTGTTTTAAATCCAATTTCCATCGGTTCGTAATCCGAGTCACGTGATATTTATCTTATCGTTGCCGAATATCAAATAGAAATTAAGCCTTTTTCTGTCTCGAAAGAGGAAGTAAGTATATTACTCTGTGCGAATGAATTTTATGAATTTTTTGTACACACCTGATTTCCAAATACTCCGTAGGCGCATGCCCGGGATAGTTCTTCACTGGGAAACCACCTGGCTGCCAGGAAAGGGGGCACTGCCACAACTAGAATGTTAGATAACGAAGCAAAAAAGGCACTGGCCATCACATAAGAATATCCGTCTGGTTTCAGGGTCCAAAACTGCAGAACACACGCTAAAAACAAAACAATCCCTTTTTCAGCATTCGGCAATTTTTTTATGATGCATTACACATTGATAAATATTCATGTTTCATGTTTTTACAAAACGACGTCCGGTATATCACCTCTAACTGTAAATTGTTTTTGTTAAACATTTAAAAAAGAATGTGTGCAACAAATTGTATAATTCCTTCTCGGAGTTTGATAGATGTTTTTAATATTTTCAATTCAATAAGCAAACTGCTTCAATGAAGTGGATTTTGCTTAATCTCTTATATAACTGTATTCGTGTGTGTCTTTTTTGTTGCATTTTGCGGTGCTTAAGTTTATTGTTCTGTGATTGGATATTTTTCTGCGGAGATACAACCTTAGAACTGTTTATCTGTATTCGAACAAATGGAGTTTAATAACTGAAATCGAGTGACTGTGCCGGTTTTCCCAAGTCGATTTTTCGAAATGCAAACGTCTTTGAGAGATCGGAACAGCTTCGTTTTATGATTTCAGAACTAGAAGGAACATTCAGAAGATAAATACAGCGGTATGTAATGTCCATATACCTGACATGGCTTTCAGACAAAGTAGGCAAGTATTTTACTTAATGTCGCATTGGAGCAACACAGCGGGATATAGGCGACAACAGAGTACGATGAGTGAGTCCACAATACGTGAAAATTCTACAGAGCTGGGCAAGCTTATGTACCGTTAACTAACATTGGAAATTCTGCGGCACACCAAAAAAAATGTATTTTATTTTTTTATCGATCTAACAAAAAAATAGATGCCATTTCGATGGATTTATAAAAACATAAGAATTACATATCTTTTTGCTCAAAAAGGTTACTAAAAATCTGTACAGTAATTAATGTATACTTCATAATAAAAATAATAGGGTAGGTGTTCGAAATTTCGTCTATCCTAACTATTTCTCTGTATCTCAGCCTCATGGAAATCAAGCTGGAAACTAAATGAATAACACTAGGAACTATTCTCCTATGGATTCAAGAGATCATATACCTTCTTTAAGTATGTCAGTTTAAGTTAACTTAAGTAAAATTTCAAAAAGTTTCCCAAGAGAATTTTCATGAATGTGGGTTCATAATATCACCTACCCCTGTTCATACTACCACCTACCAGGCGAAATTAGGAGTTACTATTAAAAACGAGTTGCTCGTAGAGCATACATACCTACCTTTAGTATTTTTCAAGTCATATAAATGAAATTATGATTTGGAAACATTTACCTGGATATTCCCTGAATTGATTGGTAACAAAAATTACGTTATTCACAGCCTCAAATACTTCAGATGCAATAGTTGATATAACTGATTTGCCGGTGGTGCTACGTGTGGAAAAATCCTAGACCGTCAAGGTAACTACATAAACTCATAGATGTCGCGCATAGTAGCTTGAAAACACAAGTAGGCGATATTAAGCACAAAGGCGATATTTGGAACACCTACCTAACTCAATTTATTTTTATGCTCAGTACTTGAAATTATTGCGAGAGCACTTGTCAAATTGATACTTTTACAAGCACTTTCACAATACTTTCTTATAATAATTTAATTATAATAACAAGAAGAATTTCAATTATACTAAGCCGTTGAAAAAAGAATCTTTTAGCACATTCTTGGGATATTTAAAAAAAAATTTGTTAATCAATTTGAATAAGCAGGATTTTTTGAGTGATAAATCTGCTTTAACTTGTAAGTTTGAGCAAAGATAATCGGGAATAAGAATTTAGTACCTGTTATAGTATCATCATACCGTGCAGAGTATGATAGAATACTTCAACAAATAGAATATGGTAACTACTCCATGTACCTGTTGGAATACCTACCTGTAGTATTGCAAAAAGCTCCACTTATGACTGTCCAACGCAAGTCAATATAATTAATCAGGCAAGAAACAGGAAACACTAAAATTACATAGACAACCATAACAATCAATACTGTCCAATTTATAGCATCCTGCGTGACACCGTAGTAACATCCCATCACGTTGGCCATAGATACAAACTGAGTGCACAGCATGCCACACAGAAGCGATAAGAAGCTGAACAGGGAAAGCATCCAGTAGCGTCTTTTATACACCTGGACATTGGAGTTTTCTGGTGCTTTACTTACAATTCCGAGCTCTGTTTCTTTCGTAGCACAAGACATTATTTTAAAGTAGTTCTCGAGGTTATTCATCAGATCTTTAGGATTCTATAAACCATGCGTCCACCTTCTATGGAATAAAAATTCGGCTACCTAAAAAATAACAGAAATAAATGATAACATACATTTAGCAAGACATATGGAACAGAGTGAAACTGTCTAACATAAAGTACTTCATGGGGGAATTGGGTTACACTGCTAAAAATAATGTTGCATTGTAAGTTAATTTTTGTAGTGGTGGCTAATTTCAACACAATACTCCCGGTCCAGAATATAGAGGATCCACAGTAGCCCAGTTGGCAGAGCAACGAATTAGCAACCCGAGGGTAGCGAGTTCGAAACTTCGGTTCAACCAAAGACCCCTCCCTTAACCTTCCAAGTGGTTTCGACGAGACACCTTGTCCATCAAGATCTGGCCAATTTCGCTAATAACGAGATATCTCGTCATCAAGATATTTCCGATTTTTTTCATTTATTAAGAACTGATTGTAATGATGATGGTAAGATCAAGATCTGGTCAGTTTTCTTTTAATGACGAGATATCTCTATCATAAAGATCTGACCAATTTTGCTAATGACGAGATATCTCGTCTTCATGATGTTGCCGATTTTTTTTTTCAGTTTGATGAACACTAATTGAAATGGGCGAGATCAAGATCTGGTCAGCTTTCTTTTAAGGACGAGGTATCTCGTCCCACAAAGTTCTGTTAATGGTTTTGCTAAGGACCATATCTCATTAAGGGAAGATTAATAATCCATTTTTACTTCTGTAAGAGTAATTTTTGACTAATTTAATGCTACTTTCTTTTAATTGTTCGTAATGCCAAATGCTATTTTTTTAATCGTTTCTTTTTCTGAATAGTATTGACAATTCCCTCAACTTTGGTTGTAACTCGAAATCCTTCTTCCCAATTCTCATGAACGGCACATTTACTAAAATTATCAGTTGATGGATTACAATTTTTAAGAAAGCAATATGATAAATGAGTAAAATCTTAAAATTATCGCAAACTTGTCTGACCTGTTATCTGTTTCAAATTATCAACCCAAATAACAAATATTTTTGGCAACCCATAAAAACAATCTGGCAAACGTAAATGTCTCAAATACAGAAATATATTTGACAAGAATAGTGCAAAATTTGTGACTTCTCGGTTGCATTTTTTTAAGTAGTTCCCTTTTGGTTTTGTTACTCTGTGCTTTGTATGTTGGATAATTTTTTTTTACACGGTAGTAAGATAAGATAATTTAAATAGTACTGAGAAATTTTTAATTTTAAATTTCATACGTATTACCAGATACATCCAAAAAATTTAAAAACCAAGTCGTAATTCTTTTTTCTATTTCGGATAAAAATTATTAACAACAAATTTCGACGCAAAAAAAAAAAGATTTTTAAAATCTTTGCATTTTTCGAGAAATTATCAAAGATTTCAGAGAGGATCCGGAATTTGAAATGCTCTATTTTCAGGAAAAACAGGAATTCATTGTACCGAAAAGAAAATTTCAGGGGAAATCTTTTCAATTTAGGACTTTTATAACATAAATATTACATTAAAATATTTTAATGCTTCTTTAGTTCAAACTTTTGTGTTTTATTAACAAACAACATATTTCGCTAAAACACTAATTTTAAAGTTTTACGGATCTCAAAATAACTTAAATTTCAGTGTAATTTTCGCAAAAATAATTCAATTTAAGTGTTTTTCTGTTAAAATTGACTTTTTCCAAAATCTTAACTGAAATTATTTATAGTTATACAGTTATATAAGTGCGCCTAGTTTGAGCTATTTTATTTAACTACATATGGTCCTACTTAAAGTTAAAACAAGTATTTCTATGAGATATAAACGAACATCTTTCAATAAATATTACTAAAAATTATTTCTCTAAACTCACCTCTAAGGATCAATTCCGGCATGATTTGTCTTCTGGAAAACAAATTCAATCACTGTTTCTTCATTGTATACGAAACTGTTGAAGACGGTTTGAACTTACATTGATTGTTTCGACAGCATCAGCTGCACTTGTGTTTTACACTATTCACAAGCGTTCCTGGTATCTAAAGAAGGTTCGGTAAATGTAAAACAGCCGGGTAATTTATACACACAGTGAATAACGCTGTAAATAAGTCTTGACACGCACACACACTTCTTGTCATGCTCGTCGTCTGTAGAACAAAGACTTTTTAAGAGTGTCATTTGCTCAACCTATGCGTTGACTTAAATTACATATGGCATGAAACATCTGTAAAAGTAGCATTGATATCTATAGCTATTTATTGTAAATCTTTGTCAGTAAAAGTATCATTAGATGTATTCGATAAATATAGAAGCCTTAAGATGTCAACAGACGGATTCAAATGTCTGTTGTTTCTGTTGTCACTGTCAATTTGTCTATAGTACCTACATGAACGGGTTAAATTTATAGTGGTGTAAGTCACTAAAAAGACTTGGAACTTTCACTGCCATCAGTTGACAGTTGAATGAAGATCTGACTTACTTCACGTTTTCAGTTAACAGATTGACATATCTAGATCTGGTTTCTGTGTCTAACTAATTATATTTAGTTGATTTGGTTATATTATATCAGGTTTCAGTGTCTAACTTTTTTTTGTGTATGTGAAAAAGTGACTTACACCACTGTAACTTTAACCCGTTCATATGTAGGTCAGTTGCGTTGATTTGTTGCATCATATTAAATTGATCAGATTTATAATCAAAGAAAAATATTAAGCTATATTTTACCAAAAACATTCTTTCAAAGGTAAGTTAACAAAGTTAAAAGGACATCTCTCTTATCCAGGACAATTTTATTTATTCTTTTAAAATACATTCCTGATTCATTTAAAATTGAAAATAATAAATTGATTAAGATTTTAGAATTACATTTTGCCATTGTTTAAGAGACATCACAAATATATTCCAATTAGAGTAAAATTGCGTAGTTAAATTGAACTTCGTAAAAATTAACAAAAAAGGCAACCATATATTTAATTTTGATCCGAAATTTCCAAGAAATCTATCCAAGTTTCTTAGAGAATGAATCCGTTTGATTTACAAAAAGCTCATCTGTCTACAAAGAAGTCAAAATCTAACTCTATTGCAAATATGATTTTTTATACTTTTTGAAGTTTAAGACATTTAAGACATTTGAAGTTAAGACATTAGAGCGATCCTAAACAAAAAATTATAAAAATTATGAATGTAGAAAAATTTTTAAGAAATAACCGTATTCATTCAATTTATTTAAATATATATTTGCAAATAGTTACATTTGATAATTGTTGTAGAAAATGTTCTTGCTCGTACAGCTTTTCTTGTAACCACTGGATATTATTCTGATAGGTATACTTTGAAAACACAGATGTGCTGAAAATTTGCTGTTAAATCCATAAAATAAGATTCACTTCATTCACTAGAATCTAATCGATCCTTATTCTTTTATAAGTAGTGTATAGTATATTTGCGAATATTACACACAGAACCTTTTGGGTGCTACTGGAAAATTAAGTCTATCATTTAAACTAGCTTTTGCAATCAATGAGAAAACAGATGCTTATGGAAAAAATTATAAAAAATGGTAGAATATCAGACGTCTCGCCTCCCCAGAAAAAAATTAATTATGCTAATACTCTACACAAAAATGGATTCTCCCAAATACAAACGGTTAATTATGCTAATTCTCTACAAAAAATGGATACTCATACATCATTTTAACCTTTCTCTATTTATCTGTTTAAGTAATCATGCTTGATTTTTAGACAGTGGTGTACGGTTCATCTGTACAAACTCACCAAAACTTAGGAACAAGTGATTATATTTATTTAAAAAGTCCAATACAACACATTCTTGAAAAAAATCAGTCAGCAGATCGCATTTGATTCAAATCAGAAAAATAAACCTTTACATGCTTTGAAATTGGCATTAAAAAGAGCACCTAAGAGTTAAGTGTATTAGAGTATGTTAATGATATTTTCTTTTTATTACACAAATTCCTTATGTGAAAGCAACATTAATGGAAAGGAGAAACAATACATCGATCTTATGCAATAAGTAAACAGGAATGATTTACCCTCGTAGCGGTTATCTCGAAGAGATAACATTTACCTAACCTGACCAGATATTGTTGGACGCTGTATTTCGTCATTCGAAGAACTGACCAGATCTTGATCTCTTCATCATCAGAAATCGGTAATATCTTGATGCCGAGATCTCATCATTAACAAAATTGGGCAGAACTTGTTGGAAAAGATCTTCGTCGAAAACACTTGAACCGTTAAGGTTAAGAAAAACAAGTCATTTTACGTTAATAACCACATGTAACGTTATACTGTTTAATTTCAACATTTGTCTTCGTGTCGTCGTATCTCTTGTTTCTTCTGTAGTCTTTCGTAACAAAACCTATAGATGAATAGAAAATTATAATATCATTATTTGTTAATATTATAGCAATCTGAGGTGGAAATAGTCATCCAATAATACCATCACATAAAACTCACTAACATGCGTTATTCTTATAGATAAATATGCAATGTGAAAAATGTAGTAATGTAATTCTATACAATATAAGACCATACCAAAAATTAGCGTCGCCGTAACATTTCGTAAATAACAATTATCCTGATCCTTTGACTTTGAGTAGTTATTTTCGATTATATAGGAAATATTTTTTATTTTCCAATGAATCTACGTAAACTTCTTTATTGTACTAGCCCCTTATTCTGATATTTTCATTTTATTCAAAAATGCATTTTGTTTAAAATGAAAATTGTTGTATTTTGTTCAAAGAAGCATTTTTTACAACTTCACTAACAGAAGTGTTCTTTTTTTGTTTCAACAACTTTGAGTGTTTCAAAGAATAACAGTATCACAGAGAAACTCAGTTGTGCTTCTATTTTTCTCAACAATCTAAAATAAATATTATAATAGCATACATATTTATAGCTAGGCAGGTAGTCACATTTGCGTCGAACTGCAGCAACACAGTGGACTATAGTCAACGGTATGGAATCAATCCCAAATATAAAAACTGTAGGAAACACCTCGCAATTTTGAACCAGTCATGTGTTCGGGTCCACACATCAGCTGGCACCCCACTCTCCAAATTTGAACAACACGCCATCGTGAAGACATTTGATGCCACGAAATATTCAATTTGCGCCAGCCCTCATAAACTCGACGGTCTTTGGTTGCACCGAGTTTCGAACTTAAAACCCATCGGTTGCTTATCTTCTACTCTACCAACTAAGCTACCGGTTCTCGTATATTTATAACGTAATTGTTAATATTATCGGTACAATTTACTTTTAAGTTAATGCAGTTATAAATGTTGTCAACAATCAATTTTTCAAAACCATTATGGTGAGAATGGATGCGGATAAAACTGTCAATATTTTCAGTTGAAAAAATTATTAGGTTTTTAAATTTTAGATTATTACGTACCATTGCGTTTTAAAAGCATAAGCTTATTAACACAGTACATTATGCGCAGATTTTTGTAAAAATGTACGTATTTCTACATACGTAGTATTTACTACACACTCACTTGTGATAACACAGCATATTAAATAAGTTCCACTCAAAGCTGCATTTGAAGCAATGGGGCCTCTCTTATCCAAAAGATAAGACATAACCAAGATTAAAACTATTCCAAATATCTGAAAAAAAAAATTGTTGAGAAAAAATTAGTTGCTGAAACTTGTTAATTTCTGAATAAAACAAGTCTATGTAAAAAAATGATTGGATTAAAAATTAGAACTATGTTAAACTCGAACATACTCTTCTTTTTTAGTTAATGCAAAGGCTACTAATATTACCGATTCTACCATTTTGGCCAACGTACATAGAAGAAAACCAAATATGCCGTCCCACACTCAAAAATCCCATGGTTAGTTCTAGACTTCCCTTACTACTTGCTACCTTTTGACTGAATCGCAATCCTAAAGAGGTAGTTAGGTATATTAATTAATATCGCACTGGAGCAACAAAACGAGTAATTGATTAAACTCGAACATACTCTTCTTTTTTAGTTAATGTAAAGGCTACTAATATTACCGACTCCACCATTTTGGCCAACGTACATAGAAGAAAACCAAATATGTTGTCCCACACTCAAAAATCCCATAGTTAGTTCTCGACTTCCCTTACTACTTGCTACCTTTTGACTGAATCGCAATTCTAAAGATGTAGTTAGGTATATTAATTAATATCGCACTGGAGCAACAAAACGGGCAATTGATATCCCGAATCAAACCCGAAAGGAAAGATCCGAGAACAGCGCCACGTAATTTTGAGCCACGGTCGGATGATGAGATCACACCCGAGCTGGCACCCCCCACTCTCCAAATTTCCACGGCACACCATCGTGAGGATATTTGAGGCCACGACAGACAAAGCATGCACCATCCCCCTTTGCACAGTCTTTGGTTGCAGTCGAACTCGCAACCCTCCAGTTGATATTCCGTTACTCTTCCAACCGGGCTACCTCAACCTCCAATCCGAAGAGGATAAATATATATCTTGAATATAAAAGTTCAAACCCCAAATTAAATTACGAAGCCAATAGTTCATTTTATTTTCAATACGAAAAGTACGAAGTAAAAAGAAAGGTGAAGCAAAATAACAGAACAAATAAAAATAAACTCGGGGGCCAGCCCCCTGCTCCCTAACGCTCGCCAACCCCAGGAGGATTGCTTTGCAATCCTCATTGGTTCGCTGCGCGAACTTATGCTCGCTTCGCTCGCATCAATGAAGACATGTGTCCTAGCAGAAGGAATTGTTTACAAAATATGATATATTCCAAAATAATATTTTTCAAATCTAAATTTTTTTTGCTGTTTTTCAGGAAAGATATATACAGCACCTATGGAATCAGAATTCAAATGAAAACTTTGAGTAAATTTTGACTCGAAATGTGAGCGCTGATTTGGAAATTGAAATCCCAGCATGTTGTTTGTGTGTACATTTACCCTGCACTCGAGCCACCCACGCTTTTTCATTGACTTTGTTGTCGAAAGTTGTAGCGCAAGCGTCTTGTTGAACTATAATTGTTGGCCTTGAAAAGGACCTTTTTTAAAATGGCCCTGAAAAAACCCTCCGCTTTCTTTGATTTCTATTAGTAACTGCAACAGCTCAACTAAAATTCTTTTTTTTTTTTCAATAAAATTTCATCCGAAAACGCTATAAATTCAATTGAAGCGCGAGGCTTCGTGATAAACAAACAATCGTACAATGTTGCCAAAACTCGATAACAAATAACGTCTTTTTTGCGTGCCACGTAAGAGAATTATATATATAGATGGCCCCCGAAGAATGTTTCTCGTCTACTGTGAAGTAAAAGAGAATACAGGACATCGTAGCAGGTGACCCCGGTCCACATCCTCTTAAAGATCGCAGTGCTTGCAAAAATGATTGTTTAGGATAACTATGTAATGCACGTGTTTATCAAGACAGTCGTGACCAATTGCAAAGATGAATGCAGCAACGGCTCTCTTCAGCCAATCAGGAAGGTGAGAGGTGTTGTTCCACCAATCTCCAAAAGGTCTTTTGCGAGTGCATACTTGAACACTATCTACCTTAATAATAGTGTACCAGAAGATTCAACATTTGATGTCTGAGAAATATCTGTCCCTTTTTTTAGGCAGCAGATCAGCCGTCTAATTGTTCACGATAAATGCAGTACCCACTGTCGCCTAATCCCTTTATTATGGTCAGATATGTTTAGTAGGTAGGCAGTAGTTTAACTGTTGGTGATCAATCCCGAAGATAAATATCCGAAGACAGCATATCGTAACCTTGAACCACGGTCAGATAATAAGATTAAAAGTTGAGGTTAGTAGACTATTGTATATTGAGCTGGCACCTTACTCTCCAAACTAATAGAATTATTAGGTAGGTAGTGAATTAACGTCTCACTGGAGCAACACAGGGGGCTTTTGGCGACGGCCTGATATCAATATCAAAGGGGATGATCCAATGACAATACGTCGAAATTTTGATCCATTGGTCAGATGGCCAGGCTAACACTGAGATTGTACTCCGCTCTTCAACCTTCCACACCATGCCAAAGTGATGGCTACGACAGACTAAACGTGCACCAGCCTCCACATACACAACGGTCTTCGGTTGGATCGAATTTCTAACTCTCTTAGCTCATCCGTTATTACATCTCCATACGGGCAACGGCGACTCACAGATGCTTCGCGGACAAAGCCAACAATAAATGTATATATAAACATGCATCATGTTTTCCTACTTACATTTGCAGAAGTGTTAAGCAAGCAAGCACACACGTTTTCTGATGCCGGATATGACACCTCAATGCCATACTCAATTCCAATAGGCAGGAAACTTGTTAGAAAGAATCTAGAATGAATGGTACTTCTAACGTGTCTAGTTTTTTTAGCCTAATACATGTAAGTAATATAACAATACTGTGGAGTACATGTAATATCACTCAAATCCAAGAAGTGCTTATCTGAATTTAAAAGATTCGAGAGCTTGACAACATACGATTACCAAAGTTGCTTTGAACTAATAAAGTTTGCTTGTTCTTCACAGAACCAATTTCAAGCTTTAAAGCTTTCACAGAAATCATTGTATATAATTCTAATAAATAAAAGTTTAAAACGAAACTTTAAACGCTTGGAATAATTATAGTACTTACCCAAAGAGGGTTACAGTTACAAGCTGTAGCCAGAGTTTATCAACGAAAAGTAGGCAGCTGAATATAATGCATGAAACCAAACTCATTACACAAATTCCAAGTGTAGTTTCTCTGAAGAAAAAGAAGGTTTAATCAAAATGAATACAGACACTATTTTATGTACCGAGTGTTTCAAAACTTCTTGCATAAAGTTATGGAGAAGTAAAAAGTACGATAGTTCATTAGTTCTCCCACTTTGGAATATATGTTCACAAGCACTAACTGAATTATCTACATGATGCTATTCGACAGTACCCAGTTTGCCTGAAAACCAACTCTCAACATTGACCATGATATTTACAAGGTTAGGTCATGAACTCATCTCAAAGTTGGAATTCGTATGCATATTCACTTACAACTCGGGTATGCTGCTATAACTTAAAATTTTATCGCACTATCTTCTAAGTCGAACTTTCTGTTCTTTGCGGATATCTTTCGTAGAGCTATCCATCTTGCTTGAGTAAAACCTGTAGTCCGTCTATTCAAAGCTAAAGTAGTGTGTCATGACGTTCACTTAAGGACTATATTGTTATTTAAATGGACGTTTTAGGTGCTAGTTTCAAGACAAAGATAAGACAGTACAGTGAAAATACAGACAACTTCAATCCAATGACATTGTGATTAAATATGGTAGTTGATTAGGAAACAGGTAGGTAGGTATTTTAAATTAACGTCGCACTGAAGCAACACGAATGGCTATTGGCGAGGGTTCGGGACCAAACCCCCGATTATAAAGATCCGAGGACTATACCAAGTAGTTTTGATCCACGGTCAGATGACGAGAAAAGGAAACAGAGAAATCGGGAGTAAAAACATGCCTGTAGCGACACTTACTTATATCCGTGAGTATAATCAAGAATATATCCCGCAATGATAGATCCCACAAGGCCTGCAACTATTAGAAGCAGACCCATCCACCCTATTGCCAACTCTGCGTTCTGAAATTTATAAAAAAATATAACACATTATTAAAAATCCATTTGATATTGCCACGCAAACTAGATTTAAATATATTTATATTTATCTTACAGGGAAAAAACTCAAGACCAAGTCATTTAGTATTGTAGATATAGCAAAGTACGAGCCCACCATAAGACCTAAAAAAAAAGAGAAATTCATAGTGGCACAGAGAAATGAAAATTCGAAGAAATACTAAAATGAATAAATTATTAGAACAGATTTAAATATGAAACACCAATGTTTAATTAAATTTCCTTTTTTTTCTCTGCGACAGAAGACAATTTTCTCATTTATATTCAAATTCAATTTATAATTTTTGCAAAAGTGGAATGTTTTCCTTTAATTCTCATTACCACATCCTCCATACCTCGCAGCATTGCTTGAGAAATATTTGTTTATTTGTAATGAACGAATTGGATCGTCATACATTTTCTCTCGATAAGTTCATTCCACAATATTTTGAAGTTTAAAACTCTTCGATACAATTTTTAAGCTCTTAACGTACTCTATTCTCTAACAATTCCTCAAAAGTTGAAATGCAAACAACCTAGGAGTTTAAAAAATTATCTTGCTTTAGTCTCTTAACTCTTTGAGCCTAGCGATATTTCCGAGTAGTATTGCTTTTATTCGACAACGCACTTTAATGGCTTAGTAACCACATCCTTCTAAAGAATTCATGGATTATTTCAACTTTTAGAAAGACTTTATCGGTGTCTTCCTTAGGATAGAATCTTTCTTTAGAACAGTTCAATTGATCTCTTGCTTGAAACAGAACGATTTGAAACGATTCTATTGCCCAATGCAGTAGAATATATTACTTGGGGAAGATTTTACTGCGCCTTCCTTTAGAATTGAATCCTTTGATAAGATTATATTGCACCCTCCTTTAGAATTGAATCCTTTGAAAGATTATATTGCTTCTTTCTTAGCAATAGTATCATTTGAAAACATATTTCAACTTTTAGAAAGACTTTATCGGTGTTTTCCTTAGGATAGAATCTTTCTTTAGAACAGTTTAATTGATTTCTTGCTTGAAATAGAACGATTTGAAACGCTTTTATTTCCCAATGCAGTAGAATATATTACTTTGGAAAGATTTTAATGCGCCTTCCTTTAGAATACAATCCTTTGAAAATATTATATTGCTTCTTTCCTAGCAATAGTATCATTTGGAAAGATAATATTGATCTTTTTCTTGTATGTCTTGTGTTCTTTGGAAAGAGCTTCTATTGATCCTTTCCTTAGAATAGAATCTTTATTTTGAGTGACTATTGGTCCTTTTCTTGGAATATAATCCTTTGAAACGATTTTACTGTCCCATTCTGTAGAATAGATTTATTTAAATGATTTCATCGATCCTTTTTTTTTTAAATCTAATCCTTTGCAAAGATTCTATCCGTCAAGGTCAAATTTGGTTAGAAGTCTTACAGGGAAGAAAGACTACAGTTTGCAAGGAGGAATTTTACGTCTGGACCCCCCCCCCCCAGAGGGTTAAAAAACCATCAATTGTATGCTATTGCTGTCAGTTGTATACATTTGTTGTTTAAAAATACAGAAAAACTTCTTTCCTAATTACTCTTCTCGAAATGTATCACTGATCATCTATTTCTGACGAAAACAAAATACCAGGAGTGGCTGTTCACTCTGTGACACTTGAATCATTTCTCGAAATTGTGTTCAACGAAAAATATAGTATTATAAATTTACCATATACCACGAAGATCAGAAGGAAATGAACATTCTTAAACATATCAAAGACTATCTTCAAGTGAGATTCTGATGAGTCTTTACATTTTGTAGCTTCAGTCACACTGGGTGGGAGTTTTGGAGCATTCTGAAACGCTGAAATGAAGTTTAGTTTCATTGTTCAATCATTCCCTCAATCTTCATATTTTTACTTAATTTTTAACAGGGTTACAAAATATTCAAAAAGGCAGTAGCATACATGGAAAATACCAAATTACTTATCGTATATTTGGCTCTATAACATGTGGCAATCTAAAAATCTAGATTTCTTTTCTAAACGTCGATGATCAAATATTGCTTATAAAAGTTCTCTATGAGATTTTTGTCAATCTATTACTTTTAATGTAGACAACACACTTTTTTATGTAGCATATGTTTTATTAAACGTATTTGTTAATATTTCAACCTTATGTGAGACAAAGAGGAAATTTTGGACACTGAATAAAATTATATAATCGTGATATCTATAGAATGTTTTTTAAGCAGGATAGACTATATGAATCAGAAGAAAATGAATTTTTATAATGAATTCCGAAATATTACTAAGCTTATAAGACATGTTGAAAGTTAGACAGTAGTATTTCTCTTTGAGTGTGCACTAGCTAAATATATATCTTCTTATTTATACAATTACTAAACAAACCCTTACTAAAAGCATACATGCAATTAATCGTCCTTCAAATTTTGAAAAAGGGAATTGCTTCGGTATCAAAATGTCTGTCGTTTTGACGGATGCTTTGAAAATATGAATAAAATAAATCACGCATTTAGAAAAATTACGTACACATAAAATTTAAAAAATTTCTTTGCTACTATTACGTAAAAAGTGCCGCCATGAACGACGATTTTATTCCGAAGAACTGTTATATTCTTCTTATTTACACAATTATATATCTTCTTATTTATACAATTACTAAACAAACCCTTACTAAAAGCATACATGCAATTAATCGTCCTTCAAATTTTGAAAAAGGGAATTGCTTCGGTATCAAAATGTCTGTCGTTTTGACGGATGCTTTGAAAATATGAATAAAATAAATCACGCATTTAGAAAAATTACGTACACATAAAATTTAAAAAATTTCTTTGCTACTATTACGTAAAAAGTGCCGCCATGAACGACGATTTTATTCCGAAGAACTGTTATATTCTTCTTATTTATACAATTATATATCTTCTTATTTATACAATTACTAAACAAACCCTTACTAAAAGCATACATGCAATTAATCGTCCTTCAAATTTTGAAAAAGGGAATTGCTTCGGTATCAAAATGTCTGTCGTTTTCACGGATGCTTTGAAAATATGAATAAAATAAATCACGCATTTAGAAAAATTACGTACACATAAAATTTAAAAAATTTCTTTGCTACTATTACGTAAAAAGTGCCGCCATGAACGACGATTTTATTTCGAAGAACTGTTATATTCATCACTTAGTTTAGTTTCCATTGTTTAATAAACAAGTAATGTTTCCTAAATCATAATTCTTGTAAAAGTACAAAAGACTCACTGAATATAATGAGGATGAGGATTACAACGTTCACAGAAGTAAGAATGCGAGCCACGTTCAGTTTTCCAGCTCCAATCAGTTCTTTATTTGAACAATCACTCGACACCAAGAGAGGAGTCAAAATGAATCCTAATGCAACCCCCAACTAGAAGAAAAAAAATTGTTGCTTTTGATTTTGACACTCTGTTAGACTGTTACTTGCTCATACATTTCATTAGTTTCATGGAGTGAATTTCATTTATTAAATTAGGTATGAAAAAATGCGATTACACGTACGTGCTAGTGGAAATCCTTTTGAACAGTTAATTTATAGTAGCGGATTAGCAACAGGAGGGTGGCGAGTTCGGGACTCAAACCTACCAAAGACTGTGTTGTACCTACGGGGCTGATGCACGTTAAATCTGTAGTGACCTCAAATCTCCTCATGTTGACGTGGTGTAGAACTTTGAAGTGCCAGACCAGGTGTGACCGTGGATCAAAATTATGAGTGTTTTTCTCGGATATTTTCCTTTGGGATTGATCCCGGAACCATAGCCCTTTGTGTACGTCCAATTTGACGTTAATTAACTATCTACCTTCATGAGGTGAGTTAAGGTAAGGTAAGATAATTTTAATTAAAGTCGTACCAAAGCAACACAACGGGCTATTGACAACGGTCCGGGATCAATCCCCTAAGGGAAAGATCCGACAACAATACCACGTAATTTTGAACAACAGTCAGATGACGATAAAACACTTGAGCTGGTACCGCACTCTTCAAAATTCCACACCAACCCAACGTGAGGACTTTCGGCCACGAAATATTTAAGGTGCACCAGCCGCCTCTACACCACACGCTTACAAATATTCATGCACTGACCCAGATTCGAACCATGAACCATCCGATCCAGAGGCTAACACCTTAATCACCAGATCGGTTGGTCGTCCCTACCCACATGATATAGCAGAGCGTGATTGCGTTCTCTAGATTGCTGTATATTAGTGTTATAAGAACCTTTATTTCTTCACAATTGTGGAAATTTGACTTATTTCTATTCAGTGTTTTTTGAAAGACAGTGTATGCCGAAAAGTACGAAACGGTACTGAAATTTTTTAATAATTTTTTTAATTATTTTTATTTAGATTTTCTGAGTTATAGGAGGCACAGGTTATATTCCGTTTATTTACGCCCTCGGAGTCTTTCTCTTTTATGGGTCAGTCAAGATTTTTAGTGTTACGTCTACTATATTTGTCTAGTGTCCATTGCGTGAAGTCTTCTGTATTTTGTTTGGCTAAATATGACCCAAACGCCATAAAAACCAATTTACCCAGTGTATATGTTACTCTTATTCATAAATATACACATACAGTTTTTATGGTGCGATGTCTGTGAGTACGCAGTTGAATCACGCGATTTTGAACGAGTCTATTGGTTTGATTAGAGGACTGGTGGTAAACGTTAACGAATGTCTTCCAGAAATGGTGTCATTAGCGTAGATTCTGGTTCCAAGTTTATGTTCGGCGCTGAAAGCGTTGATAATAACTTGGCCTGGTTAAAACATCCTATCCCCATTCGTGCTGTTGGATATGGCAGCCAGCTCCTAACCCGCTTTCACACATATTCAGAAATAAACTGACCCAAGGTGGACTGTAGTCAATTGCGGTGTATAAATTAAATAGTGGATTCTTTTAATGGTGAAGGATGAGACATAAATGTCAAGAGCACTTGATGATGGACTCAATTTGAATACTAAGCCATCATGCAATTTTATCAAAAACGTTCCGTTAAAGAAATAAATACCTGTAGCTTCTCACCTGATTACCGAAGACTCCAAAGGCGCATGCGCGGGAGAGTTCTTCTTTAGGGAACCACTTTGCTGCCAAGACAGGCGGAACACCCAAAATAAACACATTAGCTAGTGACGAGCAGAACATACCTGCCATAACGAATGCAAAACTGTCAGGCTGCAATGTGATGAACTGAATAGCAGATGCTAGGAAAACAATAAATGTTTAGATTCCAATAATGATCATCAATAAAGTTTAGATTGCTGTAAACAAAATTTTACGTTCATTAATGTCAACTTTAAATTTTTATTTTAATGTTAAAATTGTGAATTACCAATATACAAGATCTGTCCAGAAAGTAATAAGACTGATTCCATAAAATTCGTATATTTGAAGATAATTTTCCAGACGCTTAATATTCTTCAAAATAGCTTCCTCCTGCATTAATACACCGTTGCCAACGACTCTGCCACCTATTATTGCCCGCCTGGAAGTCTTCAACTGGAATACTGTTAAGAACGCTCGTTGCGTTTTTCTGCATGTTCTCCAGACTGTCAAAACGATGACCTTTTAAGCAAGGGAATAGAAAAAAGTCCGGTGATTACAGATCAGGGCTGTACGGTGGTTGGGGTAGCGTTGCGACGTTGTGTTTTGCCAGGAACTGAGTCACTTTGAAGGCTTTTTCGTCATCGACGTCCTCTCTTAAGTCTTTAAAGGCTTTGTGCCACCTAAACACTTGAGCATTGGACCAAGAATCCAAGTGAGCATTTTACTAAAGTGGTCGTCCTTAGCAACTCGAAACCTGACTTGCATGCTCCTGCGTCAAGACTGACTTCTTTGATGGCCGAAGTATACAAATACCAACTGCCACTTAAGAGATACATAATATCAATAAAAAGATTATTATTTCGTGGATACCTAGAGAGGAGGCTAATTTCCAGTAAACAAAAACAGCGCCAATTCTCCAATTGTTCGTTAAATTAACTGCGAGAAGTTTTTTAGGATTCCTTTCCTCGGAACCTCTCTCAAAGAAATCGCCGAAAACCCATGGTGGAATAATGGTCTGACATTGGTCTAAGATTTCGGACTAGACATGAGAAAAATCTGTGGTGGGGTATGCCCGTCTTACCACAGGTCACGGTTGCCTCTATTAAACATATACCCTGTATTAACTTTAATATCAACTGCTCGTAAGTCACTTATGCAGAATAGACAAAAAGATTATCCTATAGTAGAAGAGGCTAATTTCTTGACAAAAAGGAAGATCTATTCTTTGAGTGTCGAATTCTTTTGAGTCCTTTTCAACTCTGTTAAATTAGTTGTGAGGAAGTTTTTAACAAATTCTTTTTGTCTGGCTCTTTCAAAGAAACTGATAAAACCTACGACGTAATAATATTTCTCAGATTCCCCACCATGTCAAGACAAAAATCTGTGGTGAAATCCTGTCTTTTCATGGATCACTACTGCCTCTTTCTATGCATCTATTCCGTATTAACTTGGACATTGACACTTCTGCAAATATGAAACCTGGTTCTCGCTGTTCTGCCCATCACGCCACTTTCCAGGAACAGGGAGAGTGAGTACTTAATTTGTTTCTGGATTATACATTTGGTAGACTTCTCATTTTATGTGTCTTTTATTTCTGCCTTCAGTTTTTTTTATATACAGGGTGATTCAAGAGATCTTAGACATGCTTTAAAGGTATGTCAGGAATACCAAAACAAACTAATTTGTATAGGAACGTATATTCGCAAAAGCCCCTGCCCCCGGAGTTGCTAGAAGAACAGGAAGTAAAAAATAAAGGAACGCAAGTAAGGTATAACGACATGTTTATTACGCTTCTTCCATAGAAGAGCTGCGTGTTCGGTCCCGATCAGAATGGTTGTTTTCTGTGAATGATTCCCTTTCACGGTATCCCTTTCAAGTGGTGCATACGCACAAACGTAGCTTTGTGACTGGGAAGCTCATGACTTGCTTACCATAACTCCCTCTCTCTCAAACGCACCTTTTAAGGCAATGGTAAGTTGGTGAGTACATTTACTGTAAGTAGGGAAGGAACGTTGACTATTGGTTTGAGAAGGCACTCGCTGGAGGTCCGTAGAAGGCACGCTCAAAAATGCATTTTGTGTCTACCAAACTGGCAGCCCTAGGATGGAGGCAATTGCAATAACAGTTGTAGGTCAAAGATTCCTATAAAAGTGGTTTAGACGTAATTGAAGAACTTTGGCCGTCAAATCCTGGACACCTGCACTATGGTACTGTTTACGCCGCATAGGCGAAGCACCTTCCCGAAGGTGTACGCACTGCAACTCATTTGGCGAGGGTAGATGCGAGTCAGTGTCTAATTCTAACCCGGCAGACGCTAACACTGAATGTCCTTCAGGACAACCGATCACACTGGGTCGACCAGGGTCAGGTCCCGACTTTGCCTTTCAAGGCGGTCCGAGGACTTTCGAACGAAGTGGCATGGGCCTGTTCTCCTTTCTTTTACTAATAGAGGAATTTCCCAGCCATTCAATTGGCAATCCGATATACCTGAAGTTTAAGGGTGAGGCGGCGGGTCCTTCCACCTCAAAGAAAAAGATACGCATAAATGTTTGATGATGGGGAACGCGTCTGTTTGGGAACAGTTCACTGTACAATCGCACGGTGGCTCGCTCGTTTCTATTCGCTGCCAATATGCTAAGTACATATCTGCATCTCGGAATTATTGTAACGATACATCCTACTCCTGCAAAGTCAACGACTCAGAAAGACGATGGTCATCGTCAAGACAACAACAAACATCAAAGACAACTCAACTTTTGGCAAACAACGCCCTCTAGAACACTCGCGTGGCGATTAAGACTATATGTTCCTATAAATTTGGTGTTTTGCATGCTTCTTATTTGATGTCTTTTATTTCCGCCTTCAGTTACCTTCTACACAGGGTGATTCAAGCGGTCTTAGACATACTTCTTACTTTAGACATACTTCTTATTTTAGATATACTTTAAAGGTATATCCTGGCCTACTTTTAAAGTTTTTCTAAGATCTTTTGAATCACCCAAATCATGCTGTAGGAAATAAAAGAAAGGAATCGTACCAACAGTATTCCAGACAGCAGTGCATATGACAGTCCAGCGAAGATCTATGTAGTTAATGAGGAACGAGACGGGAAAGACCAGAGTTATGTACACCACCATATATATCATTGACGTCCAGTTCACAGCTTGTTCGCTGACGCCGTAGAAGCAACGGGTGACGTTTGCGGCCACAACATACTCGGGGAACATCACTCCGCTTAACATAGACGTAAAGCTGAAGAGGAACAGTATCCATAGACGTCTCTTGTATACTTTTGTAGTCACTGCTGCTTGGGGTTTCACTATATCGACCGAATTCAGTATAAAGATACCTTTGTTTGAAGATACAGTTGGGACTTTCATTGGAACTTCAGATCACGAGGGTTTGGGTAAATAATATTTTCCTGTAGCTTAGAATGAAACTGGAGATCAGCCTAATAAAATGTTTCATGTATAAGTGTGCTGCAGTATTACCAAAAATATTGCAGAAATTGAATTTTTATTTTGATATTATTTTTTTTAATTTTAGAATTAATCCTATATATTTTTGATTGTATTTAAGTTTTAAGTTTGATTATTCATTTCGGCCCATAAAAACTTTTCCATAAGCAGTTCAATAAATAATGAAGGTAGGTATTTTACTTAACGTTCCACTGGAGCAACGCAACAGTCTATTGGCGACGGTCTGTGATCTAACCCGAAGAGAAAGATCCGAGGACAATACCACGTAATTTAGAATCACTTAAAATATCCAATCAAGTAAAGTAATTTGAATTGCATAGTGCAATTGAGAATTCATTTTAAGAATTTGTACAAATGATCCACAGCATTTGTGGTTAATGTAGTTTCAACATCTCTGGAAAAATTAAAAAATGGCAATTTGTAATCATAAAGACGATCTAAAATCCTTCCATTAATCACAGGTGGACCATGACCGCTGTATGTATCACTGCTTTAGGTAAGACAACAGTAGTCAAATGATGAGTGTGCCTTGCTTCGGCACTGGAATTCGTCACACCTCTCTGAAATACAAGAAGCAAATGAAATATTACATACATTTTGTGAAACCATAATTAATCGAAGACTTTAATGCACTGGAACGATGGTCTAACCCACAACTTAGCAAAATATACTATAGTGGTGGGAATACAGAGGCTGTTCGCACATTTTTTAGACGATTTTGGTTAGCGGTAATAAAAAATCATTTGCTACAAAAGAAATAATTGTAAATGTACTCTGTTTTTTAAAGTCAAAATTATCGTCTGCGGCTTGAGAGGTTTGTTTTTATTCAAAATGGCGTTTTTAACGAAGCATTGGTTCGAAGGCTATATTCATGCTCTTTCCGAAGAGAAATATTCATATTCCGTTATCCAAAAACGATGTGAGAGTCATGGTTTTGTGATATCTAAAGCGTCGATAAGTAATATCGTCAACAAGAAAGGAAAAACCGTCAAATTGGAGCCTCAAGTGTGACAAGAATTCCAAACAAGTATCCAAGGAAGAAACGGACATCTTCGACTATTGCAAAGGTACGTTGTTTAATGTTAAAAAAAAATACCCCTACTCAAAGGACAGTTGCAAAATTATTAAAATGCTCGGTGCCACTGTAAACAAAATGATAAACGTTGATTTAAATCTTAAGAAAGCGAAAAAACGCAATGTGCATCGTCTTTCTCCAAAGCATATCGCTGAACGCAGGATACGCTGCCGAATTCTATATGAGAAACACCTATCCAAAGAAAGATGGAAAATAATTGTCACAATAGATGAATCATGGGTGTATTTAAATGATTGCAGCAAAAAAAATAATATTATCATAACAGGGGAGAAAAAAATTTAAGTACATGGTTCACAGAATCGAAAGAAAGTTTTTCTAAAGGATTCATGATTGTCGCTGGTTTTCCATATAATGGCAAGTTAAATATAAAGAGAGTGGAAAAAATGTCAAGATTAACTCCAAATACTATCATGAACATATTTTATCGACAATTTTTCTGAATGAAATATCATCGCTTTACCCACAGTGTCATCAATCTGTGGAACTCCATCAAGACAAAGCTAGCAGTCACACCTCAAAATCTACTGTAAATTTTCTAAAAGAAATGGAACAAAAAATCGGTATCAAGGCCATACTCTTCACTGATATCCCTAATAAATCTCCCGATGTATCACCTATGGATTTTTGTGCTTTCGGACTTTTAAAATCTGCATCATCCAAACTTCGTCCCACAACCCTTATAGGACTCTGGAAAGCTGTTCAGGAGGAATTTGATAGAATACCTCTTCTGACACTTCAAAAGGCATTATTATCCTGGAAATTACGGTGCTGAAAGATAGTTCAGAATAAGGGCTATCAAATTGAACATTTAAAACACAAGAATTTTATGTAATTTAGTTTTGTGAGTACAATATACACTGTCTAAAAAATGTGTGAACAGCCTCTGTAGTTGAATGGCTGTTTACTCCTTAAATCCCAGAGAGATATGGTGTCCAATCATAACAATAACTACTTATGAGGTGTTTACAATCCACTCTATCTCCAATGATTACGACAATTTGTTTTCTTCGTTTTTACAAATTGTGAGATAGACTACTATTACCGTAAGGTCTCCAATTGTTATAACTCGTCAACAATATCAATTATTTCATTCAGTTCACCGTTTTTTAATTTACGGTTTAACTACAAATATGTTAGGTAGTTGCACATTAACCTCGCACTGGAGCAACGGGCTGTTGGCGACGGTCAGGGAACCACGATCACATGACGAGGGCAACACCTGAGCCAGCAACTCCAAATTTCCGCAGCAAGCCAAAGTACACTCATTTTAGGCCACGGCCGATTGAACACGCACCACACACTGGTAGGTAGGTATTGTTAATTAACGTCACACTGAAGCAATTCAACGGGCTATTGACGACGGTCCGGAATCAATCATAAAGGGAATCCTGAGAACCGAACCTCGTAACTTTGAACCACGGTCAGATGACAAGGTCAACACCTGAGCACTTCACTCTCCAAACCACCACACCAACGTGAGGACATTAGAGGTCACGTCAGAATTAACATGCACTAATCACTGCGTATACGACAGTCTTCTTCGGCTGGACATAGTTTCGAATTTTGCAACCCTCCGGTTGCTAATGTGTTGTTCTTCCAACTGGGCAACCGCGACCCTCTTAAATAATGAAAGAATATTGTTGTCGAATTATAAAATTTTCTCTAGCAAGTGATGGCCGTGAAAAAGAGTTTGAAAATTATCCTGCTCTTTATCAAACTTCTCAAACTTGTGTTCCATAACTCATCTTCGTCATTTGCTTCTGATTTTGTAGGCTTTCTTATGCCGCTAGGCCTATATTTGGCCAAGCTGTGCCAGATATGAAATAAACAACAGTAGTAATGGACATACATACACACAAAGTTTTTGTTTTGCTGACGCATGAGAAAAATACAACCAGGATAAGTTACAGGAATCGAATCTGCGCTACTTACGACGAACAGATTGTTAGTGCAGTGAGCAAAACCACCTATCTATACATGTCTATCCTGAGATCAAAGCCGACCAACCGGTATAGTGGTTAAGGTGTTAGCCTCTAGATCGGAAGGTTCCCGGTTCGAATCCGAGTCCGGGCATGGATGTTTGTAAGCGTATGGTGTAGAGGTGGCTGGTGCACCTTAAATCTGTCGTGGCCGAAAGTCCTCACGTTGGGTTGGCGTGGAAGTTTGGAGAGTGGGGTGCCAGTTCAGGTGTTGCTTCGTCATCTGACCGTGGTTCAAAATTACGAGGTGTTGTCCTCGGATCTTTCCCTTAAGGGACTGATCCCGGACCGTCGTCAATAGCCCGTTGTGTTGCTCTAGTACGACGTTAATTAAAATTACCTTACCTTACCTTACCTGAGATCAAAGCTGTCTTTTAGAACTTCAGTCGCGTATCTCTATCACTTGAGAAAATTTCAAAATCGATCAAGTGTTTAAATTTCGTGAATTGGAATAATTCGTCTTGCGTAATCAAATATATGGAACCATTGTGGTTTTGTAGTTTCCATATTTTTAAAACCAATGGAAAATTATACGGCTTTTAACACTTGTCGATGTTTCAAAATTCGGCTGCTTGAATTTATAATGGTCAAGTCAAGTAGTTGAATTTCTCGGAGCCCATGGCCCCGTAGGGGCCTTCATCTCCAGTATTGATGGATAAGTGGCATGACAGATGGTGCTTTCAGGTTAGGGAAAGAATGGGGTGGGTGTTAGGAAGATGTCAGGAGCTCGTTCAACGTGGTGCAGCCTTGTTTGAAATACAAGTGCCACCTACATCGAGGAGCGTGGTTTAAAAAGCTCTTGGCTTGCCGAAATCGTACGGCCAATGAGGGATTAATTGCGAATGTTGATGCTTTGGGGTGACAATCTATTGCCAATTAAAATTGATGCTCTTGGGCGGGCTTTGTTTTTTGGAAGAGTTGGGTCGTAAATTTCGATTTCTTGGATGGAGGAATTTGAGTTATTGGCGATGTTTTTGAAAAAATTTTGAGCAAGGTTGCCGATGAACTGACCAAGATGGGGTATATTAGTGGCAGTTAGGATGTCAATATTTCTGTAAAACCATCTGGCCTGGACAATGGTTCTGAGGGTGGTATTTTGGAGGACAATAATTTTATTGATGTTTGTCTTGGCGGCGGCACCCCAGATGGGAGCGGCATATGTTAGAACTGGGCGTAAATAATAAATGTAGATCAGAAGTTTGTTTTGTATGGATAGTGTAGAGCTACGTGCGATGAGAGGGTAAAGTGCAGATCGGGCTTTTTTAAATTTGGTTTGGATTGTTTGAATGTGGGGGGCCCATGAGAGTTGGTTGTCGAGGATAACTCCTAGATATTTTGTTTGTGATACCCATTCTATTGATTGACCATAAACTTTGACTTTGTGTGTGGGAGGGTTAGCTCCGAATATGATAGCTGCTGTTTTGTCGACATTAAGTTTAATTCTCCATTGAATAAGCCAAAGTTCGATTGCCTGGATGTGTTTGTTGAGTAGAAAAATAAGTGTATCGATATTTTTTTGTTGGGCGAGAATAGCAGTGTCGTCAGCGAACATACTGAGCATGGTAGAATTAGATTGCGGGATGTCATTCATGTAGATGTTAAATAAGAAAGGTCCTAATTTGGATCCTTGAGGAACTCCAGATTTGATTTTGCGTTTCGAAGAGTCAGCCTTGTTAACGGAGACGGTAAAATGACGATTGGTAAGGTATGACGTAAGTATGATGATAAGGCAGTATGGGAAGTTGAGTTTGATAAGTTTATAGATGAGACCCTTTATCCAAACTTTGTCGAATGCCTTGGCGATGTCAAAGAAAATTGCACCTGTTTTTTTGTATTTGCGTTTTCCCTTGTGTATGTGTTCGGTGACTCGGAGTAGCTGGTGAGTAGTGGAGAGTTTGGGTGTGAAACCGTGTTGTTGAGGGATCATAATGTTGTTTTGTGTGATGAAGTATTTAATTGTTTCAAGAATAATAGCTTCAGTGATTTTACTGAGGGTAGGGAGGAGTGAAATAGGTCTGTAGCTGGTGGGATCAGTTGTGTTTTTGTGAGGTTTGAGTATGGGGATGATGCTGGCGGTTTTCCAAGGAGTGGGGAAGTGTTTGAGTTTGAGAGTGAGATTAATAATGAAAGTGAAGATGAGGATGGCCTTAACGGGTAATTTTTTAACCATCTTATTAGTGATGCCTTCGTGTCCAGGGGCTTTTTTAATATTGAGTTTGTTAATCTGAGTAATTACTTCAGATGGGGGGATAGATTTGAATGTGACTTGTTGGGTGTGTGAAAAATAATTATTGATAGTATGATTAACGAGATTGTCAGTGTTTGGGTCATTAATTTTATTATCATGAAATTGTGCTTCGAAGCTGTCTGCAATAGCGTTTGCTTTGTCAGTGTCAGAGAGAGCAATGTTGTTTGGAGAGTGTATGGGGGGAATGTTGGGCCTTTTTGTTTTAAGAGATTTAGCCTTTCTCCAGAGGGATTTGTCTTCTATGTTTAAAGAGGATAAGTGGTCTTTCCAAGCTTGTTGAGTATGGGTTTTAATATCCTTTTTAAGTTGTTTCTGGATTCTATTAAGTTGTTGTTTGGAAAAAGGGGGTCTTTATTATGTTGCCAGTGTTTCTTAAGTTTGTTTCGATTTTTAATGATGGTTTTGATGTGAGGGGGGAGGAAAAGTTGATGAGTTTGGGTAATTTCTTTGGAAGAATGTTTATGTGCATTATAATAATATTGTTTTGAAATTGTTCAGTGATTGTATTCAGTTGTGAGGGGCAGGAGACGCTGTTCGTGGGTATGGGGTATTGAGTCGTATCGTTAATGATATTTTTAAATGTAGTCCAGTTGGTAGTAGTGTGTCTGTGTATGTTAAAGGGTGAGTAGGCGGTGTTGAAAGTAAGAATGACAGGGTTATGGTCTGAAGAGAGTTCGGGCATGGAGATGATTTTATGTTTGTAGTGAAACCCTTTTATGAGTGCAAAATCAATGACATTGCCTGTTTGGCCCTGGATTCGGGTGGGATCAGAGGGAGCGGCAACGGATATGCCAGTTTTATTTATAGTTTGGATTAAAAGATTGCCTCTGGGATTGTTGGAGGGACAGTTCCAAAGCCGGTGCTTCGCGTTGAAGTCGCCACATAGGATAATGCTATCATTAGCCGATATGAGTTTTTCAATTTCATTTATAGGATTTTTATTATGCGCAGGACTGCAGTAAATGGAGGTTATAATAAGCGGGGATTTGTTGTTGAAGTTAATTGACACCGACGTAGTTTCGATATTATTGTGGGTTTGTTGAGGGATGACATGATGTGGGATGGATCTTTTGACGAACACTGCTGTTCCTCCAGAGGTGTGGGTAGTGAGTGTGGATATTCTATCTGTTCTGTATGTGTTGTAATTAGCAATGTTTATCGGAGTATTGGGTCTTAGGTGCGTCTCTTGGAGACAGAGCACGTCCGGATTGTGGGTGTTAATGAAATCGCGTAGCTCTTGTATTCTATTGGTGACGCCGTTTGCGTTCCAGAATATGATGCAAAAGTTTTGGGGTGTGCCAGCCATAGTGAAAATGGGGGTTTATAGTGCTGCCGCAATACAATCAATGATGACACATAATTTGTCCTCTGTGGTTTTGGCTTGTCTCATTTTTGAAATTAGTCCTTTGATGCCTCCTATAGGGGAGAACAACTTGGATACCTCTCTGACTAGGTCTAAGATCTCTTTGAGAGCGGTCGGGGCGGGATCTGACTTTATTCCAGAGTGGTCAACATTTTCGTTGACCAAACGTGTTGGAGGATTGGGAAGAAGAGCGGGGCGGGGATTTGGATTAGGATTGGCAGCCTGGGCGTACGAGAAGTTCTCCGTGACGTTGTTTGTTTTGAATGAGTTTCTGGGGATAGTTTTGCGTATAATTTCTTGATAGATTGGTTTACGTGTTGGGAATTTAGGGCATCCTTTCCAAGAGGCTACATGGCCTTCTTGCTGACAGTTGATGCAAGTGGGGTTGTCAGATTTTTCCATTTCACAATCGGCTGTGCGATGCTCGTCTCCGCATCTCAGGCAACGGGTTTTCATGAGGCAATTTTTGGAGCTGTGTCCAAAATTGTTACAGTTATAACACTGTCCAGGGCCAGATGTTCTTTGGAATGGTTCAATATTGACAGTAAGGTGTTGGATTTCTTGTAGATTGTAAATTTCATGAGTGGTGGGAGATTTGTCAAGTTCCACCATGAATATGGGGAGGGGATTTTTTGTTCGTGATTGTGTTAGTTGAGCTACTTTACGCACAGGAAATTCGTGATTAACTAGCTCATTTCTGATGTCCACAACTTCGGTTTCCCTGTGAAGGCCCTTGATTACCACTTTGACAGGTTTTTCATAGGATGGGGTTATGATGAAACCCTCTATCTTTCTTTGTCTAAGGAAGGCGGTGACTCCCCTGTGTTGATCAGGGGTTTGGGTGGTGATCTTGACATATTCACCGGCAAGCTTGCTCTTTATGGTGTTTCCGAATGTTCCTTTTAGAGTTCCAAGTAAAGCGGGGATGCCCTCAATCAGTTTAATCATTATGGGTTCAATTTTTGTGGGTGAGGTGTTTATGTCTTCTGGTAGACTTTCGAATTTATTGCTTGTAGTGATTGGGTTTGGCAAAGGGGCAAGGATATTGCGAGTGGCAGTATGTTTTTTGGACGGGGATTGAAATCCCGAAGCATCTAATTTAGCATTTTTCTTATGAGGGCTGGTATTGTCCTCTGATCTTACTCTTTTAGTGGAGGTTTGATCTTGGGTGGGTGGATTAGAGAAAGCACAAATGACTTGCCACTGACCTTCAAGAACGGCTAGTTGAGCGTATTCCTTGTTGATCATGGTGCTGACAAAGGCATATCTTTCGTTGTCATCATCGAGTTTGTATATTTCAAGGGCAGGTTCCAGGAGTTTCAGGCCAGCTTTCGTTTGCTTGATTTTCGTCTGGATTCGGGAGGCAAGAGTGCTGAGTTCGGCTGGAGTGAGGTTTTTTAATTCCTCGGGAATTGAATTTGATTTCTCCGACATTTCGACGGGGAGGTCGTTTTCCATGATGGGTTTTTGGCTATCACGCAGTCTTGAGAAAGACCTTTTATTTTGCGTGATAATTTTAAAGGTATAGCGGAGTTGAAATAGTGCGATCGTTCTCTACAGAGTAACAAGTAACCTCTTGAGTCACAAATTGGAATATTAATAAGACGTCTACTGAATCCAAACTATGTCATCGCAATTTTCGTACGTTCTGCTAGTGTCTATTCTATTCGAATTCAATTTATAATGGTGCAGCTGCAGTCTACTTTTATAGCGGTGGTAACGGCCTTGGCGATTTTTTTTGGCGCATTTCTAGTAACGAGTTTTTGTAGGTTAAGGCAACTCAACTGTATTTACGGTTATTGCGGTTTCCATGGTAATCTCGGCAAACGGAAAGTTTAAATTTTTATTTTGATTATTCTAGAAAGTTCTTTCGAAAAATTCGTTACGAGACTCTCCTTGAATCAAATTATTCAATCGTTCTCTACAAAAATACACTTTATTTAATCTGACTCCATACATAGAAATATTTACACGGCTGCGTTATCAGACATCCTTTTTTGGAATAAACGCAGAGATCAGAAGCTGTGCGATCTCTCTCATACTGTTGCCATTCTTATCAAACGAAATTATACGAAAATATAATAGTAACTAGTGTGCAAACGATGATACGAAAATATAACAGTAACTAATGTGCAAACGATAATCCGAACTACTCTTTTTCAAATAAATCTGTACCCAAGGGGTTAAATATCTGCCATTACCAGCTGAATGACAAACACTTTGTTATGTAACCAGGATGTTTCACTCAAGTGAAAGAGTGCGTATTTGAGGTTCAGTTCCAACATGTCATGTATATTAAAGCGGATAACGTCCCCATTTCGACAGAATCGACGGCTATGCTTTGCTACTCTTCCTTTCTCAATGTTACTCTGACACACCCTCAACAGGTAGCAAACTATACTTCAATCTCATTTGATATTTCTTACAAGTGCAGGAGTATTTTCGGGTAATCAGAATCATTCTATGGATGACTTTTAACAAATTTCAGGAACCTGAAATCCAAGAAGTTGGTAGGGGTGTTTATATATTGAAACTGTAGTATTCTAGTGAGAATATAAATATAGAATCATAAACAGAAAATAATTTGGAGATAACATCTGTTAAAGTGTTACAGATTGATTGAAAGCGCCCAATTCGGTTTATTACCTAGATCGGGATGTCATTTTGGATAATTGTCATTGTTTCACCAATTTTATATTCCTTAGTTTCAACTTATTTGAACAGATTGATTGAAAGCGCCCAATTCGGTTTATTACCTAGATCGGGATGTCATTTTGGATAATGTCGCCAAACAAGCAACTTTACCCCTGGTGGTTGTTTCTTGTCCCGCGTATAACTTATCCCGTTATAAAATTAGAAAATATGTGCAGATAGCTAACCTCTTCAAATCATTAAACTCGATCTTTCCCCATACAGCCTTTTCATCTCAAACTTTGAGTCATTGTTTCACCAATTTTATATTCCTTAGTTTCAACTTATTTTAAATATTTTTTACTATAATTGATATAATCTAGACGTTTTACACGTTCTGTCTTCATTTTGTTAAATAATTTGTTTTATCACTGTGTAATTTTTTGTGTATATTTCTAAAGACTTTATACGGTCAATATCGGTTATATGGTCAGCTCAGCGGTCCAGAAAAATCAGACTATATAAGCAGCGTGACCATATATGCAGAACAATACTAACACTGTATAATTATGGCACGATTATATTGACCTATCAAAATATAGTGCTCATAAACAAATAATTAAACGTTAAGAACGCTTTAAAAATTAATTCTATTAATTCTATTCCTGCCAGAATGCATTGTGCCCACAGTAAAGTCCGGCGGAGTTGGAGTTATGGTCTGGGGGTGTTTCTCCTGGTATGGACTGAGACCTTGGTCCAAATTCATGGTAAGCTCAAAGCCAAGGCCTACTACACTACACGGTTAAGCATTCCTTACTTTTTTCCACTACATATTTTTCACCTTTGAAATTAAGAGTTCTGTTTGGCAAGATCCGATAAAAAAAAGTCTACATTCATCAACGTTGAAGACGTTGGCAGATTCATATCTTTCGAGGACTTTTTTTCTTCTGGTCATTCCCTGTGTGGCTCCACGCCTCAAGAAATGTTACAACAATTACTATTTTTAAACAAAAGAAAACCCGATAAACTCATTGAAAAGATAAAAAACCAACCATATAGCCGATAACCAGGAAAATAAAAAGACTATATAAGAGGTGCGCTTTAAGACATGTTTCCCTATTAAGTTAGACGGGACTTTAGAAAACTGACCATATAAGCGGGGTGACCTTATAACAGGGTGACAACATAGCCGTTACTGACTGTATTTTTATTTTTCTGGCTTTTTGTCATTTTAAAACTGCTTGTGTGTGTGTGTGTGTGCTTTCGGCTTTTCTGTATATGTCAAACATTTTCTGTTAAGTCAAATGTTCAATTATGCATTTGACTTGGTTTTGTGTAATGTTTTATGTTGTTGTTCTGTATGATATTCCTATTTATGTTTTAACCATGTTGGGGCAATTTATCAAATGTAAAATTCTTAGAATTAGCAAATGCCGCCTGCGTACTTTAGAGGGTAGGCGTGTGCGATTCGTGTCCGTCGGTGTGGTTGCCTGTCGGACTGATTAGGGCTGGTGAAAGCACCCCTCCTCCCCACTAGAAACTCTAACTCGTTTGGTGATTTGGGAAGGTGAGGATCGAAGAAGAAGAAAAGGTATCTTGTCATTAACAAAAGTGACCAGACGTTCATGGACCATAATTAGAAATAAAATGATCCTATCTTGATCTCGACATCATAAAAAATGCAATATATATCTGCCATATACCTGCGAAATATATAGCCATTATCAAAATAGGTCCGACTAGGGGGCCAGCCCCCTGCTCGCTAGCGCTCGCCTACCCCCGGAGGATTGCTTTGCAATCCTCACTGGTTCGCTGCGCGAACCTATGCTCGCTTCGCTCGCATCAATAAAGACATGTGTCCTAGCAGAAAGGATTGTTTACAAAATATGATATTCAAAAAAAAAAAAAAAATTTTTTTTCAATCTAAATTTGCTGTTTGCAGAAAAGATATATACAGTGCCTCTGAAATCATAATTCAAATGAAAACTGTGCAAATTCTGACTCGAAATGTGATCGCTGCTTTGGAAATTGAATACCCATCATGTTGTTTGTGTGTACATTTCCCCAGCACTCGAGCCACTCACTTTTTCATTGAGTTTGTTGTCTAAAGTTGAAGTTCAAGCGTATTGTTGAACTACAATTGTTGGCCCTGAAAATATACCCCGTTTTCTTTGATTTCTATTACAAACTACAACAGCTCGACTAAAATTAATTTTTTTCAATAAAATTTCATCCGATTACGCTATGAATTCAATTGAGGCGCGAGACTTCGTGATGGTAAACAAACAATCGCACAGTGTTGCCAAAACGCAATAACAAATAACGTCTTTTTTGCGTGCCACGTAAGAGAATTATATATATAGATATTGATGGATAACATATCTCGTTGAAACCCCTTGGAGGGTTAACTGGCTATTTGGGATAGAGCGCTTGTTGAAAATTCACCTTTACTTGGAGAGAAGACCGTTTCCCAGATTTAAATTGTCACCAAAACATGAATCACTGAGGCGTAGTCATGAAGAGGGCCTAAAGTAGGAAGTCATCTCTGAAAGTATTCCGCTATTTAATTTTTTTTTTAATTTTCTACTGAAAAAACATTTGCTGTTATTTTTTCGTCTAAAACATACATCCGACACTTTCTTACTTTCACCTTTTTTAAGTCATTTTCTTAAAGCCCTAAATATACACACACACTTTCCATTTAAAATTTTCTCAAAAACTCAAATTTAAAAAAAATTTCACTTTTAAACAATTTTAATTTCAAAGTTTTTTGCTCATAAGCACAATTAGAAATTTTACGTGCATTTTAGGCAGATTCTCCATTTTTCAAGTGAAATTGACAAATTTTCTCTGTTTGTTGGATATCTATATATATAATTCTCTTACGTGGCACGCAAAAAAGACGTTATTAGTTAACGCGTTTTGGCAACATTGTACGATTGTTTGTTTACCTCATGGCCTCGCGCATCAATTGAATTTATAAGCGTTATCGGATGAAATTTTATTGAAAAAAAGTGAATTTTAGTTGAGCTGTCGCAGTTTATAATAGAAATCAAAGAAAACGGATGATCTTTTCAGGGCCATTTTAAAACGGTCCTTTTCAGGGCCAGCAATTATAGTTCAACAAGACGCTTGCACTACAACTTTCAACAACAAACGCAATGAAAAGTGTGGGTGGTTCGAGAGCTGGGGAAATGTACACAAACAACATGCTGGGTATTCAATTTCCAAAGCAGCGCTCACAATTCGAGTCCAAATTTGCTCAAAGTTTTCATTTGAATTATGATTTTGGAGGTACTGTATATATGTTTTCTGTAATACAGCAATTTTAGATTTGAAAAACATTTTTTTGGAGTGTCATATTTTGTAAACAATTCCTTCTGCTAGGACACATGTCTTCATTGATGCGAGCGAAGCGAGCATAGGTTCGCGCAGCGAAATAATGTGGATTGCGAAGCAATCCTCCGGGGGTTTGGCGAGCGTCTGCGAGCAGGGGGCGGGCCCCCTAGTTTTATATAATATTCTACAAAACATTATGTATCAGAAAAATATTTTCACTCCGTGTGACGCGTAACTTTTTTATGTGATCTATGATTATAATAGAAAATACCTCTTTTAGTACGGGATTTATAATTATAAGTTCGCCGTTACTCTGAAATTGAGTATTCCAACATACAGGGTGTCCATAAAAGAATGTCCCAGTTTCAATGGTATATTATAACAGTTTAATTTAGACTATTTACAACAAATCATAAATCAAATTAAAGGTGAACTTACCTAGTTTTTCTTACAAATGTTCAGTATGTGCACTGTCGGGAAATCGTCCTGGTAGCGTCATGGCTAGCGGTATGGCGTAAAGTAGCATGAATCCAAATGTTATAAACTATGAAAGGAAGGATCAGCCTTGGTTCCCAATCATTTATTTGCTTCTAAAGGAACGCATCACAGTTGATACATAAAACATACAAGTTCAAACAATTAGTTGTATCTTCAACAGCACCCGGACAAAACGTCCGATTCTCCTTGATTTTTCCGACTGACTCTCAAAACTCCTTTTTCCTTTGGTGAAGTTGTCCTTTCTCACCAATTTACATCCCTTTCTCCAACAGAATGTTCATGACATGCACCTTTAGTTATACGGCACACATCCAACCTAAAGTCCAATTCTTTCCACACTTTGGTTAACAAGTCCGAAGTAATGGAAGCAATAGCCTCTTCAATTCTGCGTCTCAACTCTGGCAAGCATTAGGTAGCGGCGAAACGTAGACACGTAGATCTTTAATAAATCCCCAAAGGAAAAAAATCGCATGGCGTTATGTCAGGTGAACGTGGAGTCCAGCGAAGAAGAGCTCTGTCGTCTCGACCATTACGACCAATTCAATTTTCATGGACTTCGACGTTCAACCACTCTCGTGCAAAAAGATTCCAATGGGGAGGGGCTCCATCCTGTTGCCAAATAAAGTTTACAGGTTCACCCCCTACTAATTGGGGAAAGAGACACTCTTTCAACATTATCAGATAAGCCACCCCTGTTACGGTAAATTGGAATTTAGGTTGAATGTGTGCCGTAAAACTAAAGGTGCAGATATTGAACATTTGTAAGAAAAATTAGGTTAGTTTATCTTTAATTTGATTTATGATTTGTTGTAAATAGGCTACACACACACACACACGTTAAACTGTTATAATATACCATTGAAACTTGGACATTCTTTTACGGACACCCTGTACTTTATTTTTCGTAAATATGCTTTGAGCCAGCCACATATCTATCGTACTCCCGAGGTCTGCCGATCCATAGAAACAGGATGAATGATTCTACGTATCTATATATATAATACGCTTATGCGTGGCGCAAAATCGACCTGTATTTCTCTCCGGTGTGTGGCAACGGTTTTGTCCTTTACAAATGTAAATATTGCTATCCCTCATTTCAACAACTAGAAGCGCGTCGCGTTTAAGCCTTGATCAATCTTCCCGGTAATTGTGAGAGGTTTTTGATAGAAAAATTAGCTCTTTGTGTCAATTTCAATTTAATTAGCGAAGAAGAGAGCAGTAAACTAGGGAATCTTTTGACGAACGAATTCAGAGAATTACCCCTAGAAATAATGTTACTGTTGTGTCTGCGAGTTCTCAAATACACAACTGTGTGTACAAGGAGGTTTTATCTGAATGAATATACCCCAGAATTTGTTATCATAGTAAATTCATTCATTCATATATCCCAGAAATCTATTTGTCAGTGTAAATAATCACCCGCACTGTTCCTAAAAGTTCCAAGAGATTCCCTTTCTCGCTGCTCTCTCAGAACCTCGGCTGTATCGTTCCGCAATACACAAAAAGGGTCTTCGGATAAACTGTTTTGCACCGTGTAAATACTCAAGTTTCATATACCCCAGAATTTGTTATTATTGTAAATACATTGTCATATCATATCCCAGAAATCTATTTGTCAGTGTAAATACTCACCCACACTGTTACTGAAAGTGAATTTAGAACATAGTAGTCCCAAGAGTTCCCCTTTCTCACTGCTCCCTCAGAACATTAGCTGTATGGTTCAGCAATTTGTAAAAAGGGTCTTCGAATAAACTGTTTTGCACCGTGTAAATACTCAAATATCATATACCCCAGAATTTGATATTATTGTAAATACATTGTCATATCATATCCCACAAATCTATTTGTCAGTGTAAATACTCACCCACACTGTTCCTAAAAGTGAATTTAGAACATAGTAGTCCCAAGAGTTCTCCTTTCTCGCTGCTCCCTCAGAACATTAGCTGTATGGTTCAGCAATACGTAAAAAGGGACTTCGGATAAACTGTTTTGCACCGTGTAAATACTAAAATATTATGTACCCAGAATTTATTATTGTAAATACATTCAGTCATATCAGAAATCTATTTGTCAGTGTAAATGTTCACCCATGCTGTTACTAAAAGTGAATTTAGAACATAGACCCAAGAGTTCCCCTTTCTCGCTGCTCCCTCAGAACATTAGCTGTATGGTTCAGCAATTTGTAAAATGGGTCTTCGAATAAACTGTTTTGCACCGTGTAAATACTCAAATATCATATACCCCAGAATTTGATATTATTGTAAATACATTGTCATATCATATCCCAGAAATATATTTGTCAGTGTAAATACTCACCCACACTGTTCCTAAAAGTGAATTTAGAACATAGTAGTCCCCAGAGATCCCCTTTCTCGCTGCTCTCTCAGAACCGTAGCTGTATCGTTCAGCAATATGTAAAAAGGGTCTTCGGATAAACTATTTTGCACCGTGTAAATACTCAAATGTCATATACCCCAGAATTTGTTATTATTGTAAATACATTGTCATATCATATCCCATAAATCTATTTGTCAGTGTAAATACTCACACTGTTACTGAAAGTGAATTTAGAACATCGTAGACCCAAGAGTTCCCCTTTCTCGCTGCTCCCTCAGAACATTAGCTGTATGGTTCAGCAATACATAAAAAGGGTCTTCGAATAAACTGTTTTGCACAGTGTAAATACTCAAATATCATATACCCCAGAATTTGATATTATTGTAAATACATTGTCATATCATATCCCACAAATCTATTTGTCAGTGTAAATACTCACCCACACTGTTCCTAAAAGTGAATTTAGAACGTAGTAGTCCCAAGAGTTCCCCTTTCTCGCTGCTCCCTCAGAACATTAGCTGTATGGTTCAGCAATACGTAAAAAGGGTCTTCGGATAAACTGTTTTGCACCGTGTAAATACTAAAATATTATGTACCCAGAATTTGTTATTATTGTAAATACATTCAGTCATATCAGAAATCTATTTGTCAGTGTAAATGTTCATCCACGCTGTTACTAAAAGTGAATTTAGAACATAGACCCAAGAGTTCCCCTTTCTCGCTGCTCCCTCAGAACATTAGCTGTATGGTTCAGCAATACATAAAAAGGGTCTTCGAATAAACTGTTTTGCACAGTGTAAATACTCAAATATCATATACCCCAGAATTTGATATTATTGTAAATACATTGTCATATCATATCCCAGAAATCTATTTGTCAGTGTAAATACTCACACTGTTACTGAAAGTGAATTTAGAACATAGTAGTCCCAAGAGTTCCCCTTTCTCGCTGCTCCCTCAGAACATTAGCTGTATGATTCAGCAATACGCAAAAAGGGTCTTCGGATAAACTGTTTTGCACCATGTAAATACTCAAATATCATATACCCCAGAATTTGTTATTATTGTAAATACATTCAGTCATATCAGAAATCTATTTGTCAGTGTAAATGTTCACCTACACTGTTACGAAAAGTGAATTTAGAACATAGTTGTCCCAAGAGTTCCCCTTTCTCGCTGCTCTCTCAGAACATTGGCTGTATGGTTCAGCAATACATAAAAAGGGTCTTCGAATAAACTGTTTTGCACCGTGTAAATACTCAAATATCATATACCTTAGAATTTGTTATTATTGTAAATACATTCAGTTATATACTGTCCCAAAAATCTATTTGTCAGTGTAAATACTCACCCATACTGTTCCTGAAAATGAATTTAGTACATAGTAGTCTCAAGAGATCCCCTTTCTCGCTGCTCTCTCAGAACTGTAGCTGTATCGTTCAGCAATACATAATCAGATCAATTTTCAGGTCTATGTAGACTAAATTGGGCCCCTTTTAAGCTAGACTAAAGAATTGTAGTGTCCTATGGGCGAGCGAAGTGAGCTCGGATCGCGGAGCGATCCGGAGGGAACTGCTTGCAGTTCCGGGGGTTGGCGAGCGTCAGCGAGCAGGGGGCGTTAGCCCTCTAGTCTTTCATTAATACACTGATAGCATACCATCAACTTTCTATCTTTCACAAAGAGTTCACACAATGATAGACATGAGTAGAAAAAAAGGACCAATCCTCTTTAGAGCCAGTCGTTGGCAACTCGCAAATGACGATCGATGTCGCAAATGATGATGAATCGGTCACTTAAAAGGAGACAAAATATGCGGTACGACATCTGTGCCTCTAAAGGAAAGAAAACTAGCAGCTGAAGCATGATTTTAGACTGTCTTGCTTTAACCAATTACAAAATGCTTATGGACTGATTCACACAAGATGTTCAATAGAATTGAAAATGATAAATCTTTCTGTAAAAATCTAAAAAATGCAAATAAAATTTTTCCCATATCTACTGTTCTTTAATTAGTCTCCAAAACTTACTTTACATTTCGACGATAAACATCATAACTGGAGAATATCAGAGAACAAAAGAAAGAAATTTTTATTAAAAGATTAAAGCTCGAAGAAGCGTAAACTGGAATTTGTTCAAATACTTACACTTCGTTGGCTTCTTCGGCAGCATCTTCGCAAATGGATCCATATTTAATTAGCTTTCTATTTAAAATAAAAAAACACCTGCCCTGTAACTTCCGTAAAAACGTGTGCAAAGGGTGAAATGATGACAGTCACAAAAAAACGAGCACAAATTAACGAGAGAAAGCGTATGTTGCCGAGTCATACGAATCCTTTTTCCAATATATCTTATAAGTCTTTTTATGTCTCACACATCTTCATCGCAATCCATCTATATCGCTGTATAAGGAAGGAAAGTAAAGAATCTGATCGACTAGCTCAATTTATACAACTCTGCATTCAAAGTTTATGAAATGTATGGTAATTTAATCTAAAAAACTAAATCTTAATTTCGTTTTAAAAATTTATAAGCACGAGAATGCGTGGGCATATATTGCAGTCATCTAAAGAGTTATGTGTTTAGTTAACCTCTGAAACAATCATTATTTCAATGTAAATTCAATTTTGTTACTCAACACGAACAGGTGCGCATCCTTCGAAGTTTACGTTCTGTTGTAGGATCTTGTATTTTCAATTGCCTAACAATAAAGTAGTATATTTTATGGAATTTGAAGTGGAAAACTGTTCGTATAACATTGCAAAAAGTGCGTCGAAGATAATCAAAGAATTACAATAACTCAATGGTTCCATTGTCTTTCAGGGCACACGTACTGCTCTTTATGTGAGAGATGCAATGGTGACCGATTTGGCAAATTCTTACTGTATCTTTAAGTGAAAGCAAGCACGTTTTTCAGATTTGATAAAATAATTTCTGTTATAAAACACTTATCTACTAATAACGTGGATGTTCCAAATCTTGGAAGAGTTGCAATTTGAAATAAGAAGAACATTATAGCATTGCATAATGTAATATACACTAGCTGGCATTATCCTTAATCATGGTTTCCTTAATCCATGAATTAAGGATAATGCCAGCTCCAGCAGATAAAGGTTCAGAAACAAAACAAACGTGACTTATTCATAAAGCCCATTTATTAAACAAAATATAAAGAATCAAAAAGATAGTGTACGTATGATATCATTCATAAAAATTACGATTTTTGCTCACTGGAGCAATTACAAAAAATATCGACCTTACAAAAACTTAACATGACATGGTTGGTATGATGGTTAATACATTGTATGTCTCCCAGACGAGGAAATACAGTCCGTACAACGCCTAGGCATGCTGAGGATCAAATTATCGAGCTGATCTTGGGGACGACCACTCCACTCAGCAAGCAATGCTCTCCGAAGTTCCGGTACATATGTAGGAGGTGGTTGACGGGCTGCAACTCGTCGGCCAAGCATGTTCCACACATGCTCTATCGGATTCAAATCAGGAGAGAATGCTGGCCATTTCATACGGGTGATATCCTCAGAATCAAGGCATTCGTTTACAATGTTTGCACGTTGAGGACGGGACCATAAACACAAATTCTGCGCCCATGGCACCCCTAAAAAAAACGTACATGTTGTTCCAGAATGATGTCCCGATAAATTTGGCCTCTCATGGTTCCTATTTGAACATGCAGATCTGTTCTGGAGCCCAGTATAATTCCTCCCCAAATAAGCAATCCTACACCACCATATCGTTCAATGATGTTGGTGTCGTTCAATGATGTTGTCTTGGTGGTAGCGGGTACCTGACGTTCTCCATATGAACGTCCGCCGTGAATCAGACTGCAAGCTAAAAATGGACTCGTCGCAAAATATCACACAAGCCCACTGTGACGACGTCCACATTGCATGTTCTGTGCTCCAGACTAACCGCTGGCGACAGTGAGTTGCCGTGAGCGGAACACATCTGATAGGCCTGCAAGCATATAGACCAACATGTTCCAAACGTCTGTAAACGATTTGCCTTGAAACTGTCGTACCCGTGGCTGAAGATAGCTAACGAGAAAGGTCGGATGCAGTGCTACGTCTGCTTATTTTTGCAGTTACTGCCAAATACCGGTCATCATTCGGCGTTGTAACTCGGGGGCCAGACCTGTACTCTAACATCTACTGACATTTCCATCATTTGGAATCGTTGCGAAAGCCTAGAGATGACACTTTGGGCGATTCCAAGTTCCACTGAAACTTCCGTCTGAGTACGCCCACATTCCAGGTGACCGATAATTCTACCAAGTTAAAAATCATCCACATGCGTCCTCTGTGCCATATCTGTTCGGTTGTGGCACTGAGCGGCAGACAGAACGCTTGTGAACAATTTTACTTCTTTGCTGCTCTTGCACTCTCGTCATTGTGACGTACTATTGGCGTCATCTGATGGCTTCCTGTAATTTGGATATTATTCTTGATGATGTGTGCGATAATTCTACAGGTGAAATTTTTACTTTAGAGTTCGATTTCTGTGTGATTCTGAATTATCCTTAATTTATGGACATGAGTGTTATTAAGTGGCCCTATTTTTCAAAACGTCCCATCTTACGTCCCATCACGTCGGCTTAAGCGTCCCATCTCAAATGTTTTTTTAAAGGGTCTCCAGGTTGTTCGCGAGTAGTAAGAAGTCGACTAAATTTTTTTATTTTAATGAGGAATAATCTGCACTGTTTGCTAGCCATTTTATTGCCTCATTTTCGGTTATAATCTATAATTATTAAATAACAGAAAACTGTTAATTATATGAGCGGTTTCTTTAGTTTAGGAAATTTTCTCCTTTAAGTATGCTTTATGGAAAGGAATTTCAAGAGATTTGCAAGTAAAAAGTTTGAGAACCATTGTTGTAGCATACAAAGCACACTTTTTTGAGCACCAAGTTATTGCTAAATATTTGTATCGCTCCCTCTTTCCGCGCATCTTTGCTCAGTCATTCAATATATGATGATGAGAGCATGTGGTCCGGAGAACCTAGGCCTTCTATCTCCTATAAAAGTTTAAATATATGATTAAACCTAAAAATAACACTGAAAATTACAGATTCATTTTCCTTTTATAATTTCGATACATTCTTTCAATAAGTTACCAAACTTATCACTAAGATTTTAATTATCCATCCTTCAAAAGGAGCAAATTGATACACAGGATTCGTTTCAAAATTCAGTGAACACTAAAAGAGAAGAACTAAAGAGCACTAGAGAGGATGAACTTTAAACCTCTCATGTGTATGTCGCTTAACCCATTAACGACCGCACTACTTTTCGCTTGAAGGAAGTGAACAAAAATATTTTTTTAGACGTATTAGAGTCTAATTAAGACACAAAAAAAGTAACATGAAAAAAACATTTATTTGTATAAAAGATACAAAATGTTGCGAAAACGCAACGTCAGTCAAAACCGACTACTTTTGGAAAAGATGAAAATCTTTGAAGCACTTGCTATGTAACGGCACGTTACATTTTTTACATACATTTGGCTACTACAGTTTTTGCATCTTTTTCTTTGGTTTGGATATTTCTCGATAATATGACTTTTGGGATCCTGGGCCACCACCATTTCTTTCCCTTCACTTGCACTCTTCGATGCAACGAAATTATCAAGCAGGTCCACCCCACCTATATGTTTGTTGTAATCCCCGATTAGTTTAGGTTGCTTTACAGATGCGGATTTCTTTATTTTATTTAATATCTCTTGGCCATTGAAGATGTATCAAAGAAGAAGATTGTATCAAAGTTGGTGGTCATAGAGTAACCAACGAACTACTGCGATACTATGCCCCTTATCAAAGACGAAGTCACATGTTCCACGTTGTTCTTTTTTCATTTTGATTACAGGTGTAATAGGACATTTTCCTTATCTGTTGTCACGGATCATTCCAGTGGCATGAAACCATGACTTTTTCAATTTCGACAACAACATATGTGATGTAAAAAGTTGTCAAAGTATACTCAGTGGTTTGAAGGAACTTCGACTACACTTGAAGGACGTTTCCACTTCACCCAGATCCGTCGTTTTAACTGCATATTTACCCGAGTATGTATCAAAATGATATAAGTACCCTTAAGAAGAACACAAACGCCAAACTTTATACCCGAAATGAAAGGCTTTTACTTTCAGAAACATTTTGCACGAATTCTAGCGAAATAAGGTATTATTTCTTCATCGATAGAAAGATTTGATGAAAAAACACACGCCACTGCATGAAATTGGCATTTAAAATGTTTACACACGGACGAACTTTAGCCATTTTATCTGTTATATTCAATACAGTTTTATCCGCTAAATACAAATTCTGTTTGATAGTTGTATGCATAGAATGTGTTAGTGCCGTACGTACTAATGGACAACTGACATCTTCTGCAACTGAACAGAAAAGTCGCTCTTGAGGAAGACATACATAGCCAATGTAAAGCAGAAATCCTATAAAACGCTTCAATATAGAAACAGAAAGAGGAAATATTTTGAAGATTTTCTGTTGTGCATATTTTATACTTTCTTGAGTAATATGTTCCAAAAGATTCTGATTGTATAATTGTAAAAATACATCTACTGGCTCTAGATCATGCAATTTTTGTATAATTACTTCCTTTTTTGCTTTTTCTACGGTTTCTTTGTCAGCAGGCATTAGTGTGTATACGGGAGGCAAATTTCTCCAAGCAATATCTTTTTTAGGTGATTTAGACAAATGTTTATCATTTTCTGATGAATCCGATAATTTTTAAAGTCTTTTTGAAGAAAAAAGTTCGATATAACCAGATATGTCTTTCGGTCTTGGCAAATTATCGCCTAACATATCGTCATCAATGCATTCCTCGTCGGTAAGTAAGTCAGGAGGTCGGGGGGGATGGGGGGGGGAATCACTACTATATCTGCTTGACCTTGACAGTCTTCATCTGATAAAAATTTAGAAACATCTTCATGATCTAACTCTCATATATTCTAAAGCTTCATTCACAGGTAAAAACCGTTTTCTTTGACATCCGTTATTTTCAGACAAATGTTCATAAAAACACTGCTTTGGACTGACGTTGCGTTTTCGCAACATTTCAAAAAATGCATATTTATACAAACAAAGACAAAATGGTAACCTTATGTCATTTTGCAGACTTATGCTTCTAAAACATAAGCGTCCTTTCATGAAGTCCTTTGAATTTTTCTGCCATATGTGATATTTTTTCAAAATTAGAGAAAAAAAATCGCAAAAAAATGACAATTTCAGAAATTTATTTTATAAAATCTTGCATTGAGAGAAAAACAATTTTTTTCCCAGGAGACATTGAACCTTTGTATACAATATACAAAAAAAAAATTATGTAAAAAAAACACAATACAGTATAAGAAAAAAAATGTTTTCACTAATGTTGTGAAAACGCAACGTCAGTCGTTAATGGGTTAAAATGCTTTTTTTTTTTTAACTTAAAATGTTCAGGATTTTGTTTGTAAAAACTGCTTTAAAGCTAATGTTTGATTTAGCATAATTTGTAGGAATTTGGCTCAGACCTGTGTACTTCCATCAAAACGTACAATTTTCTTTTCGCATTCCAAATAAATAATTCTACAAAATTTAAAACAACCATAAATGCTAAAGAAAGGCAGCTTTCAATTTGTTTAAGGGTGTACAATGTATTGAGGAATGATTTGGTTCAAATTCTACAAATTGAACTATCGATAACTTTAGACTCGAGTTGTCAAGTCGTCCATTGAAGAATTGATTTTCAGAGGAACATTTTTTTAACTTGATTGTTATCAGAATCAATCTCACAGTAATTTAAATTTAAAACAAATACATGGAAGGATGTTCTTTGTGACGTAGAATACGCCTTACCTTTCAAAACCGGGGTACCACGCTTTACTTTTTAAGTGTTCCAAAGGAAAGGGATCACGAAAAATTTAATAACTAGAAAAATATAAATGATACATAAATGAACGATATCGTGTTCAATAGAGCATTAAACAAAGCATGTTATAAATACTCATTGATCTTGCACTAATACGTCTCATCGGTTGATACAATCGCAGCGCAGTTATGTCACGAAAATGAGCACTGCCGCTCACATTAATTTAGTCTAGCTCCGGCCTCCTTTGTGCGAGTACGACTTTTAAGGTGTCATTTGTTTCGTCTCAGCGCATTATAAATACTACTAGAAATAAAATCTAAATATTTAATACGTGTTTAGATATCACTTCGAAAAAGTGTGAACATTTCGGGAAATTATCAAAATGTCCAAATATATGCACAATAAACATCAGAGGAACCATAGAAAACGTCAACAAGAAGAAAGATCGAGAGATGGAGAATCCAAGAAGATCCTGATGTCCCATGCTGAGCGTCGACGTGCTCGCGGGGCGCTCGTAAGTTGAGGCGTCGTGCCGTCAATGTGAACCAATACCTGATAGGAATGCGCCAAGTACTTCCAACGCTCACTTTGACGCGAATAGCATATCTGAAGGCATAAACGCTTCATTATCGAGTGATGGAGTTCAGACCATGGAGATTGGTAATAAGACACAATCATCAATTTCAACAGCCAATTATGATATCTGTGGGTAGCGAGGAATATACGAGAATTTGAGATATTGCTAATACACACTTTCGTTTTTGAATTCATAAACAGTGAATTCGGAAATTCATGTAACGTATGTTATAGACTTTGGTTTGAAAAGAACTTGAAGTAGTTACGGAGCACTAGAGTGATATCCTTACTCCGCCCCGAGTTTCCTCATTTTAATGTGAATGATTTCATAATGTGTAGCCATTGTAGAACACATTTATCAAGAAAAAACTTCTACCGTTGTCAAAATCAACTTGATTATCAATATCTACCAAAGCCAGATTTGCTTTCACTTGATGTGATTATAGAGTCTTATTTCACCGCGACTACCATTCACGCAATTGCGGCGTTTCGCTATGAAGGATATAGGATTGTGGGACAAGTTATAAATGTTCCAGTTGGTGTACACGCTGTGTTGATTTGAGTGATGATAGAGCATTCAATCTCGACTATTATAAAAAGAAGTGTTTGCTAGTCTTCAGACGAATTATACAACTTAGAGTCATGAAATTTAGCACACAGGTAGTCCAAAAGGTGCTGAATGCAACCTCGAAGCCCGAATTTGAAAATTGAATCTGTAACATTTTTTAATTTATTCATTAAAATTTTTTTTATTATTTGGTTTACTAAGAATGACAACAGTGCGAAATCTATATGCTTTCGAACTCAACATTTTAGTTTTCGTCTTTGAAAAATATCTTTTTTTCTCAAATTCTTTTGCGGAGATTTATTCTCGTCGCATTTTTTATTTCGTTTGGGAGGGCGCTTACCAAGTTTCAAATGATGTCATTGATGTACTGGAGTTGGAAGAGAGATTGCTGAGCTTCTCTCTCTCTCTGTTTTTATTTCATTGGATCTTTTATTTTTTTAAATAAACTAGGGGGCTCCGCCCCATGCTCGCTTACGCTCGCCAACCCCCAATCGGTTAAATATTAACCGATTTCAAAAATAATAGTACCGTAAGAAAGAGTACATTCTGAGGTATACTGCGATATTTTAAAAATTAAAAACTAATAGTAATAAGATATAGATACGGCAGTTTTTTAAAAAAATAACAAAAATGTCCCGATTTTTCCCGAATTTCAAAAAAATATTATCAAGAACCAAATTGAAATTTAAAAAAAAACTCGACGAGCTGCAAAAATTTACGTTCAGAGGTACTCTTAAAAAAAACTCACCACTGAAGACTGAAAATTTGAATGTGTTTTGCTCACTCGCGGAAGAAATTTCAATTCTTCAACTTTAACACTTAATAAAACCTAAACTAATAGCCGCATCGGAAAAAAATCTTAATAATTATCCAGGGAATACGATGAAGAACAAAGCATGTTAATTTCATTTTTTTCCGATCAGTACTTTCTCGGGAAACCGTCTAAGAATCGAGCTTAACAACACATTTTTCAATCCTGCGGCGGCGGCGGCGGTAACTTTTTTTTAATATAGAGAGATTTCCAATTTTGCTTTGATTAAATTGAATTTTTTTCTTAACGGATTGTAAATTGGAAGAATTTTCTGTGGTTTTCTTTTTTACTTGAATCACAGCCCAGTGTAGTTGTTCTTGTTGTATTGTTGCTTCCTTTTGAAAAATATAACTTATTGCTGTTTAATTTGGTTTACATTAATTTGGTAACAGTTAATTTGGTAACAGTACGGGATCAATCCCCAACGGAAAGATCTGAGGACATCAGGTAATTTTGAACCACGGATCAGATGACGAAATCGTAGTGGCTTAAAAACCAAATATATCGGATGTTGTACAAAGCACATTTTTTCTCGGGTTTTGCAGAAATTGAATGAAATTTCTCTTGTTTTGATTTGTAACCACAGTCCAAGTTAACCAGCCTTTTTTATCGTGGGAGCGGGGTACGGCATGAAGAAAGTACCAATTCATCTTTGTATTGATCCAAACTAAACAAGAAAACCCTTGATTCGTGCTGCCCTCTTTCGGCGACAGCTGTGATATTTCCTGCTGCATTCTAATTAATTTTCGATTAAATTTTTCTTGCTTGCAGTGTAAAGTTCGCAACTCTAGCCAATGCTTCCGAACTCAACATTTTAGTTTTCACCTTTAAAAAATATCTTTTTTTTTTCTCAAAATACGTCTTACCCCCCCCCCAATGGTTGAAAATGTTTTATATTCAATATTTCATTGTTGTTATTCTCACTTTTGAATATGTTTGATTTAAGGTAAATGCCATACTTAGGCATTAGAAAACATTTCAAATTTTCTTCAGATTAGCACTTTTTTTTCACGTCTCATGTGATAACTTGAATTTCCTTTCCACACAAACCTTCTTAGTCGATCTTCACGATACATTACATTAGTACATGCTCTATACTTAATCCAGAGTGAGATTTTTTTACCCTAATTCTTTTGACTAGACACACGCAGAAATGTATATCCAATTTCGATCAAGACTCACTTGAACAGCATTGCAGACTTGTGCTCCCAAAATGCCAGACCCACCAGTCATTTTTTCCAGACTAGATGTTTAATAGCACACAACTGACATGTATACCAGAACTTTTCGGGGAACATAATCACTTGTATGACACTAAATTTTTCTCAATTATGAAAATGTACATGATATATTTTCAAAACATAAGTGATGAATTTGGCGAGATCAACTGGTATTGTGTTACGGTCATATAAATTGACTGGACTTGGGTTCAGGGCCCCCACCATAGGCGGACAACAATCCATGATGAAACCAAGAAAATTGTAAAATAATTTATTTGTTTTTCAAGGACACTTGTACGTTTTCTATTAAGTATTATTAAAGTTTGAATTCTATATTAAATAGTTCTCTGATTTTTAATTTCAATTGTAGAAAAACAAATTTTATTTTGATTTTCCAGATATTAAAACTGTGTTACTAGTAATTATGTTTATTAACCAAATGTTTATTTTTGCTTATTTAACTCTTAACTAAATGTCTTGTTTGTTACATACTATATCGTATACTTCCACTCTTATAAATCTATATGGAGTATGTTTTAAGAGTAAACTATGGAAAACGCTTAAATTTTTGTTTCTGTTCAAATATAAACAGTGTAAAAAGGACATGGGTGAGGGGCCCGTCATTTCAGCTGGCAATAGGGCCCACAGATGGATGTGGGAGGTTTGCTTAGGTTGCATCTGACCCATTTGATAATCAGGTTGCATTTTAAAGATAATTTAAAATGTAAACTGTGAATTAATACTTTAATTGAGAATAAACATTTAATTTATTGCAAAAAATGATTTAACCCTGTATAGCCAATTAAATTTGCTGCATAAATATGATCATGTCATTCCTGTAAAACTCATGAATAGCGAATTTGTCTTTTGAAAGTGCTCTAACATACCCAGGTGAGTTACACAATATAATCCTGTTCCTTTAGGAAAACAAAAAGGCAGTACAAAACAATGCCACAGAAATAAAAGCGAAATTAATTTTAATTGAAAATGTAAAACAAAAAGAAATAATCTGACAATATTATAGAAAACATTCCATACAAATTTCAATCCTCACATGACTCAGCAAATAAAGTTTCTAGTTTTAAAATCCTTTAATTGCATCATGTCACATCCAATATTTAGCACATAGAAGGAATTTGTACTATTCTTTAATATAGAGACATACTATTAGTCGCAGTGCTGGCACTCTTCGGAGTCACCCCTTTACAAGTCATAAGTCATAATATAGAGACATGTCAAGTTCTGCATATGGGTTACAGGAACAGTGGAGCCGAGTACTGCCTGCAGGGGGTAAAGGAGGGAGAAACAGTCAAGGATCGTGGGGTGATAATTCACAGGGATTTTAAAATGGGTCACCAATGTTCAGCTGCGGGTAAAAAGGCTATATAGGTTACTGGAGTATATTAAAAAAACTGTAACTTCATAATCTTGCTGTTATATAAGGGCTTAGTAAGACCACATCTAGAATATGCTGTACAATTCTGGGCTGCATATATGAGAAAGGATATAGAATTAATTGAAAGGGTTCAGCACACAGCTACAAAAATAATAAAGGGGCTAGCAAATTTCGACTATAATGAACGTTTAAGTAAGCTAAACATGTATACACTGGAAAGAAGAAGAAGGAGGGGGGATTTGATTCAGCTTTTCAAGTTGGTAAAACAAGGGGACACAGAGGGCTTAAATTTCAATAGGGATAACAGAACAAGGGGCCATGGGTATAAATTGAATAAGACACATTTTAATCAGGATTTAAGGAAAAACTACTACTTTAAGAGGGTAATAGACAAATGGAACGCGTTGCCAGAAAATATAGTTAATTCAAAGGGAGTGTACAAATTTAAGATACAATTGGATAGTCAGTGGGAATTCATAAACAAAGGACCAGCCTTGTTGGGCTTGAGCCTGTAGCTGGTCGTCAGTTATTTGTATTAGTTTTACTTATAACTGATCCTACTCCATATTTGTACAGCCTGGATTGTTTCATACAATAATCGACTGCAGTTATAATTTCTGCTGGAAATATGTGACCCACTCATCAAACTGACCGTGTCACAAATGGGATCGCAAGGACCATGTACTGAGATTTCGTATTAATATATTAAAATTTCATCAATTTTAAATGGAATTATCAAATTTATAATACCATTTACCATACCATAGGCTTACTTACAAGGCAGTTAAAAAGCTGTCAGAAATGCTGACACATTTCAAAATAAAATCTATTTTAATGAATTCAAAGTTAATAATCAGTTAAAAGAATTTGTTGATTAATTTTTTGTGTTTTTCTGGTAGATTATAAATTTTCTTGTTTTCTTTATCAATAATTTTATCTTTGTACTTTATCGATGTTTGAATTTTTCAGGCACAATGATGTAATGGGCCTTAAGATGCAGTTGCATTTGAAATAAGAAAATTAGTGACAGCAAGCCTGTGGTTCTGAAGGGTACAAGAATAAATGTTGTCCCTGTTCTCACCATATTGATGACATAAATTTTCTAAGAACACCTAAGAAATTAGTGAACAACTGATAAAATAATCTAGCACAATGACTTATTTCCTGACCTTTGAATACAGCTAAAATTCATGAGTCAATGAAACTTCCAGCTGTCAATCAATACAAGCAGAAATACAGTACTACAGCACATTAAGTATAACACATTATTGGCAGTTGGATTTCAAAGCAGGTATTAAATATTGGTTCTGAAGATCAATGAACAAAAGTTACATAGTAAAAGTTTTATTCTCCACAAATTTTAAATAAACTCATCAAATTGTATTTCTATATTTTATAAGCTGCATTAAGTAGTTGCTTCAAATTCTTTTCGAATCTCTTCAAAAATTCTCCAAGTTCAAAACTCTAATTGTGACCACTATGAGTAGCTTTTGTACAATGAGAGAGAAACTATTACTATTTATACCTACTGTTCCCTTTATAAACTCCAATTTGTTTGGTTCATGTGCAGTATGGAACTCGAATCCAATGCAAGTCCTATAGTAGGCCTATCAGTGTCTCCCATAAAAATAAAACATGAACTAAAATTCAGCATTGAGGATTAATTCCTCTGATATGAGAATCTTCAGTTTCCAAACCCTACTCGCTAGAGTTTAATGTATTACAAATTGCCTTCCAAAAAAAAAAAAATTTTTTAAACCAATGTTTCATGTTGCAAAAAAATCAATGCAAACTATAACCAACAATGCATTATGTTTGGTCTTGGCCTGACAAAATGTTCTAATCAAAAAATCTCAAAATGAAAATGTCTTGAAAAATTAAATGAAGAAATATGTAGGACAAAATTGCAAAAATCAATTAATTTAGGTTTGTTTGAAAATTCACATGTAAAATCTGATAACCAAACTCTTGAATTTTATAGCCAGACATTTGACAGAGACCTTTTTTAACTTTGCTTTAGCCCACATACAAACAGTTCTACATGTAAATTTAGATATGAAGGCAATAATCAGGATGTAAAAAAATTATGCAAATAGTAGAATTTAAATATTTATTATAGAATTATTCAAAACACATTCGTAAATGATTTTGTAACTGAATTGAAACTTCTATGTTCCGTTGTAGCTGATCTACTTTCAAAAAGTGATCAAAATTCTAAAATTCCAGTGCTTGTTATAATCTTAACAAATTCAAACATCCGTCAGTTTTTTCATAGGTAACTTATTATATTTGATATGGCAACTTATACTGCAAGAATATTACAATAGTGGTATGAAAATTCAGCCTGGTGCCTCCATGGGAAAAATGGTTCATCAGAAAAAAGACAACTACTCTCCCCAGGCTTCAGAGGTTTGTATGACGTATGTGACATATTTGGCCATGCTGAGTAACACACGACATATACCAAGTAATAGAAATACACACACAATGACAGTTTTACTGAAATAGAAAGAAATATACCAAGGGAGAAATGTACCAAAGATTTGAACCTGTGCTGCCTACAACTCACACCAGGCTTCAGAGAACACTTGAAGCACTGAAGATAGAATTAGGTACCAAACTGAGCTCTAAATGTAGTTCAGATTAGGCCTTGATGAGTGCATTTGTCTTGTTTAAAATATAACTGCAGGCAAATTGATTTACCATCCATAGCTTGTACTTGAAGGTCTTAATCTCACAGGCTAATACTTAGGCCAAATGAGGTATGTAACAATGCAGTTGAATACAAGTAAACAAAGTAAAACGGATGGTAACTTTAATCTCGATTAAAATTTACATTTCACTGCTTTGCATCAACGACATGAGATAATTTAATATGTATAGCAGAGTTCCTTCGCCTACTTGTTCGGTGGACACTTCCAGCAGATGCAGTCCTTGGTGTATAATCATCCATTAAATCAACACTAGACGTTGTTGGTTCTAATATTATAGAGTCTAAATAGAAAGATTTTAACTGCAAAGCTAGATTAACAGCGGAATTGACTGCTGCGCCCAAACCATGGATATAGATCACACCTTCAGTACTAAGCAGTTTCTTGCTCTTGTTGAATTGAGCGATGAAAGGTGACTTTTGATTCACGTAAATGTCGTTCTTTCGTTTTGGTAATCTTGGCGGTAGTCTTTTAGTGAATTGGTAATCAGGATCATTGGCTAGGGATTTGTCTCTTGAATGGTTGGGTTGAGATTTCGGACTATCATCCATATTTCGATTCTGGGACATCCGCGGATAGGGCGCTGTTGCCTTTGACATGAAATTGCACGAAAAAATGAGTTAAAATTGAACCTTTTAAAAGATTGAATTTAGATTTGTAACAAATAAACTCCCACACGTGCCTTCTTTTTTGTTTACACTTTTCTTAAAGTCAACTAATTGTCTTCATTTCACTTCTTTATTAAAAGTATGAGGCTTGCACACAGAGTAAAGAGCTACGCATACAGAGGTGTCACGGTCTTAGAATATAATGGTCTACGAAATAACTGGGGAATTTCGCATAGATCGTAGCGCCCTCGAACGTAACATCAATCAACATTACCATGGCAACCGATGTGGCTTAATTTTCATAGTAACCAAACAAGTTTAGAGTGCCTATATAGTAAGAGTGGCGACAAGGGACCAAATTTGGCCCAATGCACATGCGCGGCAGCCATTTTTCTACCAGAATCGGTTGCTGGGCGAATATGTTTCTTCCATCGGTTTCCCACATTTCCTCCTCTCTCTTTCTTTTGGCGATAGTATTTATGTCCCGTAATTTTTATGCTCACGACTTATTGAACTTGTTTTCGTGAATATTAACAAGAAAATGAATAAAGTTAAGCTTATAACTTCAGTGTTAAATAAAATAAGATCTGATGTGTTGTCTCTCTCAGGCACAAGTTTTTTCTTTAAATTCTTTCCATGCTGTGTAATAGAAGTTTACGCATTAATTTTATAACATTAAATAAAAAATAGATTTGAAATGTCCTACCATTAATGGACAGTTCCTTAAAATAAAACTTTCTTTCAACCAACTGTTCAACACATGTAGTTTTTTTTTAGTGTGATTAATCCTTTCCTTACATTAACCGAACCAGAAAAGATACTGAACATTTTTATTTGACCTTTTTAATACATAACATAAAATTTTAACCCACTTAAATTTAATTTTAAGTTTCATCCATTTATACAAGTCAAAATACATGTAATTTCAAAAATAATCAACACCATCAGTACACATTTGTTAAAAAATCTACCACATTTTCATATGAAAAATAGTATTAACAGATTTAAACTAAATTATGAGCAAATATTGGCCTAAACATACAAGAATAATCTCAAGATAAAAAATAGTTAACATAATTTGTACGCATTTATATCCAAATTCACAGATAAATGTTGATGTGGTGGTTTTGTTCCGAGATCTAGCAGCAAAATAAAGATGAAAGTTTACATCAAAAATAACACTTTTATGTAAACATTTCTTTTATTCTTTTTATATAAAGCATTGCTACAATTTACTCTCTGCTTTTCTGATGATTCAATTCGACATAGGTTATTGTAAACCTTTAATAAGGAAATAGCTAAAAAAACAACGCATTATCAAAAGTTTAAAACTTGCTAACTGCCTTTGGCGCGATGCTTACATCGCCAAAGTAGCGGGAAACAGCATGTTGTTCAAAAAAAAGCTATTTACTTAAAAAGTCTTCAAATTTACACTGACAAAACACTAAAATAATTATAAATAGACATTCTAGAACACGAAATGGAACACGAATAAGCTATATTTTCTTTTAAATTTAATATACACACGTTTTTCTCGAACACACAAAAAGTTCCCATGTTAAGTCTACGGGAGCTGGGAAAAGACCGCTTCGGGCGGTAGAAAAGGTCTCTAAGCCAATCAGAAAGTGTTTCCCGTATGTCGCCACTCTTATTATATAGACACTCTAAACAAGTTAAGAGGTTGATTTTATAGAAGCGGCTCAATCCCATGATAGTGCTTTACGCAAGTCCAACTTGATTGGCTAGTTTCACGGGCTTGGCTTCACTTGGATATCTCGCCAATCTGATTGTTGCACTAACCATTTGAATTTGAATATGCGCGTTGTTTCGTAGAAATGTAATACATACACTAGCGTCTGAGCAGGGCCGGCCCTAGACATTTTGGCGCTCCGGGCAAAACCTTAATTTTGCGCGCGCCCCCCCTCTCCTCCCCGTTTTTTTTTTTAAGTAAATATCATGCGACCATATTAGAAAGTCAAGAAAACATTGAAAAAAATGAAAAAAAAAAAACGTTTTTTTAAAACTCAATCATCAGATAACAAGATAAGCAATTTAGCACTTAAGGCAAAATAACAAAAATTAAAATGTAGTAATGCTAACTGAACTAATATCCCATATTATAAATAAATTCTAACAAACCAAAGTAATTAAAATGCCCTTTTTCTAACTTTTCTTTCGGCAAACTTACGAACCAGTGATTTCAAGTCTAATTTATCACTAATTTGGTGTTCTATAGCAATCATTGCCAATCCATTGAGACGATTTTGTGTCTATATCGATCTGAGATAATTTTTTATTATTTTTAGTTTTGAAAAGCTTCTTTCCCCTGAAGCCACAGTGACTGGCAATGTAAGTAGGATTCTTAATGCTATGCTGAGGTTTGGTGCGAATTTAAGTGTAGCGATAAACTTGAGAACTTCGACAGGGGTTTCCTTTTTTATTAATAATGACGAAACAATGCTTATTTCATCGGCTAGTTCCAGGGTGTTAAGATCGCTTGAATTTCCATCAGTTAAAACTACTTTCAAATTTTTGCAATGAGCCAGTAGCTCATTTCTGGGCATGTCTTTTAAACCAAAAATATTATACAAAAAGCTGAAATAATTACTGTGAGTATTTAGCAAATTATATCTGGTTTCCAAGCCATTTATTGCTTGATCTATAGTGTGAAAAAAAAATCCATTTTATATTTTTGTTTGAGGTCTTGAACGGGTTCATCCGGGCCTTCATACAAAAACGTTCTTGTTTTGCTTCTGACACGATGACGTGGTGTGGTGGTTTCGAAATTAGCTTCCACGTCAATCTCTGAAGCAAGCTCGGTTGCTTCTAAAATGATGCTTTCAAAAGCTTCATCTGATCTCAGGTTTTCAAAGAAGAGTTTGCAGTTGCTAAGCATATCAATAGCTTGTGACATATTAAAATTTACAGTTTGCAAAAGTTTGCTGATGGGGTTAATATGACTCAAAATTTTGTACCAGATCACAACAGAGCATATAAATTTGAACTGCTTCAAATTATTTAATAATCCGCTAGCCTCGTCTCTGATCATATTATCGATTTCTGAATCTTCATATATGCTGTACAAAGCATCGTGAATTGGACCAATTTGAAACCGCAGAGCTTTTAATGAGTCGACTCGACTTTCCCATCGCGTATTACTCAATGGTTTTAGGGTGTAAGTATCAATATATTTCAGTAATATTGCCCAACGAAAAGAAGAGGAAGAAAAAAATGTATATAACTTTTGAACAATATTGAAGAAGTTGGCTGCCTCAAACGAGGATTTTGCCATATCGTTTACAACCAAATTTAGCGAATGGCTGCTGCATGGAACATAAAATGCTCTGGGGTTTATATTTCTGATTCTTGTTTGTACTCCCGATTTTTCTCCTCTCATATTGGAATAATTGTCATACCCTTGACTGCGCATGTTTTCTACTTTAAGCCTATTTTTCTCTAGCTCTTCTAGTAAAACCTCCGACAATTCCTTAGCTGTTGATTTCTCAATGGGTAGAAAACCCAAAAAATGTTTGTTGATATTAACTTGAACTTCAGACTCTGATTCCTGTATGGAGACAAATCTTACCACAAATGTCATCTGTTCTACTTTACTTGCATCGGGAGTACAGTCAAGAATCACGGAATAATACTTGGCCTTTTGAACTTGCTCAATGATGTGGAGCTTTATGTTGTCATGCAATAATTCAATTATTTCATTTTGTATAGTTTTCCCTAGATATGTAGCTTTGATTTCTTCTTTATTGAGGACTCTGCGAACGTGTTCCTCCATATTTGGATCAAACTCAGCCAAAAACTGAATTAACTTCAAAAAGTTTCCATTATTTTGTTCATACAGTTTATCACTTGTTCCTCGAAAAGCTAGAGAGCTCTCACCTAGCATTTTAACGACTGATATAATGCGTAAAAGAATTTCAGACCAGTGATTTATCTCAGAATCTATATGAGTCTCTGAGAAACTGCATGTATTGTTTCACCTATTTTCAATCTTTGCTTCAATTCAAGCCATGATTTCAAACAATCCATATGAGTTTTAGCATTTTCATGATGTGCTAAAGAGTCCCCTAAATGCTTCCAGTCTTTAAATCCCCGATTGCCAAGAGCGCTCAAGCTAGATGGTGCAGCAAAAGGTCGACATTGAAAACAGTACAAAGCATTTTGAAATACGGAATATACTATCCATTCTCTTAAAACCTCTTCTCAATTTTTAAGCCTTTTCTTGTAATGTTTTGGTGAGAATAGCATCGGACATTTGGTTTCTGGAACAAATTAATTAAAATAAAAAATAATACTGATATAAAAAAAAGCCATGATTTAATTTAAATTATAATTTCTGAAATCCCCCACTTGTGCGCCACTGGCTTAAAAAAAACGTATTATATTCAACTTCAGACTCAATTACCTTTCATTCGATACCACACAAGCCATGATTTGATTTAAACTCTAATTTTCAAAATCCCCTCCCCCTTATGCGTCACTGACTTTAAAAAATGTATTTCATTCAACTCCAGACTCAATTACCTTTCATTTGATACCACACAAGCCATGTTTTGATCTAAACTCTAATTTTTGAAATCTACCCCCCCCCCTTTTTTTGGCTTATGTCTGATGGATTTGATTAGTTTTTAAAAATGAAAACAAAAATTAAAACACTTACCTTCACAGAAGCCAAACGCATTGGACAATTTGCACAAGCACTTTTTTAAAGCTTTTTTGCACTAACAATTTAAACAAACTATTTTATTTCGCACCAGCCGAAGTCTAGTGGCAAATAATGCATTGTTTTAAGTCTACTTCCTTTTTATATGCAGTTAAAAAGGGCTGTTAGATCTTGTTTCGCTTGGTTTCAAAATTGTTGTTTCCTGTACAGTCGTGTTGCCACGGGCCGAAAAACTTGTCAATTCTTGAAAGGCGTTGGCTGAGTGGTTTTGTCATGTTGAATTCAATTCAAGTAGGTTTTGCCTTAATGTTTAAATATATTATATTATTTGAATTATGTGCTTAGAAATAAAAATGATAAATTCCGCCTGCCGCCTCTTAATCTTGTCAACTATCAGTCAAATCTTGCAACGCGTTTTTGAGAAAATTCCCGTGAACCGATTTCAATGAAATTTGGTATACTTACAAGGGTCCGATGACAATGCAATATTATGAAAAATAATTTATTGATATGATATCAGAATGATAAAAAAATATTCTTTACTTTTTAGTTTTAGTGCATTTTATAAAAGCCTGTAACTTAATTTTTTTTATCAGTTTATTTTCATTTTCCATGATTTTGGCGCCCCTAGATCATTGCGCTCCGGGCAGCCGCCCGGATCGCCCTACCCTGGAGCCGGCCCTGGTCTGAGCGTACAGCGTTAGTGTCCGACAAGTTGACTCTGATTTGCTCCTCATATATATGTTGTATGGTTGTTAGTAGTATTTCTTGCCAACTTATATTAAGGGTACTTATACTTTAAAGAGCATCTAATCGTGAAGCAACGATGGCCTCATGGCTAAAGTCACCCACCTTCAGAACAGCGTCTACTGAGGAGGATGACTTCCCGAGTTCGAACACAGCTGGCGGAATAATTTTTAGATCCTCCAAATTGTTTTTAAAAAAATCCAATTTAATTCCTTTTCATTCTAATTTACTTTTCCTAATTTTTAATAACCTTTTCATATTTTTCCAAGCTTCCGTTGATTTTACATAAATAATCTAAGAACCACTCCTGAACTCACTACCAGCTGATATTTTTCCGCCCCTCTGCCGTCCCCTTTGCTTTAGGATGATGGTGTCGTATCCACCGCTGGCTTAGGACCATTCTGATGTAAAAAAAAGCATACATAAAACACTAACTTATATAATTATTAACATATAATAAAAGGATACAATTTTCGGCTCCCACCTCTACCCACCCATAGCCATGGATCTGAAAAGAAAAGAAGAAAGCAGAAAGGAAGAGATAAATCGCCAACAACTATAAACCTTGATGACATACGTATCTAGGTCATGTGATCCGATTAGCCGATCAAGTTAGACTTGCGTAAAGTGCTATCATGGGATTGAGGCGCCTGTGATTTTATGCGTATACGAATCCAGTCAGGTTGTTTTTGTCACATTGAGGCAACACAACAGGCTTTTCGCGACAGTAACAACAAAAAGTTACTGTCACTCTGTTGTGGCAAACATCATTTATTTTCGGTAGGTTGGTAATTAATTAGTCGCACTGGAGCAACACATCGGGCTGTTGGTGACGATTCAGGCTCCTTCCCAAAGGAATCCGTGGACAACACCTCGTAATTTGGACCGCGGTCAGAGGAAGAGGTTCACAAAAAGACTGTATATTTTTTTTCTTTTACGTGGCATGAAGAAAGGTGAGCATTTGCATTTGTTACTTGGCAAGCTGAACATAATTTAAGTGAATATTGCAAAGGTGGTGCTGAATAGTATGATTTTTTTTCATCCCACGAATACCTAGATGACTGGAAAATACTTCTAATATAAATTACTATTCTGACAATTGAATAAATTCTATTTAGCTAATCAGAAAATTAAAAAGGTTATTTAAAATTAACAATAAACCATCGAGGTAGTTAGTTAACGTAACACTGCAGCAACACAACCATCTGTTTACGACGGTTCGGAATCAATCTTAAAGGGAAGAGCACCTTGGACCATACTTTGAAATTTCTAACTATAGTCAGCTTATGAGGCAACACCTGAGTCTTACACCACTCTCTCCAAATTTCCACACCACACCAACATGATGACATTTGAGGCCATGACAGAAATAACGTGCACCAGTCCCCGTGTACAGGATGGTCTTCGGTTAAACCGAACTTTGCAACAGTCCATTGCTTATTCGTTGATCTCCCAACTTGGCTCCGCGGCCCATCTGTAGAGGAACGAAAATGCTGATCTCAAACACAATGTTTTAAATAAATTTTGCAAGGGCTAGGTGAACTTTGAAGAGCGGTGCCTGAATTCACAGGGATTTTTTCAATATCCCACGAATGCTGAGGGGATTGCAAAGTATTGTGATGTCACTGATGTATCCTGATATTTGAATATATTTTATTGAGCTAATGGGGGAAATTTAAAAAGTCATTTAAAATTATCAAGAAAATATCCAATGGAATGTTAATGTGGTATATACCTCCGTATGTTTCTCCTAGGATCAGGATACTGGTTTTGAATAAATGGTCAGATCACGCCAAAAGTCTTCAAGTTTATTTTGCAATTTAATAAAATAATAGTCAAATATTTTAATGCTAGAACACATTGCAAGCGAGCTTAAATCGTGCAGATAATAAATAAAGATTGCGTATGAGTTTACGGAGTTCGCACGCGATAACAAGCCCCCTTTTCACCCTTTCCAGTACTGTAAAATTCTAGGAATGGAAATTTTTACACATATTTTTAAAAAAATATTTTGTAAACTTTAATTTAAATGAAGTTTTTACCTTTCCTCCTGAATTACGCAAAGAGTGTGTGAAATTTTGCTCATTGAAGTATCCATCAATCTTCTCATTATTCCTTCAGAAATGCTTTCACATGTATGTTATTTGTTTTACTGTTCTACTTGCGAGTCTTCTACGCTTGTGCACGATACACGTGTAAGCTTTAAATTAACTCTGCCCTAAGGGCCACATCTTTAAGTGTATAAAGACATCACAACCCGGAAATACGTGAGTGATCTCTCTTTCATTTTTACAACTTCACCTACCCTTCTGCTTTTTCCCTCCCTCTTTGAGTTGACTGTCTTGTGTTTTGATCAGATTGGCCAAATATGGCCCTTGCGCGATAAATACCGAAAAGAATCTAAAACGTACTGATCAATACAAAAACACACAGCCGTTTCAGTGCAGCTCGATCCATCGAGACAACCTCTTATCATTGGTTTAAAAAAGTTACGTCATTTATACTCTATTTTGGGTTTGAAAGTGTATAAGTAAATAAGTAACTGCAAAGAAAAAACAAGTTTGTTTACATCTTTTACGCTGAGTTTAACATTACATCAACAGTTTCTAAAATGCATTCGCTTCCGAACACACTTATTGAGACAAGTAACCATTTCACAAAATTAAAAAATAAAGATATTTTTGTTCCAGCAAGTCTATAAAAAAAGCGATATTTTCATATTTATATAAATATCTCGATATTTTCCAACATTTGTTTGGTAATATACTTTCACTAGGAGGCCCGCCCCCTGCTCGCTGACGCTCGCCAACCCTCGGGATGATTGCTTTGCAATCCTCAAACGCTCGCATCAATGAAGACATTGTTTACAAAATATGATATCCCAAAAAAATATTTTTCAAATATAAATTTGTTGTACTACAGAAAAATTATACAGTAACTCTGGAATCAGATCTCGAACAATTTGGAATTCAAATGAAAAATTTGAGCAAATTTTGACTCGAAATGTAAGCACTGCTTTGGAAATCGAATACCCAGCATGTCGTTTGTAAGCTGCAATAACTTGAATAACATTTTTTTACATTAAAATTTGAACCGATAACGCTATAAATTCAATGGAGGCACGAGGCTTCGTGGTAAACAAACAATCGTATAGTGTTGCCTAGACGCGATAACAAATAACGTCTTTTTTGCGTGCCACGTAAAAGAATCTCTCTCTCTGTATATATATATATATGGAGGCCGGGTGTTGGAGTAGTAGGTAAACAATTTAAAGAATAATAACTTTTAATGAGTTGATGATCATGATGGTACTATTTACAAGATGGGATGGTTAAAACAAAAGTAATAAGTTCAAATCCGTCTTAAAGCGTCCAATATCGGCGCTCCTCGTTGCTAGCCGCTCGTCGTTGCGGTTCGGCTCACGCGAACACTTCTTTCTCCTCGCGGTTTCGTCTTGCGTCTGCTGGATCTCGGCGTTGCGCGGTGGTCGGAGATTACTTCAGCGTGGAAGTGCCCTCTAGTGGCAGGCAGAGGCTGGGCACCACAATTCGGCCATCCTGGGTGCGACTGGACCACCAGGCGTTTCTGAAACTATACAAAAAAGAGGCAAAAGCAGAAGCAATGTTCAAAATCCGTCAATCTCTGTAAAACAAATGTATCTGGGTTATAGAGCTCTGAAATGTCCTTCAGCTCTGGAAATGATTAAATGAGCCAAATCGTCTTCTAGCTTCATTTGTCGTCTAACGTCGTTCTTCGTCTTTCTTTCAAACGTCTTCCGTCTTTTTCAAACTTCCTACGTCTTCTTCAGCTTCTTTCGTCTTTAACTTCTTTCTTCTTTAAACGTCTTTCGTCTTTAACTTCTTTCGGTGTGTCGTCTTTAAAAAATATGGTATCTTCTTCCTCCTTTCCTTTGACTCGTCTTAGCAAACTCTTAAATCTAATTCCACGGTTTAAGAAATTCGGCGCATGTTGTAGTGAGGTTGTGTTTTTCATGACATCCTTCTTTTACAACGTCGTACGTATTTCCTTCTCTAATTCTGGTGATTCTATAGGGTCCAAAGTACTTAGCTTTTAGTTTCAAGTTCTTATTTTCTTCTTTTTGCAAGGGGTGCAAACGACTCTCTTTCTTTCTCTTTCTGTGATTCACTAAAATGCAATGTACACAATTGGCTATTATTTTTTCAATCTTCTGCCCAAGCTTGGGGATGAAATAGTGCTCTTCAATGTTCTTTTCAGTATATTTCATTCCTTTATGTCCCTTTTCGTGGAAATCTCTTATGATTTCGGTTTGCATACCCTCAGACACGACCATTAATTCCTTACCATCAACAAATTTATACAAAATTCCTTGTCTGTCACAGTAATCTTCATAATTAGAAATTTTCAGTAGTTCTTTGATTGTTTTTATTGCGTTATCTTGATCCTGGGCTGATTTTAATTTTGGTAAGATGTTATCGACTGAGATGCAAAACATATTTATCGGTGATCTACTAAGTGCGTCTACATGAACCATTTTAGAACCAGGACGATGCTCAATGACATAATTAAATTCCTGTAGTAATAAAACCCAACGAGCTGCACGAGTAGACAAGTTTCGCTTTGCCATTGTTTTTTCAAACGCGGAACAGTCAGTGACAATTTTGAATGGAATTCCCAAAAGGTACACACGAAATTTCTTTAAAGCTTCTATGATAGCAAGGGCCTCAAGCTCATAACTAGAGTATTTCTTTTCGGCATCAGATGTTTTTCTACTCATGAAATAAGTAGGATGAAAATTTCTGTCGTTAGAGGACTTCTGCATCAAAATGGCTCCATACCCTTCCAAACTTGCATCACAATGTAATTCAGTCTCGTAATTAGGGTTGTATATTCCCAAGACAGGCTTTTCGGCCAACAATGTATTCAATCGGTTAAAAGAGTTTCTTTCTTCTGGTCCAAATTTAAAATTACGATCCTTCTTCAAAAGATCACTCAAAGGTTTAGCGATAATAGAATATCCAGGCATGAACTTTCTGAAATAACCACTAAGTCCTAAAAAACTTTGAATCTGCTTCAAATTGGTTGGTTCGGGAAAATTAAGAACAGCTTTGGTTTTTAGAGTTGATGGAAAAAATCTTCCCTCTTCGATCACGTGACCCAAAAATTCAATTCGCTTTTTCAAAAATTGACATTTCTTAAAATTTATTTCCAATCCATATTCACGAGTAAGATCTAAGACTCGTTCAAGCCGTTCGATTCCTTCTTCAAGTGAGGAGGACAAAATTATTATATCGTCCATATATGGTAAAACAATACCATCATTAATCAACGGTCGAAAAATGGTGTTGATATACCTCTGAAATACGGCAGGGGAGTTACATAAACCAAATGGAACCTTAAGAAAATTATACTGTCCTTCATGCGTAACGAATGAAGTATACTTTCTACTATCTTCGGTGACCTCAACATGGAAAAATCCATTTCTGAGATCGATAGTACTAAAAATTTGTGATTCTTGCAATCGGTCTAAAATATCTTCAATTAATGGTAGGGGAAATCTGTCCTTTACAATTACTTTATTTAATCTTATATAGTCAATGCACACACGAGGTGTTCCATCCTTTTTCTTTACAATTACAACTGGGCTACAATATTCTGAAGAACTTGGTTCTACTATCCCTTGATCTAACCATTCAGTAACTTGCGATTCGACGATCTTTTTCTCTGAAAATGATAACCTACGTGGCTGATGAGATACAGGTTCATTATTTTTTTACCAAGATATTCAATTCAACATTTGTTGTTTTTGTTTTGTGTGGTTCATAATTCGAAACTAATTGTTGTATTTTTTCTTTTAAGATATTTGGAACGTCAGGTTCAATATTTACATCAACATCGTCACCAGTTGACAAATCCGTTGGTAAAACAGACAAAGTATTTATTTCCTCAACACACTGGGATTTATTTTTCAAAGTAATTCCGTTTTCGTTAATTAATGTTTCACCCAACATTAACACATTTAGTCCAATAATAGCGTCATAAGTCATAACATTATTTTCTACTACGCATATATCTGCATCACCCTCAAAATTATCTATTTGAACGTGTCCTTTAAAATAGCCTAACGATTCTACACGGCATTTTCCAAAACCAGTCAAAGTAGAATTCAACGGGCATAAATCCTTAATAGTCAATTGTCAAAAACAGACTTGCGAATCAGAGTAGCTTGACTTCCAGTATCTATCAATGAATTAACACTTAAACCATTAATCATAACCATTTTCATTACTTTCGATTTTACGCCAACATCCAAAATGGCTACTTCCGTTTTCGAATTCATTCTACATTCCGAAGTCTTGTGACCAAACGTGCCACATTGAAAACATTTAAGTCCTTTATCTTTATGAATACAAAATCTAGATATATGATCTTTTGATCCACAATTAAAACAAATCTTATTACTACGATTTTCTGAACCATTGTATTTCATTCCATCAAACTTGACTCTATCTCTGTTTGCAGTTTCGTTTTTAGAATTAAATCTATTACGATACTCATTTTTTGTTCTATCAAAATTCTTATTATCATAATTCATCCGATCGAAATTCTTTCTACCAAAATTTTTTCTGTCGAAAGCAACTCTACCATATGCAGAATCGGCTTTTATTATTTCATAAACTTTCAGTTTTTCCTTAAAAACTCAATCAAATTTTTACAACCATACAGAATAGTTTTGTTTTCCTGTTTGTCATTTATTCCCTTAATCACATAGTGCATCAAAGCAGCGTCATCGATTTTTCCGCAGTTGCACAATTCTTTCATCTTTAAAAAATATTCTTGAGTGGTTTCAGAATCTTTCATTTTCCTTTTTCTCAAAAGTTCATGTAAATTAGCAGAGTTTATTTCAAAAGAGAATTCGTCGATCAAGGCCTGTTTTAATTTTGACCATGAATTTATTTCTGGTTCTGTTCTAACAAACAAAGCAGCGTTACCACTAAGCGATCTCTTGCCAAAAATAAACTTTTGCAATTCCGTTAAGGAAAATAGCTGACAGGTATTCTCGAAATGTTCGATCCAATTGAAAACATTTTCCTGCGGTTCTGCATTGAACTTAGTGAGGGTACTTTCGATATCAGAGTAATTTATACTGACATTTTGAAAAGAATTATTACTACTAATCTTATTTCTACTACTATATACATCATCACACTGAGAAACATGAGTATTATTTTTAAAATCAAATTCACCACATTGCATAGAAAAATCACTCTTATCTATCTTATTTCTACTATGCATATAATCACACTGAGAGTTATTAGTAATACTTTCGATTTCATTGCACTGCATTGAAAAATCGGTTTTGTTTCTCGTTTCGTTTGTTTTGTCTTCCGATTCCGATTCAGTTTCAGACAGATCGGCGCGTTCGTTCTAAACGAAGCTTTCAAGGTTACATAACATAAATAAAATTCTTTTTGCTATTTCCGCTTTCGTGCCTACGAAACTAATGCTTAGCAAGTTAGATATTGTAATCAATTCGTTTAGCGAAAAGCTGTCTTCTTTATTTTTCAGTTTCTCATTAAATTCTTCGCTATCTGTTTCGAAATTAAAGCCAGGAAAATTTTTTTTATTCGTGTTCTATTCGATCGATTGCCGTCATTTTCGAAAATGAATCTATGCAAAATTCTTATTTTGTCGGTCTTGCAATTTTTCAATGCAACGCTGACTTCTTTAATATCATTTAAAATCATGTTATATTATGGAATGTTCACGTACCTTTAAGATGATTTTTCTGTAAGGAGCAGCTTGGAGATTGGAGTAGAGATTTCGTTTTCGAAACACAGTCACAAGTTCAAAGAGTCACACGTTTTTCTTTTTTCGGCGCGACTTCTAGACGTACATTCAGGCGTATATCCAAGCGTTCACCATCAGCCAGGCGTTCATTATCATCTAGGCGTTCATCATCCAGGCGTTCATTATCGAGGCATTCACCATCTATGCGTTCATTATCCCACTTCTGAAAATTTGTGGAGGCCGGGTGTTGGAGTAGTAGGTAGTAAACAATTTAAAGAATAATAACTTTTAATGAGTTGATGATCATGATGGTACTATTTACAAGATGGGATGGTTAAAACAAAAGTAATAAGTTCAAATCCGTCTTAAAGCGTTCAATATCGGCGCTTCTCGTTGCTAGCCGCTCGTCGTTGCGGTTCGGCTCACGCGAACACTTCTTTCTCCCCGCGGTTTCGTCTTGCGTCTGCTGGATCTCGGCGTTGCGCGGTGGTCGGAGATTACTTCAGCGTGGAAGTGCCCTCTAGTGGCAGGCAGAGGCTGGGCACCACACACACACATATATATATATATATATATATATATATATATGTGGGATTGTGCGACGAGCGCGCCAAAGCCTGATACGTCCGCAGCAGTAACGCCACCTAGAGGAAGCGTCCGCTCAGAAGCGACCGCAGCAATGAGACAGATGTTCCCCCAGACACCGAAGCTAGCAGTTGGGCAGACGGCCCATGACTTTTTAGGCAGATGGCCTCTTAGTTGTCGGATATTCTTAATTGTCAAAGATGTTTGTAAATATACTGTAAATACATTAATTTTGTAATTAAACTTAAATTTAAACTTTAAGAGTTATTTATCTTTTACCTTTTACGAACCCACATATATTTGAGGGTTTGGCCTGGATTTAATTAAAGGCCGAAGATTGCCGTTTTTACCTAAAAGTTTCAAGAAGCGAACTTTACATAAACTGTTCGAGACGCGGACAATTCCAATATTCGTCTGATGCTCATCGGATTCGAGGTGTGAACTTCATTTGAGTGAATTACCGTGACTCAGCATATTGGATCTTGAGGAATACTTCATCTGAACTGTGAGTACAGATTTTTCATTTTGACACTAACATGGCTACGTATTTAGCCGGAGCACGCAAGATCGATCTGCTAGCGCTGATAGAGGAATTAGATCTAATAGCAACGGAAGGAACCAAAATTCCGCAGCTTATTAAGTTAATAACGAAAGCCGATGAATACAATGAGGAATTTACAAAAACGCTTTTAAAAAGGATTGTTTCTGAACGAGAAACAAAGGAAAGAGACGATAAAGCTGAACGCGAAAAGAAAGCAGAACGCGAATTTCAGTTGAAGAAGTTACAGCTAGAAAACAAAAGTACTGGAAGTTCCGATTTTATTTCCCCACTTAAAACTGACTTTTCAAAACTAATGACACGTTTCGACGGAAACTGTGATTTAAGCATGTATTTATCTTTGTTTGAAAAACAAATTAATCGCATAGAAATACCTAAAGAAAATTGGGTTATTTTCCTTGTGAGTCTTTTACCGTTGGATATTGCAAATTTAATTGCAAGAGAGCCTGATCCGCTCGCAAATGATTACGACCACGTGAAAAAACTTTTACTGAATCGATTTAAACTAACACCAGAGCAGTTTCGACAGCACTTTTTTACTCACAAAAAAGAAACAACCGCATCTTGGCGTGATTTCGCCTACGAGTTAGATAATTTTTTCGAAGAATGGGTTGTGGGTCTTAGTATCTCTAAATATGAAGAATTGAAAGATCTCATAGTGGCGGATCAAATCAAAAGGAAAATACCGTTTGAAATGCGCGAGCATTTTATTGATGAATTACCGAAATTGAATAAAGTAGCCGAATTAGTGAATAAATTGGATGAGTACGAGGCGGCAAGATTCCATCTTAAAAGACCGGGAGCTAGAGATATGAAATCAGCTGAAACACAAAGTCATCAGCGCTCCAAGAAATTCAATGATAAACCGTCGATCGTCCGTGCTCACCAAAGTGTTACTAACCAATATGTTAAATGTTTTTCATGTAATGAAATTGGTCATAGAATTTCTGAGTGTCCAAATAAGAATAAAGGAATTAAATGTTTAAAGTGTAATGAATATAGACACCGTAAATTCGAATGTAATAAAGGTGTAAAAACCGATATTCATGAAGAAAAGAAAGTTTTAATTAATATGTCCAGTAATCATGAAAAGAAGTTGTACAAATGTCTTAAAATTATGAGTAAATATGTTGATGCTTTAATTGATACGGGATCAGATTTATCTATTTTGAAATATGATTTTTATATGCAAATTGGTGCACCAGAATTAACCCCCTGTGACATAATGTTAAATGGTATTGGAAATCAAAGTGTAAAATCACTTGGTTATTTTTGTGCTGAAATTACTATTGACAATTTTAATATTCTCACTGAGTTTTTTGTTATTGAAAACTTGTGTTGTAATATTGTGATTGGTATGGACGTAATTAACAAGCTTAATATTTCAATATCAGGAAATGATTTAAGGATTTTGAGCTTTCGAGAAAATTCTATTAATCTTTCTTTCACACACACTTCGGAAGTGAAAGAGTCTGAAAAAATAAAAGCTAAGCGTTTTGAGGGACCTCATTCAGGAAGTGAAAGTATAAAAACAAAAACGAGTTGCCGAAATGGAGCCACTGTTTTGGAATCCGAAAGTAATGAAAGGCAGATGTTTGGTATCCCCTCCCCCCTGACTCACCCCTTCAAAGAAGAAAACAGGTGTGAACTATTGGCGACTGCCATTAATATTCCAATGATAGGCGTTGCGTCATCTTGTGCACAGGATGTTCAAGAAAATGATTTGACTTTTAATCCTTTATCCGAATTGCCGATTTCCTTGACAGATGAAATTGAATTGCAACATATAAAAGATCCTAAAATAAGAAACGAGTTAGATATTTTGATTAGTGAATATAAGCCGCATAAAATTAAAGACACAGAAGTAAAAATGACTTTAATTTTAACTGATGATATACCGATTTGTCAGAGACCGCACCGAATGTCTTTAAAAGAACAGAAAATTGTTGAGGAACAAATACAAATGTGGTTAAAAGACGGAATAATTAAACCCTCCTGTTCCAACTACGCTTCACCCATTGTTTTGTGTAAAAAGAAGGGTAATAATTCATACAGATTGTGCGTTGATTATCGATCGGTTAATCGAAAATTAATCAAAGATAAGCACCCACTCCCATTAATTCAAGATGTTTTAGATTGCTTGGGAAACGCACAGGTATTTTCCACTTTGGACTTAAAAAACGCATTTTTCAACATACCAATGGACCCTAATTCGACACGTTACACAGCATTTGTCACCCATGAAGGACAGTACGAATTCAATGTTGTACCTTTCGGATGTAGTAACTCACCAAGTGTTTTTGTGAGGTACATAAACACGGTGTTTAGAGACTTAATTCGAGACAAGACTATAATAATTTACATGGATGATATTGTTATACCTTCCATTGATGAACAAGAAGGGCTGGAAAAAATTAAAAGGGTTTTGAAGGTTGCGTCAGAATACGGCGTAATAATAAATTTTAAAAAGTGTCAATTTCTTCAACATAAGATAGAATTTCTCGGATACGTTATCGAGGGCGGCAAAATTCAACCTTCCCCATCCAAGACGCGTGCTGTGAAAAATTTTCCCCAGCCGAAAAATGTAAAACAAGTCATGAGTTTTTTGGGTCTTTGCTCTTACTTTCGACAATTTGTCGGTGGATTTTCAAGAATTGCAAAACCATTAAGTGACCTGCTTCGAAATAATGTCGAATGGACATTTGGCTCTGAGCAAGTCAAAGCATTTGAAAGGCTAAAGGAAATTCTCTCAAGTAGTCCGGTATTGCATCTCTTTAGGCAAGGAGCAACCTTAGAATTACATACGGATGCTAGTAGCCACGGCTTTGGAGCTGTTTTGCTTCAGCAAGCTCATGATGGGAAATTTCATCCCATTCACTTCATGAGCAAGAAGACTACTCCTCAACAAGAGAAGTATTGTTCTTACGAATTGGAAGTACTGGCTGTAATCGAGGCTTTGCGAAAATTTCGCTACTACTTGTTGGGTACTAAGTTCAAAATAGTGACCGATTGCGCTGCATTTCAGAGGACTATGCAGAAAAAAGAGCTTACACCAAAAATTGCTCGATGGGCATTGTCACTCGAAGAATATGATTATGAGGTTGTCCATAGATCAGGCACCCAAATGAAGCATGTGGATGCCCTAAGCAGGAACATATTGTTGATAACAACTCGTGCACAAGGAGAATTAACAACCCAAATAGAAGCTGCACAACATCTAGATGATCACATTAAAGCAATTAAAACTCTAGTTGAAGAAGGACATGACAGTGAACATTTCATTAAAGCAGGAGTTCTATACAAGTATGAGAATGGGAAACAACTACTAATGGTTCCTCAGGCGATGCAAAATAACATCATTAAAGAAGTTCACAACAAAGGTCACTTTGGCGCTGCCAAGACAGAGGAAATTCTTAAGCAGCAGTTTTTTATTCCTAATGCAAGAAAACATGTTGAAATCGTTATTTCTAATTGCGTACAGTGCATCCTCTGCAATAGAAAACGTGGAAAAGGCGAAGGGTTTCTTAATCCAGTGCCGAAAGACAACGTTCCACTTGGGACTTACAATATCGACTTTTTGGGACCCCTTCCAACAACGAATAAAAGATACCAACATATTTTCTCGGTAGTCGATGCCTTTACGAAGTTTGTCTGGTTGTACCCAGTGAAATCTACCTCGGCTAGCGATGCTATCGAAAAGCTGAAATTACAACAAGCTACTTTTGGAAACCCATCACGAATAATTTCAGATAGGGGATCAGCGTTTACATCGAAGGAATTCACTGATTATTGTACTGATCAGGGAATTGAACATTGTAAAATAACAACCGGAATTCCTAGAGGCAATGGGCAGGCAGAAAGGATGATTGGTCTGTTGATTCCTGTTCTTGCCAAACTTTCAATAGAGGAGCCTAGCAAATGGTTCAAATATGTTCCAAGTCTACAAAGTATCATAAACAGTACACCATCCAGAAGTACGAAGCATACGCCATTCGAACTGATGATTGGCATCACAATGAAAAATAAAGATCTGAAGATAAAAGATGTACTGGAAGAAGAGTATGAAAAGTTCATGATGAAGGAGAGAGTAGAATTACGCGAACAAGCAAAAGACAATATTTTCAAATTGCAACAGGAAAATAAACGTCAGTATAACAAAGGGAGAAAAAAATCTAGAGTGTACAAAGTAGGAGATCTAGTGGCCATTCAGCGCACGCAGTTTGGAGTTGGGCTTAAGCTGAAACCTAAATTTTTGGGACCCTATAGAGTTGTAAAAGTGTCTCCTAATGACAGATATGCCATTGAAAAAGTGGGCGATCATGAAGGTCCACGCCTAACTACTTCAGCAGCTGATTACATGAAACCCTGGCCCACTGGTCAACAGTAAAAAAAAAAAAATGTATATATGAACCTTTTTTCCCTCTTTCTTTCTTCTTTTTTGTTTGTATTTTCAGATATGTGATAATGTTATGGCCTGTTTACTGATGTTGAAGACGGCGAATTTCGAGGACGAAATTACAGTCAGGATAGCCGATTGTGGGATTGTGCGACGAGCGCGCCAAAGCCTGATACGTCCGCAGCAGTAACGCCACCTAGAGGAAGCGTCCGCTCAGAAGCGACCGCAGCAATGAGACAGATGTTCCCCCAGACACCGAAGCTAGCAGTTGGGCAGACGGCCCATGACTTTTTAGGCAGATGGCCTCTTAGTTGTCGGATATTCTTAATTGTCAAAGATGTTTGTAAATATACTGTAAATACATTAATTTTGTAATTAAACTTAAATTTAAACTTTAAGAGTTATTTATCTTTTACCTTTTACGAACCCACATATATATATATATATATATATATATATATATATATATATATATATATAAAATCCAAATAACACTTACTCACTAACTGACTCAACACTGTATCTCAAAAACTACAAGTCCTAGGAAGCTGAAATTTTGCAGGGTGATTCTTCTTATATTGTAGGGATGCACTAAGAAAGCATTTTGAAAAATTCGAATACTAAGTGGCCTAAAATTGATCTATGGTCTAAGCCATAAATCAATTTGAAATCGCCATAGAAATATCATTGACTATAAAACGATTGCTATACGCATCTCAGATTGCTTTACCAGTGTTGATCGAAAAACAATTTTCTTAAAATAAATTAAATTATAATGTTCATGTTTGAACTATGGATTTCTAATATAAGTAGACTGAGAATCGTCATTAAGAAGAGCTTCACAAAGCGTCCGCAACATGTTGTCAGCAGTCACGTGACTGCTCCAAGAAAATTCAGCTTGGTTGCTTGATTTGGGCTTTTATCGCCTCTCTTGGCGATATTTTCTTACAAAAAGTTAGCGATTCGATGAGCATAATACTGAGTATTTCTGGAATTTGAGTTCCATTTTGACATTTTTGGGCAATGCAAATGAATACTTTTTCACTTTTGAATATTTTTTGAATTCGTATCACTTTTTAATGTTTTTAGTAAAATTATAGAATTAGAATTAAGTTATCATCATATATATATATATATATATATATATATATATATATATATAATAAATACCCATGTTTGGAAATAACTTCAATTAATGTACATAATATTTAATATGCATAATACTGAATGCTCCTTGAATTTGAGTTACATTTTACCATTGTTGGGCAACGCAAATGAATATTTACTATTGCACTGCTGAATATTTTTTTGAAATCATATTACTTTTTAATGTTTTTAATTATTTCAGCTTTTATATAATAATTGTTTTATAATATTCTCATTGGGATTAAGGTTAACCAGCACATATACAAACAAAACAGTACGCTTGAGATAAATAAATTGTAATCAATAGATTGCTTTCAGGTCAGGAGTTGAGATTAAAATTTGGTATCAGATAGTTGTTCTAAACCCGACATTCTTTAATTAATACAATATTTTATATATATTTCTTCAAAAACTGTATATGGTTTGAAGAAATTATCTCAAAGATTTCATTTCAGAAAATAATTTAAGCTTCTTTTAATGTAATGAGGTTAGCATGAGTTGGAATAAATTGAAAAATAAATGCCCATGTTTGGAAATGACTGCATGAATAATTATTTTACTGATGCATAAAATAAAAATACTAAAAACAGATTATAAGATTCCCTGTTCAAATGACGTTTGAGTTACCACTAAAGCTTTCATTGATATTATGGATTCTTAATTGCTTACGTTTCCATAAACACAAATTTATTCAAGGAGTTACGCATAAAAATATTAACAAGAAAAGTTATACGTATAATCTTTAAGATTGAAGGAAACTATTTTAAACCATTCCCTTGATGTTAGCTATTTTGAAATTTTAGATTTCTGATTCAAAAACTAATTAAGTTGTAACTGTGTGTCCATATAGGAATTTTTAATTCATCAAAGTGATGATGTAAATAACTCTTGACAATTTTTATGATTTTAAGCATGTACAAAAGTTTGGTAAAGATTTTTATATTGAATTTTTATTGCTTATTGTGTGTGAAATCAATATTTAATAAATAAAAAAGATAAAAAAGAAACAGTAAACGAATGAAATTTACTGTCACATTCATCACATTTTAAATTAACTAAAAGACAGAAACAAAATTCTTCAATTAATTAATTAAAACGATTTTCTTCTTTCTTCATCTTTGGGAAAACTAATAAATGGAACAAAATAAAAATTTTAAATACATAAGAACTGAATAAATGAATTTTCAGCAGGCGCACATCTTTAAAAGTTCTTATTACAAGTAAATATAAATTGTTTTACTTATAGTTCTAAAAAATCATAAATACAAATTCACAACTATAATACGGCTTAGAAAATGCTTTAATCCTGTTTTTAACAAATTGATTTTATTTAATATATAATTAAAAGTTTCAAACGTCATCTCTTATTTTAAATATTATTCTTATGTAATTACAGTTTGCACAGATGGGTGGATACAAAACAATTTTTCTCAGCTAGAAAAATAATTTATGTGATGTACTTAAATTGATGTTACCAAATTCATAACATTTTTATCGTGAGACACGAAAGAATATAGTACTCTTAGTTGCAAAAACATAATCGCCAAAACAGAGAACGATTTCGCACAAATTTTTACATTTCGGTTAACTATTTTTAATTTTTTAAGACAGTATAAATTTCAATTTACAATTAGAAACACACTCCACCCGTTATTTTGTTTCAAACATTATTTTAGATACATACTGATTGCAAAGGTATGAAATCTTTTCATAGAACGGGAAATGTCCGCGGGTTGTATTTATTAATTCCAAAGTTAGAATATCCATTTTTATCATACTACAGGGTGTTCTAAAAGTTACCGTACTGACGATTCGTGAATTTACTATACAAAATCAACAAACTTTTAAACAAATATTTTTATGCTAATGGTGAAAAGCACTTTTAACATAACGTAGGAAAAAAAATATGTACTTACATTTGGTTGTCGTTTACTGTACGGTCTCCTTTGGCGACTTTTCAAACAAAATTGACAAATTTAAGATGGCGTCGATGAATAAGCCTCAAACAGCGAAATTCTCTGAATGCGTGATCAATTCATTCTGCAATGAAGAACAAATTGATGTGGAACTTTATTATCGCATAACTTGAGTGCGAAGAAAATCCAACGATAAAAATTAAAGCGTCGATAAAAATATAAGCAGACGATAAAATTCAATAATTAAAAAAAAACACTGGCAATAATTTTTTTTAAAGTTGGAGTAGGGGAAATTTTAGGACACCCTGTAGAAAATATTGAAAAATACAAATGTGAAAGAAACGTTTTTAGCTCACCTGTGAAATGCAATGTTTCCACCTTTAATAAATTTGGAATTACATCCATATACGCCGCACCGTAGACCTATTTTAACTTGAGTATTCAATGCATTTGCTACTTGCTGGGGAAGAAGGAATGCGCAAACAAAAAGCGCGAAGAGAGAAGGAGTCACGTGATTACTGATTTTGGTCATATGGTCATGCAGACATAAAAAGGTTGCCATAGCTCACTCTACTATTATATCTCCTCTATAGTTTGAACTTAATTTTTACTTCTTCCCATGATGAAAATAATATTTATAAATATTTGATTCATGAAGAAAGAATATTTAGAAAATTTAATTTTGTACTTACTTAAATTTTATAATGGAGCACGAAAAGCCCAAACGATAAACTCATTGATCATAAAAGCGTAATTTTTCTACTCGATATCTGGCAACTTCAGAATTAATGTTTAATATTTTAATTAGATTTATAATTTTTTTTGGGGTATTGGAGTTGAAAAGAGATGGTTGCGGTCATATTTGGGGATTCTTAAGTATTATTAATATGTGTTCTTTTTGCTTATAAATCATTGTCTTTATCAATATTGTTCAAATTTTTTGTCGAATTGTTTTACTTCTGAATATATTAAGGAAGTCGAAATTCAACACGCTAGAACAGATTTTTTTTTTCAGAAGTCTGCATTTTTTAAGGATTGTAATTTTGTTTCTGTTTGCTTATGTGTTTCGCTATATTACCTATTCCAGAAATATTATTTAGGAGTTGGATTTTATTTATTTATTTCCTGCAAAATATCACTAGACATGGGTACTTTCGTGGTGGTATATGTATATTTCCACCAACTTTCTTTAAATCTTTGGTTCAATACGTAATAGTGTGTAGATAATAAAAAATAAAATTTACGAATCCAAAAATTTTTTAAGTGTGTAATTTGTTATTCTAAAACGACATGAAAAATTTCAAAAATAACTTTAAAACACGATGGGTTACGTTAAGTTAAAACTGGCAGTCATCTTTGTAATTCAAAATATATTTCAAAATTTTGATATAGCTTTTCATTGAAAGACGATTAAAATAATTTGAATTTCATTTGTTTTTCTTGTTTCATGGGTGTTATTGAAAGCTGTACTCCATAGTCAAGTAACTACATATATCATTCTAAATAGATACCTGCTTTACATTTAGAAACCAAATTTCTGATCTTAAAAAGTACCATTGGAGTTCAATTTAAAACTGTATGTGCGTTGGAGAAAGTTGAATTTTTAACAAGACTTTGTTGATCTTGGAATAATATCACACTAAGTAATTTTGAAAAATCGAAATTTTATGTATCAAGAAGTAGAAAGTCGAGGTAACTTACTCTATTTATTGAAGCTGTTCTTACGCAACTTAGATGCATGTGAATCGTTCGTTGAAAGTTATTTTCTTTTTGTAAAAGCGCTGTAAAATCAACCTTCTGTTTATTAAAAAATTGTTATCGATTGGGTTTAATTTGTCTACTCTGATGACATGTATTCCTAACAAAAGCTCTGTTATTCCACATGCCAATGAATGGAATTTTCTGGAAAAAGTGCCGTTTGCTTCAAATTAAATTAGTTACGAATGCCGTAAATTTTTAGCCCCCTTGGAAAAATAGAACGCGGGTTAATATGTAGCCTATCATATCCGCAGGGTTCTAAAATATAAGTGTACCAAATGTGTGGATTGGTCAAAAGGTGGATTAGTGTAGAGAACAGACAAACGTCAACTCTGCTTTATATATCTAACAGAAGTTCCGTTATTCCACCTGTCGCTGAATGGAATTTTGAAGAAAAATTGCGTTTGCTTCAAACTAAATTAGTAACGAATGCTGTAATAATTTAATTTACCATCTTCTCATATTTATGATGAAATTCGAAAATATCGCATACTAGGTGAAAGAATGACACAATGAAAACATATTCATAGGAAAACTAAATGCAAGACTATCCACCGAAATTCCGCCATTTTTACTGAAATTGAATGCACGGGAATATTCATAGTCACTCGAAAACTTAAAATAACTTCAGCAGAAGTGTGACGAATATGAAATGGATTATATGGTTGGATACAACATATATATATGCATATTTGCGTCCGAAGTAAATTGTAGAAGCGATGGAGAAGTTAAATTGGTATTAATTTTTTTTGCCGCACACTAAAATGATGCTAACATTCTTTTATGAAAAAGAATTGATGATGGCTTTCCAATCAACATATTATTAATTAAACCAGAGCAAAACCGGGTTCTTCTACTAGTTATATATATATATATATATATATATATATATATATATATATATATATATATATAAGATTCGTGTTGTTCTGTTTGGTAAGGTCTATATTAAAGACTTCGAATCTTACAGCACATTGACATTTAATGAATAAATATCCACAATTATTATGTACAGTTGAGTTATATTTTAAAACAGTTCCGTCATTATCTGCAGCAGTCGTCTCTGCTCGGAAAAAATACGTCTGCTCTCAATGGCGTCCAGGGGAAAAAGTGTCTGTTCTATTAATTTTCTCGTAACTGAATACCGGAACGTGAATGGCTCGTGACAGTTTTGCCTTGACATATATATATATATATATATATATATATATATATATATATATATATATATATATATATATATATATATATATATATATATATATATATATATATATATATATATATATATATATATATATATATATAGATTTGAAAGGAATTGCTGGTGAATGTTGAGAAAAATAAAAGGAACTCATCTAATTAATTCATCGTTTGCACTAAAACTTCCAGAAAATTGGTTTTAAAATAAATATCTGATTTTAAATAGTACTAGTAAACCATTTGATTCATGAAATTATCATATAGACTGTTAAAATAGAGTTTTAACTTGCGGCTTTAATTAAATTAACATAACTTTGCAGACAAACTGATTTAATTGTAAAAGGATGAGTTATTCGGTTCTTATTTAGTTCCATTTTCAACTAGATTTTTTTCTTAAAGGTTATTTTATTTTAATTCATGGTTATAAAAACAAATGTTTTGTACTGATCAGTTGTATTAAATATTTTAATTAAAAATGAATCTTTATGGTTATTTTAATGCTGATTTTTATTTATGGTTATATTTATCTGAGCCATCAATATAAAAAGTAAAAAAACATTATTTGTATCAAAATGTGCAAAAATAATAAGACAGCTGAATGAAGGAGCATAACCCCAGGGTAGAGGGCTGAGATAGGAGAAAATAGTTTTTTTATATGAATATTTTATACTATTAACCATAACAAATCCAGCCCTCAGAGTTGCTATTTTTTAAATGTTGACGTTGCAACTTAGAAGAAGCTAAACATTTATTTCTTTCAATCAAACATTTCCCAAACGATAATGTAGGAGCCCTTGTTTGATTCGAGCCACATAATTTTAAGTGGTCAGATCCAGTGTGGGAAATAGAACGTGTGTGTGTCATCAGAGCATTGTATATAAATACCAACATGCTTTTGTGATGTTATCTTCTACCATTTAGGTTTTAATATTGTTACGTTTTTTAACTAATAAATATTTGAACCTTTTTATGCTTGGAATTATCTGATCCAGAAACCAGACAAGAAACAGCATTCCAGTAATTGTAATAAAACAAAACGTTTCTTGAAGTGTAATGTTTTTATAGCGTAAGTGATAGCTTTTATGCTTATGTTGATGTTAGTATGTAAAATAAAGCTCAATGTTTAGATATACAAAAAGAAATTTTTATCTTATATTAGGGCAGATTTTAAGAATTCAAACGAAAAGCTTGACATTTGGAATGATTATTGCAGATGACATGGACATATATGATATTATGGTAGAGAAGAAAATGTTTTTCTTGCCAGTAAAAACGAAACTAAAAAAATAATTCTCAATATCTTGAAGTCAGAGGGACACGAGTTTGAGATAACACACACAAGATCAACTAAAACATAAAAAATTAAGATCTAAATCTCTATAAAAAATTAAGATTAAGCCTCTAAATCATAGGCGTAACCATGGGGTTCTAATAACCCCATGTCGGTTGAGAATTTTTTCACAAATCACACCTTTATTAATACCTATACTTAAATTGTTCATTATGCAATTAATCATTGTGTTACTTGCGTAATTAATTAATGATATCAATGAATCAATGGTACACATTAGCTTTTTAATCATCTTGTAAACAGTTATTTGCTTGCAGACAGATACCTACACTTCCCTTTGGGGGGTGCTATGCAAAATGACTCTTGAGAGGGTCGTTATAAAACTTTAGTTGTAAACGTGAAGCTTTCTAATGGTCACCCTCACCACTTCCCGACGAAGGCATAACCAAGAGGCTTGGAGGTTCAACCCCTCATCAGCTGAGAAAAATTTTGTAAATAAATTATTTATTAAATAAATTAATTCTTTATTAAAAATTACTCAAATTATTCATAGGAAAATTCATCAGTTTTACTTGTGTAAATAATAAATGACATCAATGAAACAGTGGTACATTAGCTGTATGAAAACATAGGCATAACCAAAGGGGTGGGGTTCAAACCTCCCATTCATTTGAGAATTTTGTTTCAAATATAAGATTTTTTTCACAAATAACTAATTTATTAATACTTAAATTGTTCATAGCATAATTCATCATTGTTTTACTTGTGTAATTGATAACTGATAGTTCATTAGCTGCTGCTTTTTATGCTTACAATAATTGTTATACAAAAAGAGTGCCGGATTGCTTCACTGCATCCGATTACAGTGGTTGTTTAAACTATTTCTCTTCATAACTGAAAAGTGCTCATAGAAACAATCAGAATTTTACAAGTTGTAGATAGAGAAAATTTTTCAAATGACAATTAATCACACATAATTGAAGTAACAAAATAGGTCTAGTTCTACCCTCTCTATGTAACCTCTTCCCTACTAATTTTTAAAAAATCGTTTGTTTTTTTCTGATTAATATTATGAAATACTTCAACCTTGGGTGTCAATTATGCTGCAAGCCTAATAATTTTCAAATGATAAGATATTGCTGAAGAACTCATGTTTTGTACAGTGCTGTATTATTATTACTTTATAAGCCCAATAAAAATAGGTTACCACAAGTATACCACAGAAGAAACCACAAAGTATATTATTTTAAATATTTTTTTTCATGTGATATTGTATCTTGGGAAGTGCTTTTTCACATACATAGGTACATTTTATTGCTACAAATCATAAATTTTGTACATAATATATCATTATCACTTTGAAATAACACAATATGTGTAGTAAAAGAGACAAAAAAAAAAATTTTAATACAAATTTTACTATCCCTATTTCATGAAACATATTTTTCATGATGCAAAGGATTTATGGATCTTTTGAACCGAATAGATTAATATTATGTGCAATTTAGTGTTATTATGTATATCCGGCATCACCCGTTCTTTTGTATTCCAGTAAAATTTATGTGTACAGTAAGACGTACTGTTCTTATCATCTTACTTTCTATTTATTAAATCCTGAATTCAACTAGCTATCACTTTATTATCACGTTAATATTGCAACAGGTTATGGGTTTTAGCGACGTTTAATTGCGCAGATAAAGTAACGATGGCTCTGATGACGTATTTGAATCACGGATTTTGGTGATACTTTTATTCATGTATCACATTTATTCAGTAATATTTTTTTTTAATGCCTGGCCAATAAGTGAAATTCCATACCGATCAGCAGTTGGCTGTTTACTTTATTTGGCAATAGGGACTCAACCAGATATTGCTTACGCAGTGAGTTTGGTAATTTATAACTTGAACAACCCCGGAGACTGATTGGGAAATCGTGCAGACATTAAGATACCTTTGCAATACCATTGGACATAGCATTGTGTACAATCTATATAAATAAGAATGGAGTGATTGGAGTGTACATTCAATATTTTTGACCCATTTCAAGTTTTCTATCCGTTTTGGACACTTCTGATGCCGAATCCGCCTTTTTCTCCTTTGGTGTCTGTCTGTATGTTGTGCCCTATACACGTCCACGCGGTTTAAGATATTTTCATGGAAATTTGCATACAGTGAGTACTTATCTTCATTTAGTGAGTGGAATTGGTTGCGAAAGTCTGTCTGTCCGTCTTTCTGTTCTATGCTCGATTTTGTGATTGTGTGTTTGTTTAGGTATCATATGAATTCTATTCCAGATATTTGATTGCAGTGTATTTTATTTTATACATTATCTATTAGTTTAGTGAATGCAATATTAAACATTTCTTTATTGTTATATTTAGAAGAGTTTCATGCTAAAACACCTGAGTAAGTATACTTAAATCAACCATAATTTGGTATTTTTGGAAAAATTGGAATGTCTATTGAATATTACGATTACTTCGATTGCTTACCATTGCTTTACTTCGATTACAAAATAAATGAAGTATCAGAATTGAAATTCCATAAAAAAATATGATTTTTTGAAGAATAATTACTTTTTCTTCAAAAAATTATATTTTTTAATGGAATTTCAGCTCTGATACTTCATTTATTTCGAGTCTTAATTTTGTTCTTTGCGCAATGAAAACGATTTCGGAATATTTGAGACAGACGATATTTTTCAACGAAACGAGAATGAACAAGATCGCGTGAGCAGTGATATTTTCTGTTTCTTTCGCTCTGAATTAATTTCACATTTCTAAATTTTGTGCACTTTTAGTTGTAAATTGTGGCAACTGTGCGAGATCAAGAGATAAAAATGAATCACAAATTAATATCTTTAGAACAATTTTTCCGACATCTTTTATTTTGTTCTATTTCACTGTTTTCTGTTTTAAATATTTATTATTGCAATAAATGTGTTTTCCTTCTCATCACACGCAACAGCACCGCAAAGTATTAGACTTAAAAATGTTAGGTAAGTCAGTGTAAATTTTCAGTAAATTTTAAGGGTTGTTCTGCCATTATTGAAAGAATAATGCCGTTATTGAAAGAATAATAATGTTTAAAAATCCAAACTAGAACTTTTTCCAACATTAAAAAATTTGTTGTAATAATGACAGGAAAAGATTGCAAAATTTCACAATGTCGCATACCGGAGGCAAGAGTGCCACAAGTAAAAAAATATTGTTTTGTTGCTATGAGTGCGAGAGCACTCGCCGTAAATCGTTATTTTAATTAATTGAGTTGAACATGAAAAGAACTTAAGAAAGGGAATTCCAAATCTCCCTCAAAATCGTCTTTTAAAATAGTAACCTTATTATCACCTTTCGTCATTTTGTAGCTTTGTCATACAGCAATTGTGCGATGTATGTGAAATTTATTACATTAATGAATATGCATGTGTAGGATTTGTGTACAAAGTAAGTTGTAGAAAGATGTTAAAATAAATTTTTATTCTATAAAAAACGTAAGTCATTATATATTTTGATTATCTCTTCAATCTAGAGTAAACCAATTCAAACCGAGTAAGGTCGGGTATTTTGCTAGTAATGAATATGACAGAAGCCCGATGTTGTTTAGTGATGCAGATAACAGCCGTGCAGAAACACGCAGGTCTCGCAGAGGTGTAGCTTCTTTCTACGGAAGTGCATTTATGTGGCGAAGCAAACTACAGGAGACCATATCCAATTCAACGACAGAGGCAGAGTTCAAGACATGCTGGCAGGTTTTGAAATGTAAACAGTTATTGAAAAGCATGGATAAACTGATCATGAACATGTGATACAGGCAGGTTTTGAAATGTAAACAGTTCTTGAAAAGCATAATGGGGGAAAGCAGGGATAAACTGTGACCATGAACATGTGATGCAGGTAGGTTTTGAAATGTAAACTGTTCTTGAAAAGCATGAATAAACTGACCATGAACATGTGATACAGGCAGGTTTTAAAATGTAAATAATTCTTGAAAAGCATGATGGAGGGAAGGCAGGGATAAACTGTGATCACGAACATGTGACGCAGGCAGGTTTTGAAATGTAAACAGCTCTTGAGTAAACAGATAATTTGTATACTAGATTGCAACATTTCTTGGCACACCTTCACGGAGGGATAAAGTGAGTGATCCGTCCCCTGTTGGGTTGCAGGCAAAGTTTTCGAGGAGACGTCACACTTACAAGCTTCCAACTTGGCGCATTAATATAATTTGGCCTTAAATTTAGCACCTAAGTGTTTTGACAGCTTGCATGTCAGTTTATATAAGAAAAGCACAATTATAGTAGTTTTAAGACATTTTTATGCAATTAATAATAGGTAATATCGAAAGATATTTTTGAATTTGCAATGGTATTTGTTTAAATTATTGCCGCTTAAAAATTTTCCAAAAGTATCCGAGGTAGCAAACGAAATTTTTGAGGATATGTCAGTGAAAAATATGTACGAGGTGGGCCCCTGCGTATTATATTATTGTTCGAAAGAATGTAATAGAATTTATCGCAATAAATACTTGCCTGAAAATTAAAAGAAGCTTGTACATAGTATCCTTAAAGTTCATTTTTCTCAAATACTGGAATTTTGAGCTGTCACTTTTCTTACCGGGGTGCGATACGTCGGTCAATATTGCCCAGCGTAAAAATGACCCCCTGGAAATACTGCTCAATATCGGTTTTCGACATTGATAAATATTTTTTTCTGACATTGCTCAATGAGTTTTACGATATTGCTCGATGTGCTTTTTTGTCATTGCTCAATATTAGCTTTACGATACTGATCGATGTTCTTTTTTAACATTACTTAATATCTGCTTCACAATATTGAATTAATTTCATTCAGTAATAATCAATATACTTATAGCTAATGTGATTGTTTATTTAGAGGGCACACAAGATTACAGTCATCTTAAATTTTAAGTAGAATTCTAAAAATATTAATTATTAAAAAGTATAATACAATCTATATAAATAAGAATGGAGTGTTTGTTTGTACATTCAATATTTTCGACCCATTTCAAGTTTTCTATCCGTTTTGGACCCTTCTGATGCCGAATCCGTCTTTTTCTCGTTTGGTGTCTGTCTGTCTGTATGTTGTGCCCTATACACGTCCACGCGGTTTAAGATATTTTCATGGAAATGTGCATACAGTGAGTACTTATCTTCATTTAGCGAGTGGAATTGGTTGCGAAAGTCTGTCTGTCCGTCTTTCTGTTCTATGCTCGATTTTGTTTTTGTGTGTTTGTGTAGGCATCACATAAATTGTATTCCAGATATTTGATTGTGTTGTATTTTATTTTATACATTATCTATTAGTTTAGTGAATGCAATATTAAACACTTCTTTATTGTTATATTTAGATGAGTTTCATGCTAAAACACCTGAGTAAGTATACTTAAATCAACCATAATTTGGTAGTTTTGGAAAAATTGGAATGTCTATTGAATATTACGATTACTTCGATTGCTTTACCAGTACTGCTGAAAAAGTAATTATTATTCAAAAAATTATATTTTTTAATGGAATTTCACCTCTGATACTTCATTTATTTCGAGTCTTATTTTTGTTCTTTGTGCAATGAAAACGATTTCGGAATATTTGAGACAGACGATATTTTTCAACGAAACAAGAATGAACAAGATCAAGTGAGCAGTGATATTTTCTGTTTCTTTCGCTCTGAATTAATTTCACATTTCTAAATTTTGTGCACTTTTAGTTGTAAACTGTGGCAACTGTGCGAGATCAAGAGATAAAAATGAATCACAAATTAATACCTTTAGAACAATTTTTCCGACATCTTTTATTTTGTTCTATTTCACTGTTTTCAGTTTTAAATATTTATTATTTTAATAAATGTGTTTTCCTTCTCATCACACTCAACAGCCCCACAAAGTATTAGACTTAAAAATGTTTGGTAAGTCGGTATAAATTTTCAGTGAATTTTAAGCGTAGTTATGCCATTATTGAAAGAATAATGCCGTTATTTAAAGAATAATTATGTTTAAAAATCCAAACTAGAACTTTTTCCAACATTAAAAAGTTCGTGTAATAATTAATGAAAGGAGAAGATTGCAAAAGTTCACAACGTCGCATACCGGAGGCAAGAGTTCCACAAGTAAAAATATATTTTGTTGACTATGAGTACAAGAGCACTAGCCGTAAATCGTAATTTTAATTAATTGAGTTGAACATGAAAAGAACTTAAGAAAGAGAATTCCAAATCTCCCTCAAAATCGTCTTTTATAGTAGTAACCTTAGTATCACCTTTCGTCATTTTGTAGCTTTGTCATACAACAACTGTGCGATGTATGTGAAATGTATTGCATGAATGGATATGCATGTGTAGGATTTGTGTCCAAAGTAAAATGTAGAAAATATAAAGATGGCGAACGGTGTTAAAATAAATTTTTATTCTACAAAAAACGTAAGTCATTATATATTTTGATTATCTCTTCAATCTAGAGTAAACCAATTCAAACCGAGTAAGGTCGGGTATTTTGCTAATAGTTTATAAAATTGAAGAACGTATCATTTTTTTAAAACTTTTAATTATTAGAACTATATTTTTTACAATTTTGTAAGTAATGAATATAAATATTTGTTTAATGATTATTGTTTAACCTTACTACAAACTTTAAATAGAATAAAAAAAAGTTTAGAGGAATAACCTTGAGTGTGCTCTAAATAAATCATCACATATTCCATAAATAGGATATGAACCTCGTTAAAAACGCTTAGGGTAAAGTTATATTCTTCACAATTTTAGCATTTCATGAATATCCTTCTGAGAATCGTTGGGATGCCGTTCTATCAAATTATGAAACTCATTCATAACGATTGTCTTTGCAGAGCTGTTCAGAGCACTGCCTTTCTTGAGCGGTTGAAAAACGTAACTTCTAATAGAATCAATGTCGCCAAGCAACAAGAATCGAGGGCGCGCTGAAAATGCTGGTTGGCTCTTATTGGCTGGAGCACGATTCTAAATGAAATTACTACGCCTCATGTAAAAAGCAAAATATTCAACATTTCACGCTAATTACGAAAAAAAAATCGTTACATATGTGTGGGGTTAACAAATTAATCACATTTCTAAGTAGTAGTGCCTCATTACACTCAAATATCGGACAAGGTGCTGGGAACTATTTGTTTCGTTTGCTCTCACCGTATTTCTATACTGCCAAGAAAGCCTGTCACCGACTGTAGCTTGTTCCATTTCATTTTTGAAAACAAGAAATTCAGCCTCAGAATTTAATTACTTTCTTTGTCAAATTGTATTTCATGTACATCAAACAAATGACTTTCCAACTGATTCTAAAGCTTGTGTCGGACTGCTAATTGGGCACGCCAAGCTATTTTTACCAGCATTGGTGACTGCAGATGATACACCGCAGATGATACACCGAAGCTGCCGTGAATTTTCCCTTGATGCTGAAGCATTTCAGAACTTGTCTTGAAAAACTTGCAGCAAATCGAACAGATGTGATCGGAATCTATCACTAAACGTTGTTTGAAAAAATCACCAAATAACAATACGATAGTGCTCGAAACAAACAATTTTTCAAGAAGAAGAAAATTGTGAAAAAAAAGTGTCAATAGAGAAAATTATAACTTTTCTAAATACACCAAATATGTTCCAAGCATTTCGAAACAAAATGTTTTCTGGTTGAAAGATTTGGGGATACTTGGCCTTTTAGCGGAAGCAGTGCCTTCAATTTTCCATTTACCGGAAAATCTTAGTAACTGCGAGGCCAGCACGGCATTGCAAGTAACAGTTCTTTTCGTGGGGTCAGGTGTGACCACTACTCGCTACACCCGATGATTGCTACGAATTTCCATTTGTTTTGCGAAGCAAACCAACACCACGGGCAGCGCCGTGATGGCTTCGTCATTGTCAAATGCAGCCAAATTCGATAACAGCCAACATGGCATTACCTGTGTTGTTGGTTTGCGAAAATTCGTCGCCTATTGTAATGAATTCCCTTCGAATTCCCATTTGGTTTGCTTCGCAAATCCAATTATGAATATTATAAACTATGGTTTGGCAAAATTCCAGTAGTGAACATATACATTGGCGTGACGTCACAATCTCTTGCGAAAATATAAATATTTAATTTAAAAATTATTTATTAAAAGAAAATCACAAATGTAAGGTATCGGTTTAGCGTAAAATTTCCCGCAGATTTCAAATCCGTTGAAATTTTAAATCTATCTTTGACAATCCCGATTGTACAAAAAAGAACTAAACAATGACAGTCACAAATTTTTTTAATTGTCTTGTTGACACAGGAAATGAAATCTGTGATTTCTGGAATCTCGAATCAAACGAAGGTCATTCTGAGCATCGGCGTTCGTACTGGAAAAAATATAAAAATTTCAATTTAAAAATTATTTGTTTTCAGAAAATCATATTTTTAGTAATTAATCTAATGTGGAATTTTCCGCAGATTTCAAATCCGTTGAAATTTTTACTCGATCTTTAACGGTGTAGGAGAAGAAAAAAAAACTACCCAACTCCAGTTAAAATTTGTTTTTGTTTTTTTAGTCTGCTGACAAATTGTTTCCTGCAAAATCAAACGGAAGCACGGAAAAAATAAATTTAGAATTTGCGATCTTTTTTGCTGTTGCCATTTGAAAGAAAACAACAATCATTAAATTCTCATTCATTTTAAAATGTACAAGATTGAACTCGAAATTCGCCGCCCAAAAATTGCAAAAAACTTTGGACTACCTGTGTGCCAAATCCCATTACTGTAAGTACCAAAGATTCGTCAGGACTTTGTGGGCAGAAAACAAACAAACACTTCCTTTTATAATAGTAGAGATACAGAAGAAAATCCTTCTGTACTAAGATTGGTACTGAACCAGATTTCCATTGTTGAGCCAGATACAGATTTACTTCAGTTTCTTAATCAAAAGAAAATCTACGTAATTCAAATGTACCAATAAGCCTATGTACCGATAAATAAAATAATTCGGCATTTTCCCTCTTTTAAATTGACAAGGTAAGGGAGAGGTTATCGAAAACACTCTCTATATACATTCAATTCTTTTTCTGTTAGTCCAAGATCTTTTTTATTTGGCAGAAAAGAAAATTATATCTGGGAGGTTATTCAGAGAGTGATATCACATCACCAACCAAGGCCAAAAAAGTTCTAGCCATTTGTTAGAGACAATAAGACAACTTACCGAAGAAAAATCGGAGCTTTAAATAAAAAGAGTGAAAAAGCAAATCACATCCCTAAAAGAAATTTTATGTGAGGTAATTATGAAATCATTAATTACAGAATCGGCTTCAAAGGTATGAGAAGTGAGTATTGTTTGTTTATTTACTTTGCACTTTTAATCTCAATATTGGAAGAAAATATCAATTATAAATTCTAATTAGGAAACTAATCTATGTATACATACATATATAATCCAAATACCACTCACTCACAGCTGTATCTGAAGAACAAGGCCTAGGAAGCTGAAATTTTGAAGGGTGGGGGTGTTCTCATACTGGTGCACTAAGTGTTAACTTTTTTCCTTGTAAGAGATGTTCGGTGGCTCCTGTCCATGCGCGCTCTCGTCCTGTCCTAATGGCTTATAATTTGTACCCTAAATGTTAATAAATATATGTTAAGCGTGCCCCGAGATGTTTACTCCACAACCCAACCTGTTACCTAGCTGTTTCGCTAGCACATTTTGTCATTGAGCTGGAAGTAGTATGTATATAGCTATTTCCCCACAACACACACGCAATGTTTAAATAATTGCGTCTAATGGTTGAAAAAATCCTATGAAAGATTGGTCAAGATCTATTGGTCAAGATCAAAACTGGTTAGAAGTGGTGCATAATGAGCATGGATATATACGTGAAGACACATCTGAGGTTTAAATACAAGATAATCATTGACTTTCATTTCTAATATAGACACTATCAATTAATGTTTTCTTCGGTGAAAAAAAAAAAAGATTTCAACCTAGCATCCGGATTTTAATACTTTTTTGTTCAAACTATTCTATACTATTAAATCATTTTTTAAATGAATTTCATTTCTCAATGTTTCACAAATGTTTTTACTACATTGTCGGTCGCATGGGATCAATATACGATTTTGGGAAATTTTAGCCTTTTCAAACCAACCTAGAGTTTTGGAAATTGTTATACATTTTAGATGTCAATATTACGATTAGATTCTTGGTCTATTTTTTAACAATACTTTTATTTTTTCTGATATAATTTTTTTCCAATTTTTCCTACCTTTTATCATCGACATTGACGGTCTTGTAATTGCCTCATCATGGCTAAAAAAGGCCCTTTTTTTCATATAAACAGAAAATGTGAAGGATCATTCAAACTTCGGCACTTATAATAATTTCCCCAGAACAACGTGTAATTGGTATGTGAATAAGGTAGTAACGTTTGTATTCACACATTAGTTACCAATTAGATTACCACCAAATTTATACACAAATTTCTTTGTAAAACATCTAATCAGTTATTATGTATTTCATTACTTTCGTTTTGTGATGCGCATTATGTTGATGATTAGGCTAAGCACAGGATGCTTTGATTTTGGCTACATTTTATTTAGTTCATGTCTTTTTACCTTTTCACTGTCTCCTACTCATTGCAATTTGCATAGCCTTTGATTAGCGGATTAACTAAGGAGGGTTGCGGATTCGAAACTGGATCGAACGAAAGACCGTCGTGTTCGTGGGGGCAGATATGCACGTTAAATAATGTTCTTACATTGACCTTTCGTAGAAGTTTGGAGAATGAGGTACCAGCTCTGTTGACCTCGTCATCTGACCGTGATTCAAAATCACAGGGTGTTGTTCTCGGATTGATCCCTTCGGGATGGATCCCAGACCCTCTCCAAAAACCCGTTGTGCCGCTCCAGTGCGACATTAATTCAACTACCAACCCATCTTTTTCGCTTACCCTTCGCTATCTCCTATCGAATGCAATTTCCATAGCCTCAGATGTTCTAGTAATTGGTTATCTTTCTAATATATAAAGCCAAACAGCGAGAGATAGTTTCGAGAAGTTACAATATTGCTATTTCCATGTGGCGTCGTAGAACATACGCATATAAGTTTAAACTGGTGATTAGAATGCAAAAATGGATCAACTTAATGATTAAATTTGTTTTCTTCATTGTTGCGTAGCATGAATAGGGTATGCCATTATCCCACTCATGGCACAAAAGGAAAGTTAGTTTTAAAATAAAGTAGACTTCAGTAGTGATCAGTAGAAAATTGTGTGTGTGAACGAAGATTGGCAAGTAGCTAAAAAGAAGACCCCCAACTCCTCCTTGATTGCAAAACACATCTAAGGTTTCTAAGAAGTCTTTATAGTAACAATCATGTGAGAACCCAATATAGAAACAATCGAAAATGCTCCCTAGTATAAAACTGAATGGTTACTGACCAGTCTTTCAAAACACGATGAAGAAGTATATATGCATTTTTCCAACTATAGAGGTCAAATTTAAAAAATTAACTTTCAACTGCAAAAGATAGGTAGGTAGTTAATTAAAGTCGCACTAGAGAAAAATCGGGTTATTGGCGACCGTCCGGGATTAAAGCCAAAGGGAAAGATCGAGGAAAGCACCATGTAATTTTGAACCACGATTAGATGACAAGGCAACACCTGAGCAGGCACTCCACTCTCTAAACTTCTACACTTCGTCAGAGTGAGGGCATTTGAGGTGACGACATATTAAACGTGCATCAGCTCCCTTTGAACACGACGGTCTTTGGTTGGATTCAACCTCGCAACTCTCAGTTCCTAATCCGTTACTATTCCATCCGGGCTATCGTGGCCTTCGGTGTCAAGTAGAGGACTGACATTTAGAATTTAGAAAATAAATGGCAATTAGAAGAAATAGAAATGAAATCATACATAAAATAACGTATGTTTAAACTTCTATTACAATCCCGAATTGCAAATATTACACTCTAAGACAAAAACCTAGAAGGAATATTCAGAATGCAATGAAATTTACATGGTTGATAAAGTGCTTATTAATGAGTAAATTATTAAAATTTGAGAGTGAAATATGCAAACTATTAAGCAGTATGGCGTATGATCGCCATAATTCCTAATGCAGCATGCCAAGCGTCTTGGTAGTGAGTCATACAGGCTCTTTATGAAGTCCTGCGACAGATCCCAAGCTGCTTCAACCATTTCATGTACTTTCAACAGATTATGAGGTGACATCTTATCCAATGGCATCACATACATTCTCGATCGGTGACAGGTCCGGTGAGTATGCCGGCCATGATAAGATATCGTTGTGCCGCAGACATGTTGTCGCCGCTCTAAACACGGCAGCAATATTGGGTCGAGCATTGTCATGTTGAAAAAGCGGGTGAACCTGGAAGTTCAGGAATGAGAGTGTAACCACTGCCTCCTAGAGTCCACTACATCTAGGAGGTAGTGGCGTAACTGGCTGTAAAATCTTTTGTACGTAATGCCGACCTGTCAAAGAGCCCGTCAGGAATACCAAAGGTCATTTGGCATCATATGCAATTGCACCCCACACTATGACATCAGGTCTTCTGGACGTGTGACGCTGCACAAAAAACAATGATACGTGGAGCTGACCACATTGTCTCCACACACGGTTTCGACTGTCGTCTCCACCCAGACAGAAGCAAGATTCGTCAGTGAAGACCACTCAATGCCATATGTTCGTCTGGCACGACACCATCCAGCCTTTGACGGCAATGCAATGCTGTTAAAGGCAGTTGTCGTAACGGTCTACTTGAGTTTAGCTCCACGTCGTGAAGGTATCGACAAATTGTGGGATCACTTATTGGATGATCGAGAGTGGTCCCCACTGCCTTTTACACGCCTGCAACATTGGCTGTTGGATCAGTACTACGCATGTCTTAACAACTCCTCGATCCCCTCTCGGTCCGGTTTCTCTAGGCCTTCCTGAGCCTGGTTGACGCTGGCATGTGCCTTGTTGTATCCCCAGCTGCCAACAGTGTGCAACAGTGACATCACTACAACCAATATGTTGCGCAATCCGTCGATTAGACAATCTACCTTCTCGGAGGCCAATGTCACGGCTTCTGTCAAATTTTACCAGTTGCTTAAATTGTTTGCGAACTTTTTTCCGAGGCATTTCTCAATGAGAAACGATGTAACCAACACAACAGCATGAGTTGAAAGGAATTTGCGGTGCTACTGGATGTCCTTTTATGCCCCGGTATGCAGAGTGTTTAAGAGCTGCTCTGTACGCGGCGCAAGCTCAAAGGATTCTGAAAATTTGATCATTTGCATCTCCAACGCAGATGTACCACTCCTCGAAATTTGAAGAATACCGGTCTACTCCTTCTAGGTGCAACTTTTATTGTCTTAGAGTGTATCTAATATGAAAATTCGTGTCAATATTTGTCAGTAGTCCCATGTATCAGGTTTTTCACACTATAGGAATTTTATCTGAAAAATATCTGGATTTTTACGGTACACCGTAATTACAGAGCTCTACATTGAGTCACATATTGTTAATGCTGAATTGGTTTATATTTGAATTTATGTCGCAAGAGTAACAGAACTGGCAATTATTAATGCTGAGTAAAGTAACTGGTAGCCATTGTTTAATTTTTCCGGGGTATCTTAGACCTATATTTTGGATTCATGGGCAGCAATTCCCATCCTCAGAGCCAAACTGTGGACGACTTTTTCCGAAGAATATATCAACTGGGTATGTACAGTAGTGGTGTGCAAACCATAAGTTACGACCCCTCTGGGGGTCGCGTGAAAATTTTTGTGAGTCGCCAAATTCTAAGAAATTTATTTGACAATAAAAATTGTAAGTCTTTTACCTCAACAAGTATCAGGTACCAGTAAAATAGTGAAATGAGGTAATATTATTTATGAAAAGGAACTATATTTTTCTTTTACGAAAATAATTCTCTGTATCCGGGTATGAGATATCCGGTATAATTCCGGGAGGCAGCGACATTTGGAGGGTGATTATTTTACACCGGCTGATTTTCTTACCAGTAATTGGTCTTGGATAGATGACTTAGGAAACGTAATTCAGCTGGTCCAGTTCGGGTGGGTGTAACCGGGGGGTAGGGGGGGGGGCCTCGAACCATGTAATTTTTTTTTTGATATATTTTACACCAGCTGAAAATTTGACACGAGATAGTCCTTTAGGTATTAATAAAGAAGATAATATTCAGCTGGCTCAGTAGTGGTAGAAAGACCTTCAGCTGAGGCTATGAAGTGGTTGCGCGCTAAATTATATTTGAGCCTGAAGGTTTTTTCCACCACTACCAAGCCAGCAGAATGGGATTTTTTTTAAACCTTACCTTTCATACTATAACATACTCGAGTTTTGTGTGGTGTAAAATTGATTTAGTTGGTAAAGCATAAACAAACATCGGGAAAACATTCAAAATGTAAAAATTTTTTTTGTTTTATTTCGTTATATCTCAAAAGCGGAAAATATGTGGTTTAGTATGACATATATGAATTTTTATCACATTAATAATTTTAAAGAAAACTTAAATATTCTCATAATAGGAAATATCAAAATCATCGGAATCATCGTCTTCTAGTGTACTTTGTTCAGAATATTTCTCAATATCAATTTGCTGTGATATGCCTGCATCAGGTCCATCTGGTAAAATGAAGAATGTTTTTAGTTTTTTTTTTAATTTAGTTAAGGGGGGTCCGAGACTCACAAAGTTCTAAAATCTTCAATTTTAAAGTTTTTGTTCTGAAATTTTTTTGCAGGTATACATTGTATTTTGCAATTATAATAACCACAGAGAAGTAGTATACAGAGGGTTCACTGAAGCCATGACGTATAGCGCTCCAGTGGGGAAGCCAGTCCCTAATTGTGGGCAGAGTTTGAAATGTTTCAATCAGAGCCAGAGCGGAAGCCATTTTCTATTTTCTAATCGGCAGACTTGTTGAAGCGTGATACAGCTGAATATTCTTTGCATCATTTTAATTATTATTTAAAAACTGTACTATCCATCAACAGAAAAGGTTGATCCCCAACCTTCACATCTATCTAGTTGTGTTGCTCCAATGCGCAGAGTGAGTGCGACGTTAATTAAAAATACTATACCATCATCAATAGAAAAGCCGTTGTTCAAGTTTCCCGTCAGTAAAAACCGTTGAAAGGTAAATTGCCTTTGTTTTTCATAAAATATAATCTTAACTAAGAAACTACTAATGTGAATTATGTGCCATTTTTAAAATCGTTTTACAATCAAATAAAATTAATAACGCTTATTTTAAAACCCAATTGAAGAAAGAAAAAATTAAATCGTTCTATTTAATTTTAAGACTATTCGTCCAAGATAACTAATTTTTAAATATCTTTCAGTGTTTGTGCATTTTTTATTTAATCAAAATCAATCGTTCTTAAATCTAAGAAGCATGTGGTATTCAGAATTATGTACCATTGTGCTCTATTCATTAAGCATTTTGTGTATTTGTTGATTTTTCTTAGTTACATTATGTTTTTGTGTTATTAAAATTTATTTTTTTCTGAATTATAACCGGTTTTATGTCAACATTTACAAAGATATTTTTGCAAAATTGGAATGCTCTTGTGTGATACTCACTGTGAACTTAATACAGAAAAGAAAATTAAATTTAAAAGTTTGATTTTAAATATGTCAATAATAATTAATAACAAAAATAATAAAATTTTAATAAGAAAAATGGTCGTATCCTGTGGTGTATTTTATTGTTTATTTTACTATACTAAATGGTGAAAAATTGTGTGATTTGTTTCCAATAATTTCCCTAACGCATCTCCGTAGCCTTCGTTCGCCTTTGTCATCTATAGCCCGTGGTGCACCACATATGCCACTCGCTGATCGTGGATAGTGCCATTTTGCCATGCACGGTATACTTTTACCACGGCGGCACGCGAACAGTTCACAAAATTAGCCGTTTCCGAAATGCTTCCACCCTTGGCCCGAAAGCCAATAATCATGCCCTTTTGGACGTCGGATAAATAGCTACGTTTCTGCATTACGCCAACGATTGAAATGCTTTCCGATGCCCTAGGACATCCTTTATATACACTCCACTGCAATGTGCTGCCACCTGCCTTTTGTGATTGGTTATTTCACGTTGACGTCGAAAGTGGGTGGTGGTCACATTAATGTGACTGGACTATGTATATACACAATTGCTGAAGACAAATTAAAGAAATATATTTTAAAAGTAAATGTAGAAAATTTCGTTCATTTTTGAGCAGTAGATTGATGTTGAAAACACGCCAAATTTCCACCCCAACACGAGTTCTTGACGATAAAATTAGAGCCGTTTCTCGGAATGTCTTCGATGTTTGGAGAGAGGGAGCGTGTTTGCAATTCCGGTGTAAACGCTGCTTAAGCTTTCGGCGTGGGTTGATGGCAAAATAACGAGCATATTTTAGGAAAGCAGCTCATCGCGAGCGCGAAAGTAAATCAATTTTAACGAACAGAAAAAAATGTATTTAATTTACTCAGTTTAATATGTATTGAATTTACTTACACAGAGAAAGCAGCAGATGATGTTCGATATTTAGGCGGTAACGCTATAAATCACTTTTTACACTTGGAGTGATGTCGTTCAAAATCGTTCACTCGTGTTGGTAGTATCATATCTTTAAAAGCTAAATTGTTATCCGTGATGATTTTCTATGTTTCCAAACATTTGTGCAAACTTTCTTCTGTATAAAAAATTAAAGGCTTTCCCCCCCTTCCCCCCACCCACAGAATGTACAATACGGTTTGACTGGCGACATTTTCGATGCGAAACGGTCCGATCACTTCGCTTCGCAACAGCGTACTGAGACGCTAAGAGCAGATGCTCAAATTAGAGGGACAGCTGTCCGAAAATTTCGGAAAGGGGGCATGTAGGAAAGCGAGGAGTGTGTATAGCCTGATATGAAGTGGGTGCGCGGTATCTTCACTCGTGCAGCTGAAGGTTTTTCCACTACTACCGAGCCAGCTGAATACTATTTTCTTGTTTAATATCTCATTTACTATCTCGTGTTGAATTTTCAGCTGGTGTAAAATATTTAAAAAACCCAACTTTTTTACATGATTCTAACGCCTCTCTCCCCGCCTGCATCCCCCGAGGTCGTGCCACCTGAATTTTATTTTTGACATTACCTATAAATTAGCTAACTATTGTTAAACAAATCAGTCGGTGTAAAATGACTGCCTCCTGGACTATTAGTATATAATACCCATACTTCGGAAACCAGCAGGCAAACAGACGTAGTGCTAAAAAATAATTGTCAATTTGAGATAACCTTTACTTACTCTCTGGTGGGATTCATATCAACTTGGCTCGACTGGCAACAACAGTTGAGATACTTACTTGCCTAGATAACCATGTGTAAATTTTTACTTGAGCGTTGTATTATTTATTTTAAGAGCGAGCATGTGCAATTGGTATAAAGAGATGTTTCTCTTATAATTAAGTTTTCGTTTCTTTAATTCTCGTTTGAATAGGCTACAAATAAACATGATTTATACAGAGTAATCCTTGACTTTTAATTTCTTCTCACGTGGTAGCCGCACGTAATTGAAGAAATTCAAAGAAATACTGTAAATTTATAATTAAGTTTTAGTTTTAATACCCTGTGATATCTGGCCGCTGTTGGCGATCAATTTAGGAGAATTTTTGGCGACTAACCTCCCTGCGTGGAAGGGTTGCCATAGAGAAATTGACAGTCGGATACTTGTCTTGGTTGAAAGAGGTTGTTTTGTTTTTGAGGTGCGATGTACTGCACCGGATGAAATGATGTTCGTTTGTGTCTGTCTTTTAATAGTTCAATCAAATTGTTATTTTTACAATCTCGTGCTTGGTTATTGGAAGGGAATAACATCATAACCCTCATAAGGGATAAATGGTTAAAAAATAGGTACCAAAGGACCAAAAAATAAAAAGAATGAGAATAAAAATGAGAATGATGTCCCAACATCTCCCACAATGAACTTGGGAAAACTATTGATGAATCCAATGGCACTGTAAACAACGTAAAAAAGCATCGAACAGAATGAACTATGTCCAAAAAATTGAGAAAATATTGGAGGAAGATAATTTTTGAAATTTCTGTTTTTGTTACATGAAAATGAAACAAAAATTAAATGAATTTTGGTTGTAAAATTTTATATTATATTTTCTTGATTTTTAAAATATTAAGCAGCAAAAATTCTTTTTCAATTGCCAGCGAACGTAAAGATGTGATAGTATCATTGCTTTAAAAAAAAGTAGAACACTTGCCACTTCCTGTGTAAGTGATTGAGGATATGATCAAACGTAAAATGTCCAAACAGAACGGCGACCAAAAATATTTTGAGGTGTCGTGATTTTGACTCGAGAAGACGATGGCGTACGGCCATGAACGATGAACACCAGATGCAGAGAAGTGCTTCATCTGTAATATTCCCACTATTTATTGTCAACTAGACACTGCGTGGCCAGCACGGCGTTGCCCTTGACAGTTATTTTCGTGGGGTGACGTGTGACCACTGCTCGCTAAACCCCGGTGATTGCAACGAATAGCCATCACGGCGTTGCCCATGGTGTCAAACCAACACCACGAGAAGCGCTCATTGTCAAATGCGGCCAAATTCGAATTACGAAGAGATCCAATCGGCGTGACGATCGCAGAGATAAAAAATACTTTAAAAAAAAACCGCTCGCCAACCCCCGGTGATTGCTACGCAATTCCAAAAACGATCGTAATAGATTGTGCTGGTCCGGTACGACGCTAATTAAAATACCTACCAAAAACAAACGTTACGTCATTGTCTAATGCGTCCATATTCGTATTGCAAAAAAAAAAATTAAAAAGAAGGAAATGGAATTTGTGATCTCGATAGCGAAGGTCAAATTCGTATTGGAAAAAAATATAAAACTTACTATTTAAAATTTTTTTTTTTTTAGAAAATCATATTTGTAGGTATTGATCTGATGTGAAATTTTCCGCAGATTTGAAAACCGTTCAAATTTTAACTCGATCTTTAACGAGCTGGAGATAGAAAAAAAGAACTACATAAACTACAGTTAAAACTTTTTATTTGTTTTGTTCTTCATAGGTTGAAATCGTTCTTTGGAGAATCAAACGGAAACGTAAAAATAAATTCAGAATCCGTCACGAAGTCATGTGCACTAGAAACATCTATTTTGGAGTGTAGGTGATATTGGAGTCGGTAGTTTTCTCGGAAATTCCGGGGCAATTTGACATTTACCCGGGATTCTGGACAGCAACATGAATTCCGGTACAATCCCTGCCAAACCGGGACGGCTGGCAACCCTACTTCCATCCCTGTTACTGCAAATAAGAGTTATTAGTATTCTACAGCTATTCATAAGATTGATTGTCAAATTTCAAGAAATTTCCTACAAACGATTCTTGAAGTATTCAAATTCCTTTACTGACAAAATGGATCTTATAGAATTATGTATATTCTAATATGAATTAAATTATAGTTTTTAGTATCCCTCAAACGACAAGGAATTATTATTGCTTCCTTACTGAGGTTAATAGCCCGTTATGTTACTCCTGTGTGACGTTAATTAAAAATACATACATACTTTATTTAAGCTTGAGCTTCAATACTTACAACACATAATGCGTACTTTAAAAACTTTCAGACATTTTTTGGCATTAAAAAATTTGTCTGTCTTGAAATAAGTATGAATTTTTCGCTTGTGCAAGTGCATTATGCTAAAACTGCAGGCAGGTAGTTGATCGTCACACTGAATCAACACAAAAGGGGTATTATAAAACGGTAGGATTTCTTGGATGCTGTTGCATTGACTTTACATTTATCCCGAAAATGTAGAAATCTCTTAGCTAGTCGTTTTAGTTTGCATAACAGACCATTTTACCGTTTTCTTTATTTAGTTGATGCAGCTATAACAAAGAAAAAGCAAACGCTTTTTTTTTCCTCAAAATCATTTCCACCTGTTGGCAACGTTCCTGTCGCTTCAGCTGGTAGATGGAATTTTTTTTCAGTTCTATATTATTCTGAAATATGTTCCGGCTTTAGAACTGTTTACACAACACGTGAATTTATTTCATTCCGTACTGCGATTTCCTCTTGGAACAATTAAATGAAAAAATATATATCCTGACATTTTTCAACTTATAAAGGGATTTTTATGATTCACAAACTATACGATTGCTGCTCTTGCTATTTTAGTGGGACAATCTTACGTCTGATGTTGAAAGTTTATGTGGAAGTTGATTGACTGTGATAGCTTCGAATGACATGGATTCCAAAATGTTCTTGATTTGGCAAAGAATAACGGTAAGTTTTTTTAATATTCCATTTCATATTACCATCAATGTCAAATGCTCTTTATAAGAATATATCTAAGGAAATTTGTGAAGAATACATACGTGAGCTTTCTGACCAAAAATTAATGGGCAGTTTTAGTCATCCTATGAAAATTTGAAAAAATATTAGAGGCAAACATTGTTTTTAATTTTTCAATGATAAGCAACGTCTGCTATTGATCTGCAAGATTTTAAGGAAAAAAAGTCTTTCTTTTGCAGATACCTTTAGTCTTTTCTACAGCCATAAATTCATATAGAGAAGGGGTGGCCAACCTTTTACATACCAAAGGGCCAATTTTTTCACATACGAGTTCAGATGCGCCATACATTTTAATAAAAGTCTGTTTATCGACATAATTGACATTTTTAACGATTTAACTATATTGTAGATATGTAAAATAATGTCTATTACAGAGAATTCTTCAAATTTGAATCAGTCATTCGGGACCTCGTTTTCCTTTTAGTAAATTTCACGAATGAAAATGTTTGATCACATCTGTATGTCGTTCCAACACAACATATATAACTTTTTTCAAATTTTCTTAGTTCCGGAAAGTGTTTACTGTGCAATGAACGCCAGAAATTAATCATGTAAGAAGCATTTTTATCAGAATAATAAAGCTCATGAAACTTCAATTTCAATAATGAATTTGTTTTGAAATCAACAAGTACCATCTGTATGTTACTAGGCATCTTCATTACGTTTTGTTCACTAAGTGAAAATGCTTTATTAATGCGAGCATGTAGTTTTCTTCTGTAGCCAAATCAAGAAAACGACTTTCAAATGACCCTTGTAATAACTAATTTTAATATATTTGGTCAAATTGTTATTATTTGCAGCACATCCCCTCTGCTCTTTCAACTGTGGAAATTGACTCAAATCCTGTTTTTCGAACTGAGAGATGAACAGATTTAATGTCATTTTAAATGAATTAATGCTATTTACTAAGCTAGAAAATAATTTCTTCTTGCCATGTAGCGTCGAATTTAGATAATTGAGATGGCTAGTACTTCTACTAAAAATGTCAATTCAAATAGCCAGTTCTTATCAAATAATAGGGTTCTTTCATCAGGAAAGTTCAATTTTCTGTTCACAAAAATTAAAAATAGCATTTTTTAATTTCTAAAATCTACTCAGAACCTGTCCTCTAGAAATCCAGCGCACCTCACGATAAAGAAAAGGTTCGCCATATTCCAAATCTAATAATTCAATATTCTCTGAATTCTCGGCTGTTTAATACTCTTGTTCTAATTTTAATCACACATTTCAAAATCGGTAGCAAAACATGCTGCATTTTTTTCAAATTTTACACACTGTCCCTCTTGGTGCATAATATATTGATATTTTAGTGCAGTACGATTTAAAAAATTTTCCAAGCAAAGTTGTAGTGCCATTTACGGCGTACCGTCAGTACACATACTGATTAGTACAATAATCTAATTTAGATTTTCTTGGCATGATTTTACATTTTAACTATCTCTGATCCTCTTGTTTCATCATGCAATAACTCCAGACTAGCAAGTTCTTCAAAGACATTAAAATTATAATCAATTTCTCTTACAAAAATGCTTATAACTGGACTACATCAAATATGTCCATTGATTCATCCAAAGCTAGAGAAAAGTCTTCCAGTTTATGTTATACATACAGAGAGAGAGAGAGAGAATTCCACGATACATCTCGCATTAGTCTGCCATTGTATAGCAATTTCGTCTGATTTTTTTTTCAATACCTTTATAACCAAGATGGCGTGCAAATATTTGGATACATAATAGGTTTTTTTTTTCCGCCAATGCTAAAGCAATTTCATAAGACGCTTATGTCATCGCCTCGTCTTCACAACTTACATTAGCAAAAATATTTTGTCTTTAGATTTTTTCCTTTTTTTTAGTCACATATTCTTTACGTAACTCCGACCCGAGAACAAGTTTAATTTTTCCTTCTATGTTAGCCTGATGCTGCATTTTATAGTGTTTATTAACATCATGTCTTCTATTATGTGAAAGAGTAGTTACACAAACAATGCAAAAAACGATTTTCCAGATGGAGTTGCTGTAAATAACTCATTTTCTTACTGTTCGTTAAATTCACTTTTTCACTCATACTTTTTGCGCTTATTTTGCTCATTTTCTTTCGCACAGTAATAGATAACAGGAATGTAAAAAAAAAAACATTAAAGAGTACAAAAAATCTTGAAAAAGAACAAACAGATCACAAGCACGTCGTATCACACAGAATATAAATTGCAAATTAAAAAAATTGAGAGAACGAAATGAGGAGTAAGAAAGCTCTATGAATTGAAGTGAGAAGTACTATGGTGTTGAAAATATGAAGATATTTTCAGTTATGGAGCGTACTTCAAAAGAATAAGGAGGCACAATAATGCAATGAGCCACTTGTTATCATCCAATGCGCCAAGTTTGGCGCATGCGCCACAGGTTGGCCACCGCTGATATAGAGAAACAGTTTTTAAATTTTATCTTATTTATTTGTGTATAAACTGTTAGTTTTTTAAATCATTAAATATATACTTTACTTTGACTGATATTAAACTGTTTGCATCGCTTAAGCTCCATTTTTAGGCCAGTAATGGCATTTTTAAATCTTATACTGATTCACTGTCATTGCGAAACTTTAGGCATACTTTTTAAGTATGTTTTAAGACACAATGTAAAGTTCGGATATTCCTTCCCGCTTGACTCATGCGATGATTCCTCTGCGTGGGAAAGTAGAGTACCTGTGGTACTTTCGGGGTTAAAAAAAACCGTGCAAATAGACTGGAGTCATCAACGTGATTGATCACTGATCAGAGAGTTGAACTTATCGAGCTTGAAGCATCGAGTGTGTTTGCTTTTTGTGTGTCGTCTTGTATTCTTCGCGTGTGTGCTGGTGATGTTTCAATAAACGAGTCGTGCTAAAGAAATAGCCCTTCCATCGTTTTTACGAACCCCAGATATTTTACAGTGGCCCAGTCGCGCAGTATTTGATGAAAGTATCTCTGTGCACGAGAAAAATTTCGTTTGAAGCAGAATGAAATGCATAATATTGAGGAATTGCAACCAAGCAAATACGGCTCTTTTCCAGAATGTATCGTTTCTAAATATCTGGATTTTGTTTCATGGTTAGTGGATGCAGGAATGTGAGTGATAAATTGGTACTGGCACCAAGGAAAGAATTCTTATAAAAATCGTTCACAACGGAAATTTATAAGCTTTTACGGAAATTAATCAAGTGAAACAATTGAAAACTCGCTCATTACCGACCTCCATGGATTGAACTCCCTCATCTCTACTATTATTAAAGGAACTATGTGTGTCTGTAGTATCCAGACAAATCTATGGCACTTACATCCATGTTGAATGAATAGACCTTTAAACACGAGTTTTAAAATTTAATCTAGAACATTTTGTTAGTTCATTTATTAGCTTTTTTTACCGTGTTTTTCCCAGCATTCCAATCTGTCGTTGTTTTTCCCAGTTGCGTTAAGACTTTTTAAAAGCATAACTTACTTTTGAATTTGTATCAATATATGATTTGAATTTAGTGATAAAAATGGATGTTGTACGTTTAGTAAAGTAATATACTGGCATGTAAGTGTATTATTGAAAACATTTTACTCAGGATAGAGTAAAAGTATTTCCTTTTCCATCCTTTTCGTACTTTCGTTTTGCTAGAGTAAATGTTAAGCTATTGCGTGGTACTGGATTCACACGAACCATTAAGTTCATTTGTGTTATGATACTTTCGCTATTGTTTGTTAAAGGATCAATTACATTAAGTAATTGATGATAAAGTCTGATTTAAGCAATTATAAGTATTTTTGATAGTTAATGAGAAAATTTTGAATAAAAATTGGATCGTTTTCGTAATAGTAACACTGAAAATTTTTACTCTCTTTTAAATTTGTTATCTCTACTATTATAAAAGAAAGTGTTTGTCTGTCTGTTTGTTGCAAAATCCTGACGATTCTGTCACTTACAGCAATAAGATTTGACACACAGGCAGTCCGAATTTTTTGCAATTTTTGGGTCGCGGCGAATTTTAAAATTCAATCTAGAACATTTTAAAATGAATTTAATGAAATTTAATCATTATTCAATGCTACAGCATAGAAGAGATCACAGATTCAGAGTAAAAATTTCAGCGGGTTTGAAATCTGCGGAAAATTTCACTCTAGATCCATACCTAAAAATATGATTTTCTTTATATAAATAACTTTTAAATTGAATATATCTTTTATATTTTCTCACGAGATTGTGACGTCACGGTAACTTTCCCTTTCCAAAAATAAACAGATTGCATTTCGTGCCCTTCGCGTTATTAAAAAAAAAACAGATTACATTTACTGCCCTTTTTGACTTTTCCTAATTATCACCACAGCTCATGCATTTCGCCAATTCTTTTCGGTATTGATTGCTTACCCCTCCTCGTTGTCCCCACCTTCTTTGGAACGTGAATTGGACTCCTAATTGTATCAATTATTAAATTATATCTTCTATCTCAATTATTCACCTTTTTCAAAGTGCATTTGTCACTTCCTTTAACTTTCTCCCCTCATTTACTGTTTACAATCATAAAATTTCTATTAATTCTGATGTGGAGGTTCGCTGTTTTCTGCAAGGTACTCCGTAATTGATACGTCCGCTCCGTTCCTCTTCGATTTCAGTGGAGAGGAAAAAATAAAAAACATTTTGACAGGCATTGTTTAGTTCTTTTTCATAAAAGCGGATTCGTTTAAGATAGATTAAAAATTTCAACGGATTTGAAATTGCAGAAAATTTTACAACAGAATAATACCTTATATCACGGTGTTGCCGTGGTGTTGGTTTGCGACCACGGGCACGGGTAACGCCGGGTAGCCACGCAGTCGCTAGTTAGTATATAATTTCATATTGTCACATTGAGTTAATATTGGAGTATTATTTGATATTAGACATTGACATTGCATATTAGTTCATTGTTTATTTTAATATTTGGGCATTATGTCGTCTCTACTATTATAAAAGGAAGTGTTTGTGTGTGTCTCTAGCTCTGTATCGCTGCAGTGTCCTGACGAATCTATAGCATTTACAATAATGAAATTTGACACACAGTTAGTCCTAATTTTTTGCAAATTTTAATGTCGAGTCCAAATTTTTTAATTTATCTAGAACATTTAAAATTTTATTTATTAGTCCCCCCCCCTCCTGCGTTCATTCGGAGCTGACGTCATAGTTCCTGGATTGAGGAAAGGACAGATTCTGCGTTTTTCGTCCTAATGCCTTTGGAAACATTCCAAGTTATGACGTCATGTTTTGAAAGAGACAGTAAGGGTACAGTAGACTTTCAAAACACTAAAATTCGGCCAAAACATCGAATTTTTGAATTTACTATATTATTTAACTAGACACTAGTAACTGCAACTGTGAAAAAGAATTTTTCACTTTTGACACTTTTCTACTGAGTTATGGTCCATTATAATGTTCTTTTAAGAGATTTGTTTGCTGAAAGTTGCGTTTTCTTACATTTGAAATTTTCATTTATTTTAGGTATTCGAAATGCTCCACGTGCAATTCTAATCATCGTATTCAAAAAGTCTGCATGTTCATTCTTTGTAAAGTTAAAAACAAAAGTTACCCAAAATGAATGTTATATCTAAACTATTTATATGAATTTTGATTAGAAATTTGATAAATATTTAAGTTTTGGATTAGAAAATTATGTTTTTGCTAGGAAAATAATTTATTAAAAAAAATGAGATATTAATGATACCAGGTATGTTTTATTCTAGGGTATGTAACATATATTGTAAATAAATATTTTTGTATTCAGAGCCATACAAATACGCCTGTAGCATTTTGAACGGTACAATTTTTTGGCAATATTTAAAAATTAAAATTTTAATAACTTAAAATATTTTTATTATTTTGACACCAAATTTCTATTGTAATTATTTGAGCTTATTACTAGTAACATATCCAAATTTCAAAAGAATCTCTTGAAAATTAAAAAAAAAAAATAGTTTGAAACAATACTGTCCCCTTAAAGGATTTCCGATTCTAGCGTGTTTGATTTACGTTGTTGGTCAGCAATACTTTCTTGCCAGCGATTTTAACTTTGTCACGGGCAAGGACTATTTGAGGTTTTCTATCTTCTCGATCGTTAAAGATAAGAGGGAAAAAACAGATTTTAAACTTGGGGAAACTTTTGCACCAGGTTGATACCTTATGTGATTGTCTTTAAGTAAATAATTTTTCAATTGTTACTCGTGTCATATCGGGTGAAGGTGAGACTCATTCTTAAAATTATTGTTTTTTCTCTCTCTCCTCCTCTCCTCTCTCTCTCTCTCTTTAATGTTTTTAGTATCAGTAAGGACACGAAAAGGAACTGTTACTGGCAACGCTGTGCTAGTCTGCTAGTTTGATATCAATGCAGGATATTCAATTGTGATATTGGTTTTGTTTTTCTTTACATTTTGATTTTTAATTTTAAGAGTTTCAGTTTCAATTTTAAATACATGTCAAAACTAATATTACATGATTTTAATGATTCTTGTGGTGAAAATGTCGAAACAACTGATGGTTATCGATTGTAATTTTGAAAATCCAAATATTCTCGAGTTGAATATAGTTGTAATTATAAACATCTCTGATATTGTGTAAGGCCAGTTAAAGCCAAAAGTGTATTATTTCATTCAGAGAGGAGTAAATATAATAAGTTACTTATATTGAGATTATTGAGAAAGTTTAATAGAGTAACTGGGAAAATTATATTGAACATCGAACTGCATAGTTAAGAATTGTATGGATTATTTACGTGAAGTAATTTTTGAAATTTGCTCGTTATTTTAAATGTTTGTTGTGTTTACACTGTTATCATTGTGGCATTTTTTGGGAGAGCTAGGCAGGGGATGAAGGTTTTGGTTATTGAATTAGGGGAAAAGGTTCCTCCAGATACTAAACACTAGCAATTAAAAAGAATAATTGAATGTTCTAAATCATATAATAAACAAATTGTTAAAGGGTTAATGACATTGATTATAAATGATAGAATTGAGCTGGAAGAAGATGAACGGAGGAAGCATGAGTCTGAAATAAAATTGATAAATTTAGAAATGTGTATAAGGGGAAAAACGAGTAGGAAAGAAGGGCATTTGAGAAAGTTTAACTCCAAAGAAAGTACTTAAGCACAGATTTCGAAGACAGCCGGGAATGATTCCGTGAAGAGATGTCTGTTTAAAGTTTGCATTAGTATGAGTAATGTAAGTTTTGATTGGAAAACTAGGCTTGCGGATATGGATGGTGAATTCCTTAGGATCGAATTAGGAGTTGGAGACCACCACATTTGCGGTATCGTCGATAGTGGTGCGGAGATAATAGTACTGCGTTAGTCAATGGTATCGGAGCAGTTTCTGCACTCACGCGGGAAAGTCATTCCAAGACCAACGATTTGACCAACTGTGGATACAAAGCTTGTAACCATTCCTCTTAACCTTTGGATTGGAAAGGATGAATTAAGGCCATTTGTCCAGATGCATGCGACTGTAGTGGAGTGGCTGTATGAGGAAACATAGGTAACTCCGAAGGTGTTCCAGTTATTAGAACAACAAAAGAAATATTTAGAAGGAGCGGAAATCATGTCTGGAAACTTCCAAGGAGACAGAGGCCGAGTAATTGGCCTCCGAGAAAGTGGATGGTCTAATCGACGGATTGCGCCGCAACATATCGTTTTATTTTTTTATATATTTTTTATTACATATAATTTTTGATCCAGCAACATTTCTTTCTATTGTAAGATAACTTGTATAGAGAGCAAAAGGAGCCGAGCAGTTATTTGCCACACTGAAGAAACACTTTTTTAAGTGAAACTCTAAAGTGATGAATAATTCACGAGATGCGACTGTTTTCTGTGAGATTTTACCTTTCCTTACGAGAAATTAAAAAAGATTGAACATTAGCTACCGCTTGGGAGTGTTTGAGCTCCATAAACATTTGTTAAAGCTTTTTCTATCGGATGTTTCCATGGTTTTTAACTGTCTTGCGACAGATTTATTTCCCCCTGCTGTCGTAACAACCTAATACTTGAGGTATAGCTTCAAATGTAGAAAATATTTTATTTACATTCCCTTTTTGTTCCAGCAGCATTTCGTGAATGCCTTCCATTGAAATTTCGCTAATTATTTTTTGGTAGTAGGTGAATTAGATTAAGTACAATGAGAGGTATGTTCAATGTGAACAAGCAAACCAGTTGAAAGCGAAAATTTTACATCCCCTGCCAAATGTTCTCGCTTGATAGATATCAGGGTTGCCTAAAAATGTAATTTATTGCCGTTTTGGCGACGTTTGTTTATTAATCTTATTGCAGTTGACCTATGAACTAGAATGTCTAATTTGGTAATCCATTCCTTTGAATTTTTATAGGCGAAGTGCTGAAATCGTATTCGAAAATGAAGCTGTGACGTAACGTTCTGAATACGTACGGGTAAAACATTCCGTCACAGGAATACTAATACCATCTACATTTATTTTGATGGATAAAGCTTCTCATAAGGCCCTATTTACATACAATCGGTTTAGAGCAGAAAAACATTGACTAATATTAATTCGGAGAAAATAAATGCTTATTTTCCTAATGATCAGAAATACTTTGTCATTTTAATCTATTTAAAGATCATAGAAAATAGATAAAATAGAAATTTTAATCTACACTCATGTCCATAAACTAAGGATAATGCCAGCTCTGGCAAACAAAGGTTCAGAAACAAAACAAACGTGACTTATTCATAAAGCCCATATATTAAACAAAAGATAAATAACAAAAAAGATGGTGTATGTATGATACCATTCATAAAAACTACGATTTTTGCTAACTGTAGTAAACAAACCTTACAAAAACTTAACATGACATGGTTGGTATGATGGTCAATACATTGTATGTCTCCCAGACGATGAAATACAGTCCGTTCAACGCCTAGGCATGCTGAGCATCAAATTATCGAGCTGATCTTGGGGACGATCACTCCACTCAGCAAGTAATGCTCTCCGAAGTTACGGTACACATGTAGGAGGTGGTTGACGGGCTGCAACTTGTCGGACAAGCATGTTTCACACATGCTCTATCGGATTCAAATCAATTGAGAATGCTGGCCATTCCATACGGGTGTTATCCTCAGAATCAAGGCATTCGTTTACAATGTTTGCACGGTGAGGACATTGCCCACATTGCATGCTCTCTACTCCAGTCTAACCGCTGGCGACAGTGAGTTGCCGTGAGAGAAACACATCTGACAGGCCTGCGAGCATATAGACCAACATGTCCCAAACGTTTGTAAACGGTTAGCCTTGAAACTGTAGTACCCGTGGCTGAAGATAGCTAACGAGAAAGGTCGGATGCTGTGCTCCGTCTGCTTCTTTTTGCAGTTACTGCCAAATACCGGTCATCATTCGGCGTTGTAACTCGGGGAAGACCTGTACTGTAACGTCTACTGACATTTCCATCATTTTGGAATCGTTGCCAAAGCCTAGAGATGACACTTTGGGCGATTCCAAGTTCCAATGAAACTTCCGTCTGAGTACGCCCACATTACAGGTGGCCGATAATTCTACCACGTTAAAAATCATCGACATGCGTCCTATGTGCCATAACTATTCGGTTGTGGCACTGATCGACTTACAGAACGCTTGTGAACAATTCTACTTCTTTGCTACCATTCCTTATATACACCTCTCTTACACTCTAGACATTGTGACGTACTATCGGCGTCATATGATGGCTTCCTGTAATTTGGATATTATTCTTGAAGATGTGTGCTATAATTCTACAGGTGAAATTTTTACTTTAGAGTTCGATTTCAGTGTGATTCTGAATTATCCTTAATTTATAGATGTGAGTATTTAAAGGTCAAGAAACGCTATAAAAATGCTTTTCAATCTTATTTTTTGACTAAAAGACTATTAGTTAATCATCACAAATAGCAGTAGAGTAAAAAATTATTATATTTGCCAGTTGATGAGTTTCTGCTCTTAGACTACTATACATGTAGTATTTAAAGTTAAGAGGAATTTCGCACCATGATGGTCTTATTTTACTTCTGTAAAACACCACTTCTTGCAGTGCAGGTCAAAGTAGCATTTGTTTTGATACCAAAATGTTCACAACAACATCACGATTAATGCTGCAACTATAACTTCCAAAAGAGTTGTTTAAGATGTCTAGCTTTTCTTACACCTTATACTTTTTTAGAAGTATTGGATGCGTTATATTTATTGAGTTTGAGAAAAAAAAAATTTTTTTCATAGTTTTTATTCTGTTTTTCTGTAAGTATTTATACCACAGAAAATTATTCTGAATACCTACTTTTGTAAAATTAAAAATAGAATAAAATTAGAAAATTTCCTAAATGTTCATAAATTAAGAGTCAACATTCAAGTAATAAAACGTGAGATTTGAAAGAAGGAATAGTTTAGTTTCCGTGGACCCCAAATCACTTTTTTGACTCCTATATAATTTTATTGTATATTTAATATAAATTTTTTCCAAAACTCTAGTATATTAGATTCTTGTTCGAACTTTCAAGAATTTTGATAGGTTGGTACAGAAAAATAGGAAAAAATTAAACTTTTTTACGCAAAATTTATGAAACCTAAACTTGACTAAAACTAATATATGAATAGGAATTAAAAACCTCAATAAATAATGATGCATAACCAAAAGAAGTTTTAAAAGTGTTACATCTAGTTAGAGGTTGCAATAAATAAAGGAATATACTAACGGTTATACGTTTTAAAAAGTAAATTTTGCAATAATAAAGAGGCAAGAATTCATGTTTCAATGACTTCCGTTAGAAAATCGATCTTTTATTCCAATTATAAATACTGAGGGTTCGTCATTAATATATAATGTCCCTCACCTTACAAGTACCGATGCGTCTGGTGCGAATGAAAATAATCGATAAGTTTCGATTTGCAAACACAGTCGCAGACGGAATGTTCTTTTCTGGCTGACTCGTGGTTTCAAAGGTGTCATACCAGAATTAACAAGAATTTATTTATTTCATTGTTGTTTCTTTGCAGAAAAATATCCAATTGCAAAGAATAAAAAAAAAATGTGGTCTCAAATTTGCAAGAAAAAAGACGTACACAAATACAATTAGATAAGTTAAAAATAATAAAATATAAATAAAACTAAAATAATAATATCTTATTGAAGCGTATTGCTTATTGAATTCAAGGCAATAAAAAATAAAACAACTTCCTATAGGAAGAATTATACAGTTTAAAAATATATTTGTTGCAAAATTGTTGCATGACTTCTTTGCAGAAAGTTTAACAAAAAGTAATTCTGCTGATATACGCTGATATACTGGGATCATTAAAATCAAGAAAAAAACCAGGCGAATCCATTTTGTTATGTAGGATGTAAGAACATTTTGTTAAAGCAATTTCTCTTAGGAGCTTCAAAGTAAAGAAAATTAAATGATTTTTCAATTGAGAATAATGCACACCTCAAGAATCATACTTTAAAATAGATCTTATTTGGTAGCTGAAAGGAAAAAACCTGTATCATAATGTATACCTAAATAAATTAAGGTACTTTTGTATGTATCTATTCTTATTTATCGATATAAATTAATAGATAAATTTATATACCTACAAACAAAATGGGTAGAGATATCGACGAAACTTGTAATATTAATGAGGCAAGTGTGAATACTTTAAAGTGCTCGCTATTCCGAACAATAGCAATATTACATATATGGCAGAGCAGAAGGTTTGGCTTGTGACTCCATGGTTCGATGAGATATATGACCAATTTTCTAATGACGAGGTATCTCGTCATCAATATAATCTAATTTTTGGTGATGACGAGATCAAGATCTCGTCAGTTTTCATCTAATGATCGTGATTTTTTATAATGACGAGATATCTCATATGTCAGTTTTGCTAATGGCGAGATATCTTGTCGAGACAACCCCCAGAAGGGTTAAGATATTCATGATGTTTTTTGCGACAGAATTTATTTATGATTATTGGCTGGAAGCCATATAATTTTGAGAAAATATTATAAAACCTTTTTTCAAACAAATTTAGCTCATTTAAGAGCGTAATGAATTTAGTGAACTGATCTAGATGTACACGAGATATCTTGTCGAAACACTTGGAGGATTAATCTAGTTTTGAAAGCAGGAGAGCGTGGTTCCCATCTACGGGCAACATCTCGTGTGTTTAAATTGTGTTCGATACCTATGATATATTCTATATCCAGTGCATATGATTCTCGCCCCGTGCCATACTTGTTTTTCGTTGAAAAATACAGTTATTCAGTTGCTGATAGAGACACACATTTGCCTGAGGCTCTTCCGTTCTCTTCACTACATGCTTGATTGCAGTCTTACGACGCACCTTCCGAAGACTTGAATTCATAAAAGATCTACCCAGTGGCGTTAAGCATCACCCAAAATTTCTTCGAGGGATAAACTGCTTTGGTAAATTTGTCTGGCAAACAACTTCTAGCCCACCTCCAAGGGTTCGGGGAATGGTTCGGACATCAGAACCATGACATGGCGTGTAGGCTCATGCAAGTCGAAATTATGACGGTCACTGAAATAAGACATAGATACCTATGTGGAAATTTCACACAAAGCACTGTAAGCGTGTTCGAGCCAGGCTATGAATGGTAGGACATTAATAAATAGAGATACGACTATCCGTCTCCCGCTTTAAATACACCGATCAGGATTCATGTAAGGTTGACCCGAAGGGCACTTAACACTGGTCACATGAGCACGAGTAAACTTGCCAGCCTGCGGTCGCCGAGCGATGTCAAATTTTCCGTTTCAAACCCTTGTGATAAAGGATTTTCGTTAGAAACGAGAAATATGCCACATCCGTAGTGTCTTCAGCTAGTCGGAGCCCAACTAATAAAAATATGGGCTTTTCCATTTCATGCGAAGTGTTTGATTTACAAAATAAGCCAGTTCTAGACGAAATGAATCTAGAATTCGTTACAATTACCCTATTCCTGCTTATTGTACGTTCAATGCACAAAATGGTGTTGAATTAATGGGAAAGCATTAAAACCTTGATTTTTTTTCAAGATAAATGTTTATTAGTTTAACTATACTTTAAAAAAAAAAGAGAAAGTAAACAATTATAATAAAAATCCTGATCAGAACATAACATTTGTATAATTTGTATTCAACTTAGATTAATGACTTCGAATCTTGTCACAGGGTTTTGTCTGTTTTAAATTAGCTCGACACTTTTACATTACGGCTAGATAATTAAGAAACAGGATTAGAAAAAATGTACTGCATTTGTAATTAATGGTTTGTACTATTCTGACATCTGGAATCCTATTTAATTTCTAGACGTAGAAAATTGTAACAATGGTTTCCTTAGCAGAGACCATTCTACATTAACTAATTTTCCGCTTTTGCTATCCTATCTGACTTGAATGACTAGCGAAGGCACTTCTATTGTTGTGTTATTATTGAGAAACATTAATGTGTCCTCCCTAAGTGTGGATTTTAATTAACCCTCACACACTTCTATCAAATCTTTTGTTCATATTTGCCACTACAGTTGCTAAAATATTCTTTTATAAGTGTTAATTTTTCATTCATTTTACAGATATTTATTGTAGCCATAAATATTATCCTAATTGCTAAAGTTATTACTAAAGTTATTACAAAAGTCAGGGTATGCAATATTTTTTTAAGTTATTCAATGACAAGATTTCATTTGGCTCTGCAACAAATTTCGAAATTTTACACGAAGTTACATCATTTTAGTAATTACTAGTGAATTACTAGGGCGTGGCTAGCCCGGCGTTGCCCGTGGCCGTAGTGTTGGTTTGCAAACCAACACCACCGGCAACGCCGTGACATAAGGTATTAATTTGGTGTAAAATTTTCCGCAAATATCAAATCCGTTGAAGATATATTCAATTTAAAAATTATTTATTTAAAGAAAATCATATTTTTAGGTATCAATCTATAGTAAAAATTTCCGCAAATTTCAAATCCGTTGAAATTTTCAATCTATCTTTAGCGATTCCGATTTTACGAAATAAAACTTAACCACCCCAGTCAATATGTTTTTTTTATTTCTTGCTATCATTCGCTGAAATGGGACAGAAAATGTAAAAATCAAAGCGGAAACAAAAAATAAATAAATTTTCTTTATAGTAGGTGTTGGTTTCTCGCGATGAAAAAAATTGGCATGTTATAAAGGCTGATTGCAATGTCACGTGGATAGAAAAAGTCAAGATTATGGAGTTTCTTCTTTCGCGGAAGAAACGCGTTTGAAGAAGCATGAAGAGAATAAAACTATTAAATTAATTTAAAAATCTTCTAGATGGAATTAAAATTTTAAAAAAAACCCAAAAATTGCAAAAAAATTCGGACTACGTGTGTGCCAAATCTCATTGCTGTAAGTGCCATAGATCGTCAGGATTTTGCAGCAGCGAAACAGACAGACAGACAAACACTTCCTTTTACAAGAGTAGAGATTTGAAAGCGAATTGAATTTGAGGAAATTTACAGAATAAGGGTTTTTCATTTCATTAAATGCCAGTCGTTGGCATGTTTCCAAATATGGAACTATCTCAAACCATGAAGTCCAAACATTGTTTTCTGCAAAATTGTAGTTTTCCTATATTTAAGAGTCATAAATCCCATTTTCGATCCTCCAGCCTTCACTTTTTATAAATTAACATAGTAAATTTGTGACAGAAAATTAATAATTTTACCTGATAGAATCGTATAATACAGAAAAGTAGATCGTGTTAACTAATTTTACCTGGTTGAAGTTACATGCATTTGTTTTTTATCCAGTCCTGTTGCTTCCCCAATTAAAATGTTAGTCGGTGTGTGTGAGAACCGAATTATTATAAAAATATAAATTAAATATCTTTGAATAATAAAATAATACATTTTTAATGCGTTTCTTTAAATTTTAAAGATTTGAGAATTCTTGCGTGCATATATTCTCTTTGGTGATAGAGGTAAGTAGTCAATTACCGTAGTGCTGGAGTAACACAACAGGCTATCAGCAACGGCCCGGGATCAATCCCGAAGGGAAAGATCGTAATTTGAAAAGTGGTCAAATGACGAGAACACGTGAGTTGTCACCCCACTCTCCAAACTTCTACGTAAATATGAAGACATTTCAGGCCACAACAGATATAACACGCACCAGCCCCATGTACTAGGGATGCGACATCGATAGCAAAACATCGATGTTTTGAAACATAGATGTTCAAAATTAAAAAAATCGATGTTGATAATACATCGCCCCCAAAACATCGATGTTTTAAAGCATCGTTGTTTTTAAAATTCAGTGTATTTAAACTTTTCCCCCCCATTTCTTAAAACTGGTTTAGCAACTAGTGATGCTATATCGACAGCAAAACATCGATGTTTTGAAACTTTGATGTTCAAAATTAAAGCATCGAAGTTGATAATGCATAGCCCCAAACTATCGATGTTTTTAAAATTCAGTGTATTTAAACTTTTTTTTCCCATTTCTTAAACTGGTTTAGCAACTATTGATGCGATATCGACAGCAAAACATCGATGTTCAAAACTGAAACATCGATGTTGATAATACATCGCATCCAAACCATCGATGTTTTTAAAATTCAATGTATTTAAACTTTTCCACACATTTATTAAAACAGGTTTAGCAACTAGTGATGCGACATCGATTCCAATACAACGATGTTTTTTATAAAACATCAATGTTTTGAAAACATCGACATGGATGTCGCATCCCTACTTTTGAGACCCTTTACCCTTGGCCACTTTGGTCTAAAAGTTGTTCAATTTGCTGATTATGAAAATTATGCTACTTGGTTATTTTAAAAATTCTTATAACGGTACTTTTTTTCATTTAAAAATAAAACATCGACAACGTAAAAACATCGACAAGTATAAACATCGATGTTACAAAAACATCGACTCCAATACATCAAAAACATCGACATCGATGTCGCATCCCTACCATGTACACGATGTTATTTGGCTTGATCTAGTTTCGAACTCGCAGCTCTCCGGCTGTCAACCTGTTGCTCTTCCAACTGGAGTACGGTGTCCTTCTTTAAAGGTAGGATAAAATAAATTTGGTGATAAATAGGGCAACTTTTTTGTTGCAGTAAAAATGGGAAAAGTTGCATTTATGATTCCCTAATGTTGCATTTATGAAAATAAAGTTGCATTTATTTTTGATAAACTAAAATCTAAAATAAAATTTTAGTAAAAATTGAAAATTTATTTGTACATCATTAAATACAGAAGAACGTTGATGTCGTTGAATGGCCTATCCTTGGTCAGTAATTTCTTTAACATTGAAAACTGCTCTCGACAAAGACTGATGTTGCCTGACATTGTTGCATTAGACTTTTTCTGCAGTTGTGAAACAAGTGTACCACTCAAGTAACTTGGAGCAATCGCGGATAAAGTCCCTTGAGTGTGATTCCAGCCGCAGTCATACAATACATTGTATCGGATAGCAGAAATCCTTTCGCTCAACATTCAGAGATTTTAAAACGTCATCTGCAAGGCGAACAACATATTGATGATCGACACTCACCTCGCAAACTCTGCAGTCGATTACGCAAGTGTGCTCTGGATTATCAAGAGTGCCAACCAATGTGTTAAGGTACTTCTTGCTGTTTATTTCACTTTCGTCTGTTAGGACGAATACCTTCTTTCCATGAACTTCTTGTTTGATCCTCAATACTTCGGCCTTCTCAAGATCAGACACACGTGATGGAAGGGTTGATTCAGAGGGCAAAAAACGAAATAGTAATTTTATATTAATTAATTGTAAGCTAAATTGTAAAAAGCTGCAATTATGCAACAAGTTGCATTTATGTTGCGGTTCTAACTCACTTACAATACACCCCATGTAAGAGAAATTTTGGTTTTAGGACTTTACATGAAGCATAGAACGTGTGAAAAAAAGTTGCAATTGTTGCAAAAAGTTGCCCAAGTGATAAATATATGTGTATGGTTAATCTTTATTTAATCAACACAAATATCTCATTAACAATTCCAAGAACATACCAACATGGATTCATTGCTTTAGTTTTATAGTCTTTTTACCACATTGCAAGGAGTTTTAATAAAGACCTACACATAAATAAAAACATTACTAAAATAATTTGGAAAACATAAAGTTTGTACTTTTAAATGAATAATTGTCGTTTGATAAAATATAAATATAAAGCTTATATTTGAATAAATATTATTTGGTAAAATATATTTTTGAGATAATTTATCCATAGAGCAATGATCCCTCCCGCCCTGTAAGTTCTGATAACAAAATATTTTGTTGCTGGAATTAACGATTCATATATTTATTTAAATATGCACAAAATATGCAGTTATTATTTTTTCACGCATAAATAAAAACCTTTTACATAAAAACTGATAGTCGAATTTTTTAGATGAAATTGAGTAAAATTTCGTTTGGGGCGCTTACCTCCTTTTCAACCCCAACGCCTTAATTATCGTCTGATAAAATATAATTCGAATTTTATTTTGGAATAAATACCATTAAGTAAAATATATTTCCGACATTTTATGTGTTTTCGATATTTAAATATATTTCCGATACCCTATTTTAAAACATATTTTCTGAGAAATTAATGTTGAAGGACTTGATATTTTTTTACGGTATCAGAGTAAAAGAACGAAATACATATTTTTAAGAAAGTTCGCCCAAGATATTTGTTTGATAACAGTTAATAATAAAGGTAAATTCATTTTTTAAATAACGTTCACATCTTCAACAAAAGAGAGTTTATTACTGTGGTGATTTCGATCCGTATACATGAAATAAATTAAATTCGTTCAACGCCGAGCAATAATGGTTACTAGAAATAAGAGATATCTTGATTTTCTGTATTCCAGTAACACAATTAATTGGATATGATTAATATTAACCAGCGTGACGTTACTTTTTAAGTTATTTAGGCAACAAGAAAGCACACACTCAGTTCCCACAATCTTATCTGTATTGTGATTAAAAAAATTACATTTCCTTATTCCTTGCGAAATGTGTATGTGCAGTCGTTTTCCCAGGAAACAATTTTGTAAAGTTGAAATAGACGCTCATTGATGCCTCGGTGAAAATCTAGCGCTGGCCGAGCAGACGAATACGTTTGTTTTCTTTCGTCCAACGACTACATTTATGAAACTACATTCATGACGCAGACACTGTGACCAGAGATAGAAGACTTAAATAATGTATGCGTTTGTGTTATTAAACAGGGTCGCAGTAGCCCAGTTGCTATAATTGCGGGTTAGCCACAGCAGAGTAGAGTTCGAAAATTGATTCAACTAAAGACCGTTGTGTACGTGGGTGCTTTTGTACGTTAAATCTGTCGTGGCCTTAAATGTTCTCACGTTGATCGGGTAGAGGAGTTTGAGGAGTGAGCTGCCAGGCTCAGGTGTTGACGACATTCGAACGTAGATCGAATTTGCGAGGAGTAATCCTTGATCTTTCCCTTCGGGACTGATCCCGGACCGTCGCTAATAGCCCGTTGTTGCTAAAGCGCGACGTAAATTCAACCTATGTTATTAAACTTGCCTGACAAAATCCCGCAGTTTCTGGATCTTCTATGGAGGATTTGGTTAAGAAGTTGTGTATCCTTGTTTTGAATGTTTATGTTCAACACCTTGGAAGTCTATTCTATTATTTTTTGAGATAAAAATTTGATACAGATATTTGTCCACAACTCATAATGTCATCTGTTTTCAAATAGTTCAGTGGGTTTGCCTACTACTCTACCAACCTGAGCATTACACAACCTGGATGTATTTCTCTCCTGTGTTAGTAAAAACTTTCTGCGTGTAGATTTGTCCATTAGCTGACGTTGTCTGTGTTGTGTTCGGCACAGTTTCGCCATATATTGTCCTTGCGCCGTAAAACCCAACCAACCGCTTACAACTGCAGCCTATTATGTTAAATAACAGTTCTGAGAAAACAAAGAGGATAAAAATTCTGTTCTCTGTGAAACTCACCGAGAAAAAATATAACATTTATATAAAGAAGAAGTGGCTAAATTTACATCACCAGTTAAAAAATAGCCACATTCTGGTCTAGTAAAGCTTATATAAAGTCATTTTGTCAATTTTGGCAGTGTATTTCCACTTGACAGTTTAAAATTTGCCGAATTTCGTGTAGGTCTCAAAGTTAAAAATGTATGTTGTCCTAGGAACAAAAGTGATGAAATAAAATCACAGTAAAATGCATTACACATCAGAACTTCTGTGAAGCGATTTGTTGAAAATATAACATTTTGTAACAGAGAGGCACCAGTATTACTTTTCAATTCCACACATGACGGTTCACCCTTTACAGCTTCGTAAAGTGTCATAAATTGTTATCACAGTTTTTTTTTTAGCTGAAACGACCAGTTTAAGTTCGGGTATCTTCTTAAATAAGAATATTTTTTAACCCGGAAACAAATATTTTCATTTGGAAGTAATGACCTTAATAACTTTCATCCCCGACTTTCATACTAAAATAATTTTTAGAGCAGTACTTGCATGCGCTTTTAACAGCAAAAAAATATTAACTTTATCTTTTTAATACTAATTTCTCACTTACATCTAGCCATAAGTAAAAAAGGTTTAATGCAAATCCTTTGGCAGGTCAGTATTTCATGATCGAGTACAATTCAACGAAAGAAAAAACGAAGGATAGGTAGGTATATTTGAATTTACGTTTCGCACACAAAACGGGCTGTTAGTGAATCCCGAAGAGAAAAAACTGGACAGCACCTCGTTTTTTTAAATTACTAGGGGGCTCCGCCCCCTCATCGCCTATGCTCGGTAACCCCCGGTGATTGCTACGCAATCCCCACACACTCATTCCCAAACCAACACTCCTTTCGCAAGTGTCTTTCCAAGCCAAGGAGTGGAATTAAGGATCTAACGTTTCATCTCCAAGATGAAAAATTGCTACACTATCGCGAAATTATAATTTTCAGCGCATCGACTTTCAGTTCGTATTTTACGAATGTAGCTTTTAGTTCCTTGTCTGCCCTGTACTTGGGATTGGACTTCGACAGCAAAACATCGATATTCAATATTAAAACATCGAGATTGTTACTACATCGCCCCCCAAACCGTCGATGTTTTTAACATCAGTGTACTTAAACTTTTTTTCCCCATTTTTTAAAACTGGTTTAGTAACCTCTAACATTAATGTGGGGCATGTTTAATTGTCACAGTTGCCGTGTTTGGTAATTTATAACTTCGATTTTTTTAACTCAAAAAGTCAAAAAAATTAATACGAACAAATAACAAATCTTTTATTTTCAAATTGAATAATACAAAAGAAAATAATATTTACAACAGTTGGAAATAATAAGTATAAGTAGGTAGGTACCTAACAATAATTGTTGTAAGTTATTATTTATCAACTTATGGGGAAAACATAACAAACTTGTTTTTTATTTACTGTATTGCAGCCTATAATTATTTTAGCTCCAATATTTGTTATTTACAGTTTGTAAAAAAAGTTTATTAACTTTCACCCCCTTAAGCAGACATCTTTTATCACTAACTATCATACCAGTTAGGGTAAAAACTTTCTGATGGGAAGGATGTCGCCATCTCTTTGTTATAAAATGAAGTGTTCGTCTATCTGTTTTCTGTGATCTAAGTCCTGACGAATCTATGGCACTTACGGTAATGGGATTTGGCACACAAGAACTCTGAATGTTTTTGAAATTTTTGTGTCGCGCCGAATTAACTGAAATAGGTTACCTGAAACAATCAAAAGTTCCGAGAAATGTGAAAATAGAAAGGATTTGTTACATCAAAACCTACAAAACAAGAAAGAAAGCGCATTACCATTTTTTATGTCAAATTCTACTCTTAATTGAACGTCTCCTTTGCATCTTTACCTTTCTCTTCAGAATAATTACTTCGCTGAAAATTATTTAGCTTGTTTGTGGAATGATAAATCCAAACTCTCTCTAACTAACTTTACAAATTCGTTTTGAATGGAAATCCTATCAATCCCTAATGGAAAATCTGGCAGAAGGGAAGTTAATAAAAATTATCTTATAACCAGAAGTGCTTGGAAAGTAACTAAATCCATTAAGGGTAGAAGTGGTTTTATTTAAATTCCTCACAAACACCAACCTCTTGAAGAGTTTTGATAGCGTTGAGAGAACACACAATTAGAATAGTGCTAACTGAAAATACAAGTGATTGAAATACCCAAGCGATTTTGAAAAATTAATTATAATTAACCGCAAAACTAATCTTGGCTTGCTAAAGAGAGAAAATATAATTAGTGTATGGAAATTTAGCTGGGAAGACGACAGCGAACACAAAAATTCAAATTAGAAAGAGAGCATAACCTCAGGTTAAAATTAAAACCTACAGAGAAATTAAAAAAATTCTCAGCATTACCATAAAATCTATGAGCAAGTAATGAAATTTTATAATCTTTTCGTGAGGTATAATAAGATTATTTAAAGCAGCTTTTAAAATATGATCAATTTCAGTTACTTAAGTAACTATGACGAAATGTAACTGCCAACGAAATAAATAACAAATTAAAATGTAATTTTTTGAAGGATATGTCATCCAATCAAAACATCTTTCACATACAGAGGTAACATCTCCGGCATTGTTATATTTGAGGAATATTTCAAACAGGAAAGAAATAAACTCATCTTAAATAGGACACAGTTTACATCGCAGAGCAAAACGAAAGGTGGAAATCGATAGGGATTAATGTTTTCTACAAATAGCAATATTTAAAATTTATCTAAAGGGCCGTCTTCATATTAAATTGGATGCCTGCTCCGAAAATTTCAATACGAACCCCCATCGTTTATCACAAATTTGGATTCTACATACAATTTCACAGGCGGAAAAAAAAAAGTTCATCAAATTTATTGGATTTCCCACTGATTTGTAAGTGTTTAAAAATTAGATATCCTAATGTTATATTGGTGTTTCACGTTTTTAGTTATACTTTTTTTTTTCTCCCCTAATGGCGGGCACATTTGACCGAAGTCATTGGCCACTACAAGGCCGGAAGTGATGGCCACTTGTGAAGGAGCACCCAGTGGGAGGGCCATCATTGCCCCTAACAATTACTTCGTAATTTTGAACCATGTTCAGATGACGAAGCAACACCTGAGATGGTATACGCTTACAAACATCCATGCCCGAACCCGGATTCGAACCGGGGACCTTCCGATCTAGAGGCTAACACCTTAACCACTATACCGGTTGGTCGGCAGTTATACTTTCTACAAACATTAATTTTTCTTGGAAATTGTTTTTTCATCTTTTGCTACCCAAAAACCCAAATACAATCTTTAAACATTTTAATTATCAAATTAAATTTACTATTTTTTATCAACTATAAAATTAATATTCATAAAAATTATGAATAGAAACATGAGCAAATTTTGACACCGCGTGATTCAACTGTTACTGAAACATCGGAATTCCAAATTCCAGCTCATTACGTGCATAATTAGTAGCGCAGTGAGACTGTTTGAAAAATTCTATGATTATTATCGTTATTGGGGATTGTTCACATCTTCCTTTCTCGGCATTTCTTTGACAAATTTATGATCTCGAAAAACATGATACTTAAAAGAATTGTACAGGGTGTCCTAAAAGTTCCCGTGCTGACGATTCGTGAATTTATTATACAAAATCAACAAACTTTAAAACAATTATTTTTCTGTTAATGGTGAAAAGCACTTTTAAAACAAACATAACGTAGGAAAAAATTTTGGACATTTTGATTTTTATACTATAGTAATAGATCTTAATTGAGGTATATTTTCATCAGATAGCGTCAAGTGAATAAATATTTGCATATTTATAATTACAAAAGTGAATTAACCATGGAAAATTTGATTTCCATGGCTGTCCCTAACCCTCTTTCTAGGTTAAGGTATAGTTGAAACTTAAAAAGTATAAGAAATTCCTTTATTTAGTAGCTCTATTTAATATTAATAGTTTTTGTTACACAATGCACGTGAAATTATTATATTTTTAATTCAATTTAATGTTGAAAAATCAGTAAATTCCTTTGTCCCTACTATTTTTGCCAGTTCTGCATAAAATTTAAATAACCTTTAAAAAAGTCTACTAGAAGGCAGTACATGTCTAAATGTGTAATTAAAAGAAGCTCTTATAAGCCATCTTTACTGTAATATCTATTAGACTCAATAGTAAGTATTATTTTGTCTGCTTCTTATCTTTGTACTTATAAAACTCGTGAGTTCTTTTAACAATGTCACCTCCATGGTATTTTTTAACTTAATATATTTTCATTTATTGCTGAACTTTTTTCAACAGATAGTTAGAAACTGTACAAAATAATCTGGAAATCAAAGCACAAGACTGGGATACTTCCATGGCTAAGTTCCAACATGGAGGTGACAATCATCCATGGAGATGAGCAAATATTTCTTATGAGGAATTTGTACAATGATATGGTAAAATAGTGATGATTATAAAAGGTTAGTTATTAAAGTAAGAACAATCTTGGGTAATCAAGTAAGCCGTCCAGTTGTTTTTTCTCTAACCAGTACTGATCTAACCTGCCAATTGATTCTGATTTGAAACTGTAGAATAAAGCCTACCAGCTTTATTCGATTTACAATGTTTGAACACTTGTAACTTTGGGTCTGATTATGTATGCTGAGAAAATCTTTAATTTTTCTTTAAAAATATGGCATTGAGTTGGGAGATACTTTAAGTATCCTCATGACTGAAATTATATTTGTTGTTTCTGACATGGTACCAGTTGGTATCATGTCAATCTGCATAGTTGGTACCATGTCTAAGAAATTTGATATAATCAAATTTAGAAAAATTAGGAAGGAGTCTTAGCAAAAAAGAAAAATAATTAAAAATGATCTAGAACTGTATGAAAAATTTAAAAGGAAGGAGCATTTGGATGCAAACTCCAGTGGACAACATAGGGTTTGATTAATTCTGTTTTGAAATTAGAGACTTCTTATTTAAACACAGGCATTATGGTAAGAATCTAACTTCTAAAAATTGGCAAAGGAGCATGAAAAATTAATATAGCGCACCTGATAATTAGAGTTGAAACTGTTGAGCACTCGTCGATCAAGAATGGCGCCCAATCAACATACGACCTTGTTGCCAACTGATGAATAACGAAAAGCTTATATATAGTCGAATCGCACTTTTATTCACACGATGTCCAAAACCATAAAATAATTGCTGAAAAATAAGAGCAAGTGTAGAAAATAATCTTAAAATGATTTAAGAAAAGGGAAAGGCATCGTACGGAAAACAATACCGTACGACGAGAACTAAAATTTCAACTGACAGTTTTAAACCGCATATGGCTGGAGCGGAAAACGGTGAAAAACCGTTTTGTCGACAAAAGAGCTTTAAATCGTCAAATATACTGAAATAGTCCGAAAAAAACCCGGATAGTTTTTGCAGTGTAGAGAAGAGATACTGGCCAGCACGGCGTTGCCCGTGATAGTTCTTTTAGTGGGGTCAGTTGTAACAACTGCTCACTAACCCCCGGTGATTGCTACGAATTCCAATTTAGTTTGCTTCGCAAACCAAATGGAAATTCCTAGCCTATTAAATAACAGCCATCACGGCGTTGCCAGTGGTGTTGGTTTGCTTCGCAAACCAAAGTATGAATATTATGAACTATGGTTTGCTTCAAACCAACGCCGTGACGGCCTCGTCATTATTAAATGCGGCCAAATTCGATAACAGCCATCATGCTGTTGGTTTGCCTCGTTGGTACACCCCGTGGTGTTGGTTTGCCTCGCAAATCAATTGAAAATTTGTAGCCTATTGGAATGAATTCCTTACGAATTCACAATTGGTTTCCGAATTCGTCTACGAATTCCAATTGGTCGAAAATTCCCAATTTTTGACCTTCCATGAACACTTTTCCTTTCAAGATCAAATTACTCCTTCGCTTAACTCCCGACTTTTACCAGTGAATTTTCTTGCTAGATCCCCTGATCCAATAATCTTTCTTTTAATTCTTATTCCTCTGGCGAGTTCATTGTGTACTAGGCACTTGCTCCATGAGCCCCTTGGAATAGGGAGCTCTCAGAGCCGTCAAAAAATCCGTACCCTCAACTACCTACATATGGTATTAGTTTGTTATTGATGTAATAAAGAATTATTATAGAATTTCTGCCTCTCCGTTTGTGGAACCAGCATTACACTCCGCACCAATGGATCATCCTCATTCGTTTGCCTAATACCACTATACATACTGATGAGCCAAAACATTATGACCATCGCCACATTTTTCAATGAACTCGTCTGGGTGACGTGGGGCATGCTGCTGATCTAAGCGAATTTGATAGAGGGTAGATCGTAATGACCCGAAGACTAGGAACGAGTATCACCGAAACTGCACAACTGGTAAGTTGCTCACGATCTGCCGTTGTTAGTATTCATCCAAAGTTGATAAATGACAGTGTTGGTCGTCTACGCGTCATCAAAGAAAAAGGACGTCGGAGACTGTTCCGTTTGGTAAAGCAAAATCGGCGCGAGACAGTGGCTCAGCTGACAGCCCAATACAATGCAGGTCCAAGCACAAGTGTTTCGGACCACACACTTCAACAGAAACTGTTGGACATGGGACTGTGCAGCAGACGTCCCACTCGTGTGTCTCTGTTGACCAAGCGTCATAGTCCACTACGCCTACAGTGGGCCCGAGAACATACCTACATTAATTTATATTAATTAAAAATGACCAATTTGATTAAGTACTGTCTCTCTCTCTCTGTATATATATATATATATATATATATATATATATATATATATATATATATATATATATATATATATATATACAGAGTATTTAATCAAATAGGTCATTTTTAATTTTACTTATTTGATTGATATTAGTTACCAATAATAGTGGGCAATCTAGAGTGTAATTTATTTTTGCTATTTCATTTTCATAAATAGATTTGTAGTTTCAGTTCCAAATTCTTTTGTTTCGAAACTTTGCATTTGAAATTCTAAAATTAATACAAAAATCTTTTGGTGAAAATCAAATATTACAGCTATATACACTTGAAATTTCTTAACAGTGGAGATAACAGTTGCCGTCGTTCAAAATGACTAGGCGTTGTCTTCGATTCTTACACTTCGAAAGTGATCCAGGAACGTCGCCATTATAGCTCGCTGTGTAGCTCCAGTGCAACATTATTTAACTTATTACCTATCTATCGGTGAAGGCAAGTTATGACGAAAAAATTGTCTTTGGAAAGAGGGAGTTGAGCCAATAAAGTGAGTGAAACTATAGTTTAATCTTTCACATTTAGCTGTCAAGGGATTAAAAGGAGCCCCTCCTCCGGGGGAAACATTCCTATAAATCTTAGTTCTTTTCAACTCTGAGAACGCAATCTTTACTAGTAGTGTATGACATCCTTTTATTTGCTAGAGGTGTATTATGAGATAAATTCTATACATCAGGTAAAGAAAGGTGAATTATGAGACTGGATGAAGGATTCACACACAGGTAATTGAGTTACTTGCTCCCGTAATTTTCTTCATATCTTTGACGCTGTGGAACAAACTTTACTCTCATATGCATAGATAAGCGCGTGAACAGAAAATATTCATTCCTTTCCTTCTAGTTTAGGGTTGTCATGGCTTAATGGGTTTGCCCATTGCGCTACCAATCTGCATGTTGTAAACGACATAAGTTCGATACCTATCAGGCTCGATTCGTCCCTGGGTTTATTTCTATCTTCAGTGTCAGTAAAGCTTCCTTGTGTGCCCATTTATTTAACGTTGTTGACACAGTTTGGCCAGATATGGCCCTTGTGCCATGTAAATCAACCTAACCTTTCAGTTCGAAGCATGAGAAGGAGCGAATAAAGAAATCAAATTTTGTCATACATTAACATAACCAGACCCAGTTTTGTAATTTGGCTCCCGCGAGAAGGCGGTCGACCTGGTGTCAGTTGATTTCGGAATAGGCGTGAAAAGTAGTATCGTACAAGGGTTGCCATGCGCAGAAGTCAAAGAAACGTGTGATATTCGCCAAAATTATTTATCCCTCGCCATCTTTGGAATAGAACGATAAAAACAGAGGCGGCTCAATCCCATGATAGTATTTTACGCAAGTCCAACTTGATTGGCTAGTTTCACGGGCTTGGCTTCACTTGGATATCTCGCCAATCTGATTGTTGCAGTAACCATTTGATTTAGAATATGCGCGTTGTTTCGTAGAATTACAAATACAATACATACACTCAGGGCCCGATTTAGAAAATTTGGTATAGTAGGCACAACACGCAGGAAGGGGGCCCCCCATGTTATCCGTTCATCACAAAAACTAATTTTAAAACAATAATTGGTACTTACGTATTTGACTGTTGACCGTTTCAAAAATTGTTGAAAAAACATTCCAGAAAATATGAAAAGTTATTTTTGTTTAAAATTTTTAGATACTTTTGAAACTTTGGGGCCCTTTAAATTATGGGGGCTCTAGGCCCGCGCCTCACGGGCCTAATGGTAAATCAGGGCCTGCATACACTAGCGCCTCAGCGTACAGCGTAAGTGTCCGACAAGTTGACTCTGATTGGCTCCTCATATATATGTTGTATGGTTGTTGTTAGTAGTATTTCTAGCCAAATTTTACTAAGGGTACTTATACTTTAAAGAGCTTCTTTTCGTGAAGCAACGATGGCCTAATGGCTAAAGTCACCCACCTTCAGATTGGCCCTTGCAGCGGAGGATGACTTTACGAGTTCGAATCCAGCAGGCGAACAAAATTCTAGATCCACCAAATAATTTTTAAAAAAATCCAATTTCATTCCTTTTGAGTCTAAATTACTTTTCCTAATTTTTAATACCCTTTTTATATTTTTCCAAGCTTCCGTTGATTTTACATAAATAATCTAAGAACCACTCCTGAACTCACTACCAGCTGATATTTTTCCGCCCCTCTGCCGTCCCCTTTGCTTTAGGATGATGGTGTCGTATCCACCCTTGACTTAGGACCATTCTGATGTAACAAAAATCATACATAAAACACTAACTTATATAATTATTAACATATAATAAAATGATACAATTTTCGTCTCCCACCTCTACCCACCCATAGCCATGGATCTGAAAAGAAAAGAAGAAAGCAGAAAGGGAGATAAATTGCCAAAAGAAAATTTCTCATGACATGACATACGTATCTAGGTCATGTGATCCGATTAGCCAATCAAGTTGGACTTGCGTAAAGTACTATCATGGGATTGAGGCGCCTGTATAAAAACTCGGCACCAGAATCTGCACTAAAGACCAATCTTATTAAATGACTGCCACTTCGTGGCTAGCCCGGCGTTGCCCATGCCTGTTGCTTTTGTGGGGTTATTGGTTTGAGTAACAAACCAAATGGGAATTCGTAGCCAATTGTATAGGTAATTGGTAATTTTAGTTAACGTCGTACTAGAGCAACACAACGGGCTATTGACGACGTTCCGGGATCAGTCCCTTAAGGGAAAGATCCGAGGACAACACCTCGTAATTTTGAACCACGGTCAGATGACGAAGCAACACCTGAGCTGGCACCCCACTCTCCAAACTTCCACGCCAACCCAACGTGAGGACTTTCGGCCGCGACAGATTTAAGGTGCACCAGCCGCCTCTACACCATACGCTTACAAACATCCATGCCCGAACCCGGATTCGAACCAGGAACCTTCCGATCTAGAGGCTAACACCTTAACCACTATACCGTTTGGTCGACTAGCCAATTGTATAACAGCCCTAACAGAGTTGCCCGTGTAGTTGGTTTGCTTCGCAAACCAAATGGGAATTCGGCGTGACGTCACAATCTCTTGCGAAAATATAAATATTCAATTGAAAAATTATTTATTAAAAGTATAATGTATCTATCTGGTGTGCAAATTTTCCGTAGATTTCAAATCCGTTGAAATTTCAGTCTATCTTTAACGATCCCTATTTTACAAAAAAGAGCTAAACAATGCCAGACAAAATGTTTTTTATTTTTTTTCCCTTTCCTTCGCTGAAATGGTAAGAGCGCAGGAAATGTAATCTGTATTTTTTGATCGCGAAGGTTGACGTGACATCACAATCTCATGCGTAAATGTAAAAGATATTCAATTAAAAAATTTTATCTATTTAAAGAAAATCATATTTTTAGGTATCGATCTATTGTAAAATTTCCCGCAGATTTCAAATTCGCTGAAATTTTTACTCCATCTTTAACGGTCTATGAGGTAGAAAAAAGAACAATATAACCAAAGTTAAAACTTTGTTTTTTGTCGTCTGCTGGAAAATCATTCCTCCGCACAAAATGAAAACGGAAAAAATAAATTTAGAATATGTGACATTTATGCTGTTGCCATTTCAAATAAAACAATAATAATTAAATTTAATTTAAATTCATTTAAAAATTTTCTAGATTTAATTTTAAAGTTCGCCGCGACTCAAAAATTGTAAAAAAATTTGGACTACCTGTGTGCCAAATCCCATTAATGTAAGTGCCATAGATTCGTCAGGATTTTGATAACAGAAAACAGACAAACACTTCCTTTTATAACAGTAGAGATACCTATTATTTCTACTCGAAAGTCTTGTAAATAATTTAGGATACTTTCTATCAAAAAGTAATATTCAAAACTATTTACACAGCGGTTGAAGATCTTACAATAGGTATTAGGTACATGACAATAGGTTTTGCAGGGATGCTATCAGCTATCAAGTTTTGAGTGCTTTATCTTTCATTGTGTTTCACTATCATTTATATATAATAATATCGTAATAATATCGTACATATCAATTTTCATTACTTAAAAAATATTATTAATTAATTCCTGATTACACAATGCAAAAGAAATGTGCATACTATTCCGATAGTTTCAAAAAATAAATTTATTGAATCAAAATCAACATGATTCAGCATGATTAAATTTCATTGTAAACGTTAAAAATGTTTAACGTTTTACAAAATGCTTTTGGAAACTTAAAAGCAGAAGTAAACTAATAATATAAGCATTTTTACAATCACAAACAGCGGAAATGTGTTAACGTATATTCCATAGAATTCTAAATAATATACTCATGTTCTTATCTCACAAAGAACCTCTTTTAAAACACTTGAGCAAATTTCTTTTGTTATTCAAGTAACCTGAATAATAATAGATGTAATTTTCAAGAAGAGAAAAACTCATTAACCCCCCCCCCCCCCCCCCGTTTTTTCTTTTTTTTTTCTTTTGCGTAATGCAAACTATTTTACCTGTTTTAACTCGAATTCATTCTCAAAATTACTAATTAATGTGCTAAAGAGGTACGAAAAAGTATTCTCTCACAACCGACTCCATTGTTTTCATTGTCCTAAGAATGATCAAAGTCGCGATATAAGTGTGCCTAATTACTTAGTCAACTGTATTTGTCTCCAACCTCCAATCATTTTCGAAGACATTGAGATGAAAGCTTTTGTCTGGCTCAGCTGCTGATAAAATAATAAACGCTCTATACTATTTCCTTATGCGTGGCTGGTGACCTTCTGTTTTTCCCACCTGTCCCTCCTCCATTCACTATCCAGTCGTTTCTCAGTATTCCTTTCAAAAATTTCCTTAATTACTTCTGAAGAAATGCAACCCGCAGATTTTATTTCCATTATTTTTATTTCGGTTCTTTCTCAATCGTCCTAACCAAGACTACCCTCATCTGTTCAAAGCATTTGTTCCTGTCTTTTATTTTCTTTATGCTTTTGTTTAAATTTATATATTTCCTTTTTGTGTGTTTACATATTTTACACAATTTTTTTAATTTATTTTCATCCATAAGTTCTTCGTTTCCTAGTGTTCTCACATGAGAGGGACTTTCAGTAAAGAAAAAAATGGAGGGCGCTAGTGTTTTGCTAACCTTTTTCATTGTTGTGGCACAGTATAGCATATTACTTGAATGCAGTTTTTGCAAATCCGTATATTAAAAGAGCCCCGATAGCCTGGTTGGTAGAGTGGTGACTTAGCAACCGGAGTTGTGAGTTTGAAAATGGATCCAACCAAATATAGTCTACAGAGGGACTGGTGTGCTTCAAATCTTTCGTGACCTCAAATATCCAAACGTTGGTGTGGTGTGGAAGTTTGGAGAGTGGGGTGTCATCTCAGGTCTGACTTTGATCATAGTTCAAAATGACGAGTTGTAATCTGTGGTTTTCTTTAGGGATTGATCGCGGATTGTCACCAATAGCCCATTGTGTTGCTCCAGTGTGATGTAACTCAACTATCTACCTTCCTAATGCTCTTATAAGAGAGGAATTAAAGTAAAATGCAGAGGGTGCTATTGTTTTGGTAATCTTTCGTAACTTTTGGTGTAGTTTGTTACGTTACTCGAGTGCAGCTTCAGAGTCCTTACATTTTAAAAATAACCGCCCAAATGGTGATAAATGGAATTAGTTCCAAATTAGAAGCATTTTCTATTGTTTATGTGTGTTTACTCTGTAAAGTCGTCTCACACAGGAAGAATTGTTTTGTTATTTTTATTAGTTAACCGAACAAAGTCGTTTTGATCAATACTTCTATGTCTTTTCCAATTTTTTTTTTATTGTTACTTAAAATTTTCCTATTGAACCAAATGGTCAAGTTACTTGAAATTAGTAACTAAACTTGAAGTCAAAAGCAGACATTCACATAAAACCGCAGTCAAAGATAGCTATGGATTGAAAGTAAACATTCGAATTTACCAGCTAACTTTCTTCTGTGTATTCGTTGTGATCGTTATAAGCCTATGAACTCTAATTGGTACGCTTAAAGGGTTTAATTGTGAAGTTCAGAGTAATTTAATAACGCAAATGAAATTTTTATCAGCAATGGTATCGAACCTGCAGATAGATTGTCCCATGTGCAGTTAGTGTGATGAAATTTGCTGTGACATTTATTTAAAAAACGGTGTAGGTGTAAGTTTCAATCTTGTTACCGACCTTGTGGATTTTATTTGCTTCAGTGTTTATAAAAACTTGTTTATTCTTTTGTATCAATCTTCAACTTGATGACGATTTAAAAGCCGTATCCTTGACATCAAGAACGCACGTCCAAATATGTATGCACAATTCGATCAATCAATCATTAAAAAAAAGGGGGTGGGGGAATATGGAAACTGGAGGAAGCAATGCGTGTAACTGCGCTGAAAACTAAAAATCAAGGTAAAAGTTTTCTAGGTGATTTTTTATCTGGGTCACATTTTTTTAATACCAACATCTAAAATGCGATTTTCTCAATCTGACTCCGATTTTTAAATTTAGTACATTGAAGTTCGCTTAAATATTCAAAAAGATTAGTACGTAAGTAGTTCATTAATGTGTCTCAATGGTGTTTTACTGGTTTTATAGAGGGAATTGGTTATGTTTTATGGAGCAAGATCCATATATGGTCAAATTGCGCCAAACAACGTCAAGTAAGTGGGCACACACACAAGGAAAAGTACTGACACAGAAGAGAGATAAACACCCAGGGACGATTCGAACCTGTTCCGCCTATAACTCGCGAGTTGCTAGCTCAGTGGGCTAGAGCACTGGGCCTCGACAACCTTTTCATTAAGAGGGGAAAACTCAATTATGTATGAAAATGGAAAAACTGCATAACTGAGCCGCGTTTCACTGTTGCACCACTCCGCTGCTAACGAACGAGACACCAAAAATAAATTTTAAAGCTCTCTTATCAATGTTATTTTTCCAAGGTTTGTAAAAGATACAGAATAACACAAGACACAGAATAAATACAACAGTTTGATGTTTGTATTACCTTATAAAAAAATAGGCAGTTTTCAGAATGTATGCGAAAGAAAGCGAAAACTGTATAATCCACAACGAATAAATCACCCGCAATTGAAATACAAAGAAGGAATCAACACCATTTGCAGCAGGAAACTATTCAAAGATTCAAATGATTTCGCTTTTCAATGTCAACATTTAAAAAAGTAAACGCGAAAAACACATAACTCGCGAGCTAAGCAAATCACAAAAACTTCCCGTCAGGAGAAAGCGGAGCAAAGAAAACCCCAGTCAAAAGCAATTTAAATAAACCCCAGATTTTATTCAAATAACGAAAACTGAAAAAGATATTCCTAAGCAACCGGCTTTCTCTTCGCATCCAAACATTCAATATCCTGACCGCGAAAGAAGTGATTCCATTCAGTCGAGAGCGAAAGCCGCCCCTTGCTCGAGAATGACGTCACAGCAGAAGCGGTGACGTATGCGCTGCAGTAGCGCCATCTCTGGGCACTTTAGATGGGGGGAAAGGAATAAAAGGACTCGGAATAAATATATTCTCTTTATCGCTTGGGGAAGGCAAGGTTTGGCAATTTAGCGCTTCCTATTGCGTCAGCGTGCATATTTTTCCGCTTGCGGAACAAAGGGAAAAGTATATGTAAGCGACGTTCTCAACACCTGTTGTCTGCTTCCTTTAGGAGAGATGAAACCGCTGTATCACGGCTTCATCGAACTCTTCGAGTTTGCTACATGTGTTCGGTTGGGATTTGTTGATAGATCGGCGAACGATATGTTAAACTTATGTTGGGGGGTCGATCAACAAAGTAAAATCGGTTATTTATGTGAGAAGTATTTTCTGTCGAGCTAAATCTGGGCTGCTGTAATGTTTCAGCGGTTATACGTGTTCCTGTACATTTCCACTTAGAAACTTGCAGTCTTCTCAAGGTGAAAAAAGTGACAACTTCTAAAAGAGACGTCTGTTTGTTTTTCGAAAATACCTTCAGCGCTTCAGCAATAAAAATGAATAAGAATAAATTCGAAATTTAAAATTGACTGTCTAACTCCTAGCGTTAAAAAAATGGTGACAAACTGCAATTTAAAGTATTCCTGAAATGTTCATGCGAGAGCATTTGAACAGAAGTAAAATCTTCGTAGACAGTCTGGTTTGTTCACATTGAAACTCCCTCTCAACTAAGGAAACTAAGTCCAACCAGACCGTCGTGTATTGGAGCAACACAACGTCTTAATGGCGAAGGTTCGGGATCTATCACGAAGGGAAAGATCCGTGGATAAACACCTCGTCATTATCACCACGGTTCACGACACCTCGTCATTTTATTACCACGGTCAGATGACGAGGTCTGTATTCAAAATCTGAGCTGGCACCTTATTCTCCAAAATTCCAAGCCACGCCTGTGTGAAGACATTCATATCCACGACAGATTTAGAAAGCACCAGCCGCTTGTTTTCGATTGTCTTTGTATCGAATTTCAAACTCGCAACACTCCGCTACCCTTATTAACAACCGGGCGACCGCGGTCCCCTTGGTTCGGATTTTAGACAACTTAGAGACTTGTTTTTAACATTTTTTGAATCAGTCGATGACTTTTTGGTCGTACTTTTATCTCAACTAAGCGTTTCGTACTTGCTTCAACAACCCCTTCACATAGGGGTCAAATTTTCCATGGTAACGAGACCTTATACAGAGAGCATGAAAAGCTTTCTGTCGTATTATTATTTTCTTAGGTTGCAATTCACATCCCTATTATTGATAAAACTACAGAGATGTTTCTGCATTTGGGCGCAAGTTAAACAGTTAGTATGTATGGAAATTTGACCTTAATACTGGAGCCCAGAATGCCAAATGTTGAAAACTCACCCGTTTCATATCAAGAATGTACTTAGATAATGAGGATCTAGTGAAAAAATCCCTGGTAAATTAACAATCCAGCCAGGACTATAGTCAGGCTCCAGCGAGTTGACATTTGAGTCGCGTGGTTTTGAACGAATCTATTCCCTTAATTAGGGAAGAGATTAAAATCCCTGGTGAATTAACTGTCAAACTAGGACTATAGTCCGGATCTGGCGAGTTGGAATTTGAATCACGTGGTTTTGAACGAATCGAATCATTAAATTACGGAAGAGGTTTAAAGTAAACACGCGTTCCCTCGAATGGCGTTTTTGGCCCATATTCTAGTGTCGATTTTTTAGATCGATAGCAGAAGTGACAGCAGTGGTTACAAGTTGGCGAATTTAGTGGTGGTCTAAATACATGATTTTGTGTATGGTATGTTTGGCAACCCTTTTCACTGTCGACTCTTACTACCTTGTAGAAATAGACTTCTTCAAGGTCATGTGCCTTTTTCTCCGAAGCCGCACTAGTTCCGTAGGTCTCACCATCAATCGTTCCTTCTCGAGAATGATGTCACGGTTCAATTTCTCACGTCTTGTGTTAATGAGACAATGATGTAACGTTTACATTTTAAAACATTCAGTAACTACAATGAGACACAAAAATCTAAAATAATAATAATAACACAGGTCTGCAAATTTTCAGCGAAGAAATATTTTTTGCAAAGTAGCAATTGACTTTTATGGTTTTTGGTATGCTAATTTCAAATATGTCATTGGTTTTTGTCCATCACGGAACAGTTTTTTGAAAATTGCATTTGAAAATTTAGAAAAATAATGCCTATATAAAATGTAAATACATTTCCAGGAAGTAAAACAAAGTAATAATTAAGAAGCATTGTGTGAAAAATCACTTTAATACTCACATGTATTTAGAATCCACATTACTGAGTCGTTTACTGTCAAGCATATGATTCTGGAAATTCAGCAATGGCCGCATAAAGTCAAGTTTCTAAGGTTTTGTAGTACCTTTTTCTTTTGTGTTGAATATACTCCGTGTGGAAGCAGATATTCTGTGTGTAACTTGCGGCTGTTCTCTATGTAGCGACCAGCAGTAAGCTGCTATAATGTTTTCTTGAATTCTGCTATCATGTTTTCTTCTTCATGTGAAATCTTTCACCGTATTCTTCACTGACGTTACCAAGATTTTCAGGAAAATGGTGCAGATGACACATCAGGAAACAAACTTTTAAGCTGACAGAACATCTTAATTTTTTTAAATTTTCAAGCATACTTTGTACAATTTGTTTGAAGTTGACAGGTTGATAAATTTGATCCTTACCATTTCCCAGAAATTTATTAACAACTTCTTTAAAGGAGCTCCAAGCTTCCTTTTCAACCTTTGTCATACATGCTTCAAATTTTCATGCTTCATAAGTTTTCGAATATATGGTCCCACAAACACTCCTTCCTTTACACTTTGGCTGCAGATAATCGAGGAAATGCATGAAGCAAGTGTTTGAAACACCGACCTTCTTTGTATAGAGCTTTCACGATTTATTTTATCAAACCAAGTTTTATATGAAGTGGAGGTAGAAGAATCTTTTCTCGGTCAACCAAAGCTACCTCAATAACATTTTTGCTGCCAATTTTCAACTTCTCTCTTACTGTCCACTCTCTCTTAATCCAATAATAACTAATTTCCCTACTGTTCCACTCACACAGGAAGCATGGATATTTTGTACATCCCATTGAAGTCCAAGAAGCATGGCAATTTCTTTTAAATCCCCACATATGGTCCACATGTGATCCTTGTATTTAAGTTTGTACAAAATGATGGCTAAATTTTCGTAGTATTATTTAATTTATTTGTACTGCACGGAATGTCCAACTGGTATTGAAGCATATTTGTTTCCGTTATGTAGCACAGCTTTAAGGCTTCTTTTGCATGAGTCAATGAAGAGCCTCCATTCCTGTGCGTCATATTCAATTTGAAACTATGCCATCAAACCAGGAATATTGCTGCAATAAACTAAATCGACATCTTCCCAAAATTAAGGAAGTAAATTATTTTCTCGTCTTCTAAACCATGAGAAAGAGACACCAGGTGCCAATAAGTTTTTTTTCATTCAGCCTACAACCTAGTAGTTCTGCGGAATTTTTAGGAAGGCCCAAGTCTCTCACTAAATTATTTAATTCACTTTGTGAGAAGAGTTGAGGATCATTACTTCCTGTTGCATTGAAATCATCATCACAACCATAGTCGTCTACTTCGGAGTCGGAAGATATATCTAAGTTTTTCTGGGGGTTTAGGTATGGGTATTCCAGGACCATGAGGTACTGGATGCACAGCCGATGGAATGTTTGGGTAAACAATTCCTTTCCTAATTTGGCGTTGAACCCATGCCCATTTGAGGAACAAAAGTAACATTCATCACTGTGGTTAGTTGGCTCCCTCAAGATCATCGGGATTCCGAAGCGAAGAGATTTTTGTTTTCCATTCAACCAGTGTTTCAATTCTTCCACACAAATACAACAGACGGTGTGTAGGACCCAAGATTTATCCTGGTCTCCCAGTTTGACACCAAAGTAAGCATAGTATACTTTCTTCACAAAATCTGTAACATTTCTTTGATTTTTCTTGATTGTAAGCTCACCGCAGGGGTGTTGCAAAATTTGTTAGGGTCATTAGAAGAGCCCCCTTGTAGCCATTTAAAAAAACTGTCCATAATCACAAAAATAAATTTCAATCACTGATTAAATGGTATGATGGTTCTATTGAAACAATAGAAAATTTAAATCGGAAAAGAAATTTCTTATAAAAACACGTTTTCTAGACGTTAAATGAACATAAAAATCAGCAAAATTTTAAACAGTCTTCATTTGCAAAACTCTTAACTCAGCATGACAATACAAAACGGAACAGTGGGGATGTACCGACTGCAGTCTCCCTGGCGCCAGTAACGTCTGTGTTTAGAGTTGATGTCACATGTCTGTCTTACGAGGAAGTGACAGAATGAATGAGCTTCACCGCATTGTCTACACTACTACAAAAATTATTTCCTTCTTCTAGTTTTGTGTATCGAACATTGTTTTATTTTATTAATTGTTTATAATAAAATAACAAAAAAAAGTTATATAAATTAAAGAATTTTAGCGGGCGAACAAAAACAAATTACATGTTAATTGTAAATTCATAAAAACAGACTGAAAACCGAAATTTTCATACTGTGAAAAAACTACGTGATGGAATTTTTTTTTTTTTTTTTTTAAATCAGCGTCCAAAAATATATCAGAAACAATGCTTAGCTATCAGGAAATATTTTCATCGCAGACGTGTGTAATTTTAATTACAGAAAAAAAAATTTGTTTGGCAAATCAGATAATTGATGCGACTTTTGACGAAATATTAATTCTTTCTAGCAGTGGTTTCTTTGAAGAATTATCATCTTTTTGTTTACCAATGAGATATGCTTTGATGACACAAACTGTATCTTGTTGGTAGTTGTTAAATTTACGTCGAACTGGAGCAATACAACGGGGTTTTGTTGACGGTGTAGGAACAATCCCGAAGAGAAAGATCTGAGGACACCTTGTAATTTTAAACCACACTCATATGACGAGGTCAACACCTGAGCTGGCAACCCACTCTCTAAATTTTCACACAACGCCAATTTGAGGACATTTTAGGCCATGGCAGATTTAATGTGCACAATCCCCCACGTACACGACGGTCTTTGGTTAGATCGAGTTTCGAACTGGCTACCCTCTGATTGCTAATTCTCAACTATATCAACTGGGTTACCGCGACCTCATATTTCAACTACGCTCATGGTCAAAATTATTTAATTATCTCCAAAATTATCTTTACATACCCAGAAAGACAAGGGTATGTGTTTCACTGTCTTTGCAACACAAGGGGGGGGGTCGCTTTAATCAGTGGCGAATTATGCGGTAAGTGTACTAAGCGGCTGCGCCACGGAATACGAAAGGGCCCCCGAAATATTAAAACGTCTTTTCATTAGTGTTCGAGAAAAGTTGTGACAGCATATTTACAATGTGCGTCTTCAAGTGCAATGAAAAGAGTTTCTATACAAAATGGTCAGCAAGAGCAGATGCTGTATCCTATATAAATACGAATTGAGTGTTTGTTTGTACATTGAATACCTTTGACCCATTTCAAGTTTTCTATCCGTTTTGGATCCTTCTGATGCCAAATCCGCCTTTTACGCTTTTGGTGTCTGCCTGTCTGTATTGTGTGTGCCCTATACGCCGTCCACACCGTTTAATATATTTTCATACAACTTTGCATACTGTTAGTACTTATCTTCATTTAGTCACTGAACTTGGTTGTGTAAGTCTGTCTGTCCGCCTTTCTGTTCGATTTTGTGTATCTGTGTTTGTACAGGCATCACATAGGAATTTAATTCCAGAGATAGTTGATTGCAATGTGTTTTATTTGATACATTATCTATTAGTTTAGTTGGATGCAATATTAAACATTTCTTTATTATTATATTTAGATGCGTTTCATGCTAAAACACCTTTGTAAGTATACTTAAATCAACCATAATTTGGTAGTTTTGAAAAAACTGGAATGTGCTTATTGAGTATTACGATTACTTGGATTGCTTTACCAGTACTGCTAAAAAAGCAATTATTTTTCAAAAAAAAATATTTTTTATAGACTAGGCGGCTCCGCTCCCTGCTCGCTATCGCTCGTCAACCCTCGATGATTGCTACGCAATCGTATTTAGATCGCTTTGCGAACTATACTTTTCAACAATGAGGGGGCGGGGATTGCTTCACAATCCATCCCCTTATGGATCGCTGCTGGATTGATCCCGGACCTCTAGTACAACGTAAATTGAAGGTTCCCTTCTCTTCCCATTGCGATATTTATCGTATGCGCAAGAGTAACGGAAAATTGCTTACTTTTTTTTGCGAGATTAGCAGATCCGTATATAAACCGACTTCAGTACTTTAGCTTTAGAAAACGTTCCAAAAATTCTCGGCTCATACACGGAAATATAATGTAAACAAAAACAAAATGTTTAAAAAAATGTCAAGAACAAAACATCTCATTTCCATATAAAAAAGGAAATATATATTTTGGCATAACATATTTAAAAATTCAGAGGAAATCTCATCATAATTTTAAATGTTTTAGCTAATCCGTGTTGTTTGTTGTAATAGTACTTAATATTTTCATATTCGACGGTTGCTATGGAAACGGCGACCGAATTTGCCGGTTCTGAAAACATTACAAACACTCTAGCGCGTGCTCTCAAATTTTATGAATGAATTAATTTTAAAATATAACTGTTTATCGCGTCTGCGCGTGCTCCAAATTCATTAGCCCGTTGAACCACAAGACTCGCTATCACGTGTTCGCTGTTATCAATCACAAAGCGAATAAACCTGAAAAAGATTGAAATAATTTTTTTTTATATAATAGAAAGATTTCAGCTCTTATACTTCTTTTATTTCGAGTCTTATTTTTGTTCTTTGCGCAATGTAAACAATTTCCGAATATTTGGGACAGATTATTTTTTTAACGAACTGGAATGAAACGGAAACTCGTGTTGGTCGATCACGTGCAGTAATATTTTCTGTTTCTTTCGTAATTAATTAATTTTACATTTCTGAATTGTTTTCACTTTTTAGTTGTAAGTTGTGGCAGCTGCGAAATCAAGAGATAAAAACGAATCACAAATTGATATATTACGATCAACTTTTTCCCGACCTCTTTTATTTCGCTGTTTGCTGTTTTAAATATTTATTATTTTAATAAATGCATTTTCTTTCTCATCTCACGCAACACCGTCACAAAGTATTCGACCTTAAAGTGGCAAGTACGTCAGAATAAAGCAAATTTTTAAGTGTAGTTATGCAAAGAGTACGTTAGCAGTTCTGCGATACGTTTCTGATTGCACAAGAAATCACTGTTAACATAAAAATTCTTTTACGTGTAACTTAAAAACAATGAGCATTTTAAACTTACCGCAACTTTTGAAGGGTATGTAGGTGTATGCTTCTTTGACAGTAGAACAGAAGAGAGTGTTTAAAAGTTAATAATTTTTAATTAATATTCCATACGAAAATTACTAGACTATTTTCGTACAACACATATTTGTGGAACATCTATGTACTGTCATTATCTCTTGTCCATTTCAACATAGCAAAAGAATATCCAAAAAGATAAACACACAAATTAAAAAATTACTGAAAATCGTTTGCAAAACATGCCATATAATATTTATACTTCTAATAATTATCGTCTGATAAAATATAAATTACCAATTTTTACTTTTCAATAAAAATCGTTTGGTAAAATATATTTATCGTATCTTACTCGGAACAGTATGGATAACCGGTATACTTCTGTGGATAACCGGTTTTTGTTTTCTTCGGTAGGTAACCAAGAACTTTCCCAACATCTATCATGCTGTTTCAGGAACTATTTCCTTGTACCGATGATTTTCAAAAATTTATATCAAAAGATAGATTTATTTGGTATAAAAAAGAGTACTATGAAAATATATATATATATTTCCTAAAAATTTAATTTTTCAATAAAATATAATAAAACCTAAGTTTGGAAAGTATTTATGAGCTTCATTTTGTGAATTAAATTGATGAATAATATATCAGAATACAAGAAAACATAATTTGAATTAAATGGAGCTTACCTTAATCATATCAGATTAATAAATTAAACAGTCAGATGAAAAGACTGCCTTTATTACTTAAGAATTCGTCAGTTTATCGTTTAAAATCTTTTATTTGACCTTAATTACTTTGTGGTTATACGAATTGAAATTTTTATTGTTCTCTACTGTAATTATGAGAGACACAGACAACAATGAACAATATTTAACTACATTTTTATTTGAACTATTAAAATACTATTTGTGAAATAAATTAATATTTACTACGAGTATATTAAGTAATCTGAAAATGTATTAAAGACCGTGATTTATAAATGCTAACAATAAATAAACTATTCGAAACAAATATTAGTTTTGGGGGAATTTCACAGTATTAAGTTGTTACGGACTCAACACTTCAGAAACATATTTTATCCTTATATTCTCTTACAGTGAAAATGTTTAAGCTGAACTTCAAGTAATTTTATATTTTAGGATGTAATTAAAACATTAGCATTGAAAAAGATTTTAAAAATTCAAATTTTTATTAAATATAGAGTATAATTTAATAAAATAATAATAATTCATATATTAAATATCTGCACCACAAAATAAAAATTGGAAAGGACAAAAATAATTTCAAATGAATTATTTATTACATAACTCCTTGTTTACAAGCCTGTTACGGACTCTACACATTTGTCTCTTGTGAATATTAATGAAAATACCGAGAACTGTGTTCTGTGTTCAAACTATTGCAACAAAATTGTTTTACTGTTCAATAGTGTCTATGATTGATGAAATTTTTTGGCTATTTCCTCACTATATGCAAAATAACGTGCAGAAGAACCAATTTGTGGTGGGTCAATGGGTAGAATTGATAGATAAAAGTGTCCCTGTTAATTTCTTCAAACTCTGCTTTTGGCATAGCTTTAAATTTGTTTGTTGATATGGGTTTAGGTTCAAACGTAACAAGCAATTTTTTTTCTGGTACCGTTTTCACTCTTTACACTGGCTACCACGGTCATTACTGTTAAGTACATATATCCAAGTGCCTACTTCAATGTCAGATTTGGAAATGCTTTGGATTAATGATTGAGAATTCTCATTCCTATGAGAATCCCCCACATCTTTTCTCAATATATTTGGAGTTAACTTCTGCTAATACTTTGCCATCATCAACATAAAAACTGTCCATTCTTCTGGTGCCAGGGATTGATGTGACTGAGCTCATCTATTTTCAAATTTAAACTCATCAACAGTTGCAACCACCTCAGTTTCAGGTACAAAAATAATGTTTATTGATTTAGCCTCTCTTTTAGCAATGCCTTAGAAATCATAGGCATTAAATGGCACATCTTTTTACTTCTCCCCCTATACCATCTACTGGTCCTTTTCCATACGCTGTAGGAAAAAAAATTCCAGCTAGCAGTGCAGCCGTGGTCTTTCATGTGGTTTTTTTTAAATTGCTCGCAAGGTTATACTTATTTTTAAATTGGCTATCGCAACCATCTGACCAGTAATGAACATGTGTAAACGGTATTTTCGGTTTGTTCTTTACGTCATCCAAAATAATTCTGTTAAAGATGAAAAGTTTCTTTTTGTGCAATGGGTTAGGACATCTGAAACAATTGCATAGGAAATATGCTGCAGTTCTTCCCCAACCTTATAATATACAACAGCTCCAAATATAGTCATTTGCTCTGGTGACCAGTTCATGAGCTTTCATGATTTCATTTTGTTGTTTCAGGCTATTACTTTCCGCAAAATCCTCTTGAATGATAATCTTACTTTCTGTCAGTTTCTCTTTTAGATACCGCATGTTTTCTTGCTGCCATTTTACATTGTATAAATTCCGGGCAAATGAGTGCAGCTTTCTTTAAGAACTTGTATACCTTCAACTAAATCTGTTTCAACAGCTTCCTTTCTTTCCTGACCATCACTGGTAACCAATTGTGAAAATTGCTAATTTTAACAAAACTTTTCATTCTAATTTTGTTACGGACTCTACAACCATCATTTTCACAAGCTGTTAATTTATACAAAATACATTTATCAATTAAAATTATTAGCCATAATGGAGATGTGCCAGAACATTATTTGTCCCCAGTTTAAGTTTTGGTTTAAAAATCTGTTCAAGGCATTCAAAAATTAAAATTTACTGTAGAGTCCGTAACATTAAAAACTTCATTTTTGATGTTCTAAACGCAATTCTATGCATAATATGAAGTGAAAAAAGAAAAGAATGTGATATTTATGTCCTTTAGAATGTGCTCTTTCAATATATGTAATTAATTTTTAATTTAATTAAGTTTTGTTACGGACACATCTATGTCTCAAATACTGTGAAATGCCCCTTTTATACTGTATACATGATAATATTTACTTCTAGATAAAAAAAAAATGCATATTGTCAATTCGATGATAACATCAAGTGTATTTTTAAGTAACTTTTAACCAAATAAGATTAAAGATTAATAACTATTTGGAGTTAAATGAAAAGGTAAAATTAAGGAAAATGAGGAGAGCTATTTCGAATAAGTTAATCTATTTATATTTTATTAAACAAAAATAAATTTTTATTGGATATATTAGGAGGTAATTAGTGTGATTTTTTTTATCCATGTTTAACCGCAAGGATAAAAATATACACATATAGTTGGCATAACAAAGATTCGTTAACTGACAAAAATAATTTTCTACTGTAAGAGAAAGTCGGACAAAATCGGGATCCAAAATGTGTTACGTGTGTTTTTCTAAACACCTACGTGAATAAACTTACTTAAATTTATATTTGAATGATAAATTAGTTCTTTAGTTCCAAAAACTTACTTAACTTAATTTACAATACATTATAAATTCAAAACTACTTAATTGATCAGATTTGTGAAAAGTTTTATGAACAGAAATCACAAATCAATTTTGATCATGCTCCTATGCATTACTACAGGCTTCATGCGCCCATCCTTTACAGTTGGGTCAATGTATCCAACCTTTCTGAGATTATGACCTGGCGTACATTTCATTACAAAAGATACAGGCTTCGTCATATTCCACGTCGTCTTCATCTGATGACGAGGAGTCTGTTTTAATGCTGAGCTTCTTTTTCTTCCTTGTTTTGACAGTTTTTTCCTTAGGGGGCCTTAAACAGTTTCTGCTTTAAGTTTTTCTTTTCTGGGTTTTTGGTTTTTTCTTGTTCTCCAGCTCTATAATTCCTACCTGGTCCTGTCCGACTGCCAAGGTTCCGGTTTTATCCGACTACGTCATTAATCAGAAAATAAGGCTTAGCATAATTCAAACATGATGCAAAACGTAGTTTAATAACTTAAAATAATAGCTGAAAGAGGTGTTATCAGATGTTGTACTTACTTAAAATAAACCATCAAGGAATTAAAAACTATAGAGTAAATTTGGTAGAGTAACAATCAAACCTTTTCTACTCAAATTTTTCAAAACATCGGTATCGACAAACACGTGATCTACACTGCCTTTCATTCAGCTCCAAATAACACGGAAGACAACTAGTTTTAAGCGTTATCTGACAGATAACAGTAATAACATAGCCAAAACTGCCGGGTCCCGGTTATATCCGCCTGCCAATCTGTTGTCCAACTTTCCCTTACTGCGGTTTAAAGGAAATGACCAACTGTTAGTTTATCAATATAAAATAGCAATTCTGAGAATTTTGAAGGTAGTAAAGTTTTTAAAAAACGATTACACTATGTATACATCTATTTATTTCTTATCATTTTGAAAATAAGCTTGTGTTCAATACGTCTTGTACCTTAGATGGTTTTAAGTCTAAATATTATTGTTAGCACCAGGCATGAGCTCACACGGGAACAGATTTCATATTCTGTTCTGCTTGAAGCCAGATTTACAATGCATTTTACTATTTTACGACAAAGAATGCATTTCCTTCACAACGAATGATCGTATACATATATTTAAACAAGTCGTATTTCCTTCACAACGAATGATCGTATACATATATTTAAACAAGTCGTATTTTGAGTCGTTTAATATTTTAAAAACCAACCAGACCTTTGTATGAAAATATCAATAAATGCATATTGAAGTTCTGTACTACCAATACATTCGAGTATACATTCAATTTTGCCATTGAGCTAGGACAATCACCATTTTAGAAGCTGAATTCGAACGCGTAACAGCATACTTTTGCGAATGCTGAGTTGAAAGACATGCGCACATGAAGCAGCTCACTGATACAATTGATGACTTTTAGATCCTATGGTGCAAGTGCCATATTTTATCCAGATGGGCCAACACACAAGCCAGACAATATCAAGTAAAATTGTCCTAAAATAGAAAAAAAGTAGGTTTGGGAATGGAGTACTGCGATGGAAGCAGAAAAAGATCGCGTCAAGCGTGTTTACTAGACAGTAAGCCCCATCTGAAAAGAAGATATCACTAGGATACGTCGTGAGTGTGAAGTCCGTACACACCAGCAGGAGATGTACCACTGACGGAGCTCCGTGACAACGACGAGTCACTGGAATATCCGAAGCTTGTGCGTTTACTCCAGATTTTATGTAAAACTTTTCAACCATTGTGCCGCGGCACTTTTGTGTGCCGCAAATTCTTAGAGAGTGCCGCCATATTTAGATTTTATGTAAAAATGGTAATTGGTAATTTTTTAGTTAACGTCGTACTAGAGCAACACAACGGGCTATTGACGACGGTCCGGGATCAGTCCCTTAAGGGAAAGATCCGAGGACAACACCTCGTAATTTTGAACCACGGTCAGATGACGAAGCAACACCTGAGCTGGCACCCCACTCTCCAAACTTCCACGCCAACCCAACGTGAGGACTTTCGGCCACGACAGATTTAAGGTGCACCAGCCGCCTCTACACCATACGTTTACAAACATCCATGCCCGGACCCGGATTCGAACCAGGAACCTTCAGATCTAGAGGCTAACACCTTAACCACTATACCGGTTGGTCGGCTATATGTAAAAATGGAGTATTGCACGAGAAACTTTCATGATACGAGTCTGCGGTAGACCGGTTGGAAGAGTAGCGTATCGAAGTTGTGGAGTCAAGGTTGCACAGATGCTCTCTGCAACTTTGACATAATTAGAAAAAGCGTCGTCATTATTTTTAACACCTGTTGATGTAGTCAGAAGGAAAAGAAAAAGTATCTCCACATTGGGAAAACACGTATACGAGAGACCGTTTTCGAAATAGATATTGATCTGAAAAACCAAACTGGTTCCCCTTTCAAAGAAAGCATTCTTCTTTCAAAAGAAGTTTTCGTCGAGTTCTTAAATAAATGATGTTGACAAGCAAATGGGGTTGTCATACAGAATCTAGACAAAGCCTCTACAGAAAAGATCTATTCAAAAAGAAAGTGGCGGAGGAATTATGAGAAGATACCCTATAGAAATCTGTGGTGTTTAGACTTATTACGACTGTTATATGAACTTGAGGAAACATATCATATTTTCCAAATGCTGCAACAATGGTACCGAATTATATTCGCTCGCTGTGTTCAAACGTAGAATTACGTATCTTATGATATATGTCTATTAGATCAGAAATAAATTACACAGGGGGTTTTGGTGATTTTTTTTTATTTTGTGCGAATTTTTTTGTTTGAAGCTGTGATTTTTTTTCTAATTTACACTACTCCCCCATGTTAACATTAATTCCCTACCAAAATCCGCCAAATAGCATCGTGTACAAGGGGGCTGGTGCGCGTTAAATCTGTCGTGACCTCAAATGTCCTCACGTTGGCATGCTGTGAAAATTTGGAGAGTGGGGGTGCAAGCTCAGGTGTTGTTCCCGTCTGACAGCGGGAAAATATTTTGAGGTGTTATCCTTGGGATTAATCCCTTCTGTATTGATCCCAACCAGTCACCTATAGTCCGTTGTGTTGCTACAGTGCACCGTTAATTAACTATCTACCATCCCTACCAACAACTATTTACAGTTCAGAAGTATTGAAAAGAAAACAATTATACTCGAGGCGCAGAGCATTAAAATGGCAATCTTCATGAGAGCGCTGTCACGATCAGACATTGAGTCGCCCGCCCCACTTCCTAGAAAAGTCACTATAGTCAGTGATTCTCAACCTTTTTTTTTTGTCGCGGCACACTCTTAACGATTTCAAATTTTGGCGGCTCAAAAAGAAAGAGATAAGTTTAAAAGTTGTTTACTTATCTATAATACACTGTGCAAAATAGTTTATGATAATAATTTTGAATGTAAAATCAAATAACATAATATATACTACAAAAACAACAGTACGTTTATTAAGGGATTAATTACAAGGTAATAAAAAGAATACTTTTAATGAGAAATTTGAGCTTGATGTTTTTTGATAATTTCATTTATATTTGGTGGTAAAAATGACAATGCTACTCTCATATCGTCTTCTACATTTAACAGTCTCGATCGTTTTTATGTTGGTTAATACTGAAAATCCGAATTCACACAAATAAGGTGTAGAATATTGTAAAAATATTTTTAATATAAATACAACAGTTTTCTTTTACAGTGTACTTTTCTTTAATTTAAACAAACTTTACTCGTAATAAAAAAAAAGCATTATAATTTTTACTATACAATGCACTTCTAAAATTTGTCGGCACACTCTAAGAACTTGGCGGCACACAAAAGTGCCGCGGCACAGTGGTTGAGAATCGTTGCTATAGGTCATCAAAGTGCTATGAAGCGATATAAGCGCCATATCCAACTCCCCCTTAAAACTCCATAATTAGTGGGAGTGAAGTCGGTCACGGAATTTATATCGGTCACGCAATTTTATCGCGACCACCGCTGATCTGCATGATGCCGTTCAGACGTACTTCTACGTCTACCAATTCAAAACTTAGAAATAAAAATGTTAAACAGACTTTGTTATAATTGGCTTAAGTTAAATCAAATATTTAACTACACTTGTCAACCCCTCCCCACTGCTATAGATCCGTATTACACACTGGTGTCCAAAATTTTCTTTACATGCATAGAATTACTGATTTCTCAGAAACTGTGAACAATAATTTTATCAATTTGTGTGAAATTCCACATAAAACATCATAACGCATAAATAAAAAATAAAAAATTTAAGAACACAGCATCTCTACAATTATAAAAGTAAGTGTTTGTCTGTTTTCTGTCTGTTTACGATCAAAGTCCTGACAAATCTATGACAGTAACAGTAATGGGATTTGGCTCACAGGTAGTCCGAAATATTTGCAATTTTTGGTTCGCGCCGAATTTTAAAATTCAATCTAGAACATTTTTAAAGCAATTTAATTACTTATTTAATTATTATTCTTTTCCTTGGAATAGCAACAAAATAACAGATCATATTCTAAATTTATTTTTCAGCTTCAGTTTCATTTTGCAGAGAAACAATTTGTCAGCAGACTAAAAAAAAAAAGGTTTTCGCTGGATTTATGTATTTTTTTCGTATCTCCTAGATTGTTAAAGAGATAGATTAAAAATCTGTTGAAAATTTTACATTAGATCAATACCTAAAAATAAGATTTGCATGAAATAAATAATTTTTAAAGTGAAACTTTTATATTTTTTCCAATACGAACGCCGCCGCGATGAATGACCTTCGTTTGATTCGTGATTAATTCATTTTGATTTCCTGAGAAACGGTTTCGAGAGTAGCAAAAGAAATAATTAGTTATGACTGGCATTTTTCAGTGCTTTTTTTAATACCTCAGCGATCGTTAAAGATAGAAGAAAAAAATTTGATTTGAAATCTGCGGAAAATTTGACACCAGATAGATACCTTATATCAGGGGTTGCCAACCTGTGGCGCATGCGCGAAACATGGCGCATTGCATCCTTGCGCCTACTTATTCTTTTAAAGTAGACGCCAAAACTGAACCCATTTTTATACACTACCCTACAATAATGCACAAGACAGCAAGATGTGATGGTATAAATGAAAGAATACATGCTTTAATAGGGGGATGCTCCCCCACATGCTGCAATTACACTAGCAACCAATCCGAGCATACTTTCAACAAGGTTTTGATACACAGCCATGCGTATTTGTGTCCAATTTTGCTGCAAGCATTTCGCCAGTTCAACTGTAGATTTCGGACTTGGTTCCCTGGTCCGTAAGCGTCGCTCTAACTCGCCCCACAAGGGTTCTGTGGGGTTTAGGTCGAGACTCTGAGCAGGCCAGGGAAAACGTTTTACATTCATATCTTGATATCACTGCTTGACAAAGGCTTTTACATGACACGGAGCGTTGTCGTCCTGGAAGTAACATTCGTCCATTCCATAAAATTGCCAGAGCGTAGGAAGAACCTGATTGTCCAAAATGTTCATGCAGGCGTCTGCGTTCAATTGACCCGGAACAGCATGCAATGGTCCCAGGCCATACCACGAAAAACACCCCCAAACAAGTGGTCGGATTTTATGCAAATCCGCTGGCGTTCGGTCCATTATTGTAGGTAGTGTATTTTCAACACCAGATTGCTCTCACTTCCATTCATACTGCCTACTTACTCATCAGTTCGTTGCAATTTTTTTGAGTTTACAATTGATATTCTGTGGGATACGACGTACTTGTGATGCATTTGTTCTTTTTCAACATTTATAGTTTTGTACCTTTCTTAATGTTATTTTTTTTTACATTCCTGTTATCCATCACAGTGCAAAAGAAAATTAGCTTAAAAAACACTTTAAAACACAGCATCAGACTAACATAAAAGGAAAAATGAAGCTTGTTATTGGGTCGGAGTTATATAAAAAATACGTGACTAAGAAGGAAGAAATCAGAAGACAAAATATTTTTGCTAAAGTAAGTTGTGAATACTTGGTGATGACAGAAGCGTCCTATGAAATTGCTTTAGCATTGGCGGGGGGGAAAAAGCACTTTTCTGAGAGAGCATTATTATTTACACCAAATATTTGCATTCAATCTTGGTAATAAGGTATTGAAAGGAACGCAGATGAAATTGCTATACCAAGGCAGACAGTTACGAGACGTATCTAGGAACTCTCCCAGTATGTATCTCAGGGACTGGAAGACCGTGTCTATTCTGGTACTTTCTTTCGCTACCTTTGGATGAATCAAACAGTCATTTTTATCAGAGGAATTGATGATAATCTTAATGTCCTTGAAAAACTTGCCAATCTGGAGCCATTGCATTGTAAAACAAGAACATCATTCATATTTGAAAGAGTAAAATCATGCCTAGAAAATCTAAAATAAGATTATAGTAAACTTATCAGTATGTGTACTGACGTTGCGCAGTCAATGGTAGGTAAGTCAATGGCACTACAACTTTGTTCGGAAAAAGTTTTAAATCGTCCTGAACTGAAATATCTCTGCATTATACACCAAGAGGCGCTGTATGGAAAACTTTAAAAATGCAGCATGTTATGTTACCGGTTGTGAAATGTGTGAATAAAATCAGAGCAAGTGCATTAAATAGATTAGAATTCAGAGAATATTGTGATTTGTTAGATTTGGAATATGGTGAACTTGTCTTTCATTGTGAGGTGCGCTGGCATTCTAGAGGACAGGTTCTGAGTAAATTATGGTAAATGAAAAATGCTGTTTATAATTTTTTAGAACAAGAGATTAAACTACCTGATGAAAGAACCGTATTATTGGATAACAATTGGCTATTTGATTTGGCATTTTTAGTTGATGTTACTAGCCATCTCAGTGATCTAAATTCGAAACTAAAAAGCAAGAATAAATAATTCCCTAGCTTAGTAAATAGCATCAATTAATTTAGAATAAAATTAAAACTGTACATCTGGCAGTTCGAATATCAGGATTTGAGTCAATTTCCACACTTGAAAGAGCAGAGTGAATGTGCTGCGGATAAAAGCAATTTGAATAAATATATCTAAAAAATGAAGTTATTGCAAGAGTCATTTGAAAGTTGTTTTCAAGATTTGGCTAAAGAAAAAAAACTGTATGCTCGCTTTTATAAACCCATTTTCATTTAGTGAACAAAACGTAATGAAGATGCCTAGTAACATACAAATGGTACTTATTGATTTAAAAACAAATTTACTGTTGAAAATGAAATTTGATGTACTTTATTCAGATCAAAATGCTTCTGAAATGACTAATTAATTTCTGGCAACATTCATGGATTAATTTCTAACATTTTCCAGAACTAAGAAAAATTACAAAAAATTATTTGTGTCGTTTCGGAACGACATACAACATTTTCATCAATGAAATTTATTAAAAGCAAAACGAGGTCGCGAATGACTGATTCAAATTTGAAGAATTCTCTGCTGCTATCAGTAACAAATGTAACATCTAACATTGGAAGAATAGCGAAATCCAAACAGGTGTTTCACATACAATAGTTAATTCATTTAAAATTGTAATTATGTCAATAAACATACTTTTATTAAAAGAGTTATTAAGGATATGCCAGGATAAGGGTCGTAAGAAGGTAGAAAAGGTGCTCGAGTTATATGGCGCATCTGAACTTGGAATGTGAAAAAAAAATTGACTCATGGTATGTAAAAGGTTGGCCACACCTGCCTTATACGTTTAATTTTTCTTTAAATAAATACTTTTTCAAATAAATGTTTACATATTCACAAGAGACGTCACACCGATTGGATCTCTTTGCAATTCGAATTTGGCCGCATTTAACAATGACGAGGCCATTACGGCGTTACCCGTGGTGTTGGTTTGCGAATGCAAATTTGACAGTCTACCAAATTTGAATCCACCACGGGCGACACGGTGATGGCAGTTATCCAATAGGCTATGAATTCCCTTTCGAAACAAACATCGGGTGTTAGCGAGCGGTGGTCACACCCGCCCCCACTAAAAGAACTGTCACGGGTAAAGCCGTGCTAGTCACGCAGTGGTTAGTCTCTAATATTTTAAAGGAAGTGTTTGTCTGTTTGTTTTTTTCGCCGCCGCAAAATCCTGACGATTCTATGGCACTTACAGTAATGAGATTGGGCACACAGGTAGTCCGAATTTTATGCAATTTTTGGGTCGCGGGGAATTTTAAAATTCAATCTAGAAGAATTTTAAATGAATTTAATGGTTTTATTCTCCATCGTTTTTTTAACGCCTTTTCCCCCCGGGAGAGAGAAAGAAACACCAGAAACTAAACTTTTCTACCCACGTGACCTTGACATCAGGCTTTGGAATCATGCCAAGTTTTTTTCATCGTGGTAGATTCAAAATTTATTTTTTCCTTTACCGCTTTTATTTTGCGCAAATTAATGATTTTTCAGCAGAGGAAAAAAACAGTCTTAACTTTAGTTATGTAGTTATTTTTTCTATCTCGTTGACCTTTAAAGATAGAGTAAAAATTTCAATGGATTTGAAATCTGCGGAAAATTTCACTATTTATCGTTTCCTAAAAATTGGATTTTCTTCGAATAAATAATTTTTAAATTGAATACATCTTTTATATATTTTCGCAACAGATTGTGACGTCACGTGAAACAGTTTGCATCTTCTGCCCTTCGCGTCGTAAAAAAAAAGAAACATATTACATTTCTTGTCCTATTCCATTTCAGGGAATTAGAGCAAAAAAAAAAATTTTTTTTGACTGGAATTGTTAATTCTTTTTCGTAAAATCGGAATCGCTAAAGATATATTGGAAATTTCAACGGATTTAAAATCTGCGAAAAATTTTACACTAGATTAATAACTTACATCACGGCGTTGTCCGTTTGCTTCGCAAACCAACACCACGGGCAACGCCGGGCTAGTCACGCAGTGGCTAGTATGATATAAAACTGTAGCATGAAACCATAAAAATGGCAATAATATGTAACAGTTAAAATTCAGAAAAAAATTAATAATACAAAAAAAATTAAAGCTTCTGAATTGAATGTGAAGTGTGATCCTCCCTGACTTGTACACTCATATCACAACGGGATTTTATGCTGGCAATAATGTTGTTAACCACAGTTTGAGAAATTAAGTTCCACTCCTTCAGCAATGCGGTCTTCAGGGCATTTATATCTCCAAGAGGAGAAAGTCTTCGCGTAACTACTTTTCCAAGACAGTCACATAAGTTCTTTATCGGGTTCAGATCAGGAGATTTTGCTGGCCACAGTATTAACTCAATGGCTTCACTTGCGAGGTATTCGTCAACGTGGTTTCCTGGATGTGGACAAGCATTATCGTTCATAAATTTAAAAAATCAGATCCATATGCACCTCTGAAAGTCTTACATAACGTTCTAAGTCCTCATCCCGATATCTCTGTCCGGTCAAAGATCCTCTATTGAAAACGTGTAGGGGCATGCGTTCATCGATCACTATTTCACCCCACACCATCACACCTGCACTGCCAAAATGGTCACATTCCATAATGTTCGAAGGAAGATTTCGTGTTCCTGACTCTATCCAGATGTAAAAACGCTTAGAATCAGATGTTAAACTAAACCTCGACTCATCAGTTAAGAGAACATGAGTCCAATGGTGTTGTGACTCCAGTTCTGATATTCTTTGCACCAATTAAAGCCAGTGACAAATCAAGTCAAGTGGGTGCCCCAACCGGTAAAATTTTCGGCCCCTCAAACTCAAGCTAGAAAAAAAAAGTTTCAAGAAAAAGTCTCTTTAAATTATTAACAAAAATTAAAGTAATCAAAATATATTCATACCGTAACACATTAAATAAACCTATTAAAAACAACATATATTTTACATGAATTTCCGTCTTGTTCATTATTTGCAGATTCGTCAATTATTTTCGGTTCAAAATTAAAAATTAATTTCGTTAATTAAATTAGTTCCAAATTAAATTAAATTCGGTTTAAAGTTCCTTGCTCTCTATACACAGAATGATTACATTAATTAATCTTTCTTCTCCCATAGTACCTCTTAAATAATTTTTTTACACCCTCTAAAACAAAACTATCTTTCTCCTGGCGCATTAGATAAGGGAATTGTTTAAAAAAATTTCGATACCATTTCAACATTCGGAAATATGCAAACTATTTCTTTGGCGGCTCATTAGATGTATGGTGTGGTTTTTGTATGGTGTCCTCGTTTTCTTTTAGAAATATTAAAAAACTAGCCACTGCGTGGCCAGCACGGTGTTGCCCGTGACAGTTCTTTTCGTTTTTGCTAACTTCCGATGACTGCTACGAATTCCCATTTGGTTGCTTCACAAACCAAATTAGTAGCCTATCGGATAACAGCCATCACGGCGTTGTCCGTGCTGTAGGTTTGCGAAGCAAACCAAATGAGAATTCGTAGCCTATTGGATTTCAACTATCACCGGCAACGCTCATTGTCGAATTCGAATTGCGAAGAGATACAATCGTCACAATCTCTTGCGAAAATATTTAGTTGAATAAATATGTGATTGAAAAATTATATATTTTCGAAAATAAAATGTATAATGTACCTATCGCGTAAAATTTTCCACAGATTTCAAATCCGTTGAAATTTTCAATCTATCTTTAACGATCCAAATTTTACAAAAAATAACAAAACAATGACAGTCAAAATTTTTTGTCTGGATTTGTTTGAGCGCAGGAAATAGATTATGTGATTTCTCGAACCCGATCGAGGTCAAATTCGTATGGGAAAAATATAAAAGCTACAGTTTAAAAATTATTTATTTAAAGCGAATCATATTTTTAAGTATCGATCCAATGTGAAATTTTGTGCAGATTTCAAATTTTTACTCTATTTTTGACGATCTAGGAGATAGAAAAAAGAACTACATAACTCTAGTTAAAATTTTTTATTTGTTTTGTTCTTCGGATGAAAGCGTTCAAACGGAAACACGAAAAAAAATCATTTTGAATGTGCCATCTCTTTATGATGTTGCCATTCCAAATAAAACAATAATAATTAAATTCCCTTAAATTCATTTAAAAGGTTTTAAATGTAATTTTTAAATTCGCCGCGACGCATAAATTGCAAAGAATTTTCGTACTATCTGTGTGCCAAATCCTATTACTGTAAGCGCCATAGATTCGTTAGGACTTTTATCATAGAAAATAGACAAGCACTTCCTTTTGTAATAGTAGAGATGATCAAATTCATCGTCAAAAGTACAAGAATCAATGTCATTTTTGTAAATATCCTTCAACTTTTTTTTATTGTGTTCTTTATTTCTTCTATTGAAATAATTAAAATTAAAAAATATTCGAAATGACTAACTAGTAGCATTTATTCTTTGTAAAATAGTGTTCCAAATAACTATTATTAGGGCGGTTTCATATTTGTCCATTTTTTTCAGAAGTGATGTCGCCTCCACTATAGTAATTTTTTTTCTTCTGAATTACAAATTTCAGCTAAGCCTTTTTTATGCGAATGAAGTCAAGTTGTATAGCTGACTAGCAAAATACCCGACCATACTCGGTTTGAATTGGTTTACTCTCGATTGAAGAAATGATCAAAATATATAATGACTTAAGTTTTTCGCAGAATAAAATAATATTTTAACGCCTTTCGTCATCTTTCTAATAACTTACTTTGGACACAAATCCTACACATGCATATCCATTCATGTAATACATTTCACATATATCGCACCCTTGCTATATGACAAAGCTACAAAATGACGAAAGGTGACACTACTAAGGTTAGTACTACGAAAGACAATTTTGAGGGAGATTTGGAATTCCCTTTCTTAAGGGTACAGTGGACTTTCAAAAAGTTTTTTTTTAATTTATAAGCTATCATTCTAAAATTTTTATATTAACTTCATACAACTAATTTAGCTATAAAAAATAAATTTGATTAAAATACCTTGAAAACTTTTTTAATTAAATTTAAAAATAATAAATTTTAATTGAAATTTTTAAAACGTTCCAGGTGCATCAAATATATAATTACAATACTTTTTGTGAGATATTTTACTACATGTACTACATATAAACAAAACTTAGCAAGTTTAAAATTGTTTTTAAAACTAGAAACCCCCCAAAAATACAATAAACTTTGTTAATGGTAATTTTTTCATAAAAAAGCAACTTTTCTCAACTTTAAAATATCATAAATAAAATTTCACAAATGCTATACATTTAAAACATGCTAACTTCTATTATATTAACTATTCTTCCCATAATACAAAAGTTCTAAAGAGCTAACTTGAAAAATTATGTGCATGGAACATTTTGAAGTTTGTGCAACGCTCAAAATCCTTATTCTGAGAAAAATGCATTTTAAAAAAGCAAACCAGATATTCAGTTAAAAACAACATATTACTGTTTAAAACTCATTTAGATGATTAAATATGTATCTATAAATCGATATATATATGTATAAATATGTAAATATGCATATTTTTTAATTAAGTTTAAAAATAATAAATTTTATTGAAATTTTTAAAATGTTCCAGGCGCATCAAATATAGTATTACAATATTTTTTTAGATATTTTACTACATATACTATGTATAAACAAAACTTAGTATGTTTAAAATTGTTTTTAAAACTATAAACCCCCAAAAAACAATAAAATGTTTGAAAACGGTAATTTTTTCATAAAAAAGCAACTTTCTCAACTTTAAAGTATCATAAATAAAATTTCTTAAATGCTATACATATAAAACATGCTAACTTCTATTATATTAACCATTCTTTACATAATACAAAAGTTTTAAAGAGCTAACTTAAAAAATTATGCGTCGTTTTTTCAAAACCAAAACGTAAACAAGGCGGCGAGGCACTTTCAAGTGAAAGTAAAATTGCATAGTGACACGATAAAAGAAATGTGGGATGTGTAGAAATTCTGTTTACCATTAAAATATATTCTTAATTTGTTAAATTTGTTTTACAACGTTTTGATATTCAACAATATTTATTTTTCATTGTTAACCGATAAATAACGTACAATCGATGTTAAACGTATACTTGCACACATTAATTTTGTTAACAGATTTTGCCTTTTTTGTATGCGTTATAATTATGATTTGCAACTTGTCTTCATTAATGCACGGTTTAAGACAATTATTTTCGATAAGTGATGAAATATCATGGATTTTTGTTGTAATGATACGAATAAAATTAAATTATCTCGATAATGGTATATCTAATGAATTTTAAGGGGTAATTTAGTTTGAATGAAGTTAAATTTTATCAAATTTTCAACTTTAATTAAACAGACAAAATACTCCTGAATTGGAAATGACTTGTATCATTTCCATTCCACGGTACCCAATCGCAATTAACAGGAATTGGGTTTCTAAGCAGAAATAACTCTACTATAGATAGTTTTTATTTCCAGTTGATGTAACGGCAAGCTTGTCGTTCGTTTGGCGATTGTGTAAAGAGACTTTTCATCTATTGGACCAAAATCGCCAAATTTCAAGTAAATACCTTTTAGACCATGAGGTTTCAAGGAATAAATGGCGCTTTGTACCCCACTTTTGTAGCAAATTTAGGAGTAGGAAGTCAGAAAGTTAATATTTTACAGTAGTTTTTATTTTGACACAACATGCAGTGTTTTAATGCATTATTCTTACACTTATTCCAAAAACTACATTCTTTGAACAGCAATTTTCTACTTCAAAACGCTTAGCAGGTCTCCATTTATTTGCCAGAATTATTCGGTTCTTCAGACTAAAGTATTCACGGTAACTTGTCACACAAAAGAGCTTTATATGACCCCACAACCAAAAGCTACAGTGTGGTAAGACACAAGAAGAAAGGTTTGGCCACTCCATAAGAAATGCTCTACTAATAATCTGATCTGTAAAATGCTGCCGGTATAATTTACTGTACACGGAATTCAATGTGAAAAGTGCTGTATCCTGCATAAGTATGGAAATTCGAGACATCTACGTGCTGAAGAAGCGGAATATACAGTATTACACAACTTTGTTCCATGATTTTTAGCATCGAGAGAAAAAGGTACTTAACCTATTGATCTCTTTCTTTCGAAAAAGTATGGCCCGATGATGAAGTGGTGATTAAGTCGCACCAAAAATTACTTTCGATGAGTGCGGAAGAATCTTCGGAAATGCATAAAGTCTCTCGGAAGACAAAAATGCTGCAAATTATGTGCGTTTGCAGTTCCAATCTGATGAAAGCGTTCTTCATTATTCCACACGATGTTCCATATGTGTTAAGATGTATATTTTATTTGTGCACGTGCAAAATGATCCTTGTATTTTAATTATCTGCTATTCTAATTTATTATCTAACTGCTTTACGTGGTTTTATTTGTTTTTCTACTGAGTTACTCGTTTAGAACATATTCCTGTGTGACCCATCTAGAACATTTCATGCAGAATATTCCATGTAGAACATTCTATGTAGAACATTCCTTGTAGAACATTCCTTGTAGAACATGTTAAATGAAATTGTAATTGTTAAACAAAGCACTTCGACTACAACTCGTGACGAGGATGGAATTATGGCTTTTTTCAAATGATTTCGATTAATTAATTTTGAAATAAAATATGTACGAAGGAGTGAAGCAGTTAAATAATAAATTTAAATACATTTAGCAGATTAATTGAATACAAGGAGCCATCTTTCAAGAACACAAATAAATAATTTAAGTATATATCAGAACAATGTACATACGAGTACATCTTCGATTTTCATGTAAACTAAAAAAGTCAGAGAAAAGTTTGAGAAAGCTCATACTTCTACTTGAAGCAATGGTTGAGTGTGCTGATTTCGCATGGGAAAAAACTTTACTAATTACACACAATTTTCCACAATGTTGCAGTTTGGAGAGTGGGGTACCTGCTCAAGTGGTGTTCTCTTCATCTGATCTAGTTCAAAATTACGTGGTGCTGTCCCTGGTTCTTTCCTTACAGGATTCATCCCGGACTGTCGTCAATAGCTTATTGTGTTGCTCCAGCGCAACGTTTATTAATTACCTACCCAATAAAGGTGAAAAATAATGGTCGCCACTCGCCACGTGGCGATTGAATGTTTCAATGTGGAGACTGAAAAATTTTCCTACAGACGCCACACTTTCTTAAAAACATTAGGTTATATAGTGGAACCTCCGATTTCATGTGTTTTTTGTCTTTCTGAGGACCTTAAAATAATTTTTTTAAAGAAAGGAAAGAGTCTCGACACGCAAATATATTACGTGTGTGTATTCTACAAAATATGTGAACGCTTGTGAATGGCCACTGAATGAAACAAATTCAACAGCAACTGGCCACTTAATTTCTTAATTTTCACCTTTACTACCTGCCACACTGTAGAAAATGGTCTATCCAGTTTCCTTGACACTGTTGGAGCACTGCTGGATCCATACGACACATGCAACTCTGTCAAAATCTTGATTCGTTATAGGTTTACGTTCTTGAACTTGGAAAGATCCATAATTTTCAAAATGCGAATCATTTTTCAATATTTGTGATATTAAACAAACCTTTAATTACCCTTTAATCTCTTCGTTATATTCGAGGGTTTCAAAAGCAATTCTATTTTTTGTTAGAAAAGTTTTAAGAACACGATCGCTTAAACAGCGTATCTGTCAAATCTGATACACGCGCAAAACTTTCTACATATATGCGCAAAACTATTACGTCAGCTTTCTGAAATGTGCATTATATGTGTACCTGCTTTTCTGTGAATATCTGCATATTTACAAAATAATAGCGTCACTTTTCTCAGGTTGTGAAAATCTGAACTACTATTTTAGAAACTGTTTGGTTTTATATGGCGCAAAGTCTTAGAAATGATTTCGTCACCTGACCGTTGTTCAAAATTACGGTGTTGTCCTTGGATCTTTTTCTTCGGGTTTGGTCCCGTACCGTAGCCAATAAATAGACTATTGTGTTGTTCCAATGTGACGATAATTAAAATATCTACCTACCTAGATGCCTGAGAAAAGAACTGAATGTTATTTACCCCAAATTGTGTTGAGCTTGACCCAAAAGATTTCCTACTATCGGCCGGCTCTATACACGTCCTCTTTGATTTTGTTCACCTTGAATTTTAAGGAAGCAACCCAAACCTGACGCATTCAAACTTATAAGCCCTTCACGAGGTTTATTTTCTTTAAGTAAACACGAACGTCGCAATCTTGAGGTACCATATAATCTCTCCTCTTCGTTTTACCCTCGTTTGCCTTTTACCGTTGGTTGTTTATCCTCCCCTTTACATCTATTATATAGTTCGGAGCAGCTTAGACAAATATAGTCCTTTGCGCCATAAAATCCAATCAACCAACAAAACAAACTTATGAACAGGAATAACCCGTTATGTTGCTCCAGTGGTCCTTAATTAATTACCATTTCCACAAACAGGATTGTTGTTTGTCTTCCCAATGTTAAGCGTATCTGTCGCTTTGAGATTCATCCCGTACCGTCACCAATAGCCTGTGTGTTGCTCCAGTGCAACGCTAAAGTACCTACCTATTCGATTTAATACGTCTTTATTTATGCTTTAATACGTTTAAAAATTTGATATTGTGTGGTTTTATAAACGATGTGAAAACGAGTCTTGGTTCAAGTGTGCAGTCTTGTTACAAAAGGTTAAGTATTTTTGTTAACTTTTTTGGTAACATCTTGCAAGGGCATTAACTCTAAGTACCTTATTCCCCTACCCAAAACAACACGCCATTTCTCATATACTATACTACATTATAAAACGCTTTGCTATTCAAAGGTCACATCGGCTTTTAGATTCAAAAACTACTTCCTAGTTTACATTCAATATTCAATACCAAAGAACTATTAGAAGATATAAAGTTGGTCTGTTCCAAATAGATGCACTGTCCAAGAGTCTACCAATTTATTTAATCGAAGTATGTCTTCGATATTGACAGTAGGAACGGAATAAATGTGAAGATTATGGATACCTTAGTCAGTCTTCTAGAATTTCAAAGATAAACATGAAAATATTTGACATTTATTTGTAGAGTCCTGTCGGAGATCTTTCGATAAAAAAATCTATTGAACTATTTTAGATATTTGATGTCAAAAAGGATGACGGGCTCGCTTAGTGTATATATTTTTGATCAATTGTTGGTTTGAGGAAATGAATTCGACCACAGTTTGGATGCAAAGTAAAGAATGTTCGTCGACTCTAGAACTGATTGTTAATTTGTGTTTAGTGTCCTTTTGAAGAAAATTGAAAGCACCCTATATGTTGAAAATGGCTACCCTTTAAAGCCTTGCTCTAATTATACCACAATGCGGTCAAATGCCATCAAAACGGCGATATATCAAATTCGATCTTAAAAATCATCGTGCGACTTCTATGAGAAGGAAAACGACCACGGGGAGTCCAGTTTTAGAGACGTGGCAAACTCGTGGTCTGGGGAAATGGCTGTCATATCCAAAATAATGTCATCACAGGCGATTACTAGTTTCACGTACTCACAATCACTCCCAGCACTGAGCGAAAAACTCGAAGCCTGAAATCACTCTTAAATTGCCAACTGTGAAAACGCATTGTTTACTTTTAACCTGCCCCTTAATTTTACGATTAGACTCGTTCAATATCACTGGTTTCAAATGACAGCTAGCCAGAAGTATAGTCGTGTGAAAAAAAACACCACTCTTCATTCGAACCATTTTTATAGTAGAAAAAACTCAAAGATGGAGTTAGGCAGGAGCCTATCTATCATTTTCTATGAATTCAAAATCATAAAATTTGTATAAGAGGCCGTCTTTATATTGAATTGAGTACCAACTTCATAATTTCCAATAAGAATATCCTATTTCTACACACAATTTCAAATCTATATAAAAATTTAGCTTCAGATACCAAATTTCATTTCGCATATAACCCGATGTTGTATAATTAAAATTAAAAATCTTAACATATTAATCTAGGAGTTTTTATAAATTATATAAGTACACAGAGGCGGATTAAGCGGCAGCGTAGGGCCCCGGAATATCGAAGGGGCCCCGAGGTCTTAAAATGTATTTTCATTAGGGCTCGAGGAAAGTTGTGACCTGATAAAAGGGACCGCAAAAACGCAGAAGATAGAGATAGTCGAGAAAGACGCATCGAAGTAATAAATGATCCGGCTTTATGACCAACTAACAGATAATATTACCGTGAATATTCTTAATAACGTACCAAAAAATATCGTGAATATAGAGAATTTGAAATCAGTGTATGAAGAGACAGAGGTGAAGTGTATTACAGAGTACTTTCTTAAGATCATTTATACAGAAAGAAATCAAAGTGAATTATGAAAAAGAGAGAAATTGACTGATATTTTCAGAAACAAGCAAGAATGTATACTGCTACTGTTATTTTATAGGACACCGAAATTTCAAAAGAATATCTTACGTCAGCCCCCTGTGTGTACCATGCATAAAAGATCAACAAAATTCAATAGAATTTATACTCAACTATTACAGGAAAAGAAGTATGTCACTGGAGAGATGTGTTGAAAATAATCATATATCTACTATTATAAATGAAAGTGTTTTTGTCAGTTTCCCTTCCTTCCTTCTGTTATCCAAGTCCTGAAGAAACTATGGCACTTACAGTAATGGGATTTGGCACACATGTAGTCCGAATTGTTTGCAATTTTGGGGTCGTGCTGAATTTTAAAATTTTATCTAGAACATTTTAAAATGAATTTCATGGAAATTTAATTATTATTATTTTCTTTGGAATGGCAACAGCATACAAGATCGCACATTCTAAATTTATTTTTTTCTGCTTTCATTCGATTTTGCAGAGAAACAATTTGTCAGCAGACTAAAAAAAAGATAAAGTTTAAACTGAGTTCTTCTAGATCATTAAAGATGGATACATATTTCAACGAATTTGAAACCTGCGGAAAATTTCGCATCAGATCAATACCTAAAAATATGATTTTCTTTAAATAAATAATTTTTAAATTGGAATTTTTATATTTTTTCCAATAGGAACGCCGTTGCGCAAAATGACCTTCGTTTGATTCAAGATTCGAGAAATCTTAGATTTCATTTCCTGCGCTCAGCAAAACAAATAAAAAACATTTTGACTGGCATTGTTTAGTTCTTTTTTTTTTGTACAATAGGATTTATTGAGAATTTTAACGGATTTGAAATCTGCGGAACTTTTTTACACCAGATCGATGTCTTGCATTTGATTTTCTTTTAATAAATAATTTTTCAATTAAATATTTATATTTTCACAAGAGATTATGACGTCACACCGATTCAATCTCCCAAAATAATTGATGAATTTGCAAAAATTTTGCAAGACGGAAATTCATGTAAAAATATGTTTTTTAATGAATTTATTTAATGTGTAACCCTTAATTCAGGTATGACAGTTCTGATTACTTTTCTCTTTTGTTAATAACTTAATGAGAGTTTTCTGGAAACATTTTTTTAAACTTGAGTTTAAGGGCCCCGAAATTTTTACCGCGTGGGGCCCCTACTTGACTTGATCCGCCATTGTAAAGTACATTATACATTTTAATAATAAGGCCCTTTGTAGACATTTATGCTGTTTCTGTATAAAAGCTCTTTTTTTCTGAAGATGTTACTGCAATATCCCGGTTGGAAGAGTAGCAGCTTAGTAACCGGAGGTTTGCAAGTTCGAAACACAATCCTACCAAAAACCATGTACGTGGTGGTTGGTGTATGTTGAATCTATCGTGATCTCAAATGTTCTCATATTGGTGGGGTCTGGGAAGTTTTGTGAGTGTGGTGCTAGCTCAGGTTTTAACCTCAACATCTGACGTGATTCAAAATTACGAGGTGCTATCCTCGTATCTTTACCTCCGGGATCGATTCCTGACCGTGTCTAATAGACAACTGTGTTACTCCAGTGAGACGTTAATTCAACTACTAGCTATTAATTGAGACAAATTCGTGGCTCATACCACAGGTTTGTGTCAACCCGATGGGAAATGGGGCAGTTCATCTGTCCAAAGTGGGTGGTTAAGTGTGATACTCTGATTTCATCCAGATCGAATTTCAACATCTTCCGAAACTGGAAGTAACCACAAAGGAAATTAAATCCATTTCAATTTTTAGGGCATGCTAGGTTACTTTTCTTTCTTTTAAACACCGTAACAGCCATTTTTTAAAGTACCCTTAATTCAGGTGCTGTGCATATGGGAGCTCCTTAAATCTAATCCGTAATCCCAGAATTTGATAACAAAATATATTTAACCTCTTCGAGTATTTCTGATCAAATCAGAATAGTTTACAAATAAATCAAGCTGATTGCAATCTACAGCACCGTAGATAAGAAGACGTCAATGTGAGACATAAGATACGTATCGAAGTAAAGAATCGATTCATGCAGTGGGGATTATAGCCTGAAACTCGCTATCTGGTGAGACGAAATCAGCAGAAAGTACCAGTGAGCTCGATGCAAAACAACTTTAGCCTAGCAGGTGTCCCCTATTGGTAGCACTTAATCTTACCATTACTGGTTAAGCTGATTCACTCACAAACACGTTCCGAAACTCGAAAAACATGCGTTGTATGGTAATCTAATTAGAATATCGGCAGATATATTAATCTTGTCGAGCCTTATGTTGCACTATCGACTCGCCCGTGTTTTACAACTAACAATCCCCTCTGTCTTATCAGTTTTTGGTTGAAGAAATTACTAAGGCTCAAACCCCAACCTTTTAATCAGAAATGCCCTTTTTCGAAAATCTCTTCTGCGAAATTGATGAAAAAATATAAAGGAAGTCTGTCTTTTTGTTTAAAAGCCTTTCAGACTCATTGAATTCGTTTGCTCACAGTTTAATTCAGAAAGTTCATTGTTTATTGAAACTGGAATAGTATATTGGTTGGGTACATTATTTTTTAAAAGATTAACCAAATTAATATTTGATTACATCTGGGAACATAACTCTGGTACATTGGCACCTCCTTCGTGATGTCTCTTATAAACCATGATACGTATTATATATTGCGTTTCGTATATAATTACAATTTTCGGGGAGAGATTTTTGAAATATAAGGTCATTCTGCTCCTTTTGAGAAATAAAAAGTTGCAGATGTCTACTAGAGTAATTCTTAGATTTGCACCATTTGGCTTGGGCTCTTTTGCACATTTTGATTACAAACTATAAGGTTAACCAACTCTTTATGTATTATTTAATTCAAATAATCTATTCAATTGTAAATCAGTGCAGATAAAAGGCACAAACTAAAGCAGAAATCTGGATATACAGCCTAGACTTTTATACAGACGCATTATTGGACACTGCATTTGCATCACTAAAGGTAGATCTGTGATAAATCTTCATCATAGAATCGAATGTAAAACAATTGGTACCACAACGATTCAAATATTTCCTTACAAGATAAAAATAATCATAAAAAAAAATCAGGTATAAATATTAATTATAGGATCGAATGTAAAACATTTGATACCACAACCGATTCAAACACAGAATAAAGGACCTAAAATTCCTATTATAGATTCAAAATGTCTAATTTCATAGCTGTCTTCTCGAAGCCCAGGAAAATATCTAACCAAGAACAATGCAACGTATAACAAGTGTCACAAGCGATACAACACACCAGCATTTTTCTGGATGATCTCTCATGGAATTAATCACGAGAAAACTTTTTTCTTTCATAAACTGATTCGTCTCGTCTTCACAATTCAAAAGGTTTCATCCTTCGTCATTCTTGGTAGAACAAATACGTATTCTTTGAATGAGCGTGTAATAGCCGCTATTTGAGTACAAAAATTCACATTTAAGAAGTTTGATGTGTGAGACAAGCTCAAAATAATTCTACAAATGTATTTTGTAAAATGAAAAATATTTTGAATTTTAGTTTTTTTTATTTTGTACTTAGTAAATTTCTTCGTTGGCGGAACGTACGGAATATACACAACTGTTTGTAAAAATTGCAATACCGTTAAGGAATCATGCAAATTATACGAAACCTGCAGGAAATTCAAAACAGGTTAAGATATACAAATGCTTAGAATTACAAAGCGATCACCCATGGGTGGGCCGAGAAACACCCTCTTAACTTCCACGTGAACCGTGTATAAAAAGCACTGTAAAGGTGCGTTGAAAATGTGTGTATCGTCGTTTGCCTGCTGTAAATGATTGATTAGAAAACGCACACTCGTCAGACTATACAATAGAGGTGAACGCCTTCTCCCAGAGTGTCTTATGCAGCGTCATACTGGACGAACGCCTGGTGTTATGGTCTGGGGTGCTATTGGATATTATAAGCTATCCGGCCTACTCCAAATTGTGGGGACCATGAACAGCGGGTCCTACATCAGAGTTGTGGAGCCCGAGGTCCTACCCCTCTTGCAACGCATTCCCGGAGCTCTATTTCAGCAAGACAATGCCCGTCCACATGTTACTCGGAATGTACAAGCCTTCTTCAGTTCACGTCAGGTACCGCTTCTTGCATGGCCTGCACGTTCCCCAGATATGTCGCCCATTGAACAAGTCTGGGATTACATCGTTCTGCCTCTCGTTTGTACCGCTCGTCGGGCAGAGAGTACGGCTGAACTTTGGCATCAGATAAAAGCCATCTGGAATCTCATTCCATAAAACCGCGGTAGCACAGTTGGTAGAATCGCAGATAAACAACCGGAGTGTTTCGAGTTTCCAAACTTTTTCTTCGATCTAACAAAAAGACCGTCGTGTACGTGAGGGCTGGTGCATGTTAAATCTGTCGTGGCCTCAAATATACTTTAATTTGTCGTGGTGTGGAGATTGGGATGCCAGACTCTCCATCTGTTACGGAATTTCCTCAGTTGCTACGGAAATTAGGTGTAAACTACGGTGCTACGGATATATAGTGAAAAACTACGGATCTCTTACAAAAAACGCCGAACATACTCTTCCCCAATCCCCGTTTCGCTTTCACTTGCCCACCTGCTATGAGAAACCATTCTTCCTTTATTTTTCCCCGACGAAATGATGTAGATGATTACATTGCGGAAATTACGTCTTCGGAAGATGCCGCCTCTGCTAGGACGGTATAGCTACGGTTTCCGAAGAAAGCGGAGCCGTTATCTAGCAGCCGTAATGTAGCTGTGGATGACATCGCTAAAACGTTGTTTGTACAGATGGCGTTGGTTTCCTGGAGAGCGTTGTTTGTGAGCGTAACGAAAATTTGCGGAGCCGCCATTTGCATGACGATCGTCATAGCGGTCTCAAACAGTTTAGGAGCGTTTTTTTCTCTTGTAGCTGCAACATTTCATTCCCTCCGCCAAACAATTCGAGCGGAGGGAAGCAAAACAAACAAAAATTTTTGACTGGCTTTGTTTAGTTCGTTTTTGTAAAATCGGGATCGTTAAAGATAGATTGAAAATTTCAACGGATTTGTAATCTGAGGAAAATTTTACACCAGATCGATACCTTAAATGTGATTATCTTCAAATAAATAATTAATTATTTAATAAAAAAATAATAATTAAATAATTAAATGGTAAATAATTTAATAGTAAATCTGATCTTGGTATTATCAACGATCCCGAAGTTAGAAACTCAGACTGGAGAATAAAAAAGCCACTTTGTTTTGTTATTTGTTTGTGTGACCTTTTAAATAAGATTCATTCTCTTATATATTTAGTCAATAATTTTGAATATTTAAAAAAATATTTCTTTCAATAAATTATTCAATAATTTTTAATATTTTTTTTTAATTTCAATTATTTATTAATAAATTATTTTATTATTTAGTAACGTTTTATTAATTTTAATAATTAATCAATAATTTATTGACAATAGGCCGTATGTAATATGTCGGTGTATTATTGTGCCATGTATTAAATGTGAATGTGCATTGATTGATATATTGTATTACTAGCCACTGCGTGGCTAGACCGGCGTTGCCCGTGCCCGTGGTGTAAGGTATTAATCTGGTGTAAAATTTTCCGCAGATTTCAAATCCGTTGAAGATAGATTCAATTTAAAAATTATTTATTTAAAGAAAATCGTATTTATAGGTATCAATCTAAACTGAAATTTTCCGCAAATTTCAAATCCTTTGAAATTTTTACTCTATCTTTAACGGTCTAGGAGATAGAAAAAAGAAATATGACAGTAAATCATTCCTCGGGCAAAATCAAAGCGTAAACGAAAAAAATAATTTCCTCCGCGTTCTGTCGGAGGAACGGCCAACGACTGACGTGGCAAGGTCATTTCCGGCGTTTCTTCTCTCTCTGGTAGTAACGCGTTAAAAAACCGATGGAGAATAAAACTATTAAATTCCTTTAAAAATTATTTCTTTAAAGAAAATCATATTTTTAGGTATCAATCTAAAGTGAAATTTTCCGCAGATTACAAATTCATTCAAATTTTCAATCTATCTTTAGCAATTCCGATTTTGCGGGAAAAAAACTTTTCAATCCCAATCAATATGTTTTTTGGTTCTTGCTCTCATTCGCCGAAAAGGGGACAAGAAATGGAAAATGTGTGTGTGTGTGTGTTTAACGCGAATTGCAAAATATGCAATCTTTTTTTTTTTTTTTTTTTGGAAAAAGAAAGCTTACGTAACGTCACAATCTTTTGCGAAAATATAAAAAAAGATTACGTGGGGGATAAAAATCTCATTTTAGGGGGTTTCTTCTTTCGTTCGGACGAAACGCGTTTGAAGAAGCAGGCAGAGAATAAAACTATTAAATTAATTTAAAAATCTTCTAGATTGAATTTTAAAATTTCGCCGCGACCCAAAAATTGCAAAAAACTTGGACTATCTGTGTGCCAAATCTCATTGCTGTAAGTGCCATAGAATCGTCAGGATTTTGCGCCCGCGAAAAAAACAGACAGACAAACAAATAGACAAACACTTCCTTTTATAATAGTAGAGAAGATTTCTCATTAGTCACACTCTCTTAAACTGGTACAATTTCTTACGATACTTCGAATGCGATCTATCTTTTCATCAGTGCCAAGAAAAGAGTTTTAGAGGATGTTGAATACAGCACTGTGATAGCTACCTAAAGACTTTCGAGAGAGATGGAGAGATGGTGACTATGAGTGTACAAGTTATTTATTGACCTTTGTTCAAATCTGGTAACATCCACTTAAAGTGCCAGTTTCTTACGAAAGATTGCATGTTGAATGTGTTTTATTATATTTTATTTCTCATACGTAACTTACACTGAAGCTGGTAGAATTTCTAACGACACCTGGCATGTGAATTTGAATTAATATTTTTCATTTGCCCTAAGAACATGCTTTTATGGACGCAAAAGTAATAAATATCTACAAGAGAGAAGTACAACAAACCACGTGTGAGTGACTTTCAATTTTGTGTGTACATAAACTTTACTTTATTTTAAGTGCAAGAAAAAGTTTTTAAATTTCTACTGATGTAGCCATTTTTTAAATCCACTATATGTTTTTATGTTGGCGTGTTCTTAGTATGTTTTACGTAAAGGGATCAGAGGTTTGAGAGAGACTGTGGAATTTCAGGTTGGCCTCCCTTGAGACAACGTTCTGGGTTTTGGTAAAGAGAGAATGGGACTTCGCGTATCTCTCAGGAAAAACAAAAAAAGTCAATGCTAATATAGTTGAATATTTAAATTCCCCAACTGTCACTCTCTTTCGTTAAATTTGTCAAAGATTCAGATCACTCTGATCCAAAAGTTTTTTAATCTTGCAGAAAATTCTGGATCCATTGGAAATTGGATTGTTCTCTTTTCTAGGGCATGTTTTATCGATGACTATAAGAACGATCCAAGTTGATGAAAAATATCGACCTAACCTTGAAGGCATGCAATATGGGTTTCATTTTAAAACTTTATGCCTAGCTATGGCATTATAATTTTATAAAAATTTCTTGAATATTAGAGGTATTTCGATAAATTACATAAGCATCTTGGTTCAATTCGACCCAAATTATTAGATTGTGTGAATAAACTTGAAAAAAAAAATGATCAAATTGGAAAATGTAGAAACTTGATTTTATTTGTATTTCAGAAATGTAATTCGGAGTAACTTGTCCGTTTTCGGACCTTGCGCCAAAAAAATCCAAATCCAATCGAGATGTCTAAAATATATTGACATTATATGTTGACATTATACTCAATTAAATCGAAGTGAAAGTTAACTTAAACGTTACTAAGATTGTTTATCGCTATAAAAAAGTATCTAATGCATTGTTCGAAACTTTCCATACTATGTTACTTTCAAAAGTCTAAACTCATTAGCTTGATTTTTAGTACCTACAAGTAGGTCATTTGCAGTAACCATTAAAGGCTTTTTTTTACCTCTTCATCTTATATAAGAAAGGAGAAAACCTGCTGAAAAGTTTTAAATGACTAGAGCATTCATTTAAGTTTTATATAAAAAAAAAAACCACCTTCAATAGAAATTTGAATAGACTTCTATTGAGATGGTCGGAAGTTATCTTGTTTCATAATAAGATGAAGGTTACAAACTTTGTGTATTCTATTCTAAAGAGGCAATTTTAGGTATACTATAGCTTTCTTGAGATTCTAATTTTTCAAAAAGGAATTCAGCTCTTTTCACAAATGTTCAGAATATCCATGGGGATTAACGAAAGGGCTCAGAAGAATATCAAAGAGAGTAAAAATAAGTCTCGACCTAATTTAAGAAGGGAAAAGTTCTGAGGTTTTGACGAAAAAGAAAAACTATGAATGGAAATAAGCAGGTTTGTTTCTTCGATCCTAATCACTTAGCTACTACAACAAATCATAAAAAATAATTTGAATGGCTTCCTGGAATGCATCGAATTAATGTTGTCTCACATTTTTTCATTGGGTGGTTCCTTTTAACTTTCATTAACTCAGGGCTCGAAATACCCGGGTGCACTGTGCACATGAAAATAAAATTGTGCACCTAATTTTTCCCGCCAGGTGCACGCGGTGCACCTAACATTAAAAAAAAAAAAGGGGGGGGGACGTGTTTTATGTTATATGATGTTTGAACAAAATATTAGTATCTACCTTTCTCGCTTTAAACGAACGTAACGAAAATTCCTAAGTACACACTATGCAAAAACAAAATCACTGGGTCGTAACGTGTTTATATAGGAGGAAGGTTTACTTGGTGTCACTGCTACCAGAACTTTCCCATGATCAAACTTTTTCCAGATGGTTCTGTTGAAGCGACTGTCGCGAAAGCCGAAGGGAGAACTTAGATCACTTGAACACCCGCGAACGATAAGCATCATCCAGCATTTCTGTAAACACTTCGTGTTTCAATAAACTGTAAAGCCGTAGGAATTCTTGAGAATTATCTAGCAACTACACATCGTAGACAAATATTTTCATTATTTATCTTTAGACTCATATTTTATCTGCTTAAAATATAGTGTACTCGTTTATTTTTTATGTGTTTTCTGTCCACCAATGTCTGATGATGACTACTATTTGTTAGTAATATTTTCGCAGATAAAAAATTGTTTACATTTTTTCATTTACTATCTACTACTAACCTATCTAAACATACCCAACTAATAAAGTAGTTTATATTAAGTTAACGCTCTTACATTACGTTTTTTTTAATGTGCACCTAAAATATAATCTGTGCACCTAATTTAAAAACTTAGGTGCACAAAGTGCACCTGTATTAAAAATTCTATTTCGAGGCCTGCATTAACTCAAGATTTCTTATTTTCGTGAAAGTAATTCCTTTTGATTTAAGTTTTGATGCTGACGTCGTCATTTGACATGTGGTTCAAAATTACGAGAGGTTCTCGAATCTTTACCGTCAGGAATGCTCCCGGATCGTTGTCGATAGACCTCGGTGTTACTCCAGAGAGACATAAATTCTACTACCTTTTGATACAATGCGGTGGGGCTAAAGAGGCTTACAACTTGATGGTTTTTTTTTATGGCGTAAGGTCCATATCTGGGAAAACACTGTTCTTCCCATAAATGGACATGCACATATAAGGAGTTTTACTGACAATAGAAATACACCCAGGTCCCAACAAGCTATGATGATACAAGCAAGTCTCATTTTTACAGTAATAACACTGGGCAACAAAGTTTCAAAAATTTTCTGCTTCCGAAATGAAAAGTCTTTTCCTGATTAATTTAATGTGCTGAATACGAATATGACAAAGGAAAAGCTGAATTGGCTACGGTTTTCGTGTAATGTGTACGCATTATTGAGAAAAAATGTATGTATGTAAATATTATAATACATGTTGAGAATACCTTAATCTTTTCGGACTTTTGCTTCCTTTTCGCCTGTCGTTTGTGATGGACGAGGGGAGTATCTCGCTCAACAATAGTCAGCCAGCATTGACGCGGGCCATTTGCCTTGGCACCGTTGCTCCATCTTGGCAATGTCCTGTCCTACACTGAGTCAGCGTCTCCATATTACAATACCTTATGAGTACATGTTATCAAACTTCCTGAGCTTCAGCTTAGAACCCTTTTGATATGTTAAAAAGTGCATTGTTATTTTATCTTGGGAACTTAAAAGATCATAGAATACGTGAGTGGTGGCCGTAATTGAATTAACGTCGCGCACCAGCTGCACCACAAACTTTTAGCGACAGTTTGGTATCAATCCAGAAGGGAAAGACCCGAGGACAACGCCTCTTAATTTTGAACCAGTCACATAACGATAAAATTCGTGTTCCCAGCCGTGTTTCCCACATTTAAATTAGAATAAATTACATTGAAAATATCTCTTACAACTTCTCCTAAGTCATCGACAGCAAAATTATTGTGCAATTGCGAGTTGTATTCCAATGTTTTATTCGTTTTGTTGTGTGGCAAAAGCATCGATGTCGCTAGAGATATCGCTTTTTCAGCTTCTACATGGTGGTCTAGTTTAAAGAAAACTATTGTTAATGAAGATTTCATAACTCTTGTTTGTACAATATATATTGTTGTACAATATATAATATATTGCCTGAAAAATCTCTGCTAGGACTGAAAAGATATTCTCAAACTTAAAAAACTTATATTTATTCACAACGAATTAAGAAATTGTTTGGGTTTGGAAACAGCAGCAAAATTGGTCTTTTGCTATAGACTACTTTGTGGAAAAGGTGAACTTGAATGGTGAATGTGCTGCGATGTAACCTTTGAATAAATATAAATACTGTAAACATTATAACTGAATTTCTTTTACTTTAAAATGCATTCCTCTATTTGTGGCACTTCAATAAGTTTTTATCACATGTTATTTTCGGAGTTTCTGCCAGTTATTGCCACTTTATTGGCAGAAACTAGTTTCTGCCATGCCGGTTTTAACCGGTTATAACCAGTGGTTTAAACCGCCTTGGCAGAAACTTGCCAACCCTGGTTTGAAGTGTCTGTACATTCAGGCTTCTATTTTCGACTTAAGTAATTCTCTAACACTTAACACAGTGTTTCCAGGTGAATGTTTGGCAAGTGACGTAAAGATTTTGCTACGAATTGAAGCAAACACTCCCAAACACAATATATGATAATCGAATATATCGAGAACACTTGTTTTCGCAGATTAATTTGTTAATACATTGATTCTACTGTAGAAGTTTGCCCTACATTGCACCTCTAGCGCACTGTCAGAACTCAAAACACCAATTTAAAGGAGATTGTAAAAGCCAAACTATTAATTGTGTTTAACTGTGTACTGTGTTGAGTTATTAAATATTTGGATACCATTAGAATTGCGATGTTGGAAACAAGAGAGATTAGTGACACTTCACTTCCTCTCATATCGTTTGATACGTGCGTGTTTTATGGGTTAACCTAATGAGTTGCCTGTGTTTGATTGTTTTCTGCACACTCGATCCACAGTTGTTTGAATGACCACACTGTTACCGTGTTGTTAACCTAACCAGTTTATACCTGTTATTTATGTAGTGTCATGGCAGAAGGACCATAGTTGGCCAAGCTCCAACAAAACTGATGCCGTAAAACAGCATAAACGAGGAAAGTTTTACTGACACTAAAGAGAGAAGTAAACTCAGGTTAAAGTTCGAAGAATCGAGCCTACCGTCTACAACTCGCAGGTTATTAGCGCAGTAGGAAAGCCCAATGAGACACGGCAACCCTGTTCAAACTAAATACCTTTTCATGACAATTAAGGCCACGATAGATTTAACGTGCAGCAGCCCCCGTGTATACGTCAGTCTTTCGCTGCACCTAGTTTCGAACTCGCAACCCTTCGGTTGCAAATTCGTTACACTTCCAACTGAGCTACCGTGGCTCCTGATCCGTAATGGTATGGAGTTGGTTCAGCTGGAATTTAATGGGACACTTGGTATGTACAAACATCTCTGACAAGTTAACGTTATGTGCTTCCCTTTTGACGAGTTACACACGTCCATGTTCTGTGTTCATTTTGATGGGTTTGGCCTCTTCCGATAATATTATGCTGGGCTATACAAGTCTGGACACGCCAAATTATGGTTAAAGTCACAGTCATCCTAGTTTGGGGTTTAGCCGTCCCCACCTGTCATCAGATCTCAAAATTTGGGATTCCATGCAACGCTCTGTGGAAAACTAAAATCTTACAATTCGGAATATGACAGAATTGTGGACCGCTCAACAGGAAGTATGGCGTTCAGTGCCTACAGAATACTTTCGCAAGCTCGAGGAGTCCATTCTCCCGTAGTATTTTTGTAATATTACGCTCCCGTGGGAGGTCTACCTAGTATTATATTGGTGTACCAGCTTATACACTGATACTTCAGTATATTTGTCTAGTCCGTAATGGTGGATAACGATGTGCTTTAGTACAGGGCTCGAAATACCCGGGTGCACAGGTGCACATGAAAATAAAATTGTGCACCTAATTTTTTCCCTCTAGGTGCACGCAGTGCATCTAACGTTAAAAAAAGGAGGAAAACGTGTTTTATGTTATTTTGATGTTGGAACAAAATATTAGTATCGACCACTCTCGCTCTAAAGGAACGTAATTAAAATTCCTAAATGCACACTATGCAAAACAAAATCGCTGGTCCGTAACGTGTTTATACAAGAGGAAGGTTTACTTGTGCAACTGCCACCAGAACTTTCCTATGATCGAAACATTTTCCAGATGGCGCTGTTGAAGCGACTGTTGCGAGAGAATTTAGAAAAGAGAAAGAGAATTTAAAAGAGAATTTAGATGTTTAAATATTTTTAATTACTATATACCACTAAAACTAATAAAGTAATGTACAGTACATTAATGCTCGTATATTACGTTTTTTTTTTAATATGCACCCAAAATATAACATGTGCACCTAATTTAAAACCTTAGGTGCACAAAGTGCATCTGTATTAAAAAATCTATTTCGAGGCCTGCTTTAGTACTACCTAAACTTTTTTTCTCTACATAACCGTTCTCACTCTTGGTCGGTCCGGGATCAAACCGAAGGTTGCTAATCAACGTTACTCTTGCAACTCGGCTACCACGGCCTCTTATTTCACCAGAGGAGATAGTGGTGGCTCACCTGTTGCTACTGCACAGAAATGCGGTCGTCATCCCGAACAACAAGCTATTCACTCACCACTAAACGAGGGTTCACTTGACAGTGACCATGCGGTGATAAAAGAGGATTCCGAACCATTTCAAATATTCGTGTTACCATCGGAATTCTAGAATCTAGGCTAGAGCGTTTACTACGAGGCTACCTACACCAATGTGCGCCTTAAAAACCTTCATCAGATCATTACAAAGCTAATATTTGCCTAATACGTAATGGCAGGGATAACAAAGTGTCTAATTATTCCCAAAACTCTTTTTTTCCTCCTACTCCCCCGGAGGACTATCAGTGGAGGTATCCACTTGTTGCAGCAGCACAACATCCAGATCACCAAGCGATTCTCTCACCATTTCACAAGAGTTGATTTTACGGGAACATTCAGCTTAAAGTGGATTCCGAACCACAACGAATATCCGTGACCAGTGTTAAAGTGAGGGCCGAAGCATTAACTACTAGGCTACTTTATATACTCTAGAAAGCCTTCACAGGATCATTACAAAGCTAATATTTGCCTAAACCGTAATGGCAGGTTAACGAGGTGCCTAATTACTCCCCAAACTCTTTTTTCTCTCATCTTCCTTCTCTTTCTTGCCCCGGAGGATGGGCAGTGGTGGCCCACCTGTTGCAGCAGCACACAAACAAACGCGGTCCTCATCCCGATCAACAAGCGATCCCCCACCCGAAGAGAGGGTGGTGGCGCTCTTTTTTGGCGATGCTCGTGCTTGGCGCCAGATCCGGGAGCACTCTCTCCGCATCCTCTGCCGTCGGCGGCAGTCGCAGCAGGTCCGCCAGCTACCGCAAGACGATGAAATGGAGCCGCTCCACCTCTGGTGCTTGTGGGCGCTCGGAGATCGTGCACGGCTTCCGCAGCTTCCCTAGGCCGCAACACTTCCCGCCACACCACCACCGGCCGGCCGAGACCCCAGACACCTACATCTGCTGCGCCTACAGCCCACGCTGCTTCATCATTCAGAAGGTGAGCCCACCTCACATTGTTTATTTATGTGCCCCCTTTACCAACAGATGCACGCCTTCTCCCGCTGCGCCGTGAAGCCTACCATACGGTTGGCCCCGTGCGGGACGGTGGCACATGTAGGGACACAGTCCCGCTGAGGACCGCTGACACCTGTTCGACCGAGCGGGAGATTCGAGAGGTGGCGGCGAGATGAAAAAAACGGACGCTGATCGGCCGTTCTGAGTAGCTGGTGGACGTCCATATGGTAGGGTTCGTTCGGAACTGCGATTTGGCATTCCGCCCAGTCTGTTGGAGGACCTGTTGATTTGTTTCTACCATCCCTATGCGGAAAAAAAAATGATATTGTTTTCAATAATATATCCGAGATCCGACAGATGCATTTATTTTTCATTTTTTAAGAAAATATTATATTTTTTCGCACCCGAGCATAGCGTTAGTGAGATGGATTTTGGATCTACTCATAAGATATAAAAGAAAAAGTGCTTACTTTAAGTTTTCAACCCTCCAGTGGTTTCGACGAGATATCTCGTCCATCAAGGTCTTATCGATTTGGCCAAATCAATCAATATTAATCTCAAAATATTATATTTTCTCGCACCCGAGCATAGCGTTAGTGAGATGGATTTTCGATCTACTCATAAGATATAAAAGAAAAAGTGCTTACTTTAAGTTTTCAACCCTCCAGTGGTTTCGACGAGATATCTCGTCCATCAAGGTCTTATCGATTTGGCCAAATCAATCAATATTAATCTCAAAATATTATATTTTCTCGCACCCGAGCATAGCGTTAGTGAGATGAATTTTCGATCTGCTCATAAGATATAAAAGAAAAAGTGCTTACTTTAAGTTTTCAACCCTCCAGTGGTTTCGACGAGATATCTCGTCCATTAAGGTCTTATCGATTTGGCCAATGGCACAAGAAGATATATCGTCATCAAGATACTGCTGATATTTTTTATGATGACAAGATCAAGATCTGGTCAATCTTCTAATGACGAGATATCTCGTCCATCAAGATAAGCTAATGGTTTTGCTAATGACAAGATGCCTCATCAAAACAACCATCAGAAGGGTTTTAGTCTATTACCAGGAATAAAAACTGTTAATTGCAGTGTTTATTCAAACGTCCTTTCTTTCAGCTGCGTGCTCTCAAATTCGAAGTACAAATTTAAATAACGAATTTTTTTTTTATCGAAGTTTAATGAGAACTTTTGCATGGATTAACTCCATTTTAGGGATCTATTCAATTTTCAAATAACATATTAGGAATTTGGAAGCCCAAATCTAGGTTCCTTTTTACTCAATTATTGAGTTTTAAGTATTAAAAAGTGTAATACGTAAATTTCGTACGACTTTTTAAACTAATCAAAGTATGTTCCACGCTCGCTAAATCGAAATTGTTCCTTTATTTTTATCAATCATGGATGGTTTGTATGATTCTTACCCCTCACAATATTAGTGAATGCGTTGTAAGGATTAACTTACATAATAGCCCGACAGATCCTTGACAAATTTCAACACGCATCTTTATTAGTGCGAAAATTTAAAACAAGACACGGATTGTATCTTCCCTCGCGGGCACATCCTCTTTAGATGAGTACTTGCTTCACAAACCCAAGTTACCTTAGTGATCTATTCTTTTCCCATAAAGTTTAAAACCTGGTAAACATGGAAAAATAATATTTTTTTTAAATTTGAAATTTTATACTAAGACAAAATATTACATTATTTAGTCAATATTCTACTAGTTACCACCGTACCAGCCTAAGCCATTCGGTGTTATTCAGTCAATATATTCATTCTACTAATGTCCAGAATTGTCAAAGAAGGAAATGGTAGAACAATCACCATATTTCGGTACATTATCTTGTTTTGCAATTCAATGGTTATGGTTTTGTCTGTCGTGTTGCGGTCATTTTGCTGTCTATAAAGACGAGGATTATTAAAAATACACTATACATCAAAGTAATTTTTTTGGTAATTTTTAATTAACGTCGTACTAGAGCAACACAACGAGCTAATAAAACATCAAGGATACCTTACCACATATAATACACATGGTAAGGTACAATTAAAAACCAATTAATTATTAGTTAGTTTCATAAATGTGATGACATTACACATGCTGAATTATAAACTGTTAAAACTTTAAATACTTTGCTTATATTGTTCATTGGTACTTTATTAGACGGTTTTGAGTTCTAGGTCAACGAATAGCTGAAAACAAAAAAGGTTTGTTGTAATATTTATACATTTTAACTCATTTTAAACAGATTTAAAAATGCATGCTATGCGAGGGTTTATCAGTGATAACACAAACAGGCTGTAGGAGGAGAAAAAGACTTCCAGTTAAAACTAATTTTAATTTATATCCGTTTTGGCGATTTTGTAGTTAATTTTTTTATATAAGCTACATGCCAAAATGGTATTTTGGTGTTTTAAGTAATATCTGTTTTGATATGTAAAAAAAATGTATGAAAAATTGTATTAGATTTTTAAGGAAGTACTTGAGAGAATACTAAGACCAATACATTGAAGCTAACATTAAAATTCTTCAATTTCGTTACATATGATAAAAAAAATAGATTAGAGCAGCGTTTCCCAAACTGTGTGCTCCACGGAGCCACAAGGGCTTGCTTCTCAAGTGATTTCCAGGGGCTCTGTCTGCTGCAGTTATGAATTTGACAAAAATTAAATTGCTCTTCCATCTAGCGTGAAAAGCAAAACTACTTCCATCCAGCGAAAAGTGCTTTCTCAAAAAGTAGTTTAGGTTTTCGCACAAGTAATCATTGTGTTCTACATCAACTCTCCTTCGCAACGAAAAATAATACCAACATTATTAAAGCAGGTACTAGACAGCGCCGTCAAACTTATCAACTTTGTTTAAGACTGTAACGACCTTTGCAGTGTAGGCTGCTCAAAATATCGAGAGAAATAGACATGTCATTGTTTTTACACATAGAAGTACGATGATTGTCACGAAGTAAAGCGTTGTCCCGTTAACTTAAACTTCGAACGGAAGTTTCTTCACTTTTGAATGACCAAAACAGTTTGCTATCAGATTATTTGAATGATCAGAAATGGTTGTGCTAATTATGCTACTTGGCAGATATTTTTTTCAAAAATGAACACATGCAGCGCATTTATACAAGGTAAACGGAAGACAATATTCGATGCTAACGACAAAACTGCAGCGCTGAAGAAAAAGATAGCGCTCTACAAGGAAAGCTTTGAGAATGAGGATCTTATATGTTTCTCATTGACTTCAAACTTCTTAGAAGAAAATTAAATTAATAATGAATGAATTATTGAAAGCAATAATAACGGAACACCTTAACAATTTGCTTCAAAAGTTGAATTCATATTTTTAAAGGGACACTCAGGAATCGATTCGAAAGAATTCTGAGTGGATTGTAGGTCTATTTTCAATGACGTCAAAACCAGCAGCTCTCATTGCGGCCGAATATGAGATCCTTATAGATATGGTTTCGGACAGTCACTGCCAGGCTTCATTTTAAAGCAAACATAGTCCCGAATTTTGGGCTCAGTTAAGGGACGATCTTTCAATATTAAGTTCAAAGCTAAATTACTTTTATTGCCTTTTGGTACTACGTACCTCTGTGATACGGCCTTTTCGAGTTACACGACTACGAGAACTAAATATCGAGCTCGTTTAAACGCAGAAGACGACATGCGTCTTCAACTGACTTCTGTGACACCGGACATTGACAAACTCTGTTAGAAGCAGGCACATTGTTCACATTAATTTCAGGTGTACATGTAACATTGTAAAATTTATCAAATATCTTAAGTATTTGTTATATCATTTTGTTGATTTAAGTAATAAATAATATTGTCTCCAGTTCGTTTTACTATTGTTTCTTTTATTAATATACCTATTATTCATACTTCCGTATACGTATCGTAATATGCCTCATTAACCATAGACCGATTGAACTGAACACTTAATATTTCATGGAGCTCCACAAGAAACGTGGCTGAAAAAGTTTGGGAACCGCTGGATTAGAGAAAGGATTTAAATCATATACGTTTTTCCTGGCTATTTCAGGTCAATAGAAAATTCAATACGGATTAGAAATTTGACACTTAGATTCAATTAAAATACCACATATAATGAAAAAACGCTTGGTAAGAGAAATTAAAGCTCTCAGCAGAGCAATATACCGAAAAGGAAAAGCTTAGAGAGCTTCTTCACCTAACTATCAGTTTTAAACCATTTTGAAATCAGACGTCTGAACAAACTCTTGTTAATTATGTCTAATTAGGACCATCTCAATGCAACAAAAACACTCAAACCATTAATGCCATTATCCCGAGGAATACACTATCTAAACCATCACATCTTATACTTACCAGGAGAATAATAATAACAAATCAAAGTTATTTAAAAATAACAAAAGGCGTGAAACATTAAACGTTCAATTCAAATACTATTTACAATACAAAACTATAGTAAAAAATAATTAAAAATCACTTGACATCCAGGGTACTTATCAGTTTAAAAACATTTTAAGTAGCAAGTGGATAATCCTAAAATTTAATCAACGCTTATTTGTTCAATTCTAGATAACAACTCCTAGTTAGATCAATTACAGCATGCATAACAATATTCTGGCCTCCCATGAAAAAAAAACATTCTTAACAATCGTATTTCATTGATACCGCCAAGCACTAATTATAAGTCATCCTTATTTAATAAATATATGAAAATAAGCAAGCTAAACAACATTTAAGTTAAAGTACCATAGACAGTATAAAAACCATGATGTCGTAAATTTAGAAAATCCCATGAGTTCAGATCACTGAAGAGGAATCGAATAGTTAGGCGAGTAGTTGAATTTGCGTCGTACTGAAGCAACACAACGGGCTATTTGCGACGATCTGGGATCAATCCTAAAGGGAAAGTTCTCAGGAAACCTTATAATTTTGACCATGTGATGATGACGTCAACACCTGAGCTGGCAACCCATTCTTCGAACTTTCGCACCACGCCAACGTGAGGATATTTGATGCCACGTTAGATTTAACGTGCACCTGCCCCCTCGTTCACGATGAAGAGAAATAGGAAGAGCTTAGAAAAAGGGCATCTTAAGATCAGTTTTAAGGCTTTTAATATGAAACCAAACGCGTTCAACCAACATTTCAATTCCAGGTAACTCATCCCATCAACAAGAACACTTAAAATAACGATCTCCCATTTCCCCATGATTAGACAAACTTTTATCCAATACCAGATGCTGTCCAATGGTGGCACGAGTTTCCAACTGGTGCAGTAGCAAAGACGACGGCAATAGCAATGGCTGTAAATGCTTAAACCATTTAAAAACAATAATCAATCTGCATTAAACGACTCTAAATTCAATTCAAATATCATAGGCAATATAAACAGAAATTTAATGATTCCCATATCATAGTAGCGAAGGGTATTGAAGAACTTATTAAGATATTCGTCAGCTTTTGGTTCCTTTAGAGCATGAGTCGTGTTTGTCCTCACAATTCTATTTTCTCTTACACCGGACAATTAAGCTAATTTAGTTCCACGATGTCCTATCTGCAATAAATGTCCAAAATGAGTTTCGGATTACCATGAATGTCTTTCCATGACACTCCGAAACACTGCAGCAAGCGGTCAGGATTAGTCATTCTGTTCTGACAGAGTTACAGAGTACATTTTTTCCCCTGCCACATTTCATTTGATGTGACTAGTTCGAAATCTAGATAATGTTGTCTGTTCTTCTTCATACATTGAAGTTTGAATCAAATCAAGTGAACTCAACGCATCAACGAAACCATTCAGAACATGAAATTCTATCATCCCATGAGACGGACAATCAAACCTACCAAGACTTAGAAAATTTTAAATCACAAAATAATTTTTAAAAATTGGGTATTAAACGACATGTAAATTCAAAGGCCATCGACAGTATAAACGGACATTTTAAAAGTTCTCATCTCGGAGCTAAGGAAGAGAAAGAACCCATTGAGATTTCGTAGATTATGGTTCATTTTAATGCATCAGTTCTGTTTATCATATCATTTTGTTACAGATCATACAATCATTTCAAAAGTAGCAAAAAGCGAGCAGAGTATAAAACGACCCGTAAAATCAACTCCAATGACACAGGCAATACCAAAGGCACGGTAACAGCATTTGTGTCACAGGGAGTGAAGAGGAATCAGAAAAGTGTATCAAAGGGTCGTTTTGTGGTCAGTTTCAAAGCATCAAAAACGTAACCTGACGTTGAACCAACATTTAAGTTCCAGGTAACTCAATGCATCAATGAGAACATTCAAAATATTGATCTCCCACAGTCCCATGATTAAACAAATTAAACCATCGTTCTCTATAAAATATGGGGAAGTTATAATTATAGATCTTTCAAAAATTGCTTTAAAATATTAAAAAGCATTAAAACGACTCCTAAATTCAATTCGAATACTTCAGGCAATTTCAACAGGAATTCTAAAATTTCCTCCTCAGAGTAGAGAAAGGTATTGAAGAATAAGGACCTATATAAAGATAGTTCTCACCTTAAGGCATCAGTAATATTTGACTGCTCAATTCTAGCAAACTCAACGCATCAACAAAATCATTCATAGTACAAAATCCCATCATCCCATGAGACAAATAATCAAAACCATTGTAAGACCATTGTAAAACCATTGTAGTACTCCACCAAGACACTATAACTATAAATCATAAAATCCTTTTTAAATCAACAAAAGGTGAGAAGAGTATAACACGACTTTTAAATTCAATGCAAAAAGCACGATAGAAACAAATAGGAATCGCGCAGAGTAGCGAAGATCAAGAATCTAATAAGAAGAATCCCTCACTTTGCCCCTTTTTACCCTTTCACTCTTAAAGCAGAAACTGCGTATTTCAGCGTAATTCTAACACGCATCAAGGAAACCATTCAAAATACGACATCCCATCATCACCTGAGACAAATGATCAAAACCATTATAGTACTTCATAAATTCCACCGGGAAATCATAAAATTATATTTAATGTGGAAAAAAGCGAGCAGGGTATTAAAAAAACTCGTAAATTAAATTAAAATAGCACAAAAATTACGGTAAGAACAAATAGCAATCTCGCAGGGTAGTGAAGATGAAGAACCTATTAAGAAACACCTCACCTTATGGTCCATCTCAAAGCAGAAGTCGTGTCTGCTCAATTCTAACAAATTCAACGCATCAAGGAAAACATTCAAAGTACAAAATCCCATCATCCCTTGACGCAATAAAAACTATTATAGTACTTCATATATTCCTCCAGGTAATTATAAAATTATTTTTAAAGCAACAAAAGGCGAGTCGAGAATTAAAAAAAAAAACCTCGTAAATTCAATTCAAATAGCATAAAAATTACGGTAAGAACAAATAGCAATCTCGCAGGGTAGTGAAGATGAAGAACCTATTAAGAAACCTCTCACCTTATGGTCCATCTCAAAGCAGAAGTCGTGTCTGCTCAATTCTAAAAAATTCAACGCATCAAGGAAAACATTCAAAGTACAAAATCCCATCATCCCTTGACGCAATCAAAACTATAATAGTACTTCATAAATTCCTCCAGGTAATTATAAAATTATTTTTAAAGCAACAAAATGCGTCGAGAATTAAAAAAAACCTCGTAAATTCAATTCAAATAGCATAAAAATTACGGTAAGAACAAATAGCAATCTCGCAGGGTAGTGAAGATGAAGAACCTATTAAGAAACCTCTCACCTTATGGTCCATCTCAAAGCAGAAGTCGTGTCTGCTCAATTCTAACAAATTCAACGCATCAAGGAAAACATTCAAAGTACAAAATCCCATCATCCCTTGACGCAATCAAAACTATAATAGTACTTCATAAATTCCTCCAGGTAATTATAAAATTATTTTTAAAGCAACAAAATGCGTCGAGAATTAAAAAAAACCTCGTAAATTCAATTCAAATAGCATAAAAATTACGGTAAGGACAAATAGCAATCTCGCAGGGTAGTGAAGATGAAGAACCTATTAAGAAATCCCTCACCTTATGGTCCATCTCAAAGCAGAAGTCGTGTCTGCTCAATTCTAACAAATTCAATGCATCAAGGAAAACATTCAAAGTACAAAATCCCATGATCCCTTGACGCAATCAAAACTATAATAGTACTTCATAAATTCCACCAGGTAATTATAAAATTATTTTTAAAGCGACAAAAAAAGGAGTCGAGTATTAAAAAAAACCTCGTAAATTCAATTCAAATAACACAAAAAACTCAGTAACAGCAATTAGGAAGCTCTAAGATTAGTGAGAGGAATCGGAAGAGCGTCAGCAGAGGGTTATTCTTCACCATATGGTCAGGAGCCTGCGGACGTGTGGGGGCGTTGCGGAGCGCCCTCCATCGCCAGTTGGGGGAACCTGATGGATTGCCACAGCATTCGCAGTGTGGGGGTGGGACGCAGAGGTAGTGTTCCGGAATCTGTCGCTATTTTTGCTTATCGATTTGTCTATGGGGACCCGTGAACTGGAGTGAGGAATGCTCTTTTCCCATTCAAACCCATTTGAATGACCAGTGATTGCTGGGAGAGGCTTTCAAATCACTCATTCAGGAGTTTCGCATAAGCCTTTGCTTGAGGACGATTGCAGTGCGTGGGTGGTTAATACATCTGGATTGGGATCGGGAGGCTCTGTGACCTGGATGATAATATTTACTTGTCCAGTTTCTCTTCCGTATGCGATTACTTTTAAATTTGGGTGCCTTATCAAAGGGATTGAAAATTTAAGGTTTTTCAACGAAGTTGTTTTTTAATTGAAGGTTATTATGGTTAATGCATAGTCGTAGTCATGGAGGTGTGGTGTGTTTTTAAAACAGGGGACAACTGTAACTGCAGAATTAAATTTAAATTTTAATTATGTATACCGTTGGTAATTTCTGTGAATTCTAACGTGCGATTCCGACAAACCAAAGTAACATATAACATATTGAGTTTCCATAAAAACTGAAACATACTTGACGTTGGATATCTTGTATTTTGCACAATTTGGCCAAATATTGTCCTTTGCGATATATATATATATATATATATATATATATAACACTTTATTTTTTAACTTTAATATAACTTTTAAGGTAATAACTTTAAACTCTAAAGAGAGATATCTCTCTCTCTCTCTCTCTCTCTCTCTATATATATATATATATATATATATATATATATATATATATATATATATATATATATATATATATGTATATATTTTTTAAAAGAAAAGATGAGACACTTTATAAATAAGAAAAACCGTTGTGTTGCTCCAGTAGGACGTTAATTAACTACCTGCCGCCTTTTTTTATGAAACATTTTTCTCTGCAATTAAATAGAAATGATTCGGAAAAATAAACCAAAGGAGATATTTTTATGTAGTATTTCAAATAATCTATAAGAGGGTTTTTCTGTAAAGCGAAATAAAGAGCCGTTAGTGACTTAAATACCTATTTCGTGACATGTGACATCATAACTTGTCATGGAATTCGATTTCAGTTTCAGCATGACTTTTATATTAAAATTTACACCAAACATCGTCAAATTGGTGATAAAATAAAAATAACTCTTAATCAGAAATATTTTTTCTTCCTCGGTCGTTTGTTTATGTTTACACCGAAAAACCCTATCATAATAAAAACGATTTCATTTAACAGAAAACTTCACATCTGTTGATCATGGTGCATTTACTTGATTTCTATCCCTACACCAGGTGTTGATCTCGTCATCTGACCCTGGATCAAAATTACTAGTAAGAGATCCAAAAGATCTGAGGTGTTCTCGTGTATCTTTCCCTTTGGGATTGATCTCGAACCGTTGCCAACGACCTGTTGTGTTGCTCCAGGACGACGTTAATTCAACAACTTTTCTACATGTCCCAACACGTGGCTATTCAGACATACGGCATTTGGTAATCCAATTGAATATATGAAATAGTTGAATTAATGAAACTAGGTAGGGTATATATTTTAATTAACGTCGTACTGGACTAACACGACGGGCTATTGACGACGGTCCGGAATCAATCCCGACGGGAATGAAACGAGATGTTAGGCATAATCATTCCTGCGTATTAAATATACAAACACACTAACGCAGGTGTTGTCCAGTCTTTATATGAATATTACAAAATGGAAAAGATGATTAGTTCAAGAGAATTTGATTTGATGATTTTTCCAAGAGAACTTTGTTGGTAGATATGCATGGTAGATATCCTGAAAAAGTCAGTGAGTTTGAACTGTGAATTATTTCAAAAGAAAACTATAACCCAAAAATGATTTCTCTCGGAGCACTCAGTTTTGGTAATGACATCAAATTAATTGCATGTGAATTCCTAAATCCTCTGGTCTGAGAAAGGAACGTTATGAATTACTAATTTTAAGTCTGCATACTTCACTTTTGAATAAGAAGCTATGTATTCCTCGGAGTAGTAGAAAAAACCCTAATGATCTATCCGACATAACGTTGAAAGAGGTTGTCGCATATGCAGCAAATGATTAATACGGATTTAGTACAAATAAAATCGTAAGTAAAATAAAGTACATGGAATTGGTAATTTGTTTCATAAACTCTATATTTTTACTAGTTACTTTTAAAATTTTAACAATAAAAACAAACGAGACTGAAAAGACATCCAATTTTATTTAGTGATATCCAAATTTCTTTTTCCCCCTAATGGCGGGCACATTAGACCTAAGTCATTGGCCACTACAAGGCCGGAAGTGATGGCCACTTGTGAAGAAGCACCCAGTGGGAGGACCATCTTTGCCCCTAACAATTCATACTTCGTAATTTTGAACCATGTTTATTGTTAGAGGCGTAGATGACGAAGCAACACCTGAGTTGGTATACGCTTACAAACATCCATGCCCGAACCCGGATTCGAACCAGGGACCTTCCGATCTAGAGGCTAACACCTTAACCACTATACCGGTTGGTCGGCGTGATATCCAAAATAAAATACATTTATCGAGTCGATAGTCGAAATCGATTTACATTGAATGAAATTCGAAAATAACTCATTTCAAATACAAATATTACTTTATGTAATTTTCTTACGTGCTTGGGAATAAATACTTAATTTATTGTTGGGCAGCGATCATGTTTTTCGTCACACGAACTAAATCTGTCTGCGGAAAATAAACTACCACTGGATGAAATCAAAACAAATGTGATAAACGGTTTCAAATTCGTATTTTAAATTGAATTGGTGCTATCAAGTTAACATTTATAAAAAACAGGTACGAAATCCGTTAGCGAGTGATTCTTCGAGGAAGATCTAGAACTGCGAAGATAACATAAAAGTTTATTTAGAAGGCAATTGGAGATGCATCCCACACTATGAAGATGCTTTATTGCGAATATATTGCCGAGTTCGCGGCTGGTTTGAAAGGAATTTTTCTAAAACTGCACGAAAAGCTGTCATGATAGAAAAGTACTTTAAAAATAGCAGGATTGTTCTGATGCTTCAATAAATTTGATATTGGATTAAGACTTTATTTTTTTTATTGAAAATTATCGTCAACGGGGTAAGAAATAGAAGGTTGCTAAGGATTTTACCACCATAAAGTTCCTCTCAGGTTTGTTGTTTTTATGATTCTAGGGCCAGATATATAAAAGCAACGTTTTTCCTGTGCAGTGAATGATCATGCATCTCTAAGTAACACAAAATAAGTGTTTGTTTGTTTGTATGTTTGTGTGACGCTAAATCCTGCCGATTCTATGGCACTTACAGCAATGAGATTTGGCACACAGGTAATCCAAATTTTTTGCAATTCGCGGCGAATTTTAAAATTTAATCTAGAACATTTTAAAATGAATTTAATGAAATTTAATCATTATTGAATGCTACAGCATAGAAGAGATCACAGATTCTGAATTTAATGTTTTCGTTTCCGGCACACAGATGAATAATATTTCTGCCAGAAAATAAAAAAAATCTTTTGACTGGAGTCAATTAGTTCTTTTTCTCTCTCCTAGATTTGAATTCTCCGCGGATTTGAAATCTGCGAAAAATTTTACTTTAGATCCATACCTAAAAATATGATTTGTTTCACATAAATAACTTTTTAATTAAATATGTCTTTTATATTTTCGCACAAGATTGTGACGTCACGGTACCTTTCCCTTTCCAAAAATAAACAGATTGCATTTTGCGCCCTTCGCGTCAAAAAACAACAGATTACATTTCCTGCATCTTTCAGTCGAGAGCAAAAAATAAAAAACATTTTGAGAGGCATTGTTTAATTCTTTTTCGTAAAAGCAGATTCGTTAAAGATAGATTAAAAGTTTTGAACGGAAAATTTTACACCCGAATAATACGTTATATCACGGGCAACTCCAGGCTAGCCACGCAGTACAATAAAAAGTTTACTGACACAGAAGTGAGAAATACACCCTGGGTACGTTCAAGAATCGAACCTGCACTGCTTGGGACTTGCACGGTGATAGCGCTCTGGCAAGTGCACTGTAATTCCGAGTTGGTTTAGACGTGGATTATCAGTAGGAGGGTCACAAGTTCGAAACTCGATCCAACAAATACCATCGTGTAAGTGGTGGCTGTTATTCGTTGGATCTACCGCGGCCTCAAATTTCAAACGTTCACTTGGTGTGGAAGTTCGAAGAGTAGGGTTCCAGCTAAGGTGTTTATATCATCGAACCGTGATTCAAAATCACGAGGTGTTGTCCTCGGGTTCTTCCCTTCGGGATTGATCGCTAGTAGACCATTGTGTTGCTTCACTGCAAAGTAAATTCATCTACTTACCCAAATTCATTTTAGGTGCTGTATCCGGATCTATCATCTATCACTGGTCTAAAAGTCTTCCAGTGTGCATCGATTATTTTTTCGAGCGTAATTCACGCAGCTACCCAATTAAGATTGCTTCGCAATCTTAGGGAGGGGTGGCGAACGAAACCAACTAGCGTATGTGCGCCCCAGTTTTTAATAAAACATTCTACTTCACAGAGAAAATACCTTCTTTTGATGATGTCCGACTTTAGATACGCTTATAGTATATAGGTATATGTCAAGTACTGAATAACCAATTTAAACTTTCCGAATATCGGCTGAACAGGACAAAAGACTGCGAATTTTAGAGCTTTAATCATTGTGATTAAATTCAAGCTATTCTTAATGTTCGTTTCTTGCTGAAATTAATAATTTAGCAATATTTCAATAACTCTAAAAATTCATACAATCAATCAATATGTATTTGATCTGTAAATGTTTCAACTGAGTGTAACTACTGTGTAGAAATCTTGTTTAAAAGGGTTTTTACGAATTGGCTGAGGAAATGGATGAACTTTTCGAATTTTTCGATTTGAATGTCGAATTTTTCAAGGGTGAAGCAGTGTCAACTGCTTGAAAAATTCGATTATTTTCGATTATTCGATGCCTTGAAAAATTCGACATACAAATGTGTTTTGATAACTGACGCTGAAATTAGACTTCTATATATAGATTAATTAATTAATTTGTCTAGTTATTATTTAAACTTATAACTTTTGAGAACTGATACTACAAGTTTCCTAAAATAGTTCAATCCTTGAGAATAATTAATCCTTAAATAATAATTTCCACATTATAGATTTATATCAACCTTACTAGCTTCGAAAATGTAAAGTTCGATTACTTTCTGGATGTATCTCTATTCTATATCAGTAAAACTTTCCGTGTGTGTATGTTCATTTGCGTGATGCTGTTTGGCGCAGCTTGGTTAAATAAAACCCTGTCAACCAACCATTATCGCAAGATAGATGTAGAACTGCTAATATATATCGATTCAACAGGTTGTGAGTTCGAATCTCGTTCTAGTAACATATGTAAATTCGCAGTGGTTTAGGGAAGAATCCACCTTAAATCAATAGGTTATGGTCTAATAAGCCCTCATGTTGCGAAAAATTATTATAGAGCCACAAACCAACTTCTTACACTAAAATTTTTAATTGAATGAAATCGCGAGGTCTTAGCACGCATTCTCAAATTCAATTTTCTGGATTAGTTCATCGAGAAGATTGATGTGAATTTCCTTTCCTCTCGTATTGTACATTATTATATCGCACACTAGCTTTGTCTGATTCACCACAGGCTGAACCAGTGGAGATGTGTTTATTGGCCATTGGAATAGAATTTCTAGATTGGAAGTTAAAAATGCAATTCAAATCTCTCCTCTGTGCTTATCAGTATCAACACTACCTTAGTCGAAATTGTAGAGCAATGTGCACCCATTTGTTCTCAAGATGACGCCTCTCCAAAACTATGAAACCACATCCTCCAAATCGTTTATTTTCTTCGTCTTCTGAGCGTGGTTCAAATTTACGAGGTGTCCTGGAATTTTTCCGTCGTGATTGATCTCGAATCATCGAACCCGGTGGTTGCTCCAGAGCAACGTAATACAACTACCTACCCTCCCATTTTCTCATTTTATTGAGATTGTGATGTTCCCTATTTCTTTCTTCAAGCTGTATTTCCTATTCCTAGCTGTGTTCCCTATTTCTTTCTTCAAGCCGTATTTCCTATTCCTAGCTGTGTTCCCTATTTCTTTCATTCACGCTTGTGACATGTCAACTAACCCCTGTTTCCACCTGAGTAGTGTTTATCTAGAACGTTTTAACTGAATTTTCAATCACCGGTGAAGAGCTATTTGAATCTAGTTTTGATTTTTCTTACGTAAATTTAGGCGTAAATGCTACACTACTCGGAAATCTTGTAGCGCTCAGAAGGTTAAGAGTAAAATATTCTTATTTTTTAGCTTTATTCAGCAATAAGCATTGAGATTTTTTTGAGCTATTCAATAAATCATCAACTTAGGCCCCGTGCACACTTCAGGTTTTTCAACGTGCGGCTCCGCTGCGGCACCGAAGCCAAACTATGCACACATAACCGTGAAATGGCGCTAGTACTCATTTCGCGCCATTTGCGATAAATATTCTATCGAAGAAAACGTGTTTATTTCGCTTACTTGGTGTAAAAAAAAAGTATATTTTGAAACAATAGACGTTACTGGATACAGCCATTTATTAATCATTATTTATATTACATTTATTTATAAAAACAAGGTACTTCAGATAGGAGACGCATGTGCGGCGAGCTGCGGCGCATTGGAGAACTGCGGTACAAATTGCCCGCAAGTTCAACGTGTGTCGCCGCAGCAGCGCCGGATGCATGTGTTCACTACTTAATTGGATCTAATGTATCTCAGACCGCACTGCGTTACGGTAGTGGCGCCGCACGTTGACAAACAGGATGTGTGCACCGGATCTTAAAAGTACTAAATGCACTTGAGAAAAGATTCTGTTGCAATACCTTAAAATTATAATCGGGATTTCCTAAATTTTTCTTATATGATTCGATAAAATAATCATCAACAGTTACATTAAAAACTTTGTATCGATGCAATTCCATTCTTCATTATACGGATAAATTTAAAAATTGATTTTCCTTTCAAAACTCATTTTAAAATACTCGGGTTTTTAAAAAGTAAATTAACAAATTTATCTAACAGTAATTTTCTTATTCATAGAGATTTACGCCATTCAATTCAATTCTCAAAAGAAATAAATACGTCAGAGACATAAGTTCCTTTTTAAGCATGCTCGAAAAATTAATGCAAGGCAAAAGTCGAATCATGAAAAAGATCAATAAAATAAAGTCAAGCAATTTAAATTTGCCTGGTATTCTCAAAGAGTGCACAATAAGTCATTTTGATTAAAAGTTTACATTTATTTCCCTTCAATTCCTCTACTAAATTTAATTTATCGCTTTTACTCTGATTATGCTTGCGATTTTCTTAACTTTCATTCTTTTTTTTGTTCACTCAAAAGAGAAGTCGTTATTGAGAAATTCCCTCCTCCTCGACCTGTGAAATGAATGGGATAAAAAAATTGAACGGAAAGAGCTGGAGAAACGTAAACGCGATCTTTTTTGTAATGTTTTAAGAAACGCTTCTTTCTGAAAATGTCAAAGTAGCACGAGCTGCACATAACTAGGTAGCGACTATTTTACTTGTACTTCTGCGAAAACTGGACTTTTCGATGGTTGTATAGATATGTGTTTCTTGTCTTCATAGTTACCTCAGTAAATGCTAGTAATAGCAGGATTGTGAAAATAAACTCATTAGTATGAGAGGCTTTTTCTGTCTAGGTAAATGTAGATGGCGGTAGTATTTCTGTGGTGAAACAAGTTTTCTTAGTACGTTCCGAATGTGACGTAACTAGGCTTGTTCGAAAACTTCGCCAATATAAATTCCGAAGAAAGAATTCCGAATTGGTATATGACAGTTGATTTTTCAACAGCAATTAGATTAAACGCCAAACATTGCCAAAAAGGGCAATATGCTGCATTTTCAGGTAACCTCTTATATGTATTATCATACAGGGTGTCCTAAAAGTTCCCGTACTCCAACTTTAAAAAATTTATTGGCCGTGTTTTTTTTTAATTATTGAATTTTATCGTCTGCTTATAGTTTTATCGACTCTAATTTTTATCGTTTGATTTTCTTCGCACTCAAGTTGTGCGATAATAAAGTTCCACGTCATTTTGTTCTTCATTGCAAGATGAATCTATCACGCATTCAGAGAATTGCGCTGCTTGAGGCTTATTTTGAATATATATATATATATATATATATATATATATATATATATATATATATATGTAATATAAAAATAATTTTATATTAATAATCTCTGATTTCTTAATGTTTCTGTAAAACAAGGTTTATTCTATTTTCAAAGATGATGTAATAGTTCTAAAGTTCGAGTAATGCTTAATCCCTTCTGTCCCCTGTAGACAGGTCGAATTCCCTGTCAGACTTTGAACGTCCTCTGTCTAGAAGCATTGAGCCAATAAGAGTCATTTGTCACACCCTAATATGTGACGTAATATGCCGTTATAGGGAAAAACCCTTTTATCATCTCTTCTGTAAATCCCCATTTAAATATCGTTGCACGCCTGTAATCCCTCTCTTTCTGATCAGTACCCTTCAATAACTATGTAACATGACCTAGTTCCCTTCCTGCTGGGGAAACTGCCACGATGATGTTTTAATAAAGACCTTTTGTTTAACTTCGCCTGCTTTCTGAGTCCCAATTTACATCTGATATTCAATTGTGTCCGGATGTTATTATAAGCCGCCAGGATGGTAAAAGGGACTAGGTCTAAACAAGTGCAAAAATTTTTTTTGGGACGCAGGCGAAAGCTGTAGAAAATGCCGAGCTTCCTGGATGGACAAAGGATTTCCTCCGCCGCTGTTGCCCGCCAAGTGTCGGAGTCAGCATTTTTCGCGCCATATCTGATAGATCCGCAACGGTACTTGTGTCTAGATGTTCCGTTCGCAACAAACTCTTTTCAAGTCCAATCAACAAAAGCGTGGGACGATTCCTGTTGGTCTGCGATCTTTGGATAAGAAAAGAAAGCAGCGTTTCCCGCTCTTCGTTTCACCATAAAGTAATTGTGCAATTGCTATCGTGTTCCTCCGATTCCTGATGCTTTCGTTTTGTGTGCAAACTTTGGAGTGCGATGGGAGGGCTGCCGTTTCTTGCCATCTTCCAAGTTTTGCATGTGTGAAGCGACTGTGGAATCCATGCCGTGTTCCGGTTGTGAAATGCGATACCAAATTCCGTCATCTTGTTGCTCAGCTGGGTGTGGCAGCGTAATAAAGCTTCGTCTGGAAAAACAAAAACAATTTTGCCCCTCGTCATCTGTCTGCCTACGAGAGGGAAAGTGAAACTGGATAATGGATGCGTATTGTTCTGTTTCTTTCTTCGTTCTTCTTTAGCAAGGATAGAATTGTTCATGTGAGTAGTTTTAAGTTTGTTTTAAGGAATTCTTTATTGATATTTTGTTAAGGCGGAACCTGTGTTCAAAGTAATTTGGAATAATGTGAAAGTGTTAACAAAGTTGTTATATCTGTAGACTAGGTGAAAATTTTTTTTGGAGATTGTTTATTAATATTGTAACTATGTTACTTAAAGATATTGAAGTAATTAGTAAAACTGTGAAGGAACAAAAGTCCTCAACAGTTAAATTACTGGATAAATTAATCTTTCAAAATGGGAACAGTACATTAGCGGAAATTACTAATCAGATTGTTTCGTTTCTATCTAATTTCGAATTTCTTAAGAATTCGTTAATTACAGAAGACGAAGTTAATGACGACACAGAACAATTTGTAGTTCAATCTGAGTCCACAAACAAAATTATTAATAACGAAAGTGGTACTCAAACTGAAACGGATAGTGTACAACTGTTAAGTAATAACGAAAGTGGTACTCAAACCGAAACGGATAGGGTACAAATGACAAGTAATATAATTAATAAAGATAGTTCTTTAGAGCAGGACAAACACACTGACAAGAAAGATAATTCTAAAAATGAAAAGGTTAATTTAAAAACAAAATGCGAGTTGATTGATAGAGGAAACTTAACACAAAGCGAACATGAAACCAAAAGCTGTGAGAACGATAGGGAGATTGGTTCCAAACTAGAAAATGTTGATATACAATCGACATTCGACGTAGGAGAAACGAAAATACTTGTAAATTTCTCTGACATTGAAGCAGTCACGCCACTCTTTAGAGGGGAAAGACATGAAAATATATCACACTGGATTGAAACGTTTGAGACTCATGCGGAATTATTTGGCCTATCTCCGTTTCACAGATTTTTGTTCGCCAAACGTTGCCTCAGAGGAAAAGCATTACTGCTCATTCGCAGTGAAACTTCAATCAACTCGTATGACAAATTAAGAGAATTATTGATTGAAGAGTTTCAAATAAATTATAATTCTGCGGAAATACATGAAATCCTTCAAAAACGTACAATGAAATGTAATGAATCAGTACAAGAATATTTTTTACACATAAAACAAATTTCTGCTCAGGGTAACATTGACGAAGGTGCTATAATGACATATATTATCAAGGGAATAAATGACACAGCGCAAAATAAATCAATTTTGTATGGTTGTCAAAATTTAGTAGAATTTAAAAATAAATTGAGAATTTACGAACAAATTAGTAAAGACATAAATAAATCTAAAGCTCCATTTAATAGGGTCCCCTATGCAAATAGTAAGATGGATAAACCGAAACCTGAAATCCGTTGCTATAGTTGCAATCAAATAGGCCACAAATCTTTCGAGTGTTGTAAAGACAAAAATGTAAAAATTAAACCAAAGTTTTATGGTAACACAAAATCAACAAAGACTCCAACGACGCATGCAGTACAAGATTTGCCCCCCGACCCATGTAAATTTTGCGAGCAAATAGGGATTATGAACTCGTTTCATTCGGGATTCTCTTGTATCAACAGACCATCTAGGTCTGAAACAGCGTCTAAGCCTCAACCCGAAAAAGGGCAATTAATAGTATCTGGTTATATAGTAAACAAAACGTATGTACATAATAAGAGAAATATAAAAAATGAAAGCTCTAGTAAAAGTTTAAATAAAAAGTTAATGTTAAATATAGATACGGGGTCAACAGTGAATATAATTCCAAGTGGAATTGTTTATAAACTAAACGTTCCTATCAGAAGAAATAAAGTAGTAAACGTGAGACAAACAAAAGGACTAATACAGCTTGACAAAACTTGCAATCTCAACCTCAAAGTTGGTAACATAGTTAAATCGGCTGAGTTTTTCGTGCTTGACACCGATTTACCGTATGCCCTCTTAGGTTTAAAGAGTTGTATTGATTTTCGTTTGGTAATTAATTGTGCGAACCAAGTTGTTGTGCAGTATGGGAGAAAACTGATCACTTTCTCTGGTTCTGAATGCAGCGATTTGTCTTTGCATATCCTACCTGAAAATCCTGTTGAGCAAAGTGTTAGTAACGTTAAAGAGAAAAATGAAGTAACTAATAAAAGTGTTAGTAACGTTAAAGAGAAAAAGGAAGTAACTAATAAAAGTGTTAGTAACGTTAAAATGAAAAATGAAGTAAAGAAAAAGAATAATAATAAAAGTGTTAGTGACTTGAAAGAAAAAACCGAAGTAAAGACAAAGAATAAAAATGTTTCTGAGACGGATTCTGATAATGGGTGCACACATTGTCAGATTGAAGTCGAAGAAAAAACTAAAGTAAGTGAAACTGTAGGAAATTCCGAAATAATGGAAATTTTAGAAGAATATGAGGACATATTTGCGAAAAATAAATATGATGTCGGGACAGTGAAAATAGAGCCCCAAAGAGTGAGATTAACATCAGATTTGCCAGTGTCGTTACGCGCATATAAAACTTCGCCAAAACAACAAGATGAAATCGATAGTCAAATTAAAGAATTATTAAAAGCTAATATCATAAAAGAGAGTTCATCTCCATATTCTGCGCCGGTAACACTCGTATATAAAAAGGATGAAAACAAAAAGAATAGGTTATGTATTGATTTCAGGAAGTTAAATCAAGTGACTAGGTCGGATGCTGAACCATTACCCCTGGTCGAGACATTAATTGATAAATTAGCACAAAGTACGTATTTTTCAAAATTGGACATGGCCTCGGGATATTGGCATATCCCTATCCACAAAGATGATACAGAAAAACTAGCCTTTGCAACACATAATGGTCTGTATGAATGGCTACGTTTACCTTTCGGCTGGCGCAATGCACCCAGCATTTTTCAGAGAACTATTCGTCGAATCCTAACAAAATATAAAATAAAATTTGCTGCAAATTATTTTGATGACATTTTAATTTTTTCTGATAGCTATTCGAATCATATCGACCACATTAAACAAATTTTTGATATTTGCAGGCAGGAAAACTTAAAATTAAAATCTTCAAAATGTTCCTTTTTACAAAAGCAAATTCAATTTTTAGGATATGAAATTTCAAATGGGATTGTCTCTCCAGATAATAGCAACATTGAGGTTATTAGAAATTTAAAATCCCCAACTAATGTGAAATCTTTACAAAGATTTCTGGGTTCAATTAATGTTTACCACAAATTTATAGATAAATATGCAACAATTAGACACCCACTGAATAAATTGTTAAAAAAAGATGCATCTTGGCAATGGACTGAGAAATGCCAAGAGGCTTTTGAAATGTTGAAAAGAACTTTAATTTGTAAGCCTGTGTTGAAAATTTTTAATCCAAAACATGAATGTCATATTTTTGTTGACGCCAGTCAAACTGGTGTAGGAGCGGTTTTAAAGCAAGCAGATGTTTCTGGTGTCTTATACCCTGTAGCATTTCACTCCCGCTCATTAAAGGATTATGAAAGAAATTATGGTATAACTGAGCTGGAATGTCTCGCTATCGTGGATTCTTTAAATAAATTTCATCATTATCTTTTCGGACAAAAATTTACCATACATACGGACCATGCGGCGTTAGTTTGGCTTAAAAATGTAAAAAACTTAAAAGGAAGATTGTTCCGATGGTCCTTACAATTAAGTATGTATGAATACGATATCAAGTATACAAAGGGCACCACAAACATTGAAGCAGATATGCTCTCTAGAGATATACCAGATGAAAATGTGCAAAATGAAAATGTAAACAATATTGAAAATCAGGTATCACATCTCTTGCAGTTAAGTGAAATTAGAGAGGCTCAAAGCAATGACAATTTAACTGGAAAGTTTGTCGAAATTAATAATGTTTTATGCCTTCGTAAAAAAGGATTTACCAAAATTGTAGTCCCTTTTTCTTTAAGGCTTAAGCTACTCAAAATTGCACATGAGAAATTTGGCCATCCTGGTATTCAAAAAACAATTAATTTGCTCACCCCTGTTTACTATTGGCAAAATATAACTTCTGATATAAATAATTTCAATAAACATTGTCATACATGCCAAGTAAATAAGAAGCCCAGACAAAAAAGATTTGGCCTTTTACAATCAATGCCTCCTGTTGACAAATCATTTGACTTGATTGCAATTGACAGTGTAGGTGGTCTCAACCACTATAATTCAACTAAAAAATACCTGACGTTAATTGTTGACCATCATACTAGGTTTATATGGGCTTTTGCTTCAAAATCCATTACAACAGAGACGTACACTAACTTTTTAAACCAAATTTGTCAAACTCAAGTACCTAAAAGTATTCTAAGTGATAGAAATGCAGCTTTCACATCTTCTCATTTTAAAAAGTTTCTCAAGCATTATAAAGTGAAACAACTATTGACTACAGCTCATAGACCAGAAACTAATGGTAAAGTGGAGAGATTAGGCCAGACCATAATCACACGTTTAAAATGTAAAATTAATGAATCTTCTACAAACGTTCCATGGCCTAAGTTATTAAAAGAAGTAGCTCAGGAATACAACTTAACTCCACATTCAGTTACTACATTTCCACCTGCATATTTAATGTATGGCACAGTTCCATATACAAATCCCATAAAGGAAAATATTTACCCTCCAGTTGAAGAGGCTAGGAAAATAGCAGTTGAGAAAACAAAACAATATCATGAAAGGAATAAAGTACATTATGATGCTAGGTTTGTTGATGTACAGTTTACACCTGATGAGTCAGTTATATATGAAGAATTCAAGTATCCAAATACTAGGAAACTATCCCCAACCTTTAGTGGTCCTTATAAAGTTATTAAAAAACTTTCTCACGTTAACTATGAAATAAATAAGAAAAATACTCACACTAAAGCACACTCAGAAATTGTACATGTTTCAAAATTGCGAAAATACCATGTACCAGAAAAATTAAAACTGAGTCATGAATAATGTAATCATTTTTGAGTCTTACTGTTGTATTACAAGTGTTTATTTTTGAATATTGCTGTTGTATATATTATAATAAGTGTTTATTTTGAGTATTATTTTTGTGCATTTGTGTTCATTTTTATTTGGCCCAACAGTGACAAGAAAAGACTTTTTTTTTCTTCCAAAAACTGTATTTATGCCACAAACAGAACAACCATGGTTGTTCCTTCAAGACGTCTTGTATTTACTGTGCTTCTCGTTTTTCTTGTTTACCTTGTATATGATGTTTACCTTGTATATAATATTGATACTGTATAATATGTATGGAAAGTTTGTTGTTAAAATTTTTTACATGTAAGTGAGCATTCAAAAAGTTCTGAATGTTAGTTTTGTAAACAGAAGAGCTGGTGGATAGGTTTAATTTCTTAAATTTCCGATTAGGTAAATTAATTAGGTTTTTGTTTGTTTTGCTTAATTTGGCAGTGGGACCTTCTTTTTTTTGAAGGGGGGATGTAATATAAAAATAATTTTATATTAATAATCTCTGATTTCTTAATGTTTCTGTAAAACAAGGTTTATTCTATTTTCAAAGATGATGTAATAGTTCTAAAGTTCGAGTAATGCTTAATCCCTTCTGTCCCCTGTAGACAGGTCGAATTCCCTGTCAGACTTTGAACGTCCTCTGTCTAGAAGCATTGAGCCAATAAGAGTCATTTGTCACACCCTAATATGTGACGTAATATGCCGTTATAGGGAAAAACCCTTTTATCATCTCTTCTGTAAATCCCCATTTAAATATCGTTGCACGCCTGTAATCCCTCTCTTTCTGATCAGTACCCTTCAATAACTATGTAACATGACCTAGTTCCCTTCCTGCTGGGGAAACTGCCACGATGATGTTTTAATAAAGACCTTTTGTTTAACTTCGCCTGCTTTCTGAGTCCCAATTTACATCTGATATTCAATTGTGTCCGGATGTTATTATATATATATATATATTATTATTTTTTTTTTTTAAATTTCCAACGGCAAGGCTGGACAAATTGCAAAGACAAATACAATACATAATACAATACAGAAATACAATACAGTACAGAAATGACCGAAGTCATTGTAGCCTTGTACAAGGCCAGAAGTGATGGTCACTTGTGAAGGGGCACCCAGTGGGCGGACCATCATTGTCCCTAACAAAGGACAGCACAATTTACATCCATGCCCTGACCCGGATTCGAACCATGAACCTTCCGATCCAGAGGCCAACACCTTGACCAATAGACCGGTTGGTCGGCTTATTTTGAATATAAATCCTATGAAAGATGTAAAGAATTTTGGCGAAGTAAATCTCCAAATGAAGCAATACTGAGTAAAGATACGCAAAATCAACTTATTCAACAATTTGTTGCATTATTAGAAGTGAATGAACGAGATTGGTTCTAACAAGACGTTGCAACCAGTCATACAAGTTATGAAACCATGGGCATGCTTCAAGATATTTTTGGTGATCGACTCATCTCAAGAAACCTTCCAGTCGAGTTTGCTCGCGAACATTTGAATATTCGTTCGAACATCTCAGGTAGTAGATACTGGATTCGTTTAAACTCCAGAGTGGTGGATCTCCACATGTTCAACAATCGATGAACATACGTCCTTTACGGAATAGCCATATAACTGTTAAGAAACCGGTCTCACATTCTCTGCATTTGATGAGTGTTCTTTGCTTTATGAAATAGTTATAATTAACTTAACCATAAAAAATGATATCCACCACAGTCCGTTTAGTAAGTCGATTTATTCAAATCGGAAGAATCAAAAACAGAAATGGAAAAAAAAAAACTTTTTCTTCATATAAGGATGGGTCTTGTTAGGTTAATATAATTATTAGGGCGTATCGAAAAAAATCGAAATTTCTTAGATCTTTTTGCGGTAGCGCGGAAAAATTGTGAACTCCCATCATTAAAAAGCGTGCGGAAGCTTAAAACTGTAGGTTGATTTCTTCTGTTGCCTCAGTGGGCCGAAAGTTCCCAAATTAGACTAAAAATGATTAAAATACAAAAATTAATAAATAATCACAGATTTCGATGATCGGTTTGGGGTAATGCTTACAAATTACTATTTTTTAACAACAACAACCATAAAAAAAAACCTTTAGAATTATAGGTGAATATCATCTGCCGCCTCATCGATACCAAATTTTGGAAAATGAAGGCAAAATTTTAAATGAATACACGTCACACTTAACTCATTTTAATGCGAACAGAAACTTTATTTTACCCTTCAAACATACAAATGACAAAAGTATTACTTCTTGTAATCATTTTTGGTCTCAAATTTTGACATGTGTTTTCTGGATTCTAGTGTCGCTCTAATAAATCCATCCCTGTTCTGCGGCCAACTGTTTTCCCGGAAGCTGTAGTGACTAGTTTCACAATTTGCTCAACTGCTTGCGTGTGTGAAGGAAATTTAATAAAGTCCCAGCAGTCCATTGGCATACCGTCCTGTATCATCTTCAGAAGTTCTTGAGAACTGATCTCTCTGGGAACTGGAGACGATGTCACATAACAAGCTTGCCAGTCAATAAGATCTACATAGTCTGTAGCTCCAAAGTTAACAGGAGGAACTGCGAACACAATTTTCATCTGGGCTCTTACCTTAATAATCCGCCTTGTTGCAAGGGTCCTAATATGGCAGCTCTCATCAGTTAACATGGCCAAAAGCATGTTTTCTGGAGCCGCAAAGTAAGCGTTGGGAGAAATAACTGGTTCGATTACCTCACGATACTTCTTTAGCTAGTACCGAGATGAGCTGATGAAATGCCACAGGTGTCTAGCACCGTCCTTTACGGAAGGATGAACCTTAATTCGGACCCGTGGGGGTGCGTAAACTCTTAGAATGAATACAACAAAAGTTATCAAATTATTTGATGGGTCTGATGTAGATATACAGGGTGGTCATAAAAAAACTTGGCCGACATATGGACCTCTAGTGGCCGTTCCGTTCAACCGATCGAGATGAGATTTCAGATATAGTTATTCAGAGGTATGAGCTCGGGATTCTGCGAACGACAACAAAGTGGCGCTCACAGTTACGGTTATAGGTAGAGAAACTCGAAATTTTCGAATGGCAACACCCACCTTTTTCTGTCTCAAAATGCTCAGCGCATGCGAAAACCCTAAATAGCGTTGGAACGGTACGTGTATCACAAAAAACGGAAGCGTTATGCACTCACAAAAAACAGCTCTGCGAACGTGCAACAAAACCACGATCGGGGCACACGAAAGAAATTTGCATATGTTGGAGGCAAGACACCAACCACAGAACGCCTTTCGCCAAATATTCAGCCAGATCTTCAGTCGGGAGCTCGTACATGCGAACAAAATGACTCTGTCAGCGAAAGTTAATGGAAAATTGGTAAAATTCTATTATTAAAATGGGATGAATGCCGTGGAAGGGACCTTGCGTGTTTACCGTCGAAACCATCGCCACATACGAGGCCCATGTATCTGGCGAAAAGCGTTCTGTGGTTGGTGTCTTGCCTCTGTTATATGCAAATTTTCTCCGTGCGCCCAGAACGTGGTTTTGTTGGCCGTTCGCAGAACTGTTTTTTGTGCGTGCATAACGCGTCCGTGTTTTGTGATACACTTACCGTTTCAACGCTCTTTAGGGTTTTCGCATGCGCTGAGCATTTTGAGACTGGAAAAAGTGGGTGTTGCCACTCGAAAATTTCGAGTTTCTCTACCTATAACTGTAACCGTGAGTGCCACTTTGTTGTCGTTCACAGAATCCCGAGCTCATACCTCTGAATAACTATATCTGAAATCTCATCTCAATCGGTTGAACGGAACGGCCGCTAGAGGTCCATATATCGGCCAAGTTTTTTTATGACCACCCTGTATACAGGGTGGTCCCGAATTCATGGTACAAACTTTAATGGTAGGTACAGGACATTGTAACAATGATTTATTGTATAGGAATGTATAGTCGCAAGTGACGCGGTGAGGCGAAAACAGGGGAAATAACGGCCGAAAGGAAAAACAAAGATTTTATTGAAAGCGTTGTTGACAAGTGTCATGTTTACAGTAATTGTTCAAAATTGCGTCCACCAGTATCGATACATGCTTGACAGCGTCGGTGGAGCGATTGGCGTACACGTTCAAAGATGCCTGGTATTTCACGCACACCTGCAGCAGCTACAGATAAGCGAGCGACGAGATCCTCATCTGAGTCAACTGGAGTCTCATAAACAAGATGCTTTAGATGTCCCCATAAAAAGTAATCGAGGCTCGATAAATCGGGAGATCGGGGTGGCCAAGGGACTGGTCCACCACGCCCAATCCATCGAGTACCAAACGTGGCATTCAGGTAATTCCGTACATCAATGCTGAAGTGTGCTGGCGCCCCATCGTGCTGAAACCACATGCGGTTACGAATGGCGATCGGAACATCATGCAGCAGTTGTGGTAACACTTCTTTCAGAAAAATAAGATAGCTTCCGCCAGTGAGCCGCGTGGGTAGTAAGTATGGGCCAATCAAAAAGTCGTTCACAATACCAGCCCACACATTAATACTGAAACGTTGTTGAAACGCATGTCGACGCGTTGCATGTGGATTATCGGTTGCCCACACATGGGAATTGTGCGCATTAAAGACACCCTAGCGTGAAAATGTCGCTTCATCTGTAAATAGCACATAATCTACGAAATCCGGCTGCAACGCACATTGCTGCATCACCCACAGGCAGAAGTTCACGCGGCGAGGATAATCTGCCGGATTCAATGCTTGTACTTTCTGAAAATGGAAGGGGTGTAAGCGATTTTCGTTTAACACTCTGCATACAGTCTGATGACTCACACCTACGTCACGCGCAACAGTTCTTGTGCTTGACTCGGGTCTATCAGCCACAATGTTCAAGATGCTTTCTTCCAGCCTTGGAGTGCGTACAGCTCTTACTCGACCAGCGCCATGTCTGTTGACGTCGAACGCACCTGTTTCACAAAGTTGACGATGTAACCGTTGAAAAATTCTATGATCCGGCATTCGTCGATCAGGATACTCCGCGTGATACATTCGTAACGCAGCTCTGCCGTTACCATTTGCACGGCCGTACATGTAATGCATGTCTGCTTTTTCTGCATACGTAAAGTCACCCATCGTCTACGGCAGCACAATTGTGAATGGCGCTTTTCCCTACTGCGATGCATCATGTTCAACAGCGGCTAGACATCTACTGCCCTCTACCGGCAATGATACCAACCGATCACTCCATTTCTCTTTCCTTTTATTTCCCCTGTTTACGCCTCACCGCGTCACTTGCGACTATACATTCCTATACAATAAATCATTGTTACAATGTCCTGTACCTACCATTAAAGTTTGTACCATGAATTCGGGACCACCCTGTATAACCTCAGTATTCAATTGGCAGTTGTTAGCCAGCGGGCCAAATTCAACGTTCCTGGTTGCAATCGCGGAAACCCTCACGCTTTCAGCACCCCTTGGCGATAGACGGCTGTATCGCCAACTGCTAGAGCTGGTTGTGGCGGACAACTCGAGATTTCACGAGTTTCAAACTCTCCGGCTGCCATCTGTTTACACATATACGAATCTTTTTTTATAAGCTTTTTCTGGTTCTACTTAATTTTGTCTGCTTTAAAATCCGAATTACGTAGGCAACACAGGATTTAAGGAGATTGTATTAGATTTTTGTTTCTATAATTTTTTATCCGTTATATATCTCTCTCTATATATATATCTATATATATATATAGAGAGAGATATATCTATATCTATATATAGAGAGAGATATATCTATATCTATATAGAGAGAGAGATATATCTATATCTATATATATATATATATATATATATATATATATATATATATATATATATGTATATATATATATCTATATATATCTATCTATCTCTCTCTCTCTCTCTCTCTATATATATATATATATATATATATATATATATATATATATAGTACAAGGTCCAAAACTTCCCGGTTAGCTAGATCTGAACATCAAACGCCAGAACTAATGGCGGTCCAAATGTCTAATAAGTATTTCTGATCTGAACTGAGGGTAGTAGGATCAATGTCTGACAACTCGAATTCAATACTATTAAAATCAACAATTGAAAGCTTTTCGCATCCTTTGAGGTTTCGTCCAATGTCTCCGGTGTAAGATGTGGGGCCTGATGACGTGCCATCTATGGACTCAAATAGGTGTCGTAATGGCATTTCATTGAAATGAAGTAAGCAAATAATCCATTGGACTGGTCTCTGAAGTTTCAATTCAAGCCTACGAATTACACCATTAAACACTCCTGTGTTCACTACAGTTCCTTCAAACCCGAGACAATATGGTTGCTAAAATCATCCAATAAAGCACTTGTTACGTATTCGTAAATGCTATTAGATATATCAGGGCTAGATCCACTTTCAGGTGTAACATGTCCCATGTACGATTGTACGTAGAACCAGGCTCGGATACAATACAGTAATGCACTTCTGCAATTGTTCTTTCCAACTGCTTCTGATGTTAAAGTTTTGTCATGCCGTCCATCAAAATAAAGGCCAGATGGAGTAGAACGATTTTCAATTAATTTTGAGACCAATTGTTTGTAAATTCTCGATTTTCTCTCCATATTTTGTTGTTGTCTGTGACGAGGCTGGTATCTGATTCCGATATTAAACCAATATCTTGCATAACACTCGATACAATAGCAGCCGTGGCTCAGTTGAATACATCCTATCTTTGAATGACAAGAACAACTGTGACTGAAAATCAAGACGCTGTGTAAGGCACGTGTTTGATGCCCACCGTGTCTTCCACCTGTTCCTTTCGCTGTGACGTTTTTGGAGCCGTTTTGTTGGTGGAATATCAACATTTCCAATGAACATTTTTCTTTCCGTTCTTAGTCAGTGAGGAACGCCTGCTCGTTTGCAGGAACTTTGCTTTCTTTCGGACAGATACTCTCTCTAAAAATCGCGCACTTACAGGCAAATATGTCAAATAGTTTGTTTTGCTTCCAGTTTAAAGTTATCAACATTTTACAGAATAGTCTTGCTTTTTTCCATGCGTTATATATTTTTCATGATTGATCGATATTTTCCATGGTATGCGAGTATCATATCACAAACACGTTTATGTGCAAGCAATAAATAGTTGTACAGAAAAGTACCCAATTCGTCAAAATTTCTTAAATTCGATACAGAAGATATAATTCTGAAAAATTTTATAGTTGTTAAAAAATAGTAACTTTTAAACGCTACCCCAAACCGATCATGATCACCGAAATCTGTGATTATTTATTAATTTTTGTATTTTAATCATTTTTAGTCCAATTTTCGGAACTTTCGGCTCACTGAAACGACAGAAGAAATCAACCCACAGTTTTAAGATTCCGCACGCTTTTTAATGATGGGTGTTCACAACGTTTCCGCACTTCCGCAAAAAAGATCCAAGAAATTTCGATTTTTTTTCGCTACGTCCTAATATTTATAGCTTAATAATATAAATATACGTATTTCCGCCCGGGTTATTTATGATATAATTTCGAGAGAGAGAGAGAGAAAATCTGGTAATGTGAACTCGACTAGTTTTGATCATACTAAATCACTTCTAATCTTTTAATTTTTAAAATGTTAAATAACAGCCATATAGCATATATTCTTGCAGTTTAACGCCATGAGATGTTTTGTTGTGTGTATTTATAGTTTTTAACATTTAACTTTTTAACAAGCCTTGATTTGCACGATAGTTTTATTGATTTTAGAATATATAGTCCACAAACCTGACGTGATACTGTTTTTAAAATATTTTGACTGACAACTTAATTATTTGTACAAATATGAGTATTATAAAATGCCTAGCCAGACGTTGCCCGTGCCCGTGGTGTAAGGTATTAATCTGGTGTAAAATTTTACCCAGATTTCAAATCCGTTGAAGATGTATTCAATTAAAAATTATTTATTTAAAGAAAATCATATTTTCAGGTATCAATCTAAACTGAAATTTTCCGCAGATTACAAATCCGTTGAAATTTATCTTCTATCTTTAACGGTATGGAGATAGAAAAAAAAACTGTGACTGCAGTTCAAATTTATCGTCTGGCTAGAAAATCGTTCCTCCCACAAAATCAAAGCGGAAACGAAAAGATTATTTTCTACGCGTTCTGCAGATGAAAAAAACTTGGCAAGATTCCAAACCCTGACTGCAAGGTCGCACGAGTAGAAAAAGTTCTCCGCGTTTAAAAAACCGATGGAGAATAAAACTATTAAATTCATTTAAAAATCTTCTAGATTGAATTTTAAAATTCGCCGCGACCCGAAAATTGCAAATAATTCAGACTACCTGTGTGCCAAATCTCATTGCTGTAAGTGCCATAGAATCGTCAGGATTTTGCGGCCCCAAACAAACAAACACTTTTTTTATAATAGTAGAGATATACAGATTTATCAACAGGGTTCCCACGGTCCTTGAATTTATTTTTGCGAACTAGGGGCCCTTGAAAGTCCTTGAAAAGTACGGATCTTTGTAAAAAGTCCTTGAAAGTACTTGATTTTTTTTTGACTGCTTCAAAATTGTGTAATTTCGTCTTGCGTTGGAACTTGTCCAGACTAGTTTCCTCCACGGCAGGTGCGCCATTTAACATCATTCTGAATAAAGCCGGTGTTACGTGCTTTGACACCACGTTATATTTATCAGACTAACCACAGTTGAAAGGATGGGTAAAGGAAATAAAGTATGAACAATTGTTGTTGTTTTTTTAATATTTTTCACATTTTATTTTTATAATGACAAATTTTGCTTACACCTAGTTTTAGGTCATTATAAAAACTTCAGGACGTAGAAATTTTTTTTTGTTTTGAAAAGTTTTTTAATTTTTTGCGGACAAAGGTGCAGGAACCATGATTATTGTGAGTGCCATAGATTCGTCAGGACACTGCATACAGAGACACAGACAAACACTTCCTTTTATACACTTCCTTCCACCGTACAGACTAACAGGCCAGCACGTTGTTGCCCATGACAGAATTAGGGCTTTGCATAAAATTCGGATTACCTGAGATATTAATCTGGTGTAAAATGTTTTGCAGATATCAAATCCGTTAAAATTTTTACTCTAACTTTAACGATCGTGAAAATAGAAAACCTATAATAGTCTTTTTTTGTGTCCATAATGAATATCTTCGTCAAATGCCGTTGAATTCGTATTGCGAAAAAAATAAAAGTTACTGTTAAAAATTATTTATTTAAAGGAAAGCACATTTAAGATATCCTTCTGGTATAAAAGTTTCTACAGATTTCTTAATCGTTGAAATTTTTATTTTCTTTAACGATCACGAAGATAGAAACTTGTAAAAAAGCCGTAACGGCATTCAAAACTTTGGATTTGTTTTGTTTCGCCAACAAAATCAACCATGACAGCCGTCTGTTGTAGTGGCTGTGTCGTGTGTAGATCGAACCGCGTGCAAGCTCCCATACTTTTCTTCGTGCCAGGAAAGAATTTATCGTACGATATTTTATCGCACGACCGAAATCGATATGTATGCAAGTAGCTTGATAGTTAGCATAGAGACGAGAAAACCGCATTGCAAAAAAAAAATCATGAATCTGTGATAAAAAAATGTCGAAATTATAACCAAAAAATTGATTATAACCTTTATTCTTTTTATTAAATGTCCTTGGTTTAAAAAAAATGAGTAAAATTGTTTTTAATTAATTTTTTATAGTTTTTTAATTTACAAATTTTGAATATGCTTTGTTTTAGGTTATTTCAAAAAAAAATTCAGGTCCTTGAAAAAAAATTTTTGTTTTTGGAAAGTTCTTAAAAGTCCTTGAATTTTTTATGTACAAAGGTGTGATGTTACAAGGAACCATGATCAAACATCATGTATGACCTCTCCTAATAATTCGGAAAGAATATCACAAAGCTGGATTCTGTGACTGGAGTATCCACGAGTACTAGATGTATCAAAAACAATATGTAAATGTTTTCTACGATGAAAGCAGTTGCATTATCTCAGCCTAGGAGCTGTTGCCTCATTATGTCGTCGTCATTCAAGCATGGCACCGTCTTAATGGAATATATATCATTAATATAATGCGGCCGAATTTGATTCGTCAAGGATATATTCATGTCCTATACGGTCCAGATACAGTAGGTTCCCAAACTAAAACATGATATTTTCGAATGCGGCTGTTCAGAGCACCTTTAATTGAAATGTATTATTTTATTTTCAAAATATGTAGATTATTATTATTATTTTTTTTTTTTGAAAAATGAATTGAAAGTTTAATTGCCAATCTTAATTTCAGTATTTCTGAGTAAAATTTAATTACTTTTGCCAGACATAAGAAGTCAAAAGAAATTCCTAGTTATATTAAAAGGGAACTGGTATAAGGAAAATAAAAGTTGTTTATCGGAGTACCTTTTTTATTTTTGTATTTTGAATTTTTTGTACTGCTAGTTCTAACGATCTGTATTCGGCAAATACATATTGTAGAAAATTTAAAATTTAATCACCTTTTATTAACTAAAAATTGTTCTTGTACTGATACAAATACATTCATTTCATAAAAAAAAGTATTGGAAGATATGGAAGCTTAGAAATGCTTGAATCTAAAGACTGTTTCAGTGCTTAAATCCAGAACAAAATAAACCAATCTAAGAAAAAATAAATATTGAAAACTTCTCTCTTCCTTTTTGTCATAAGCTTTTGCGTATATTACTATAAGATAATTCCAAGGGATCAAAAGTCTCTTATGCAAAAGCTCACTTAAGAATTGTTTAGAAAGGGTTTTTAAATCGATAGATAGAGACCAAAATTCACCAGTACAGTGTAAAATATTTTAGTTTTAGCAACTATTGTTCATTTTTATGTTGACTAAAAAGAGATCAAATGGAAAAAAGTTTTTAATTGTGTTAAGGAAATAATAATAGAATTGTGCTTTGGAAATAATAATAGAATCACTGAAACATGAATCTGAAATAATTTTGTTTCGAAACAGAAGATAGAAAATTTTGCAAATCAATAGAAAAATCTCATTACGTGCTGATCTGGTTTTGAGTTCTAACTTTTTTCAAAAGCGGCAGCAAATGGACTTCAATGTGAGAATGTGACATTGAGTGTCGAAATACACTCATGTCCATAAATTAAGGATAATTCAGAATCACACGGAAATCGAACTCTAAAGTAAAAATTTCACCTGTTGGATTATCGCACACATCTTCAAGAATAATATCCAAATTACAGGAAGCCATCAGATGACGCCGATAGTACGTCACAATTACGAGAGTGTAAGAGAGGTGTACATAAGTAATGGTAGCATTAAAATTGTTCACAAGCCAAGCCGCTCAGTGCCTACCGAATAGTTATGGCACAGAGGACACATGTCGATGATTTTTTAAGTGGTAGAATTATCGGCCGCCTGGAATATGAGCCTACTCAGGCGGAAGTTTCAGTGGAACTTGGAATCGCCCAAAATGTCATTTCTAGGCTTTGGCAACGATTTCAAAATGATGGAAATGTCAGTAGACGTTACAGTACAGGTCTTCCCCGAGTTACAACGCCGAATGATGACTGGTATTTGGCAGTAACTGCAAAAAGAAGCAGACGGAGCACAGCATCCGACCTTTCTCGTCAGCTATCTTCACCCACGTGTACGACAGTTTCAAGGCAAACCGTTTGACATGTTGGTCTATATGCTCGCAGGCCTGTCAGATGTGTTCCGCTCACGGCAACTCACTGTCGCCAGCGGTTAGCCTGGAGTAGAGAACATGCAATGTGGACATCGTCACAGTGGGCTTGTGTGATGTTTTCTGACGAATCCAGGTTTAGCTTGAAGTCTGATTCACGGCTGACGTTCATACGCCAGGTATCCGCTACCACCAAGACAACATCATTGAACGACACCGTTACGGTGGTGCAGGATTGCTCGTTTGGGGCGGAATTATACTGGGCTCCAGAGATCTACATGTTCAAATCGGAACCATGAAAGGCCAAATTTATCGGGACATCATTCTGGAACAACATGTACGTTTGTTAAGGGGTGCCATGGGCGCAGAATTCGTGTTTATGGATGACAACGCCCGTCCACACCGTGCAAACATTGTAAACGAATGCATTGAATCTGAGGATATCACCCGTATGGAATAGCCAGCATTCTCACCTGACTTGAATCCGATAGAGCATGTGTGGGACATGCTTGGTTGCGAGTTGCAGCCCGTCAAACACCTCCTACATGTGTATCCGAACTTCGGAGAGCATTGCTTGCTGAGTGGAGTGATCTTCCCCAAGATCAGCTCGATAATTTGATCCGCAGCATGCCTAGGCGTTGTACGGACTGTATTTCATCGTCTGGGAGACATACAATGTAGTAACCATCATACCAACTATGTCATGTTAAGTTTTTGTAAGGTCGATATTTTTTTTAATTGCTCCAGAGTGAGCAAAAATCGTAGTTTTTATGAATGTTATCATACATACATATATACGCATTACCTTAATTTATGGACATTAGTGTGATTACTCAGAAAGTATAGTATAACCACACGCAATTTAATACAAGTTCTTAAGATTTCCTTTTTTAATGTATCTCGGTTTCAAAGAATCTATTGAGCGGAAGAACTTTTTCTAAAAATACTATTATAAATGTATAACAAAAGCTAATAATAAATTGAAAATACCAAACTTTTTAATTTCCACTTATGGTTAATTCAAAATTGTTACTAATTGTTAAAACTGAATCGTTAATACCAAATTATAACTGTTAAAATCAATCATTAATGTAAGTAACTTGTAGTATTAGTTCTTAATAAACTGTAAACTACTTTTACTGTTAACGAAAATGATAACATTAACAGTTAATAATGACTCTTATGTTAAATTAGCCATAATCGTTAAACCTATTCGTAAAATATCAGTTTTCCACATCGCTACAAAATGACATAATTAGAACGACAGATTATAATTATAAACAAAATCAGAATAAGATTTCTGAAAAAAAAAATTGATTAAGCGCAAATACAAATTACAAAAGCATAAATAGTACAAGATTAACATAATAAATGCGAAAGATTACGATAGTTCTTAATTAAACGGCGTAGCAAAGGACATGTTTTCATTAGTTGGATTGAAACTTATATTAGTTTAAAATAATTCACAACAGCTTAATGTCAAATATATATTTAGAAAATCATTCCGTCATCATTGCAAATCACTAATTGGATTGTTGCTCGCGATGTCTTAAAAATTCAAGATACCAAACACATTGTAAACCGATGAGCCCCAACGAAAAGAAGACGTTCGTCGGCTAAATACCTTTTATTAACTCTATTAGTATCGATTTTAAGAGCTCCAGCCCAGTGTCTTGGGGAAAAGAAGTATGATACTGCCATTAAATAGCTCGGGAAGGGACCTTTTGTTTATTTAGTCAGATGCGACTTTCTCTAAAAGGGATTGAATGGCATTCTATTACATCTTTTGTTAGAGGAGTGTGCGCTTTCTAATTTAATAATTTAAGGATAACCTGCCTAATAAAGTTAAACCACGGAAGCTTTTAAAATCAAAAAGAGTAATTAAAGTAACCACTCGAGAAACAAAATTCTGAAGCTGGATAAAAAAAATTATCGATGTGTTTATCCGTGGATTACTTCAGAAGTTATCTTAGACGGGAAGAATATTAGATGTGGAGCATTTTAATCTTAAATAGTTAATGAAACAACGTGTAAAATTATGTTGTTTTCATTTAGTTTGTTGAGTATTTTTAAACTGTCGTCCTACTTTCAAGATTGCGTTCGCATTCAGCGAATAAGTAACGTTTACTTACGGAAAACAATTGACTTGGACAAATAATACTAATAAAATACAATCTATCCGAAAAATCAACTACATTGTGACTAAGGGTAATTCGGCGTCTATTGACACATTAAAGAAAAAATATTTTCTTCTCATGTGGCGATATCAATGTAATTTCTCTGACAAAATGTGACGATTATTCTGGGGAAAGTTACATCTTCTTAATGGTTTTCAAACCACGTACTTTTGTACTGTTTCAAATGTAGACCATGCCGAAAAGGAATCGTCTATCCTTTTTTTTACATTACATGCCACTTTCTTTTCCATCCGTGGAACTTTTTGATGACCCAAGCTGTCGAAGGGAATCGGTTTCTTTTGACAGGTTTGGGAAGAATGGTTTACTTTAGCAATCCTCTATAAATTACTGATAAACCATTTACAATCATTCCCCAATTATGAATAAAATTACATTTATTTAGAGTTTGTCGCTCTTATGAACCACACTGTACTATTAAAATAAGTTGATCCTCATTCAGACATTAACTCAAAGAACTAAAATAAAATTTCTCAGTCTTGCTATTCTGTTAGTACGCCACTTTCAGAAGCTGCTCTCACGATCTCGATTTTGAAGCGAGAAATGCACTTTTCGGAGAAAGAAAATAAAAGCTGATTTTTATGCTTTTATCTTTATTAAACACAACAGATTTAAATCTAAAAGGAAGGTATTAACAGGGACTTTCTTTTAACGCGCGCCTTCACATTTGTCATTCTGAGAGGATGAGAAGCAAAACACGAAAATGCTGTAAACCCAACATCAAACACGAATAAGTTTTTCTTTCCTTCCCTTCTCAGGTCTAGTAAATTTCGTTACGAGTACCAGACTCGTAAAAGCTATCTATGAAGGCCTTAAAGGTTATATTGACCGGTAGTTGGGTAGCGTGTTAAAATGAGATGCGTTCCTGTGTGCCATCTATCATTACCGATCGCCGCTCTTTCTTATACGTCGCTAATTTTTGTTATTATTAAGGTAACGATGCATATTCAGATGCGTGAAGTCGCCAAAGACAAATCCCATCGCCAACTCAAAATGGAACCTATAACTTATGTCGAACAGGAAATGAAAAAAAGATGTTTGGCACTATTTTTTTGTAGAGCAGTTGGTTAGATTGGGTTTTATGGCCAAATTTTCATGTTTTTATTTTTTTATCTTTGTTTAATTATTGCTTATACCTTTTGCTTTGTCCCAAAAATTTTATGTGATGAAAAAATGTAACTTTGAGAAAAATCGATACTTTTCCCATGAAATCTTCGAAAGTCATTGTGCTCCAATGACACATAATGTCATTGGGGGTAAAGGTATGTGATGCTTTCGAAGGTATGTGATTCATTTGAATATAGTTTATTTATATCTTTTTCAAAGTTACATGTGGTATGCGTAAACTAAATAAATTATTCGAGGATATCTCTTGTTCTAATCATCGGTCTTCCGTGTCTTACTTTTCTTAACCCGTCTAATAACCAGCCTTCGTGTAGCCAAAAAATGACCAATGGATAAACCTATACATCTGAAAAGAGAAATGAAACTGAATCAATCAACCTAGGTAACTTGATAGACAGTGTTGATTTTTACTGAGTCTTGTAATTGGTTTGTCTTAGGTTAAGTTCTGACTCGATTCCAGAAAGAAAGGTTTTCATATTTCAATGTAAGAAATTAGTATTCTATACATAATTTTCTGCTCAGATTTTACAGAATACATTCTGTGTTCCTGAAATAAGTTCACTTGTAGTCTGCTGCTAATGACAGTTAGATTTACTTCTTACATGGCGCTGTGCAACTAAATCTTGTAAATCTTATAGTGCTTTGGTGGAAAAGCACATGACCTTATGGGAGTTCTTTTCTAAAAAAGGTAGAAAGCTCGCCAAGAGAAAAAGCTGCCACACGCAAAATCATGTATGGCCATCGCCATAAGCGAATATTTATTTCGCCTACTCGTAATAACTTTCTATCACTTCCTTCACCAAACTATAAACTCGGAGGTGAAATCTACATCCGAGGACGCCAATTCAGGGTTCCCACGGTCCTTGAAAAGGCCTTGAAATTTTGTTTCCGAACTAGGGGACCTTGAAAGTCATTGAAAATTACAAAACTTGGTTAAAAGTCATTGAAAGTACTTGATTTTTTTTTTTTAAACTAGTACATAAGTGTGTAATTTTGTCTTGCTTTGGAATTTGTCCAGACCAGTTTGCTACACAGCAGTTGCGTCCTTTTGAATGAAACTTGTGTTTCGCGCTTTTACATCTGCATCGTCCATTCTCCTGAGTATTCTGTCAGTCTAAGGCCCGGTGCACGCATCCGGTTTTTCAACGTGCGGCGCCGCTGCGGCACCGAAGCCCAACTATGCACATATAACCGCGAAATGACGCAAGTACGTATTTCGCGCCCTTTGCAATAAGTATTCTATCGACGAAAACGTGTTTATTTCGCATATTTGTGTAATAAAAGTATATTTTGAAACAAAATAGACGTTACTGGATACAACCATTTATTAATTATTATTTATATTACATTTATTTATGAATACAAGGTACTTCAGACCGGATACACGTGTGCGGTGAGCTGTGACGCCGTGGAGAACTGCGGTACAAATTGCATGCAAGTTTAACGTGTGTTGTTACAGCGGCGCCGGAGTCATGTGTGTGCACTACTCCATTAGATCTAATGTATCTCAGACCACACTTGCGTTGCGGCAGCTGCGCCGCACGTTGAAAAACCTGATGTGTGCACCTGACCTAAGGTGACACCTCTGGTCTTTGTTAAGACAACCGCCTTGTAATGCCCGCCGCATCATGACATCACGGCCGCTAGATAACAGCACCCCTTTCTTAGGAAACCGTAGCTTTAGCAGACAGGACGTCATTGGAAACCTGGCACGCGTATAAAGAAATAAAGCCAAATTTTTATTGCAAAAATATAAAAGTTGCAATTGAAAAAATATATATATATTTTTAGAAAATCACATTTAAGATATCTTTTAAGTGTAAAGTGTTCTACAGATTTCAAATCCGTTGACATTTTCACTTTATCTTTTACAATCGCGAAGATAGAAATTTAGACTAGAGACTAAAACAGCCCTCACACCAGTCAAAACTTTTGATTTGTTCTGTTTCTCAAACAAAATAAACCACGACAGCTATCTGCTGTAGTGGCAGTAGACGACAGATAGTTAGCATTGAGACCAGAAGCCCATTTAACAAAAAAATTACAGGCTCTGTGAGAAAAGAAAATCTAAATTATAATCAAAATTGATGATAACCTTTCTTTTTTTTTGACTCAAATGATTTTTTGTTCTATTTTTTAAAATACTGTGTCTTTTTTCATACATTTTTCTTTTTAATTGACATTTTTTGCGTATGACTTGTTTTAGGTCGTTATAAAAAATTTTAGGTAGTTGAAAAATATTTTTTGGGTTTTGAAAAATCCTTAAAAGTCCTTGATTTTTTTTTTTTTGTATAAATATGTGGGAACCCATCCATCGTTTGCGATTTACCTGCCCCCTACTTGAACGAATAGGCTCGTTCGAAACCACTTGACTCAAATGCCAAATCGCTAGAGCAGGGCTAAAGCAAATAACTAAGAAATTCAAATAATTTGATGAAATATTTATGTTCAACAAACTGCCCGCTAAAATGTTTAATGGCTAAAATATATATGATTTGAAGGGCAGAGGATTCTTTAGGGCTTACAGTTGTTTTATGTCATGTCTTCGAGAAACGTTTTTTGACTCTCAGCGATTCAAAATAAAACTAATCTTGTTAACATTTGATTTCATGTGCATATACTTTTTATTCGCTGTCATGTTTTTTTATAAAATGAATGAGTAAAATTCAAAATGTATAACAAAATGAATGTTTAAAAAAGGAATTTCATCGACTGTTTTAAATCTATAAATAGAAACATTAATTCGTTTCGCGTTCTTCGAATTTCCTAAAGATTTAGAGGAAGGATAAAAATCTATTATTTTCTAAATAAATCGAGTTGATTTCCTTAATATAAACGCATTTTAAAGTCAACCCCCATTTAACTTTCAGCGTATGGTGTAGAGGCGGCTGGTGCACCATAAATCTGTCGTGGCCGAAAGTCCTCACGTTGGGTTGGTGTGGAAGTTTGGAGAGTGGGGTGCCAGCTCAGGTGTTGCTTCGTCATCTGACCGTGGTTCAAATTACGAGGTGTTGTCCTGGTATCTTTCCCTTAAGGCAGTGGTTCCCAAAGTGGGTTCCGAGGAACCCTGGGGTTCCACGAAAAAATTTAGGGGTTCCGCGTGACAAATTTTATTTCATTAAAAAAATAAGAATGGCGTCTAATATATTCACATTTTCCTTGGAAAGTATACAATCGACCAACGCATTAAATTTAAAATTTTAAATAAAGCGACTGAAAAAAAAATCACCCAACAAATAAAGGCAAAGATTTTTTTTTTTAAGAAGAAAACTTGAAAACCATAATAAAAGTAAGAGTTTTATGATAAAAAATTTCAAAACAATAATCAAAAGATAACGGAAGCGTCGTATAAAGTATCTTGCCGTATTGCTATTGCAGGCGAGGCACATGTTATTGGTGAATCACTTATTAAACCTTGCGTTCAAGACATCGTTTCGTGTGTATTCGGCGAAGGGTATAGCAAACAAATTGAAAGTTTGTCTCTTTCTAACAATACTGTAAAAAGGCGTATTAACGATATTGTCGGTGACATTTAAATAGAACTTATTTCATGGTTACAGGCGTGTGACGCTTATGTATTACAACTAGATGAGCTCACAGACGTTGCTAGATTAGCAATTTTGCTTGTTTTCATTCGGTATGATTTTAATAAAAAAATTGAAGAAGATTTACTTTTATATGATAGTGTGAACATTAACACCACGGGGGAAAATATATTTAACTGCATTGATAATTTTATTACAACGCATGAAATTAACTGGGAAAAATGTATTGAAGTATGCAGCAAAAGCAATGACAGGAAAAGTGAGTGATGCTGTAGCACGGATTAAAAATGTTGCAAAAAACTGTAACAGTACTCATCGCATTCTTCACAGATATGCATTAGTAACAAAAAGGATTTCGGTGACATTTAAATCTGTTCTAGACGAAGCAGTGAAGATTATTAATTTTATCAAAAGTAAACCATTGCAATCACGTATTTTCAAAGACATTTGCGAAGATATGGGTAGTCTTCACACCACTTTACTTCTTCATACGGATGTTAGATGGTTATCGCGAGGTAAAATGCTTGTGCGAATATTTGAATTGCGCCGACCAACCGGTATAGTGGTTAAGGTGTTAGCCTCTAGATCGGAAGGTCCCCGGTTCGAATCCGGGTTCGGGCATGGATGTTTGTAAGCGTATACCAGCTCAGGTGTTGCTTCGTCATCTGAACATAGTTCAAAATTACGAAGTATAAGTTGTTAGGGGCAATGATGGTCCTCCCACTGGGTGCTCCTTCACAAGTGGCCATCACTTCCGGCTTTGTAGTGGCCAATGATTTAAGTCAAATGTGCCCGCCATTAGAAAAAAAATTATTTGAATTGCGAAAGGAACTGATGGCGAATTACATTGATTATAAATTTGAATTATCAGACAAGATTTAAATAACACTTGCTATCTACACTTGCATACCTTGCTGACATATTTGGAAAATTGAACGAATTATGTTTGGCTCTGCAAGGAAAACAAGTCAACATATTCCAAACAAAAGATAAATTGGTTGCCTTTTCAAGGAAAATACAATATTGGATTTCAGCTGCGGAGCAAAACAACTTCGAGTGTTTCCAGACGCTTTGTGATTTTCTCTAAGAATCTGAAGTGAATTTAGATATGGAAATCCGCGATGGTATAAAAACATATCTCTCCAGTTTACAGCAATCACTCAGTGATTACTTTCCGAATCAAGATAATTACTGGGTACAAAATCCTTTCAAAATAAAAGAAAAACCAAAAGGATTTCATTCCATGGATTATGAAAAATTGATTGAATTGAGTTCGGATACACAATTAGAAACCAAATTTAGAACAGTTTCGTTAACAATATTCTGGTCAGATGTATTCGATGAATATCCAAATTTATCAAAACATGGTATTCGAATTCTATTGCCGTTTACTACGTTTTTATTTGTGTGAAGCTGGGTTTTAAAAATATGTTGCGACAAAAACCAAATATTGTAACAAACTTGATGCTGCACCAGATATGCGAGTTCAGTTATCAAACATAACGCCCAATTTTAAGAGAATCATGGAATCAAAGAAGCAGGTGCATTCTTCACATTAAAGTTTTTTCATTTATTTTAGTTGATGTTTTGTATTTTTATTAATTATTTCTATAATAATTTTTTTTTAGTTTCGTTTAATTCAATAAAATCCGAAATACCGAAATAATTCTTGTTTCATTTAATATCAGATATTAAATTTTGAAAAGTCGTTATATAAAAAATATTCAGGGTTCCGCGATCATTGGCAACAAATTTGGGGGTTCCTCGACCAAAATAGTTTGGGAAACACTGCCTTAAGGGATTGATCACGGACCGTCATCAATAGCCCGTTGTGTTGCTCTAGTAGGACGTTAACTAAAATTACCATTAAAAAAAAACGTTCAGCGTATTGAAATTTAAGTTTTAAATCAAATTCTTTCGCAAAGAGCATTAGCAAATCCCCAAATGAATTTATTTATTTTGTATGATATAAAATCATTGCAAGAACAATAATAAGACTGATAAAATCTAGTTTTGATAGTATTTACTCCATTATTCCTACAATTAGCAGGACATAAAGTCCTAGTCATTACTCCTCAAGAGAATCCCAAATGTATTTGGATCCTTTCGAGAGTAATAATAATAAATTAGGGATTGGAGAGAAATAATATATATATATATATATATATATATATATATATTTATATATACTTGATATATTTATAACTTTATTTTACTTTCAAAATATTTTTTGGCCCACAATTTTTTGCTCAATGCCATATTACTTGAAATTAGTTTTCATAGTGTATTTTATGTATGGATAATAGATTAATTTAAACTTATATGCTTTTAGTAAGCACTATTTTTTTCATAATTAACACGCAATTAATAATTCAAAGTTACACTGCCGTTTGTAAAATATGCAACACCATGAAGGAATCATCTGAATGAAATGAAATTTGCAGAAAATATCAATTATAGGATGTTATGCAAAGTAGTAAAGTTTCAGAGCCACCACGCATGCGTGGTGTGAGCAGCGCCCTCTTAACTTATGCTAAAAGCGTATAAATAGAGGGCTGTAGCGGGAAGTTGAAAATAGTGCATGGTTATTTTTTAGTAACGAACGTTTAGTGAGACCTAAGTATGCCTCCACGACGAAATAGGGTGACATTTCAACAACTTACGGAGTTTAAACGGGGGAGAATCATCGGCATTCGTGAAGGAGGATTTTTCTATCGCGCAATAGCAGTTCGTGTGCAGCGGAACAGTTCCACAGTGATGAACTCGAAAAACTGTAAGTGGACGATGGAAGGGGATGTCAGCGCGCGATGATAGACACCTGGTCCACATGGCGGTGAATGACGGTACAGCTTCCTCCAGGTAGTTGGCAGCACTTTGGTCTACTGCTACAGGTGTACTAGTGTAGGCTTTGTCAATTCGCCGACGTATGCTACACCGTGGACAGCGTGCAAGGATTCCTTTATACAGGATCCCCCTCACGCCAAACCATCGACGGCAGCGTCTGCAATGGGCTCATGAGCACAGAGCCTGGAAGGGCTGATTGGCAACAAGTTATCTTTTCTGACGAATCCCGCTTTAATTTGTGGAAGCATGATTGCCGCATTCGTGTTAGACGCTATGCCGGTGAACACAGCCTTCCAGGGTGCGTTATCGAACGTCATAGTGGCCGAACACCCGGAGTTATGGTCTGGCGATGTCGTATCATGGACGATCTCAGCAGCTACGAATTGAGGGTAATCTGAATAGCAACAGGTACGTCCGTGAAGTGCTAGAGCCCGAAGTTGTTCCCTTCCTTCAAGGCATCCCTGGAGCTATCTTTTAACAGGATAATGCACGCGCACATGTTACAAGGAATGTTTGAGACTTCTTTTCAGCCAACGCATGCAACTTCTTCCTTGGCCTGCTTATTCGCCGGATATGTCGCCTATTGAGCACGTGTGGGATTTGGTTGGTCGGCGTCTCGCTCGTTATCCGCGTCCTACAGCTTCAAAAGACGAACTTTGCTTGCGCATACAAACAATATGGAATTCTTTTCCACAAGCAGACATTCAACATATGTTTCATTTCATACCACGTCGTATAGCAGCACTTATTTACAGCGCGTAGTGGCTACACCAAATACTGATTTCGGACACTTAATATTGTTTTTTTTGCTTTGAAAATTTATTCATTTATTTGTATTAATGCAAACCGTTTGTGTATTAAATTTCATTTAATTGTGATGACTCCTTCATGGTGTTTCATTTTTTACAAATAGCAGTATATTATATTCCATCTAATATATTTTAATCATATACTCTTGCGGTTATAATGGTCTGATTAAATATTTTAATGCGTTAAGGGATCAGATGAAGAAACAAATTAAATATGGTATAATATTCTTTTCTAGATGCTTAACATGGAAATTTATATCTGATTTTACAGTTTAAACAATGTTATACTAACATTGAAACAAGTCTTGTTTCAATTTTATGATTTTGCATTAGTGTTTGATTTTTAGTGTACTCGCATAATTTATTTGTATTTAACCCTACCAGCGTATTTGCAACCGGACGGTTGCGAGTTCAAAACTCGATCCATCCAAAGACTGTCATGTACGCGTGGGTAAATTGGTAATTTTTTATTAACGTCGTACTAGAGTAACGCAGTGGGCTATTGACGACGATGTACGCGTGGGCTATTGAATGTTAAATCTGTCGTGGCCTCAACTGTCGTCACGTTGACTTGATTTCGAATTGAGAGACTGGCGTGCTTGCTCAGATGTTCACTTCGTCAACTGATCGTTTCCTTCGGGATAGATCCCGATCTCGTCGACTATAAGCAGTTGTATTGCTCCAGAGCGACATGAATGCAACTATCTGCCTACATCAGGGTGGTAACAAAACCGGGAAATCAGGGAATTCTCAGATAATTTTTTAATTCTGGAAATAGCAGGGAAAATTTCCTAATTTCACAAAATATCAGGGAATTTTTAAAATTTTTATGAAAACGGTAACTATTGTCGTTTGTGGCCTATTTAGAGATGCGCGATTACAAGTAATTTTGAGAATCGAATAAATCATTTTCGCCGAAATTGTAATTGGAATATAGAACACTGGCGTCGTAATTTTCGAATGCAGCGAAAACAGCCGCCGTGGTTTTCGCTGCCGGGGCGTCTCGACGCCGGGAGGCCAGCGATACAACTTGTGGTATACAATCTTAAATTTGTGTAAGTAATGACGTTTTTTTGTGCATGCATTTTCATTTTTGTAGAATTTTTGTCGAGGTTGCCAAGGAAACTATAAAAAACGTAATGCAGATGGGTTGCCTTAACCTGCCCTAACTCGCTACTAGAAGTGCGCCAAGATCGTTGACACCACTTTAAACGTAGACTGAAGCTGTACCAATTTTTGATGTATATTTGCATTTGTTTTTGATGTATATTTGGATAATGTAGGGACTGTGTGTGTGTGGTGCAAAAAGTTCATAATCAAAATATTTTTCTTTTTTAACAGTTTTTTAATTGCTATTGTTAGAGTTCCATTAGGGTTCCAACCATTATAATAACAATTGAAACTAGGGGGCCAGCCCCCTGCTCGCTAACGCTCGCCAACCCCCGGAGGATTGCTTCGCAATCCGCATTGGATCGCTGCGCGAACCTAAGCTCGTTTCGCTCGCATCAATGAAGACATGTGTCCTAGCAAAAGAAATTGTTTACAAAATATGATTTTCCAAAAAAAAATTATTTTCAAATCTAAATTTTTTGCTGTTTTTCAGAAAAGGATGGAGGGCGAGGAAAAAAAAATCTAAACCAATCAGAGCACGTTTAATTTAACTTCAAAACACGGTTTAATTCCAATCAGATAACGTCTTTAATCCTAATCTTCTTAATAGGGTTGCCATAAAAACAGCCAAAGGAAAGGTTACCACTTTGGCGAGAAAAAAAGACTGTCCCGTTTGCTACCACTCCACCCAGAAAAGATATATACAGTTCCTCTGAAATCAGAATTCAAATGAAAACTTTGAGCAAATTTTGACTCGAAATGTGAGCGCTGATTTGGATATTGAATACCCAGCATGTTGTTTGTATGTACATTTACCCCTGCACTTGAGCCAACCACGCTTTTTCATTGAGTTTGTAGTCGAAAGTTGTAGTGCAAGCGTCTTGTTGAACTATAATTGTTGACCCTGAAAAGGACCTTTTTTTAAATGTCCCTGAAAAGATCCTCCGCTTTATTTGATTTCTATTATTAACTGCACAGCTCGACTAAAATTCATTTTTTTTTCAATAAAATTTCATCCGATAAAGCTATAAATTCAATTGAAGCGCGAGGCTTCGTGATAAGCAAACAATCGTACAATTTTGCCAAAACGCAATAACTAATAACGTCTTTTTTGCGTGCCGCGTAAGAGAATTATATATATATAGATATCTGATGAGAAAAATACAAAATATTTGAGGATAATGATCCTTTTACCCCATCTGACCCTAAATATTTAAAAATATTGTGTGGGTATTGTATATCGATACCAATTACGGATCACGACAATTCTTAAGGGATTTGTAAAATCAGGGAAATTTTTGACACACTATCATGAAAATCAGGGAAATATCAGTGAACTTTTTTTCCAGGATTTTGTTGCAACCCTGTACATGTATTCGTAATGCAAACGAATATAATTTTTAAATGTTTCAAATCACAGTTCATTAATAATTACCTATTTTTAAAATTATTCATTCTCGATCGTTTCCCATCGAAATGATTTTAAAGTATACCGAAATTTGTTTCAATAAAATATTGGTTGTTCAAATATTATTAACTAGCAACTGCGTATCCAGCACGGCGTTGACCTTGACAGTTCTTTTCGTGGGGTCAGGTGTGACCACTGCTCGCTAACCCCACTGATCAGGTGTGATCACTGCTCGCTAACCCCACTGATCAGGTGTGACCACTGCTCGCTGACGCTCAGGTGTGACCACTGCTCACTAATTCCCATTTGCTTTTGCTTCGCAAACCAAATGGGAATTCGTAGCCTAATGGGAAACAGCCATCACGAGTAACACTGATGGCCTCGTCATTGTCAAATGCGGCCAAATTCGAATTGCGAAGAGATCCAATCAGCGTGACGTCACAATCTCTTGCGAAAAATCTACATTAAATTGAAAAATTATTTATTAAAAGAAAATCAAACGTATAAGGTATGTATTTGGCATAAAATTTTCTGCAGATTTCAAATCCGTTAAAATTTCCATTCTGTCTTTAACGATTGCTGAGACAGAAAAAAGCACTGAAGAACGACAGTCATAACTTTAATTATTTTTTTTTGCTTCACTCGAATCCATTTCTCAGGAAATCAAAATGAATTAATCTTGAATCAAACTTAGGCCATTCATCGCGGCGGTGTTCACATTGGAAAAAATATGTAAAGTTTCATTTTAAAAATTATTTATTCAAAGAAAATCATATTTTTAGGTATCGATCTATGTAACGTTTTCCGCATGTTTCAAATCCGTTGAAATTTTAACGATCTAGAAGAAAGAAGTACATAACTCCAGTTAAAACTTTATCTATTTTTTAGTCTGCTGACAAATCGTTCCTCCGCAAAATGAAATTTAAGCTGAAGAAATATAGTTAGAATCTGTGATATTTTATGCTGTTACCATTCTAAGGAAAACAATAATAATTAAATTCATTTTTAAAATGTTCTAGATTCAATTTTAAAATCCGGCGCGACCCAAAAATTGCAAAACATTTGGACTACCTGTGCGCCATATCCCATTACTGTAAGTGCCATAGATTCGTCAGAACTTTAATCACGGAAAACAGAAAATAGACAGAAAACAATATGTATAATAGTAACAACTTTTAAAAAAGTAGAGATAGAGATCCGAGAACACCTCGTAATTTTGAGCCACAATCAAATGACGGTAGATAGTTTAAATATTTATGAAATGGTGATCACAAAACTTGAATAAGAATTCCTTATATTTAAAAAGACTAATGAATACAATTCTTATCTTACTTTATATTTAGCATCCAAATCTAAAGGTCATACAGATTATTATTCAACAACATTATTACTCTCCCCAGAAGAAATATTAATCTGTATTTTTAAAGATAAAACTTTGTTCTAAGTATAAAATATTCTGATTTTAAAAGAAAATCAAAATCGACTATGGTTTTATGGTTGACGGTGGCCTTTATAATTGGAATGTGGAACTTAAACGGGATTACAACACTGCTCGAAAAGTTGGAGAAAGAAATATGCGATGTCAATCACCACGAGGTTATACAATTATCACCCATCTACCTTCCTTATTTACTTTGATAATACAAAAGTTTATCGTCACAGGAAATGTGACTGTTATTTTTTTAATTATAATTATAATAACGGGTTTGTGCAACATATACACACAAGCCCAGATGCAGAATTATATTCAGTGTTCTGCAACACAACTCCAAGCAATTGCAATTGTTCTGCAGGAATTTTGTCCAAATTTTGAAAACTACAGAAAAATTTAAAAAAAAACGACGTAAAACACAATTATCGGCTAAATATGTATTGCATATTTATAATAAAACACACGTCAAAATTAATGACCATACTTTATTTAACACCATGTCATAATTTCAGAATTTGCAATTCTGTCGATAACTTTTGAAGTTAAATATTTTGTCATTGATATAGAAAATGACGTACGTCGCAGCTTTAAGCACTTTCTACTTCCGGGCACACAAGAAACAAAAGTATTTATGATCGTTTTATACTTATAGTACATTCCTATCATCTGAAAAACTGAAGTAATTTATCAAAAAAAGGGTGAAAAGCGGGCTTATTCCTGTTCTAACATTATAGAATCCGGATTTCTAGCTAAATAAGCCTTAGGAAACGATGTCACTAGCGTACTAAACCTTAAAATTTAGTTCTCTAGAGTACATTTATAATAGTACTATGATTCTCTATCTCATGTTCCATCCTAAAAGTAGGGGTTTTATGTATTTTATACCATTGAAAAAGGTCCTCTGGCGTATTAAAAAATTATATCAGGTTCCTTGCTTATTGCAATACACCTTGATGCATGAAACTGGTGTATTGGCACCGACATTACGATCTCTTCTATCAACATGAAACGTAATATGCATTAAAAGGATATAAAGGTACATAAACTACGGGTTGTAAGTCACATAATCAGTCGAAATTCCCCTAAAGCAGTACTGTCCAGTACAGAATGTATCTGAAATAGCGACAAACTAAACATCTATCTGAATCAGCGAGGCTGAATCTTTAGGTAAGCCTAAGTGACAATATTACCTATTCGCTTTGGCAGAAAGTAGCAACTTCTCTGGGGATTTTTCTGAAATATATGTGGTCATTCGGTTGCTATTCTAAAAGTAAAGAGTGCCGATTCACAACAGTGTGATTCCACGATTCACACCATGGGATTTGAACTTCTTGCTTGATCATACTTAATCAATTTGAGAGTGATCCTAGGTAAATGGATTCATTTTTTATGATAACTAAAATTGAAGTTAACTTGTTGAAGAAGCATTATTATTTGAGCTAAACTATATGCCACTTCCTTTCCATTAGCGCCACAACGCGTGGTTAGAATATGTGATTTGCTATTACCACGTTGGGTTGCTCCAGTGTGACGCTAATTCAACTACTCCCCTTTATTTCTTTGGAACGATCTTGCTTAAATCATAAAATTAGGATACTATTCTTTCCTTCATAAATATTTATACACTCGCTTTTTTCCAAAATCTCTAGAGAATTAATATCTAACGTAGTAAACTAGCACATTAAAAGATGGAAATTAGATAAATTGTTAAATCATACCAATAAAGTCTTTAGACTATTAAATCATGAAAAAATTTAATCTGCATGCATCATGAAACAAGGTTTTCCAGCGCAATAAACTAGAAATTATTATTTCTAGTGCACTAAATACACAGTCCAGTCACATTAATGTGACCACTACCTAATTTCGACGTCAACGTGAAATAACCAATCACAAAAGGCAGGTGGAAGCACATTGCAGTGGAGAGTATATAAAGGATGTCCTAGGGCATCGGAAAGCATTTCAATCGTTGGCGTAATGCAGAAACGTAGCGATTTATCCGACGTCCAAAAGGGCATGGTTATTGGCTTTCGGGAAAAGGGTGGAAGCATTTCGGAAACGGCTAATTTTGTGAACTGTTTGCGTGCCGCCGTGGTAAAAGTATACCGTGCATGGCAAAATGGCACTATCCAAAATCAGCGGCGTGGCACATGTGATGTACCACGGGCTATAGATGACAGAGGCGAACGAAGGCTACGGAGATGCGTTCGGGCGAATAGACGTACAACTGTTGAGCAACTGACCGCCCAGATGAACCAAGGGGCTACTAAGAGTGTATCCTCAACAACGGTTCAGCGAACGTTGCTGCGCATGGGCCTCCGCAGTAGACGCCTGGTTAATGCACCTATGCTGACTGCTGTTCATCGACGACGAAGGCTTGAATTTGCACGCCAGAACCTAACTGGACGTCCACAGAGTGGCGACAGGTGGCTTTTTCCGACGAATCACGTTTTATGCTCCATCCGACAGATGGACGTTGGCGTATACGGGGATAGCCGGAAGGATCCAGGCTGTAGGAGGGAGTATTACGGTTTGGGGAATGTTTTCCTGGCATTCACTGGGTGCACTCATCATTGTGGAAGGCACGATGGATCAGCACAAGTACCCATCTGTCCTTGCGGACCATGTCTACCCCTACATGCGAATTATTTTTCCTCAGAATGATGGCATCTACCAGCAGGACAATGCGAGGTGTCATACAGCTCGCAGTGTATGTGCGTGGTTCGAAGAGCACCAGAATGAGTTTACTGTACTCCCCTGGCCAGCAAACTCACAGGATTTAAACCCAATCGAGAATCTGGGACCACCTCGATCGGGTTGTTCGCGCCATGGATCCTCAACCGCGTAATCTAGCGCAGCTGGTCACGACACTGGAGTCGGCATGGCTCAACATCCCAGTGTACACCTTCAGAAACCTAATTGACTCTCTTCCTGCACGTCTCGCAGCAGTCCGCTCTGCCAAAGGTGGTTATTCTGGCTTTTGACAGGTGGTCACATTAATGTGACTGGACTGTGTATTATAAACAAAAACTTTAATTTCATAAACAATCAAAACTGGGTCCCATTAATAAAACGTTTGAGAACCACTGCCATAAATACAGTAAACGTGAACTTCACCTTTCCACGGAAAATCGTTTTTGAAATTGCCCCACACCTTCAGGAGTTAAAGAACACTGCAAACTACCAAATAATGTGCCTCTAACCTGTCTCCAAAGCAAGCGAAAACCCATTAAGGAACATGCGAGTCACAGACACATTGGTTAAACTTCTGTCTCAAATTGCCATCCGAAAATCCTTCTCTCTTCTCGTAACTGCTTGCCAGGCTTCCATTCCAAATTCGCACAAAAAAATACTGTTGAAATATGTACCCGGATCCTGAAATATATATTTCCCAGCCAAAAACAAACTATTTTCCTTAGTCGAGAAGATCGCTCCTACATCATCACTACAATCAATATCACGATTCTTTGTTATGTTCTGGAACCGGGAGAACGGTAGTCTTTTCTTCCGTTCGATTTTTTGTTCCTTTTGGAAAAATCGCAGAAAATGAAATCGTCAAGAGTAGAGGCAAATATTTTTTTCTTTCGAGATTTGTATCTACCCCATCTCCAACAATGAAATTCCGATCCATGTTTCCTAACCTTATTTGCCTTCCTCAAAAGTGATAGTAATATCCGCGATGAAAGGGTATAGTCGTGTAAGGATTTGAATTCACAAGTGGCATGTATCGTATTTTTAGATAACGCCATTTATCATGTTATGCAATGCATGGATGTAAATTCCGTGGGAAATATTGTAATTGGATTTTTCCAATTCTTCGAGCTCAGCAATTTTTATATTTGAGTACTAGCAGAGTTGGTTGGTGTGGAGTTTTATGTCACAAGGGCCATATTTGGTAAAGGTGCGCCAAACACAAGACAGACAACGTCAAATTAATAGAATACACGTACAGGGAAGGGTGCTGTTACTCTTATTGCCATATTCACAAGTCTCGAGTAAACCCGAGCATCAGTTGATCCGCGGGTTAGTGTTAGGGATGCGATGTCGATGTTTTCAAAATATCTATGTTTTATTTTTGAATGAAAACAGTACCGTTATAAAAATTTTAAAAATAACCAAGTAGCATAATTTTTATAATCAGCAAATTGAACATACTTTTAGACCAAAGGGGTCAAGGGTGAAGGGTCTGAAAAGTAGGGATGCGACATCGATGTCGATGTTTTCAAAACATTGATGTATTGGAGCCGATGTCGCATCACTAGTTGCTAAACCAGTTTTAAGAAATGGGGAACAAAGTTGAAACACACTGAATTTTAAAAACATCGATGGTTTGGGGGCGATGTATTATCAACATCGATGTTTTAATTTTGAACATCGATGTTTCAAAACATAGAGGTTTTGCTGTCGATGTAGCATCACTAATTGCTCAACCAGTTGTAAGAAATGGGGGGGGGGGAGTTTAAATACACTGAATTTTTTTAAAAACATCAATGTTTTTGGGGCGATGTATTATCAACATCAATGTTTTAATTTTGAACATCGATGTTTCGCTGTCGATGTCGCACCACTAGTCAGTGTTAAATCGCGGATCATCAGGACATTCTTAAACCGCGGGTTAAGTGATCCACAAATTTAAATTATATGATCGCTGTGATTGACTACTACCGTCTACACACGATCACGTGATATTGTTTACATTTGTTACGACGCCCGAATCCGTACTGATCAAGCAAGTACTACGTCGCAGAACTGATTTCAAATTGTGATTTTAATAGAACGCATACAGCACTTTAATTTGGGTTTGGATTTTGAGAAATGCAAATATATTTTATTTCATTGTATTTTTATGGAATCCTAAATTAAGCAAAAAATAATTGTATACAATGCTTTCACATATCAATGCAATCCTATTATTTTTACTTGTCAGTATAGGTGTGTGTTGTTGGTGTGAAAAGTAACTTGCATTGTGAATTTTCTTTCATTCGTAATAAATCAACTGAATAATTTTTATTCCACGACGAATTTGCATCTGCCATGGTCATATTCTACCGTTCGATCACTCATTGGGTTCTACTCTGTCGACTCAGAATATATAGTTTAAACCAGAACACATCTGTTCATATCTATTTTATAGAAAACTAGCCACTGGCTAGCCCGGCGTAGCCCGTGCCAGTTGCTTTTGTGGGGATATTGATTTGCTTTGCAAACCAAATAGTAGTTCGTAGCCTATTGAATAACAGCCATAACGGAGTTGCCCGTGGTGTTGGTTTGTTTTGAAAACCAAATGGGCGTTACCCGTGACAGTTCTTTTCGTGGAAGTCACATTGCCCGTGTGGTGGTTAAAACCCAAAAATATATAAATATTTAATTGAAATTTTTTTTGAAGAAAATCAAACGTATAAGGTATTTATATGGTGTCAAATTTTCCGAAGATTTCAAATCCGTTGAAATTTTCAATCTATCTTTAACTATCCCGATGTTACAAAAAAGAACTAAATAATGCCAGCCAAAATATTTTTTTATTTTCATTGTTTTCTTTCGTTGAAATCGTAAGAGGGCTAGAAATGTAATCTGTTTATTTTTGGAACACGAATGTTAGTGTGACGTCACATTCTCTTGCGAAAATATAAAAGATATTCAATTTTAAAATTTAATTTCTTTAAAGGAAATAATATTTCTAGATATCGATCTAATGTGAAATTTTCCGAAGATTTCAAATCCGTTGAAATTTTTCAATCTATCTTTAACTATCCCGATGTTACAAAAAAGAACTAAATAATGCCAGCCAAAATATTTTTTTATTTTCATTGTTTTCTTTCGTTGAAATCGTAAGAGGGCTAGAAATGTAATCTGTTTATTTTTGGAACACGAATGTTAGTGTGACGTCACATTCTCTTGCAAAAATATAAAAGATATTCAATTTTAAAATTTTCTTTCTTTAAAGGAAATAATATTTCTAGATATCGATCTAATGTGAAATTTTCCGAAGATTTCAAATCCGTTGAAATTTTCAATCTATCTTTAACTATCTCGATGTTACAAAAAAGAACTAAATAATGCCAGCCAAAATATTTTTTTTATTTTCATTGTTTTCTTTCGTTGAAATCGTAAGAGGGCTAGAAATGTAATCTGTTTATTTTTGGAACACGAATGTTAGTGTGACGTCACATTCTCTTGCGAAAATATAAAAGATATTCAATTTTAAAATTTTATTTTTTTAAAGGAAATAATATTTCTAGATATCGATCTAATGTGAAATTTTCCGAAGATTTCAAATCCGTTGAAATTTTCAATCTATCTTTAACTATCTCGATGTTACAAAAAAGAACTAAATAATGCCAGCCAAAATATTTTTTTTTTATTTTCATTGTTTTCTTTCGTTGAAATCGTAAGAGGGCTAGAAATGTAATCTGTTTATTTTTGGAACACGAATGTTAGTGTGACGTCACATTCTCTTGCGAAAATATAAAAGATATTCAATTTTAAAATTTTATTTCTTTAAAGGAAATAATATTTCTAGATATCGATCTAATGTGAAATTTTCCGCAGATTTCAAATCCGTTGAAATTTTTCAATCTATCTTTAACTATCCCGATGTTACAAAAAAGAACTAAATAATGCCAGCCAAAATATTTTTTTTATTTTCATTGTTTTCTTTCGTTGAAATCGTTAAGAGGGCTAGAAATGTAATCTGTTTATTTTTGGAACACGAATGTTAGTGTGACGTCACATTCTCTTGCGAAAATATAAAAGATATTCAATTTTAAAATTTTATTTCTTTAAAGGAAATAATATTTCTAGATATCGATCTAATGTGAAATTTTCCGCAGATTTCAAATCCGTTGAAATTTTCAATCTATCTTTAACTATTCCGATGTTACAAAAAAGAACTAAATAATGCCAGCCAAAATATTGTTTTTTATTTTCATTGTTTTCTTTTGTTGAAATCGTTAAGAGGGCTAGAAATGTAATCTGTTTATTTTTGGAACACGAATGTTAGTGTGACGTCACATTCTCTTGCGAAAATATAAAAGATATTCAATTTTAAAATTTTATTTCTTTAAAGGAAATAATATTTCTAGATATCGATCTAATGTGAAATTTTCCGCAGATTTCAAATCCGTTGAAATTTTTGCTCTATCGTAAACGATCTAGAACAGGGATTCCCAACCGGTGGTACACGTACTACTAGTAATACTCGGCAACGTTTCAGGTGGTATGCAAGGGTGATACGAGCGACCCGAATAATTTTATTCTATCTTTAACAGTCTAGGAGATAGAAAAAAGAACTACATAACTAAAGTTAAAACTTTGTTTTTTTTAATCGTCTTGCATGTAAATCATTCCTCCGGGCAAAACGAAAACGGAAACCAAAAAAATAAATTTAGAATATGTTATATCTTTATGTTGTTGCCATTCCAAAGAAAACAATAATTAAATTTCATTGAATACATTTTAAAATGTTCTAGATTACAATTTAAAATTCGGGCTGATCTATAAAATTGCAAAAAATTCTGACTACCTGTGTGCCAAATTTCATTATTGTAAGTGCCATAGATTCGTCAGGACACGGCGAAACACCCAATACAAGAACTTCATTTTGTAATAGTAGAGATGTAATCACGTTCTTGTTCAGTTTCATATAACATTAGTTAAATGCGCATCGTCGCAAGAATACTGTAATTTAGCATAGAATGAAGTGTGTCATCCATTTCGTTTTGTTCACAGTATATCTCGCTTCCTTCTCAAAAAGATAGTACTGCGCATATGCGTAACTCTCAACGGAAGTTAATTCACCGATTTCGGAGGATCAAAATGTAATACCGAAACGGCGATTTAAACCACGGATCAGGCATGTGAATTCGGTGTTTTCGATAACTCGGAGATTAATGTTGATCCGCAGCTAAACTCGGGGATTATTGTTGGTCCGCGGCTTAACTCGGACTTGTGAATACGGCCGTTAGTGTAATTGTGTGGGAAGCCATCACTTGCAACAGCTGGTCCCCTTTAGAAGGGGCACGAGATAATTCGACTCCATAGCGATAAATCCAGGTCTTACAACCTGTTGTTTTACTTTCCATCCTACGTGTCCCAGCTACAACTTACCAGAAATATAACGCCTGGTTTCACTCCTCGTCTCTTCCAGGAGTGCGTCCGTGCTGTTGAAACCCTTCATTAGTCAGAAAAATTGACAGATTTATCTCCCACTAAACATGTCTGGGATATGCTAGACCTTCATTTGCACTACCACAACATTATATGGGATCTGGAAGATTAGTTGAAGAAAGCTTGGCATAGTTTGCCTTGTGTTAGCATTAAAACTTCAAAAACTATATTGACATACAGTGTCGACAGAGAGCTTGACAACTTAACGATGGTTGATGTGTCTTTATGACCTTTCTAACGCACTTCTACATTTAAAAAAAAGTCCTTTAGATTTGATATCGTGATGAGATTACTTCATCTCTTCATGAACATCAATCACACATGCTAAGCTTTATTCCAATTGAACTCTGGCTCAGTCTCTCAAAACATGGTAAAACCGAAGCTTCGATTTTTTTGGGGAAGACAGAGTTTATTTGAAGAAAAGAGACAGATGAACTGTATTTAAAAATGTACGTGACTCCTGTTCTGTCTAGGTTAGATAGAATAGGGATACAATTAAATATGAAATTGTAAATTATTCGTACAATAATGTAATTTGTAAATTATTCGTGCAAGAATGTAATTTGTAAATTATTCGTGCAAGAATGTAATTTGTAAATTATTCGAACAAGAGTGTAATTTGTAAATTATTCGAACAAGAGTGTAATTTGTAAATTATTCGAACAAGAGTGTAATTTGTAAATTATTAAATTCTTGCGGGTTTTTTTTATGTGAAATTTATTTAATGAGTTTCTTGAAACGTATTTGTTAACAGAAACATGTGGTGTGTTCATTAAGAGTTAACAAAGCCATGTTAACCTTTAGACTACGGCCGGTACAGCAATTTTACCTTGATCGCGCCAAGAAGGAATTAAACTACGGTCAGAACAGAAGTTGTACGTTGATAGTTATAAGAGTCGCGCCAAGAAAGAATTTAAACTACGACCGGTACAGTGGTTTACCTTGAAAGTTATAAGAATCGCGCCAGTTATATCTATAACCGTAGTCAAAAGGTTCAAGTTCACTAATGTGGATGAAACATGACTGACTCAAAGGAAACATTGCTCAATCGTGTACATGAAATTTATCAACTATCTTTTTACAATCCAAGGATAAAACGATCACTCGAAAAAAAGAATCTAAAATAAATTCAGAAATATCGGGAAAAACATTTTCTGAAAACAACCTACAGTTATCGAATGTGAACCAACTTAACTCCCTTTGAGATTGATTGAAAAAATTCTAGAGACTGACGAAGAACAGGGAGGATTTAAGAAACTCTTGTAGATTCGTGAAAAATAAAAAAAGAATTTTAAAAATTCCTTTTCTTCGCTTTCTTAGCTATGTTCAGAGATGATAACTAATTCCCTTGTCTTTCATACACAATCGCTTAAAATCGCTTAAAATCTTTTATTTTACAATCTGACCCAATTTATTCTTTCTGTTAAAATTTGATGGGCAGTTTTTAATTCACGATTATTGAAGAAGGAAACTTCCTATTTTATAAATTCTGCTGACGATAAGGACTATTTTCAGAACCAAATAAATTTTTGCAAAAAGTAATGATATTTTAAGATTAATCTTTTTAGTTAAGTCGAATACTTTTTATTTAAAATTGCGAAGTCTTAGGGCAGGGCTCGAAATACCCGGGTGCACATGTGCACATGAAAATAAAATTGTGCACCAAATTTTTTCCCGCTAGGTGCACACAGTGCACCTAAAGTTTAAAAAAGGTGGGGGGGGAGGACGTGTTTTATGTTATTTTTATGTTTGAACAAAATATTAGTGTCGACATCTCTCACTCTAAAGGAACTTAATTAAAATTCCTAATTACACACTAATCGAAAACAAAATCGCTGGGCCGTAACGGGTTTGTACAGGATGTAGGTTTACTTGTGTCACTGCCACCAGAACTTTCCGATGATCGAAACATTTTTCCAGATGGCTCTGTTGAAAAGACTGTCGTGACAGCCGTGCGCCGTAGAATTTCGATATGTTTAAATATTTTTTATTTACTATCTACTACGAACCTATATATACATACCCAACTAATACAGTTGTTTACATTACATTAATACTCTAAGATTACATTTTCTTAAAAATATGCACCTAACATATAACCTGTGTACCTAATTTAAAAACTTAGGTACACAGGGTGCACCTGTATTAAAAAATCTATTTTGAGGCCAGTATTAGGGGCCGAGGTTGCCCTGTCGGAAGAGCAACGGACTATTGACTACTGATTAGCAACCGGAGCGTTGTGAGTTGGAATCCAACCAAAGACTTCGTGTACAAAGGAGGCTGGTGCACGCTAAATATGTCTTGGTCTCAAATATCCTCACATTGGCGTGGTGTGGAGGTTTGGACAGTTGGGTGCCAACTCAGATGTTGCTTCGCATCTGACCGTGTTTAAAAATTACATCATGTTGTCCTCGGATCTATCCTTTTGGGAATTGATCCCGGACAGTCGTCAATAGCCCGTTGTGTTGCTCCAGTACGACGTTAATTAAAATTCTTACCTGTGATGTCTTAGAGATTGAGTCTTATACATTTTTCTGTGTGATATAGCAAATCAAAGGTTGGTATTTTAAATAATGTCGCACTTGAACAATACAACTTCAAATTATAACTATAACAACGTTTTAATTATACGAAAACTTTAGAGAAGTAAATCAGATCTGTGTTTATTTTTAGCTTATTCATTTAGAAATATTTAGATTGATTGGTGATTAGTTTTATTGGAGCAAGGGTTCAAAGACAGATAAACTGCATCAGATTGTGGTGTCATTACCCCAAAAGGTAGTGTGGAACATAGTACGAATCGTACACAAGGAGAAGACAACTAACAGATAAGATATATTAGTTCTTATTATTCCAAGAACATTAAGAAAATATACAGTATTTACATCATCAAATTAACATCATTCCAGCACTGTGACCAAGCCTCACCCTCTGCTTTTGGCTCTCCATCCTCGTCTACTACATGCTCTGCCCGCAGTTCAAAAAGGAAGCTAATAGTAAAAGTCGTTGTTAAGCGCGGGACGAAAGAACAGCAGCTGGTGCCTAACAATAACCAATCAGAAATATTCAGCATTCCGATGTCACAATGGAGTAGACACCTGCCCTGCAAGTGACCCTTCCTAAAGGTCAAGCACATCAGAGTTTCTCCTGATGTCACAACTTCTCCTCCTTGAAGAATTTTCATATGAGTCCATATGAAAATGCAGGCTTGTGCCACAGGTAAAGCCCCTCATTCCAGTCAGTATGATCGGAATGACCGCCATATTTACACAAAATACAAAATTTCTCTTACACCCAATATCAATTTAAAGATTCATACTCCATAAACGACTACTCAGTCTTAAAATATGATCATCCTATTTAATTTTTTTTCTTCTCACAATCAGAGAAAAACATACCTAATATTAAACTTAAAATTTTAGACATAATCCTAGACAATAGTAACAATTTAGTAATAAAAAAAATCTGATAATGTAAACAAAAAACTATACACATGATAAAACATGTCTGTAAATATTTACTCTATAAAAAAAATCCTAACACTCGACTCAAATTTTGCAGTTACATTGCTTGCAGATAATAGCTACTCCACTTTACTCAGTCCGTCAGCATTTTCGTGCATCTTCCCCAGTCTATGTTCAGCCGTAAAATTATATTATTGTAAGTAAGCTTAGTGCCCACACCTACTTAGTCGAGTGTTGGTTCCTATCATTTTCTGTAAAAATGTGAACGGTTTGTGATTAGTTTGAATCACAAAACGCTGGCCGTCCAAATATTGATTCAATTTTCTTAGGCCGTACACAATGGCGGTCAACTCCCTCATGATTGTACTGTAGTTTTGCTCTTTTGGTGAAAATATTTTTACTAATATACAAAATGGGATGCTCCTCTTCTTCCTGCATCTGTGACCGAACAATTCCTGCACCGTATAAACTCGCATCGCTTTGCACTTTATATTCTTTTGTGAAATCTAGGGCATATAAAACTGAACTTTTAATTAGGTTGGTTTTTAGCTCTTGGAAAGCCTTTTTTCACAATCCTCACTACAGATTATTTTTTTCCTTTTTAATTTTCTCTTTTAATAAACTAGGAAGGGTTGCTATAATCTCGTATATAGCTTGAATAATAGCCAGTCATGCCCCAAAAGGAGCGAATTTGTGTTTTGGTCATGGGCGTAGGAAACTCTTGTATCGCTATAGTTTTTAACCTCAATGGGGAACCTTTTCTCTGAACCCACTTCATATCTCAGAAATTTCACACTGTCCTGTGGCACTGCGAACCTACACTTTGACGGTTTCACAGCAAATCCGGCCTCTCCTAAATGTTTCTTCTGTCCTCTTCTATGTCTCTCATGTGTTTCTCCCAAGTAGACAAAAACACGGCAATATCATTGATGTATGGTACAGCGAACGATTCTGAACCTCCCAAAACTGGCTATCAGTTTGCAGAAGTAAAATGGTGCGTTCAGAAGCCCAAATATCATAACTTTTGGCAAGATTACTCAGAAAGGCGTCACAAAAGCGGCGTATCTCTGGGTCCTCTCAGTCAATGGTATCTGGAAATATCCCTTGGTTAAGTCCATTATCGTCATAAAAGCAACTGAATTCACCCTTTCCATAAATTCCTCTATGTTGGGGAGTGGAATACTCTACGCGAGATTTATTATTTAACTTGCGATAGTCCACGCAGGGACGGGGATCTTTTCCTGGAATTTTCAACAATACGTTTGGATCGTAAAGTTTGATTGTCCCACCTCGATTACCCCGAGATCTAACAACCTCCTGATCTCTTCTTTCAAAATCTCAGTCTGCCTCGCAGACATTCTATATAGCTTTGCCCTTATTGAGGACTCGTCCGTTAGTTCCGTATCTATCTCAACTAAATGTTGTTCCCGGTTCCGAGGAGAACACTTATCAATGCCTTTCTATAACCACTCTAAATTTATTAATTTACCTTTCAGTCGCGCGGCTCTCCAGATTGCTGTCCATAGAAATTTCCCAAAAATCTATTTGCATAAAGTTTGACAGGGGGTAAGGAACTTACGCATCTTATTCAACTTCTTACGAATCCTTAATTAACACTGAGTTTACGAATTCTGGACGGTTATGATACGGTTTCATTAGGTTTACGCGATACATCGTTGCTTTATTTCGTCTCTGAGGCAGGTCAATAGTATAAATAGCGTCCGAAATCACTCCCGTATTAGTTCTCGGACTTATCCAAATTACGGCCATCTTATGGGGTTTCGATGTTGCCAGGACCAAAATTGGGTCTCCTAACTTAAACTTTCTAGACCAATGTTTTCCAACTTGGGGCCCATGCCCCACAAGGGGGCAATTGGATTGTAAAAGGGGGCAATTCGAAAATGGACTCGACACGAGTTTAACCCTTTTGCTCCGGGCCATTTAAATGCAATGCTAGATTTCGGTGCCAAAATTGAAAGAAAAAAGCAAATTCTTAAATAATTGCGGCCAATAAATATTATAAATTCGTTTGACGAGACCAAAATATCAACTGGGTTTTTGGCGTCGTCCAGTTAATCTCCCTGAGGCAGACGACAGACTCCGCGTGGACCCCCGGACGCTTTAAAATCTCGCTAACCAATGCAGTTGTTCGCATCTGAATGGCCCGTTGCAACTTCTATAGTGTTTCGCAGCATTCAGTTGGTGTTAATTTGAAATAGGCGTCCGTAAAAACTGTTATAAAAGTCTCGTTGATTTAAAAAATATATACATTGTATAGATATAATTTTTTAAAAGCATAATTTTCCTGAAAAATTTGTCAAATAAAAAAAAATATATATATATATTTTTTTTTTTTTTTTTTTTTTTTTAGGGTGGTTTAGGTGGGCATAAGAATTTGATTTCTTCCTAAAACCTATCATTTAAGTTTCTTAAGTGAACAATTCAATTTTTTAATATTAAAAATTATGTATATGTTACATAGGGGGGGGGGGCATAAGAATTTTAGAAAGGCTTAGGTGGGGCATGGCACAAAAAAGTTGGGAAACACTGTTCTAGACACTACATTTCGGTCGTACCAAATTTTCCTTTTCTCCTGACGCTCCACCATACACTTAACGGTCTACTCTTGACACTTATTCAACATGTCATTTAAATTCAATATATAATCCACTATATTTTGATCGGTGCTCTACTGTTAACCAATTTGCATACACAAACGTACAGTATGTCGCATTCACAAATTCTTTCCCTGAATTAACTCAGCTGGGCTAAACCCCATACTATCGTGAGTAACTGTCCTGAGGCAAAATCTCCAAGTCACGACATGTTTCTAAACATAACGTTTTATCACTTTTTTCAAGGTGGGAGCATTATTCGACTGCGGGTGGCAAACCGAAGTCGAATAATGTACAGAGACGTATGCAACTGATTAAAGTGTTGAAAGTGTTTCTGCAGTAGATTTCCTGTATATATTCCGAACTCGATATCCAAACTTGGTTTGTTTTTCTAATACGATATCAGCATGTCCCTAATACAAAATGCAAAATTTCGTCCAAAAGGGCGTCAAACGGCATAGTAGCGCTACGCCTACGTCTGTTATATGTGTAATGAGAGTGCATTTGAATAGAACTGTCTGATTTGTTTTTGTACTGAAAATCCCTCTCATAGGGAAAAACCTGTGGAGCTCTTTATTCTATCAGGGATGGCGAACCTATGACCTTTCGGGTCAGACTCTGACCCACGCAGGCTTTTTAAATGACCCAAGCGTTGATTTTTATAAACTTATCATCATTTCATCATATACATAAATAATTAAAATTATTTTTCGATCTCCTCTTTTTAAAATATGAAAAAAATACAATTGTTAATAAAAAACTTAAAAATGAAAAAAAAAATGCATTAATGATTTTTTTTTAATGTTGTAGATTTATTGATTATACATAATGCTGTTTAAAGATTTATATGACTGCCGATTGAGTAGAATATGTAAATTTATAAAATACCGCTTGAGAGTGAACAAATATGGTAAATACTAATAATAAAGACACGAAGGCCTCGTCCACATGATTCGTATAAAACGCACATTTGGCGAGTCTAGCGAGGTCCCGTTCTTCAAGGTCGCAAAGATAGTAACTTGAATTAGAGGAATAAAAATACACAATTTATTGGCGAGACCTCGCCAGACGCGCGTTTCAAACGCCTCATGTGAACAGGGCCTAAGGCCACGTTCACATGAGACATTTCAACACACGTTTGACTATGATTAAAAAATTGGGGGAAAAAAGTAGTGTTTTACCATGCTTCCTTCCCTTTTTCCAAGTGACCCACGAGCGACGAAGTGACCACGAGACTAAATAAATACTGAACAAAATCTGAACAACTTCTTAAAAAGGTTCGTCGTCCCTGCAATAGATGTTCCTTGCAATTCTGTCTAAAAGACTGAATCAAATTTATTTAAAGAAAACTTTTTCCAGCAAAATTATTACGCTATTCATATTTCAAGGATTCGTATTTTCACGGTATAATACCAGTTAAAAATCCTTGAAGGCCATATTCACAAATGGCTTTTATTGGGATGAGTTGGCCACTCGTATAAAGGCATATGTCAGATTCATAACACTATGGTTCAGTGTCCAAAAGTTTTTAGATGTATGTATTATCGTTAAGTTTGAACTAGAGCACGTAAGGGTGTCTTGTCAGTGAAATGTTCGTCTATTCTCACAAGACGTAGCTACTTTTAAAGCAACACCTTTGGTCATCTGATGAGTAGTAAAGCCATTAGTCAACACATCACCCGTTAAACTATTTACAATTGCTTTGGAATGGCAGACGTGCATTCAATTTAGTCTGCGCCGCTAACTATAGACTTCAATGTATCTTTGAATTCGCGTGCATAGCTGTCTATCAGAAATGACTTGGGATGAAGAATGTTGAATATCATGGTTGTTTAAACTACAACAACCGAATATTTATTTGGAATGGGCATGGCAAATAGGAAGATTCTGCCATTTGTGTGGAATGGCACACAGCTGGAATAAAGCACCATTCTGATCTGAAGATCAATCAGCTATGACAACCGGTCCAGCCTGGTGTACATTAATGGTCACTTCTGCATTGCGAACATTTTGGCGGTATGCTGATTACTTCCAGGATCCCACAACACACCCTTAGATGTAGCAAATGCATTAATTTAGCAGTATAATTTTATCAATCACATAATGCAAACATTTCACATGGATATCTACGAAGTACCAGTATGTAATGGCCTTCTCGATAGATTTGTATTCAATCGACAATATCTGGGCCACCATTACAAACCACAAACAGACTCAAACACAACTGCGGCGACACCGTTCAAAGATGTTGAGAATAAACCATGTGATACACGAATTTCTACAGTTGATATTATCTTAATCAGAATAAAAATTTGATAACATTTTATATGAATAAGATATGCGCAGCAACATGCCCGTACTTGTATTCTGGATGCGATGTTCTAGTTTGTACGTTTTTCTGGTTCACCAGAGTATCCCGATGACAACGAACGATGGAATATAAAAATACAAACCGCAGAATAAGAATAAACATTAGGATGCATTAGGACTTAGGAGTAGTGGAAAACTGGAAAGATAGGCATCGTTACCAAAACGCCAAAGGCACCACTCTGCCAAAGTGACGTTTCTACAAAACGCGTTTAAAGTTTTGATGCTTCGTGAAAAATAGAGTTCAACTCAAAGGCTGTTTTCTCAAGAAAATCGGGGACGTGGTAACCCGGTTGGAAGAATAACTGATTAGCAACCGGAGCGTTGTGAGTTCGAATCCAACCAAAGACTGTCGTGTACAAAGGGTCTGGTGCACGTTAAATATGTTGTGGTCTCAAATGTCCTCACGCTATCGTGATGTGAAAATTTAGTGAGTGGGGTGTGCCAGCTCAGGTGTTACCTCGTCATCTGACCTAGGTTCAAAATTACGTGGTGTGGTCCTCGTATCTTTCCCTTAGGGAATGATCCCAGACCGTCTCCAATAGCTTGTTATGGTGCTCCATTGCGGCGTTAACTAACCTTACCTTATAAAAATATACAATTCCACTAAGAATCAAGATGATTCGTGGCTTACTTTGGTGAACATTTAGGTGAAAATCTACAAAATGCAGATTGGTGCCTTTGGCGAGGTGACAATATGACTTAACGATACGATATTTTAAAAAGAGAATGACTATATTTTTGTACTTGTGTGTGCATCGTTGTTTTCCGTCGAAATATAAATTTTCATATAAAAGTTGTTCTCTTTTACTCTACAGAAAAACAACTTAGCCTGTACAACTACTTAAGATATTAAATAAAAGCAGTACCCAAATAATTCCGTACTACATTTGTAGGATTTACGGATGCGACAAGTCGCTAATCTCATCGCTATAAACGGAGAAATTGTTCTGTACTAGGATGATCATTTAGGGCAATCTTTTGCATTATGAGTGTATTTATTACATCTGGAATTCTACTTTCTATCTTATATATCATTCTATTTTCATCCATTCAGTGTTGTTTGCTACGTAATTTGCCTTTTCCATAAGTTTCGGGCGAATAACACTTCCCTTTCATGGTGCCGCAATTTCAATTTGACTTGAGTGTATACAAGGTGTTTCAGAAAGGATTCCTAACTTCGATAGGACATAACTACGAAACCGTGATAGATAAAATTTTAAACAAGTGGTACAGTGGTTTAATGGGCAGGTTTGGAATTTGAAATAGACCTGTTTAAAAGTTTAGTTATAATTTTGGCTAATAGGTAGCGCTGATGTCTTTTCATGAAATACGGCTGAGAAATAGCTATTTTTGAAACTTATGTCTCTGTCACTGGCAAAACGATTCAGGAAGTTTAGTAGTAACTTGTTGAAAGAGGAAATTCAAGTCACATGTATTCATTGAAACAACGAGTATGACTCAGACGCTTCGTGGTTTATGCAAGATGGTGCCCTACCACTCTGTACTTCTGCAGGGTTCACCTTCGACGATGAATGCTTCTGTGACAAAGTCATTGCTCTAAATTATTCCAATGAGACTTGCACCGGAATAGATTGACCTCCATACTCTCCGGATCTCAATCCATGCGACTTCTTTCTCTGGGCTATTTGAAGAACATTGTTTACAGAAAGAATATTCAAACGCTAGAACAGTTCATCTGTGAGGCATGTGTTTCCATTTCAGAGTACACATTGCGGCAGGTGGCTTCAAACTTCTCCTTTCGCTTACGTTAAGTGATTACTATTCAAGGTGGCCATTCCGAATCCATTGTATTGTGATTGACGCCTTCTTACGAATGAAAATTTACACACTATTTAAAGGGGATAATAATCAAGATTGCAGCGCCATTGTTGTACATCCAAAGTTGTAACTAATTTCGTGAATCGGTCTATTTCAAATACCAGGCCTGCTCATAAAAAAAAAACGTACTACTTATTTCATCTTTCTATCTGTAACGATCTCCCGATAGGTGATAGCGAACACGGATAAGTTATAGGAACAGTTGTTCTTGTCCTGTGTTCTGGTTGCTACTGTTCTATTTGACGAACATTGATGTATGACAGTGCATGTGTTCTGATACTATCAAGAATACGGAATGTTGGGTGTTGTTCTGAAAAAGAACAAGAATAAGCAGATTTGTTGTAGACTTGAGAGGAAGAGAGGTGTGTTTTTGCACCGTACGGTGCGGCGTATATATTGTAAACTTTATACAGTCAGTACCGGCTATATGGTCACCCTCTTATAAGGTGACCCGCTTATATAGTCAGTTTTCTAAAGCAGGGTTCCTACGGTCCTTGAAAAGTCCTTGATTTTTTTTTTATCCCAACTAGGAGTCCTTGAAAATTACGGATTTTGGTGAAACGTCCTTGAAAGTACTTGATTTTTTAAACTAGTAGGTACATAATGGTTTAATTTCGTCTTGCATTGGAACTTGTCCAGACTAGTTTCCTCCACAGTAGGTGCGTCATTCTGAATGAAACCGGTGTAATGCTCTTTGACACTACATGTTATACTAATAATGCTACGTCAAGATCGTCCCTTTTCCACAGTATTCTGTCCGTCTCAGTTGACACCTCTGGTCTCCATTAAGACGGCCGCCTTGTTATGCCCGCCACGTCATGACGCATCAAGGCCGCTAGACAACAGCACCGCTTTCTTAGGAAACTAGCATTAGCAGTCGGGACGTTACTGGAAACCTGGCACGCAGCCAAAGAAATTATGCCAAATTCTTATTCCAAAAATATAAAAGTTACAATAAAAATTGAAAAAACTTTGAAAATCACATTTAAGGTATCTTTTTGTGGGAAAATTTTCTGCAGATTTCAAATCCGTTGAAATTTAACGATCGCAAAGATAGAAACTTAGACTAGAGAATAAAAAAGCCCCAACACCAGTCAAAACTTTTGCTTTGATTTGTTTCTCAAACAAAATAAACCATGACAGCAATCTGTTGTAGACAGTGGACGAAGGAAAATGGAGATTGTGTCTTGTTGATCGAACAATGTACAAGCTTCAGGCCACCAAAAGAATTTATCGTACAATATTTTATCACAGACCGAAAGCGATATGTGTGCAAGTAGCCTGATAGTTAGCATTTAGACAAGAAGCCCACTTTACAAAAAAAAATCACAGGTTCTTTGAGAAAAGAAAATTAAAATTATAATCAAAATTAATGATAACCTTTCTTTTTTGACTATTTGTAGTAAAAAAATTATGCATTTCTTAAAAATATTTTTCTCATTTTTCTTTTTAATTGACAATTTTTGTGTGTATCTTGTTTTAGGTCGTTATAAAAAATTTTAGGTCCTTGAAAAATATTTTTTTTAATTTTGAAAAGTCCTTAAAAGTTTTTGAAATTGTTTTGGATATAAAGGTGTGGGAACCATGTCAAGTCCCGTCTAACTTAATAGGGAACATGTGTTAAAGCGCTCCGCTTATATAGTCATTTTGTATTCCTGGTTACAGGGTCAATTTTTTTATCTTTTCAATAAGGCTATGTTTTTTTTATTTTATTTTTTTGGAAAATAGTAATTATTGTAACATTTTTTGAGGCGGGGAGCAACACAGGGAATGACCAGAAGAAAAAAGGTCTTTGCGACAACCCCGGAGAGGACCTGAATTTACGCCTTTACGTCCCTCCTCTCCCCATTTCTCTTTTGCGTTGAATCATCGTCGGCGTTACCCATCTCCCTCAATTCTCTTCCTCCCCTAGCTCAACAGGTGGACATCTGTCTGTTTATTGGTTTAAGTTATTGCTTGAAAAGTACGTTGAAAATGAAAAGAAAAGAGTAAAGGAAAAATTTGGTTTCATTTGGATCATACATGACGAATAAGAACGTTCATTTATGTTAAAAAAAATTTTTTTTTTTTTTTTTTTTTTAGTCTGCTGACAAATTATTCCTCTGCGCAAAATAAAAACGGAAACGAAAAAAAAAAAAAATTTAGAATCTGCGATCTTTTATTCATTCCAAAGAAAACAGTAATAATTAAATTCCTTTAAATTCAGTTAAAAATGTTCTGGATTGAATTTTAAAATTCGCCGAGACCCAAAAATTGCGAAAAATTCGGACTACCTGTGTGTCGAATCCTATTATTGTAAGTGCCGTAGATTCGTCAGGACTGTGATAACGAAAAACAGAAAAACAAACACTTCCTTTTATAATAGTAGAGACAAGTGCGTTGAATATGGATGCACTTACGTATGCGTACTGTACTTAGATTGGTAAGGTAAGCTAATAAATTTCACAAAAAAAATATTGCATATTTCTTACTGTTGTTTTTACTTAGCGAATTAATTTTTAAAATGTTCTTAAAAGTTTAATTATTTATTAATGAGCAGTGTATTCTGATAGGTGAACATAATACTGCCATAATTAAATTGTGTAGTATTGTTCCGCATATATGGTTTGATTTTTCTGGAAGCTGAGGTGACCATACAACCGATACTGACTGTATTATCTCTCTATATTAAAAAAATGTTACTGCCGCCGCAGGATTGAAAACTGTGTTGTTTAGCTCGATTCTTAGACGGTTTCCCGAGAAAGTACTGATCGGAAAAAAACGAAATTAACATGATTTGTTCTTCATCGTATTCCCTGGACAATTATTAAGATTTTTTTTCCGATGCGGCTATTAGTTTAGGGTTTATTAAGTGTCAAAATTGAAGAAGCGAAATTTCTTCCGCGAGTGAGCAAAACACATACAAATTTTCAGTCTTCAGCCGTGAGTTTTTTTTTTAAAGAGTACCTCTCAACGTAAATTTTTGCAGCTCGTCGAGTTTTTGTTTTGAAATTTCAATTTGGTTCTTGATAATATTTTTTTGAAATTCGGGAAAAATCAGGACATTTTGTTACTTTTTTTTTAAAAACTGCCGTATCTATATTTTATTACCATTAGTTTTTAAATTTTAAAATATCGCAGTATACCTCAGAATGTACTCTTTCTTACGGTACTATTATTTTTGAAATCGGTTAATAATTAAACTGGATGCGATCAAAAGTTGGTCATACAAAAATCGGAATCTTTGGATATTTTCGCTACTTTTTGTTACAACCGTTAACTAAAACTGTCATATCTATATCGTATTACTATTAGTTTTTTATTTTTAAAATAGCGCAGTATACCTCAGACTATACTCTTTCTTACGGTACCATTATTTTTAAAATTGGTTCATAAATAAATTCGATGCAATCAAAAGTTGGCGAGCGTAAGCGAGCAGGGGGCGGAGCCCCCTAGTATTGTAAATAAATGTGCGTTATTTTTAAATGTAGGTATACAGTGTCCCTCTTTTCTTGGCCATTGCTACACACGCTGTCTATCAAATTAAGACATCTCTCGGTTGCTCTGACACTATCTATCACTGTTTCGGAGTTATTTCATTTCTAAGTTAGGGAGTCCTTTCTGAAATATCCTGTATTATGACAGTCAATTTGATCACAATTCACTAATGAAGTTTCCAAGCGGATCGGAACCATCACATTCTGAATGAACCCTCCTATTCTTATGGGAGAAATTCACACAGATGTACTACATTTTGTTTTCAGGTTACCCACATGTCTTTTTTATTTTTTGTGACGATAAAATCATCAGCACTGTTACATCACAAAAAGTAACAAACATCGAGAACTGAACACAAGGTCCTGGTTTATGTCTATTTCTGTTCCGATATACCCATTCAAACGTGTGGCTATATTAACCACTCGGTCGAATGATCTGCTTAACTGATATAACTTGCAATCAATACGAAACGAGCGTTTATCCATAAAATGTCCATAACTATTTTGTCGCCCATAAACAAAATGTCACAACACAAAGTTTAAACAGAACAAAATTAAAACTAACTCAATTCTTAACGTATTGACCTGAAAAACACGGCTTTGTGAAAAAAGAAATAAATTTCTTTTGATACGATGGGCAGATTCCGAATTGTAAAAGAATATCCATTCATTAATTTCCATTCCTCCATATCTTGAAATGATTTCACTCCACTCAAATTGAAAATTTCTCACTCGGACAGTCATTAATTTTCACTACTTTAAAACACCTTCTTGCGGAAGGTTGGAAAACAAGTTAATTTATAAATAGGAAGCATGGTGGAAATTGGTTTTCGGAACATATGTCTCATCCCATTTCCAAAGTAATTATTTGTTTGCACACGAGAATAACAATCCTACTCTCTTTTATGCTAAATTAAAATTAATGCTCTTTTTACGAAACCAGCAGCAACATTCAGCGGGGAATTGTTGCTCCGTATTTAGAATCCGCCACTACTTTAAATTAGCTTCTTAGGTTTTTGAACAATTTTCATTATTAATGCTGCACCACAGAATTTCATTAGAGGACAGAGTTTTCAGTGGTATGTAGTGAATCAATCCTAAAACACTTATTTCTCCTCTAGTTCAGCGAGATGACACGGAGAGAACGGCGCTGCGGTCGCCCTCTCCGTCGTCCAATGAGATGTTTTTAAACATCAGTGTATTTAAACTTTTTTTTTCCTTTTTTTAAAACTGGTTGAGTAACCTCTGATATTAATATTGGCCCGAGGGAAGATTTAATTTTTTTAATGTCGTGTTTATTAGTTTATAACTAAGATATTTTAACTGTCTAAACGAAATAAAAAAATTAATAAGTAAAATGAGGAACTTGCTCCAGTGAGGAAAGGGCTCATTTCTGTGTTTTATTTGTTTCTCACTGCTCATTTCTGTGTTATATGACAAAAGCACATGACCTCAAAACGCTACTTGACGTCATTGTGCACAACGATGTAATGTTTACGTTTGTTTGTCTAGCGAGTTGAAATTTCATATTGCTTGCTCTTTTAATTTTTAAACAATCAAGTAAAAAATTTTTTGTTATTTCAACGTTGCTATCAAAGTAAATAAACATAGTGCATAGTGACGTCTCAAGAAGCGGCGTAGGAAAACTAGCGTTTTTAAGATGAAGTAAATAGTGCGAACTTAAATTTTTTTTATTTTACCTTTTCGGGCTATAAAAGTAAAAAAAGAAACATACTTTCAATCATATTTTTTCCTTTTCTATATAATAAAAATACTAGGGGGCCCGCCTAAGGCTCGCTAACGCTCGCCAAACCACGGAGGATTGCTTTGGAATCCTTATTGGTTCACTGGGCGAACCTTACTCGCTTCGCTTGTATCAGATGAAGACATTGTTTACAAAGTATGATATTCCAAAAAAATATTTTTCAAATATAAATTTGAAAAATTATACACTACTTGTGGAATCAGAACTCGAACAATTTGGAATTAAAATGAAAACTTTGAACAAATTTTGACTTGAAATATGATCGTTACTTTGGAAATCGAATGCCCAGCATGTCGTTTGTAGACTGCAACAGATTCGATTTAAAAAAAATAAAAAAAATTTTAATTTTATAACGCTTCAAATTCAATTGAGGCGCAACGCTTCGTGGTAAACAAACAATCATGCAGTGTTGCCAAAACGCGATAACAAATAATGTTTTTTTTTGCGTGCCACGTAAGAGAATTATATATATAGATAAACAAAAAACGTGAGAGTTCCTGATTGACAAATCCTTTATTTTCAAATTGAATAATACAAAAGAAAATATTATTTACAACAATTTCAAACAGGTACTACTAACTATAAGTAGGTAGGTACATAAAAATAATTATAGTTAGTTATTATTTATTATTTATCAACCTATGTGGGAAAATATAAACTTATTTTTTATTTACTGTAAATAATAAATTTGTAGATAAAAAACATTAATATTTACTGAAAATAGTTACTTATAATTATTAAATGCCCCAATATTTCTTACAGTTTGTAAGAAAAGAAGTTTGTTAACTTTATTCCCCTTAAGTCTGCTTCTTTTTTCACAAACTATCCCACCAGTTAGGGAAAAAACTCTTTCTGATGGGACGTATGTCGCCATCACTGACAAATACTTAGTTGCAACGGTTATTATGTTTATTTTTATTTTTACTATTTACTTTTTCATTCAAAAAATAAAGCATAAAAAACATCGATGTTTAACAAACACCGATGTCGCATCCCTACTCAGGAGTGACGAGAACGTTTCTACCTGTCCTGATATATTCCCTATTAAAGTTCAATTTTATTTTACAAATTATTACGAATTTTATTCCTGTTATATACAGTGTTATTCAACACACAGCATCTTCTACAAGTATATGAAGTGTTTCCATCGTGCAAGAAAAAGATGTCCAAAAAATCGATTTCGTCTGAACATGAACAGAATAGACTTTGTGAAATTGTGAATTACGGCGCTTGAGAAAGTTCTTCAGTGCAAACAAACCAGACGGAAAGGAAAGATTTTACTTCCGCTTAACCCAAAATTCAAAATCAAATTATAAAAGATGTAAAATTTGAACGCAAAATGATGTAAAAACGTGTCAGTGAAGAGAACTAAGATCGGGTCCATTCATTTGAGTCGGAGTTCCCTTAGTGATTGATCCCGGATCGTCGTCAATAGCCCGTTGTGCTGCTGCGGTGGGAGGTTAATTAAGAGACACTACCATTACCACCTTCTTAGTTGATAGTTAATTAAGAGCCATTACCACCTTCTTAGTTGATAGTTAATTAAGAGCCACTACCATTACCACCTTCTTAGTTGATAGTTAATTAAGAGCCACTACCATTACCACCTTCTTAGTTGATAGTTAATTAAGAGCCATTACCACTTTCTTAGTTGATAGTTAATTAAGAGCCATTACCACCTTCTTAGTTGATAGTTAATTAAGAGCCACTACCATTACCACCTTCTTAGTTGATAGTTAATTAAGAGCCACTACCATTACCACCTTCTTAGTTGATAGTTAAAAGTTTCATGAGAGGTGCTTTAAAGGTGATGGATTCTGATTGTCCGAGTAACGGAATAAGGTAAAAAGTAATAAGACCCAACAAGTCATCAAATAAGTGAAATGTTGAAAAATAGAAGGCATAGACTTTGAAACGGGAACAAGAAATTTAAAAAATACTGGTTCGGGATAATGATAGCACGATGGAACGGTTTCACCCGTAAATGTTTGTGCGTGTCTCTCGAATGGAGATCGCTTCGGCTCACTGCGCTCGGCCGCTGTGCTAGCAACCTGCGAGCTGTAGGTGGCGCAGGTTCGATTCTTCGGAGCGTGTATTTCTCTCTTCCTACGTCAATAAAACTTGTGTACTCCCATTTACTTGATGTTGTCTGGCGCAATTGGATAAATATACAACCCCCCCCCCCAATTGCGCCATAAAACCCTAAATTAACCTCTCGAAGGGCCCATGCTAGGACTATTGATTGATTAAACCATCGAGCCGTCTAGATAGTAATGGCGGCAGGAGTAAGATGTAAGAAAAACAAGGTTCCATTGACGATAAAATACAAAGAGATATAAGGCACACATTGCATTACGACACAATGGGGATAGAAAGTCTAGAGAGTTGAAACTGAACAGTTTCAAGTACGTCTGAGTACGACGAATTTTATTCGCATGATAGCAAGTACCGAAATCTTAATTTTCATACTGCGCCTTTGAAGACGATTGGAATGTGCATGTGTTTCTCTCTTTTTTTTTTTTTTTTAATTCCAAGCATACGCCCCATTTACAAATATATAGGATGACTCGTTCCATTAATACTGATTGTGTTTTTATCAGTGATTCTTAATGCAAGCTAACAAAGGCAACCTTTTTCCCAGAAACCTTTTTGTAATGAGTTATTGGTTCGAGTTTCTGGGCGACTTGTATCTAGAACTCGTTGGTATGGGGTTGCATCCAGCAATTCTGATATTTTTACACCAATACAAAG